>JAFEMH010000656.1:0-674315 GCA_022495995.1 Adenophora triphylla var. japonica
TACAACCTATATATAAGACCGAGAGACACAAATTTTAGAATAAAAATAAACTCATAAACAAACATAGTCTAAATATGTACAACTTTTGGCTCGATATAGATAATATACATTGTTGGAGCCTAGCCTATTAGTCGAATTTGGGCCCATGATATAGTATAACCCTATTACAACATTCATTCGTCTCTCTCACAAGCCCCGTAATTGAGAAGCTAATTTAAGGAACTAGGTTGATGTGCAAAAAGAATATGCATTAGGATGATCTCTGTACGATTAGCTTTTGTTTCACTGATTAGAATTGCATTGCATTACTAATGAAACTGTAATGGAATCACTCCCCTCCGCCTCCCCCGTTCCGAAATTAATGTCAATAATTTATATTTAATTTTCTCTTGATCAATCAAATCAAATCAAAGAGACATGACGGAGGAATGCTATGCTATGCTATGATTGTATGTATGTTGATGAGTCTGTTAATCTATGCGATGCGTACTATAAGTTCATGTTAATCTAGTTGGTTCTTTGAGTTTTATGTTTGTCAAGTTGTTTTCACCAGCCCCCTCTTTCTCTTGCTATGTACCAGAACAATCCTTGACTATGTTCTAAATTATACTATAATTTTTCTATTTAATCTTTATTTAAATTTTGGACTTATATGTTAATCTGTAATTGTAATTGGATCTGCCTCGGCAATGGATTTCTCAAGTTAATATGCACATATCCTATAGATTAGATACTTTCTGTGAATGAGTGGCATATTCTCCAAAAGGAGTGTTTGATTTTTATCTTTCAGACAAGTTTTTTCCCCGGTACTCAGTGGGAGGATATTATTGATTTTTTCCTATAAAATTGTGTAATTATCACGCTTTAATCTACCCCTTGTATTTTGGGCAAATACTACTTTAGTCTGGTGCCTGCTTTGGAATGAACTGCATGATCTTGTCACAGTTGTTGTTTTGCAATCTTTCTAAAAGAATATGGCTTACGTTGAATAAGTTTCAGGTTCTTAGTCTTCTTTATCTATATTATCAATTTGGTGAAGAAAAATGGGTGGTGGAAAGGACAAGCATGATGAGTCCGACAAAGGGTCAAGTCTCACATCTCGGTGGAGGTCATTACCCTCCCGGGCATCGGCCTCCACCAGAGCATACCCTCCTCAAGGCTACCCACCAAAATCGCAAAACCCCAATTTCAAGAACATGCAAACAGCTACAAAAACCAATCTAGAGCCATGAACATAGAACAAAATCGCAAAATCATAAATTTAAGTTTTAGCACAATGTTAGTTATCAAAAAAACCCCACAATGTCGGTTATCAAAAAAAAAAAAAAAAAAAAAAAAAAAACGAGATCGATCATGAAGCAATACCAACAACAACAACAACAACGGCAACATCAACAATAACTCACAACACCGTAACAAAAAAACCCGTAAATTAAAAGTAAATTAGAAAAGGGGAAAGAAATGTATGCACCCTCGATTGTTGTTGATTGAAGAAATCAAAGCTCAATTTCCCAGCCGAGGAGAAAGAGAGACCGAGATACGCGAGGAGAGAAAAGAGAGACCGAGTAAGTAAGACCAAGACCAAGAACAATAAAAACCAAAAAATTAAAAGTAAATACCAACCCGCCGATTTGGAGGAGAGAAAGAGATCTTCGTTCGTGCCCTAGCTATGGAGATCTTCGTTCGTGCCCTAGGCCGCCGCTATGGAGGAGAGAAAGAGAGGGAGAGATACCGCGAAACTGAATAGGGAATTTTGGTTTCCCGGTATTTAATAACATTTACGGCGGACGCGTATAAACCGCCGTAAATAGTTAACTATATACGGCGGACGCGTATAAACCGCCGTAAATAGTTAACTATATACGGCGGCTACTTATAAACCGCCGTATATAACTTCGATCTCATACGTATTCATGTGAAATATACGTATTTACTTATTTACGGCTGTCTAGACCGCCGTATATATTAATTATATAAGGCGGTAGATATAACCGCCGTATATATATGATATATACGGCGGACGCGTGTCCACCGCCGTAAATGAGCGCCGTAAATAGCCCCTTCTCTTGTAGTGTAACCATGAGGGGAACGGTTGTGTTAAACTGGCGTTATTAACAACACGGCGGGATCGACATTTCTTCTTTAGAATCCTGCTGGGGATGAGCGTTCGGGCTTACCTTGATGGCCGAAGAGGGATTGTTGTGCGGGCTTACCTTGATGGCCACTGAGGTGGAACGGTCGGGCTTACGACTGGCAGCCGGGAAGACGAATGTTCACTTGCTGAAGTGAAAAGGTGTTCGGGCTTACGAGGATGGCCGAAGAGGGATTGTTGCAAGGCGTTCGTGCCTTGGGGTTCGGGCTTATTGCTGTTGCCGGGAAGACGAACAGCGAAGGTCTCGATAGGAGAGTGGAGGTCGGACCGCAAAGGTCGGGATTGACTGTTTGAGATCGGACCGTGAAAGGTCGCGATTAAGGATTGAAATCGGACCATGACAGGTCGCGATTAAGGATTGAAATCGGACCGTGAAAGGTCGCGATTAAGGATTGGAATCGGACCGTGAAAGGTCGCGATTAAGGATTTGAATCGGACCGTGAAAGGTCGCGATTGAGGATTGGAATCGGACCGTGAAAGGTCGCGATTAAGGATTGGAATCGGAACGTGAAAGGTCGCGATTAAGGATTGGAATCGGACCGTGAAAGGTCGCGATTAAGGATTGAAATCGGACCGTGAAAGGTCGCGATTGAGGATTGGAATCGGACCGTGAAAGGTCGCGATTAAGGATTGGAATCGAACCGTGAAAGGTCGCGATTAAGGATTGAAATCGGACCGTGAAAGGTCGTGATTGAGGATTGGAATCGGACCGTGAAGGTCGCGATTGAGAATTGAAATCGGACCGTGAAAGGTCGCGATTAAGGATTTGAGATCGGACCGTGAAAGGTCGCGATTAAGGATATGAGTGATGGTGAAAACCATTAGGAATTTTAACGTCTGGAGACGAGCGTTAGTGAAAACTAACTGGGAATTTATCCTCGGGGGATGGGGGGTTAGAAATGTCTAACTGGGGAAATTTTATACTTTTGGGGGGCCAAAAGAGGTAAAATTGGAACTGCATAAAGCTGAGGGGCCAAAGTGGCAAAAAAAAATTCTGGTGCAGTAAGAGTCCGGCCGGACTTTTACTGAATTTGACCATGTCCTTTTCAGCGCCGAGGCCGAGGAAGGAGAGGCCATTTTCTGCCATAAATTCCGACGAGGAGGAGAGAAAGGAGGAGAGAAAATCCAACCCAAATTGTGAGATTTGCCCGGATTTGCGAAGGAAAATCGATATGGAAGGTGATTTGGGACCAATGGCTCGCCACGGAAGGACCGATGACGAAAGAACTCGATTGGTTCGGACCATTCGAACCATTGTGCATCCATTGAATCCGGCGGAGTTTTATCCGGCGAGGGATAGACACAACTCCAAGGATGGGATCAAGAGACAAGTAAGCTTCCTACAAATTCCATTAATTTTAAGAATGTGCATTCTTTAAATGTTAGAAATTTGTTTAGGAATGAACTTAGGGATTTTGGTGCCCGAATTGGGGCTTTTGACTTTGCCATGAATTGTTGTCGAAATTGACTAGGATGTAGTTCAATTGACACTATGGGTGGATGACATAAAAATTTTGGTTGCAAAATTCCATGTCTAGATGCATTTTCCAAAATTAAAGTAGCTTTAATTCGGGACGGAGTAAATTTTCGAAATGTTCGAAAGAGATTTGAAAGTTCCGGATTCGACGGAGTTTTCGAAAGATTTTGAAAGTTCCGGATTCGACGGAGTTTTCGAAATGTTTTGAAAGTTCCGGATTCGACGGAGTTTTCGAAATGTTTTGAAAGTTCCGGATTCGACGGAGTTTTCGAAAGATTTTGAAAGTTCCGGATTCGACGGAGTTTTCGAAATGATGGGAATATACGTAGGAAATGAATGAGAACCGTATCTGCATTGCATCCTTTTGACATGCGTTGGTGCATTCTGTTGACGTTGCTTCTGTGCTGTTTGTCTGCAGGGGACAGGGACGGTTAATACCCACAACCAGAAGAGTCGGGGTGCTTTTGAGGCGGTGCGAGCATTGTGGGATATTATCCCGAACGTGGCTCGAGAGGGAGAGAGGAGTCCGCGGCAGCTGGTGCTTGACTCCGGGTTAGCTGGGTTCATCAGTGATGTGGCTGCGACAGCTGATACGCCGAGGGCCAGGTCCATGTATGTTGCTCTGAGCGAGTATTGGTGGGATACGACCCACACTTTCCATTTCAGATGGGGGGAGGCGACGGTGACTCCCACGGATTTTGCCGCTATCACTGGGTTGCCGACTTATGGCAACACGCTGGTGTGGGTTGATGGTTACACCCCGGAGCAGTTGTCTGGGCTGCTGGGTTTTGATATTACCGATGCCAGGGGCTTAGGCATTCGGTACAGGCCGATGGAGAGGCATCTGGAGGCGGGTGTCGCCGCTTATCTGGCTGGATCCTTGAGGATGACCGCGGAGCGCCTGGCTCGAGGGTTCCTTTGGTTTGCGCTGTCAGCGACTTTGTTCCCGACTTCTGACACGTCCTGTCACTTCCCTTTGCTCGGGTCGCTGATAGACTTGGATGCCGTGAGGGGGTTCGCGTGGGGGGAGGCTGGACTGGCCGAGCTCTATCATTCCCTGGACAGGTTCTCGCGGGGAGAGGAGCACTCCTTTAGCTGCTTCACGCCTGTCTTGGATGTAAGTTTACGTACTTTTTCTCTTCCTTGCCTCTTTTATGTACTCGTATGTATCTGCTTTGTAGCTGACATAACTTTCCATTCTCTTGGCAGGTCTGGTGCTATGAGGTGTTCAGTCCGCAGGATTGGGACATCAAGGAGCCGTACCGACCCCTGTTCCCTGCCATGCTGGTTTGGCAGAAGAAAGCGAAGAGGGCGGTCTCGTCGAGAGTTGGCACTCGAGTGTCATACGAGGAGGTGTCCCAAGCCTTGAGCCGAGAGTTTTCCGAGAGGATTCGGTTGACCTGGTGGAGTAGGTTCGATGCCGTCGCTGTTCAGATTGCTAGCGAGACTACACGGCGGCGGAAGCTCCTGGTGGGACTTCACTGCGACGCCATGTATCTGGGGGAGAGGGTGACTCGTCAGCATAGGCCGGGGTCCCTTCCCTTGGTGCCGGTGGATCCTCCTATGTACATGCAGCATCCCCGGGAGATGCCGATAGAGGAGCTGGAGGGGTACATACAGGGCGTGTACTACACCGAGTACATCATAGCGGGGGCCGCCTATGATGTTTTCTTGAGGATGAGGCTGAGGAGCCCGCAGGTGCAGCATAGAGAGGGCGAGGTCCCTGGAGGTCCTCGAGATTTTCCGGTCCCACGAGCTAGGCTGGCGTACGAGGGGCTGGATGGTTCGCGTAGGCGACTTGTGATCCCGCTCCCGGCTGAGCCGAGACCACGATACAGGGCTGACCCCAATGCTTCGGTGAGCACCTTTTTGATTTTCTGCATTTGATAGTAGTATTCTGCAAATGTTGCATCTGTACTTTCTGCTTGTCTTCTGATGACTTTCCTGGTTCGCAGGTGTCTGGCCGTACGTACAACGACGCCATGAGGCTGGTGGACGGGTGGTCCGCCTACGCTAGGAGGCTCGTGGAGTTCATGCGGTGCAGTTCCCGGAGGAGCGTGGACGTCCGTGATCGGGGGCCGTCTAGGCCGAGAGATTCGCCTGCTCCCACAGCTGGTGGGGAGGACTTTACACAGGGGTTCGGCCAGTTCGCGGGCGGAACGGCTGGATTTGGAGCTCCTTCTTCTGCGCACTCGGGGCACGAGAGGGGGGAGTCCTCGAGTTCGCGTACTCCGAGGAGGCCTTTTGCCTATTCCCGGCTGGAGGAATTTGGCGAGTTCCTGTTTGCGACGGATCCGGCAGCGGCGGAGCAGTGCGTCGAGTGCACGGATGACGAGCAGGACTCAGAGTAGTCCTATTTTACTGCTTTCTTTCTTTACTGCTTTGTTTAGACAAAATGCATGTATTTGTCAGGAACAAATTTGATTTGAACTGTATTTGCAAAAAGGCGCCCGTGGGGCGGAACCTGTACTTCGCATATTTATTCTGTGATCACCTTCTGTTATTTTTGGCAAATAAGGAAGTAGGTTAATCAAAAATAAATAAAATGAGAAATGCATTAAAAATTGAACGGGTCAAAATTTAAGCCTATATGCACTAATTATTAATTATTTGCACTGTTGCACGAGCCCGGGGCGGAAGGGATACTGATATTGGTTGAATGAAACCATGGGCAGCACGCAGGTTTCTTAAGGGTGAACAGGGAGTTGTTTGGAAATGTTTCCAATTTAGGGGCAGCTGGCTGCAGAGTTGACCAAGTCAACTGCAGAGGGAGTCCGGCCGGACTTGGAGTGAATTTCCAGATTCTTTAAATTGCAGTTTCAGCTTTGCAATTGGTTAAGAAACTGCGCATAGTTTTTGATCATTCTGGCTGAATTCTCTCAAACTTCCAAGGTTCCCTTCATTTTTCATGGCTCCCTTTCCCAAGTTATCGTCTCGGATGCAAGAGCGATATTTGGACAACTTTCAGTCGTGGGTACGGAACCACACGAGGCAGAACAAAGGGTTTTTCGAAGGCTGTTACGGGATTAAATCTGTTTGGGCTTTGAAGGAGCTCATGCCAGATTGGGATCTTTTGAGAGCCGCGTCTCGCTTCTGGGACGTACGGAGGAATGTGTACAGCTTTTCGTACAACGAAATCACCCCTACGTTTGAAGATTTCCGGGCCATTCTGGGAGGACCTGAGACGGAACAGCTAGTTCTTCCGTATGCTGGTGGCATGGCCACTGTTGAGAAGCTAGTGTCTTTGTTTGGTATCTCGGCTGGAGAAGCATACGGGATGCTGATACAGGATACTGATTATGTTGACATTTCGGGACTGCCCGAAAGATTTGCCGGAGCTGAGGGGAGCGTCTTTTCGTGGGACGCGTTTGCTCTGTGCGCGATTGCTACTCTGTTCACATTCACGTCTCTGGGTGTGTGCCATCACAGTGTACTGGACCTGGTGAGGCAGTGCCGGAGTGGGGGAGACATCGTGCCGCTGGTCTTGGGCGAGACGTTCCTGGGCATAGGTCGGATGGCGACCGGTAGCCGATACATGTGGGGAGGGAGTCCCGCTATGCTTACCATGTGGTTGAGGGAGAGGCTACAGATGATGCCTGAGGTGCCAATGTCTTGTGACGCTTGGTCTTTCTCTCGACGTCCTCTGGTGATAGGGGGCGATCAGGCCGAGCTGGAACTCTGGATGGCCAGACTTTGCACGCATCACTTGCGATGGTGGGTTCCCCATTGGAAGTTACAGACTTGTAGGACCACTCAGGAGGGTCTGTTGGTTGTCAGAGTGCCGGGGCTGTCTCAGACGTCTTTCTATATTCCATCATTGGTTCTGCGACAGTACGGGCTGGAGCAGGTGCCACTGACTGATCTGAGTTATGCTGCTACCTTTGAGGTGGGATCTCTGCGGATGGAAGATCCTTCGACGCTATTGCTGATCACCCGGTGGTGGCAATACACGTCCTTTCCTGCCAGGGTTCTCTTTCACCGGAGAGAGGGCACTGTTCTGTCGACGCAGTATCTGAACTGGTACGAAGAGTGTATAGGGGAGACACAGATGGCTATCTTGTGGAGACGGAGTGAGCTGTTGGGTGCTGATCACCTGGACAGCTCGACCTTGAGGAGGACCGAAGCAAGGGCTAACCCTGGGAATCGTACTGGCGATGCCATGGCTGATTATGAGACAAGTGCTGATCGGGAGGCCAATCAAAGCACTGTGATGATGGCTCGAAGCGAGGCGGCTCGAGACAGAGCTAGAGAAAGGGCTGCGTTGACAGCCACAGGCTTGACGGAGGCGTCGGGAAGAGTCCCTGAGCCAGGTAGAAGGCCTACCGGAATTTTTCCTGCGAAGGTGAAGAACACTCGCCGGGGAAAAGGGAAAGGGAAGAAGGATGAAGGACCTAGTACGGGAAACTAGGTTGACCTTGCTGTCCAGAGTATCCACCCATTGTCATTGCAGACACATTAATTGATTAATGTTTTATTGTAGTTTTGCTAGCGTGTAGCGAGTCAAGAGTTGACCGTGCTTGAACTCATCAAAGAATGTTTTAACCGTTATGAATTTGTAGGTTAAATGAAAAGAGTTTTTCGAAACACAAGCAATTGATGCTTATTGTATTTTTTTGTTTTTTAGACCGAACCAATGATGGCTGCCTACGTTCCCCTTTTACAATTGGACTAAGGGGCTCAGGTCACCGTAGTTCGACACTTTAGGTGAATTTGAGAAAAACAAAGACAAAAGAAGTGCGACCCTGTTTTTTACCTGGATCATTAGCGGGAATGTATCCAGTTGGGTATTACTCTTTTAGCACTTTAATTTTACTGAGGGGACGGTGTATGGGGAAGGAGAGTTGACTCGTGCTCTTCCTCAAACGAAGTATCTGCGGAGCTTGCTTCCGTTCACGGGGTTAACGAAAGGGTTTCCGTCCAAGTCTGCTAGCTTCATGGCTCCTCCGGAGAAGATTCTTTGTACCACGAACGGTCCTATCCAGGTAGGCTCCCACTTTCCGAGGGGATTGGTCTGCGTAGGAGGCTTTTCCTTTAGCACCAAGTCGCCTTCTCTGATGTCTCGGATCTTGACTTTCTTATCGAATGCTCGGGCCATTCTGCTTTGGTAGGCTCGAGTGTGTTCCATGGCTTTCAATCTGCGCTCGTCGAGTAGAGCAAGTTCGTCGTGACGGCTCTGTAGCCATTCGACTTCATTGATCCCATTTTCCAAGAGGACTCGGAGGGATGGAATTTCCAATTCCACGGGCAACATCGCTTCCATTCCGTAGGTAAGCGCGAACGGAGTCTCCCGTGGCGGTTCTCGACTGACGTTCGTATCCCTGCAGGGCTAAATGTAGCTTTTCGCGCTCCCGACCTCTCGGTGGTCATCTTTCCGATTATCATGGCGAGAGTTTTGTTGGCCGCCTCTACCGCACCATTGGTTTGTGGTCCGTAAGGAGAAGACTTGTGACGTGTGACTCGAATTCGGCCGCAGTTGGTCACAATCTCCTTCGAAGTGAGTCCCATTGTCGGAGATGATCTCGTTGGGCACTCCGTATCGGCACATGATGTTCTCTCGGATGAACTCGGCCACCTTCTTAGAATTCAAGCACCTTGTACGATCCGGCTTCTACCCATTTGGTGAAGTAGTCGATCGCGACTAAAATGAACTCGTGACCATTGCTCCTCGGGAGGAGTGATCTTGCCGATGACGTCGATTCCCCATGTGGCGAAAGGCCATGGCGTAGTCATGCAATAGAGTTCGTGAGGTGGGATGTGATTGAGGTTGGAGAACCGTTGACATTTGTCGCAGCCTTCTGACGAACCGGATGCGCCTGTTTCCATTGATATCCAATAGTATCCCATACGGAGAATGATCTCGTGTCAATGCTCGGGCGTTCATGTGCGGACCGCAGTTCCGTTGTGAACTTCATTCATTAGCTCGCCGGCTTTTTCTTTGTTTACACACCGAAGGAGTGGCCCTTGGTGGCGCTTCTTGTACAACATACCCCCCGTAATGACGAAGTGGGATGCCGTGCATTTTAATGCCATCATGTTTTTGGCTTTGATCCCTTCTTTGTATTTTCCATCTTCATTTGTGAAGGAAGCTTCTCCGCTTTGGAGGTACCGGTAAATCTGATTGTACTGTGGTTCGTCGATCGTTTCTTTTTCTTTTTCGATCTCACAAAGAATAGGCGGGTGTTTCCCGTCCGCCTATTCTCGAGGGGTTTTACCGCTTTCCCATCGGGAATTTCGACAAGAGAGGCGAGGGTTGCTGCGCCTCGCGGCGGTTCCCGTCTCTTGGCAAATAGTGAAAAGAGATGTCCTTGAACCGAGCAATGAGCTCCTCCATGTACGAGTGGTACTTCGAAGGCCGTAATCTACCGTCTTCCATTTGTTGGACACTTGATTGATGATCAACGTCGAGTCTCCATATACATCCAGCTCCGAGATGTTGCGCTCGAGGGCGGCTTCCAAACCCGCCGCACAAGCTTCGTATTCTCGCCGCATTGTTGGTTGCTTCGAAATTCAGCCTTGATGGCTATGGGAGTATGCTCGTCCCTGGGATCGTCAAGGAGCATTCCAATGCCATTCCCCTTCTTGTTGGATGCCCCATCGAAGAAGAGTTGCCAGTGATTTGCGCTGTCAAGTGAAAAGATTCCGTCGTCCGAAATTGCGGATCGTGACCCTTAGGTTCACTACCGGGAAGTCGGCCACTGATCCGCCATGACTCTACCCTTTGTTGATTTTCTCGACCATGTACTTGATGTCGAACTCACCAGAAGAATGACCACTTGGCTAGCCGCATTGACAGGATGGCTTGTCAAAGAGATATCTGACGGGGTCCACTTTGGAGACCAGAGCACCGAATGCGACCGCATGTAGTGTTTCGCTTCCCGACTACCCATACCAAGGCGGTACAAGTTTTCTCCGATGCCGAGTAGCCGAGTTCACTTCCTTGAAGCTTCCGGCCACGAAGTAGATTGCATGCTCAACCTTGGAATCTTTCTCGTTCTTGTGCCGCATTGCTCCGATTGACGTGTCTCATCGTCGATACAGGAGTAGTGGCTTGTCTTCATGTGGCGGGCACGCACTGGGGGATTAACCAAGTAGGTCTTGATCTTCTCAAAAGCCGTTTGGCACTCGGAGTCCCATTTGATGCTCGGCATTCTTTTTCATCGCTTGAACATGGGCTCGCAGAGAGATGTCAACCGGTTGATGAAGCGACCGATGTATCAAGTCTTCCCATGAAGCTCTTTACTTCGTCAGTTTGAGGCGGCTTCATGTCGATGATGGCCTTGATTTTCTTGGGATCGGCTTCGATACCTCTTTCTCGTAACCATGTACCCCAAGACCTTGCCGCGCTTGACGCCGAAGGTGCACTTTGCCGGTTTAGCCTCATGGAGTGCTTTCGAGTCCGTTGAAGAACTTTCTCGCATCTCGTCATGTGCCGCATGTCTCGATCCCTGGAGTGGATGATCATGTCGTCGACATATACTTCGATTTCCTTGTGAATCATGTCATGGAAGAGGGTCGCAGCCTCGCCGGTAAGTAGCCCCGCCGTTTCTTCGCACCGAACGGCATGACCGTGTAATGCATGTCCCCCATGGAGTGGTGAAGGCGCCTTGGCTTGATCCTCCTCGGACATTTTGATCTCGGTTGTATCCAAATAACCCGTCCACGAAGGACTTTACTTCGAAATTTGCCGTGGTGTCGACCAAAGATGTCGATGTTAGGCAAAGGGGAAATCATCTTTAGGGCCGGCCTTGTTGAGATCCCGGAAATCCACACAAAGATCTCGACCTTTCCGTTGGCCTTGGTGACCGTCACGATGTCGAGAGCCAAGTCGGGTACTCAATCACTCGATGAAACCAACTCTGAGCATTTTCTCAATCTCTTCTTTTACTTGCAAGGACCACTCGCTTGATCTTGCGCAGCCTTCGCTTTGATGTGCTTGGATTCGGGATCCAGGGAATTCTCGTGCTCCACGATTGAGGGATCGAGTCCTCGGCATGTCCCGATATGACCAGCGAACACGTCAACATACTCCCTGAGGAGGCTTATCGTGGCTTCTTTTTCTCGCATCGGCGAAGAAACCGCCCACTTGTGTCTCTTTAGGCTCTTGCACCGACCCCTGTGTTCACTTTGGTCATAACCTCTTCGGCAGCTTGGGCCCGGTTGTCCTCTTGGTCAACTACACGCTCGAGAACTTCCTTAATGTATTGTTCGTTTAATGTGTCTCGCTTCTTTATCAATTGAATTATTAACGTCTTTTAAGTTGTTTGTTAACTTATCGCTGTTAAAGTGGCAATGAGAGGATACTCCGAAAGGTCGACTTTTCATTAAACAAGAACGGGAATACATGATTGGCTACATTATTATAGTCCTCCGGCGTAAGGCCGCTGGATGACTCGCAGGACTCGGACTCGACAAGGACCGACTCGCAGGGTTTGAGACCGGGTTTAGGAGATGTGGGTGCGGGCCCAGCCTTGTCTTCCAATTCGCCCGGCTTGCCCTCGTCCGGTGAAAGTTACCCAATTCTTCGCGGCATTGCCGGGATGCTTGATGAGGGTGCTGGGATCGAGAGGCTTGGCTTCGCCGTCCCAATCATGGCAATCATGCTATTGTTGGAGCCCCGCCGATCAAGTTTGGCAACTCCACGACTTCTTCAAACAGTACTCGTAGAGCCGGTCCACCGAGAGCATCTTCTATGAACTCGGTTCCTTCGCTTTGGACTTACCGTCTCGAATGTGGCCTCGTGGCCGATCCGAACAATCTGCTTTCCCATGGAGAGTACCTTGAGTTGCTCCTCCAAGTCCGGGATTCCCTTGAATGTGTACTCGTGGCCGGACCGTGGTGGCAGCTTGGTCCAGTAGAGCCGTGATGTCGAGGAACGCTCCTTATCGGATTAGCTTTGAGTCCTCTCAAACGCTGAGGTCCCGTGCTAGCCGTTCCATTCTTCCCGTAGTCTCGTGCCGACTATCCCTCGCTTCTTTCTCATCTTCATCAGCTTCCGCCGTCGGTCCCTCGCCTTGCCGTCGGTTCCGCCGTCGGTCCCCTCGGCTTCGCTTTGGTTCCCTTGTCGGTCCCCTCGCTTCGCTTGGTTCCCTTGGTGAAGTAATGAGCGAGGTCAAAGCCGTAAGGTCGGAGATTGGGTGTGCCGTCTGAGGTTCCCCTTTTGCGGCCGCCGCCTTGGTGCGGGCGAGCCTTTGTCTTCCTTGATGTCGCCCGGTGTTGGCACGTAGCCAAGCCCCGGACCGTGGTGTGGTCCTCGACTTCAATAACTTGGTGTTGGCCTTGCAGCCTTTTGCCGAGCCCCGCCCCGGGATGAAGTTCATGAGTTTCATCATCCTCATGGCAGAGGAATCGATCGTGAGACAAAGTGGAAGGTCCACGTTGCATATTTGGATCTTGGAGGTCTCCGCAGTGAATCCAGCTAATGGCATGTCGTCATTATGCTTGATTTCTAACACCGGAATGTCGTTGGTGCCGGTCCCCTGGTGGTGACGCCGTCGCCGTAGATCGTGGTTAGCTCGTTGCCTTGCATGAACTTAAGGCACCGATGAAGGGTGGATGCCACGCCATTGATTTGATGCAGCCTGTGGACGCCCAGATGGCCGTGAAAGTGATTGGAATGTCCAACACTTGGAAATTCGGTGGGGATCATCCGCTTGCCGAACCGTATGTTAAGAGTAGCAACCCCGAGAACCGTACGGAAGTAGAGTCATAGGCCTCGACAAAGGTGGATCAAGGCTTAAGATCTCGCGGGCTTGATGTCAAGGTGTCCATCATCTTGGCGGGCAAGACATTCATTCCGTAACCTCCGTCTACCAACACGCGGGAAGGCGACGCTCGTCCACTGGATCGTGATGTAGAGCGGCTCATTGTGATCAGCCCCCAAATTTTGGAAGGTCCAAATCGTGAAGGTGATAATGTTGCCATAGTGGATGTTGCCGATCATCTCGAATGACTTCATCCGGGGTCATGCGCCCACGGGGACCATGGTACGGGCCAGCTTTCCTCTAGCTTGAGCTTGTGAGGATATGAAGAGGTGAGCAGAGACCAAAGGGAAATGTTCGCCCGAGTCCGCTTGAGCCGAGTGAGGATCGGGTCCTCTTTCAAGGAATTTGCGTCTTCGGGCCGGCCGGATTGCACTGCTCCGTCGGCTTTTTGGTGGCCTTAGGTGGTAATGCATGGATTTGACCCGATCGGGTTAGGACGCCGACATCGTTTGGTCCCTTCGAACAGCCGCTCCGAGTTGAGCCATAGTTAGAGGAGGATTCCTCGTAGCATAGGGCCATATGTCTTCCTCAACTCATTGATTGTGGATGAATTCCTGAGCTTCGGCAGCCTTGACGGATTCTCCCCTGTGATACCGGCTTAGGTGCCTCTGCGGGAGGTAGCCTACGCTTGACGCAGCTTGTTCGAACGTCGCTGCACAACAAAGGTGGCCTCGAATCGAACCGTGCGCCGACCCTCCGGGAGGTTGGAGAGTTCTCGGCTCAAGCGAACGGTCTCCTTGATCTCTTCACGGTATATCGCGTTCCTTTCCTTCTTGCCGAGCATACTGTGGCATTCTCGAGTTGGGTCCGGCGATACTCGTGGTTTGCTAGTTTTCCTCCGCTCCGGGCCCAGATCAACCTTCTTGCAATGGAGCCTCGCGTCGAGAGTTAGTGCCTCGCGTTTCTTCCCATGTGAGAATAGCTGCTTCTTTGAACCGCGTGCGGCAGCCTAGGTAAACCTCCATCGGGGAGAGTTTTCTCCTCTCGCTTTATCTCGAGTGGCGGGTATGTCGGAAGGTGAGTACACGGCTTCCCGAACATCTCGCCCATGTGACCGGTTGCCGCCCCGCTGACCGTTTCGTAAACGAATGCCTCGCCTCGTGGAATTTCCCCGAGTAGTTGCTCGAGACGAATTTCCATCTTCCTCTTGTTTTTAAATAGACCTTCCTCCCCGAGTTGGCCTTTCAATTTGAGTGCGGAAATGATCCGTTCCCATCCTCCCGTGACCTCGGGAGTCCGGTTTTGTTGACTTCATGCCCGGCTTGGAAGAGAATGGTTTCATCGTCTTCGCCGCCGCTTTCACAGAGAACTTGCTTTCCCGGAAGGTAAGCGCCGGGATTCGTTCCGCCGTGTCGTTCCATCTCCTAGGTCATCGGGACCGTTGACCACCCTCGCCCGGCGCAGGGGGTTGGATGAGAACAGACGGTAGTCCGGAAGTTGCCATGAGCAAAACTCTTGAGGTCGAACCGGTCTAGAGTGGCCTCTAGCTTTCGTCCGAAGCCGCCCGTGACACTTTAAGGGCTCGGTCCCCGTAGGTCTTTCGAGCTTGGTCTTCGTCCCAAAGACGACTTTCTTGAGCGGCTAGTTCCATGAGGGCTTTCCTTGCGAGAGCTAAGCGCCTCCGTAGGTGCGCATCATCTCGACTAGTGTCCGTAACCGTGATTACATTCAAATCGCCGAATGGCGGAAACACTTGGATTACGTTGACGAAGGAAGTCGGATCGGGACATTCCATGCGGCCTTCCTTGATCTCGATTACCAAGAAATTTGCCCATATTTGCTTGATTGACCCCACGGGGTGTTGAATTCTCGCAATGTTGATAGCCTCGTGATCTCGCTCGATCGCCAAGTCTATCGTAGCTAGCAATGACCGGCGTGATGTCTCGAATCCGGCCGTGACGGCCGGGAGTAGAATCGAACCGGAGCATGTTGATGCCGAGGTGGTCATTTCCTATGCCGGAAGCCGACTCGCCTTGCGGGGAAGACTTTCACGTATGTTTTCGGGGTGGCCGCCGGAAGCGTTCCCGAGGTTGATCTCGACTCGTAGCAGGTGAGGAGCTTGGTCTCCTTCGCCGTTGCCCTCGCCTCGCGGCGCTTCGAGGGTATAAGCTTGACCGACGGCACGGGCCGGTTGCCACCGGGCCGGTACTCGGAAGTAGTGATGAGCTCGAGCTCGCTTGGCCAAAGCCTCGTTTACCATGAGCAACATCGAGGGTGACCTTGGTATTGCGTAATCTCGACGATAAGGACCGGATCCTTGGCTTCATCATATCTCGGAATAGATGATGTTGACGAAGTCGTCGTCGCCCACTTGATCGAGGGATTCTTTGTCGTGTCAACCAGCTTGCTTCCAATTGTCGGATAGCCGCCCGTACCGGACGTTGAGCTTGACAATTTCCATGGTATTGGAACCTTGGTCGTAGGTGACCCGATCGGAAGGAGTTCCGTCCTCAAAACCGAGCATGTGAATGCAGAGGTCCGCCCGCGGGTCCGCGCGTCCTCGACTCCGAGAGTCCCGATTCATCGTCATCTCGACGGTTCAATCCAAACGTAGGGACGTATTGCGTCCGGCTGCGCTGGCCGAGCAAACTAGGAAAACATCATGCTCTTCGTTGGAGAAGAGGGGTGCAGCGGGTAGTTCCGCGTGGAGGACATCCCATACGACTTCCATGCATTCATCACGAGAATGACGGTGCTTGTTGACCTTTATCACAAAGATCTCTTCACTGCGGGGCCGTAGAGTTGGTTTGGAGAATGCCGACGAATCTCCGATTGGAGATCGGGGTTTATGTGCCCGCATCATGGCGATATTCAGCCGTTTCCTTCCAATCCGCCTCCAAATGTTGGAAACGACAGCTGAACTTGATGTATCGGATCGCTCTGTGGTCCGCCCGCTCGAGTACGTTTACATAGTTAGCATCTCCGACTCGAGGGATTCTCGATGAGATTTGCCCCGATAGTCCCTCGTTGATTCGAAGGAGGTAACCCCGCGCTCGAGTGCGGACACGCTGCCATCTGTCTCGCTTCGTTTCCTATGAGGAAACTATCCCCTGATGACTTCGAGATCTCCCCGCCGGTTAATGAACTTAACACACCGATGGAGAGTGGAAGCTATGGCTTTCATGTGGTGTAGCCAAGGGCGTCCCAAAAGAGCCGTGAACTCGGATGGAATGTCCATCACGTGGAATTTTGCCGGCACCATTTGGGTTTCGAACCGTAGTTCCAGAGTCACCGTCCCTGTGATGGGACGAGACGAGCCGTCGTAGGCCTCGATAGTCCGAGCCGACGGAATCAGTGGCTTTCATTGATACGGAGGGCTCGCATCATGCCGAGAGGGAGAACATTAACGGCTGACCCGTTATCTACCAATACTCCGGGAGTGATATGGTGTTGAGCTTGAGAGTGATGTACATGCAGCTTCGTTGTGCCCCGAGGCATCTCTCGGTAGGTCTTCATCACGTAACGTGATCATACCGCCATACAAACGGGAGTCGTAGATCTCGTCTCTATCCGTAGAAGGAGAGTCATCCAGCCCATCCGTTTCGTCTTCCTCTTGCGAGGTAAAGCCTTCCGGAACCTCGGGATTGTGTTGAGGCCGCTTGTGGCGGTTGCCGCCCTTGGTTAGCACATTGATCGAGTGCGAGTGCCAAGCCGACTTTGATCTTCCTTTACCGGTCCGAGCTCTAAGCCGGACAAATTGAATCTTGGCCGATCCCGCGGGGATTAGGCTTCGACCGGCGCAAGATTACCAAGATCCGAGGTATTCCGGTGTCCTGTGGTCCGAATTCGGTTTCAACGGGACTTTTCGGCTTTCCCACCCCCGTTTGCTCTAAAGCCGCATGGCCCGGGAGGCAAGGAGGACTGGCCGGAGTACAAGACGTAGTAGTCGAACCTCCCTAAGGTTCTCCGAGTGTACCTACACCGGTGTCCCCAGCCTTCGTATCTTTCTCTCGCCTGCCGTTGAGAGGATTTCTTCTTTTGTTTTCTGAGGATTGCTCCTGACCGTTTCTGACTCGTACTCTGTGCAAAGTGAGCGCCACAAACATCGTAGCCGATGTGGACATTAGAGGAGGATCCACAAAGAGGCGGAGAAACCGGTTCTCGTGGCACTCTTCTTGGGCACCCACTCAATGGAATTCACGCCGTTATTGTTCTAAAAGGGTTTCCGATCGTATTGGGCCCACGGGGCGCTCCAACTTGCCTTCTTCTATCAAGTTCGATTTCGTATCGTAACCCCAAACAGCTTGTCAGTGGTATGGCCGTGATACCGATGGAAGGCGCAGATTTGCTCTTGTCCGCATTGGCTACGGGATTCTTGGGTTTGTAATTGGCAACGGGTTTAAGGAGACCCTCCTTGATTAACCCTTCCAAAGATCTTGCTCAGCCGGCATGTCCAACTTGTCGAAGTGTACGGCAGCCGCTTCGAGTAGAATTGTTGCTTTGTGGACTCGGGTTTCGTTACCCGACCGTTGTCCCCGATGGATGTAGTTGACAGACGTATCTTTCCTTTGCCGGGGCCGGCGGGATTGAATGCAACCGCCGAGCGGTATCTCGTATGGCCGTGCAGAGCCAACTTTTCCTTGAGATCCTTCTCGAACCGTGAGCCGGCATTGACCATGGCCCGAGATCCGGGAAGAAATGATGACCGATGAGAGTTCTCGATGGACGGTCTTAAGCAGACTTGAAGATCCGCATCTGCTCATCTTTGGAGAGTGGCTCCATGATCTCTGAGAGTTTCCACCCACCTCTTGTAGAATTCCCCAACACTTTCATCCGCTTTCTCGCTCAAAGGGTGATTAAGTCCTCACGACTTGTTTCCCACTCTAAGTTGGATCGGTACTGCCTGTGAAGATGTTACTAATCCGATCCTGTGTGTGGCGATCCGCAGCTTGACCTCGTAAAACCATCGTAACGCCGAACTTTTGAGCGTATGCCGGAAGTGGTCGGCCATTTGCCGGAGGGTTGCTCCTTTTGCTCTCATGCCGAGAACGTAGGTATCGACGTGCGTTTGAGGACATTCGGTTCCGTCGAATCGGTCCATCTCCGCATTCTCGAACTTGGCAGGAGAGGCGTGACCATTCCCTGATCTCGTGGATTTGAGCGTTTCCCGCTTGAGCCGCTCATGGTGGCTTTCTGTGTCTTTCATCCGCTCGACCATCCAGCTAAGGTTGGGTCCAGCGGTGGACTGTGAGGCTCGGCGCGGTGCTACCACGTGAGCGGTAGTGATTGGAGGTGGAAGGCTTGATATATGAGAATATACGGGAGCCTTTTTCGAACCGTATCGGGGTTTGTCCCCGGTGTTTAGGGATTCGTGTATAGGCAAGGACGAACCCGGGAGGGTATTGAGGAATATTGGCATCCGAGATGGTCCAGGTGCGCCGGTGATATTGAGTGATAGGAGTAGCACTGGCCGGCTAAAATGACAGTGGTTGCCCCGAGAGGTGGCAACATGGAGCCTAGGTCGGCCGTTTCCTTGATTCGAAGGCATCCCGTAAGTTGGCGGGGAGGAACCCGGTTAAAGGTTTGGTGAACTGGTTTCGGGAATCGTCATCCTCGACTGTGACAAAAGTACCGTCCGACCGGGGATAGCCGCTATACCACGCTCATTCGTAAGCCGTACCACGAAATTCTCGCCGATCTTCTTTCTCGCCTCGTGAACCTCACAAGCCCTGATGGCTTCTTCCAATGTCATATCTCGTTACCGGTGGCGGGGTCCTTCCCCGTCACGATTTCTCGGTGAGCTAGACATGTCGGAAATTCCGCCGAGGGAACCGAGGGAACCGAAGAACCGTCCGACGCCGCCGTAACGGTGATCCCGGCAAGGCGCCGACCCGGAAATCTGAACCACTTTCTCGCTCGCCGCAGGGAACGAAAGGAAGGGTTTAGGCTTCGAAAAGGGTATTTGGCTCAAGGTTTCGGGCTTGTGCAATGTGCGCTACCGATTAATGTTTACTTAAAGCGCGTTTTCTCTAAGTCCTAATCGGTTGGAAAAGAGCGGGTCTTCTTTTTCGCAACTAATCCTAGAGCTCTAATCAGTGGATCTCGTCACTACGCTTATAAGCCCCTCGTTTCCATTGTAGATCATCTTTCTCAGGACGGACTATCCCGAGCGAGGTCTGATAAGGCAAGCGAGTTCCACCGACAAAGGAAAAAGTGAACTTAAGGCTAGCTGATCACGCAAACTTTCAACGTGTGTGACGTACGGGCCACGCCGAAGTCAACGTCCTTAAGTTAAGGCGGGGATCGTGCCAAAATTTGGGCATGACCTCTCCTGACTCGCTTGTGCGAGAGACCTTAGCTTTTTAGCGTTGGCCAAGTTGTGGCTGGCACGATACATACGGCGAGGTTTGGTGACACGGCGTCACATTGAACCTTCGGGTATATTTTTCGGCAGAGCTCCGCGTCAAAGTCAAGGCTGAAAAGCTCAAGACTTCGGGTAACGACCTTCGGTCTCAAACTCTCGAGCTTGACTCGAGCGGGCCCGGCGTAAAAACATACACTTAGGCTTTATGACACGAGCTAAGCCAAAAACCAACCGGGTCTTGGACAAAGTGTGACACAAAGAGTGCATGGCTTACACGGGCGAGGATGGGATGTTTGGGACGACCCCGTGCGCCCGAAAGGTGTCCGGCGCACCAATCGGAGTGCAACCGATAAGGCCATCCCGGGTTAGGGGTTGTAGTGTGCAAAGTGTACCGAGGCGCAAGTGCACGTGAAGTGCGGTGTTCCGAGGCAAAGAAGTGCGCGTAGTGTGCGGTCACTAAAATTCTTTTCCGAGTAAAACAGAGATTTTTTCAGAATGTGTCTTAAAGAATTTATGATGCACAGTTCAAAAGACAGCATGAAAATCAAGCATGAATGGGAATGCACAAACATGGTGTGATTTTGAAAAGTCAACAACGTAATGCCTTTGAAAAAAACAAAACCGTTCGAGGTTTAAAGGAACTCACACACACGAAAACGAGGAAGGGTAAACGAAAGTTTGACCCACTAAGGCTTTTTAGAAAACAACGGTAGTTTTGAAAAAGTATCTTTTCCCCAAATGAGTCGCCAACCGAAATTACCCGGATTTCGCGCGGGCGCGAAACGCGGTTGTCTTTCGCGGGGGGTTGGTGTCTGAGACCTCGCTTCATGGGAAGGAAAATGAGGAGTCGCCACGCGGTTTTTGTATTTTGAGCCCAAACGTTGAGAAACGGCTATTGAAAATGGTGTCGTTTTTATTGGTAGCAAAAACTTAGGAAAAAGCTTTGAAAATGGGGATCATTTTTATTGGCAAGCAAAAACGAGTAAAAAGCTTTTTAGTACCGTAGATTGTTAGGTTCGGAGGTCACGTTACGTTTCGGGTAGAGTATTACGAGATTGCCCGAAACGCCTCGCATGACGAGTCTTTCTACCTTTCTCGAAAACGTGTGTGTGTGTGTTTTGAAATGGGGGCTTGAATGACAAGCTTAATCTTGGTTTGAATGTCAAACGTTGATTAGGTGACTTTGTTTGAAAAGACGAGCGTTTGAATGACAAACGTCGGTTTTGAGTTGAAATGAGCGTTTGCGTGGCAAACGTCGATTTTGAGTTTGAAATGAGCGTTTGCGTGGCAAACGTCGATTTTGAGTTTGAAATGAGCGTTTGCGTGGCAAACGTCGATTTTGAGTTTGAAAAGGAGTTCGAAGGTCGAACTCCGGTTTTTGAACCGGACGAGTCATTGTTAACGATTTTTACGGGAAAAATGCGTATTAAATGATTTTGAGTGTCAAATGGCGGCTTTTAGTTTGAAGATGAGCGTTTGGAGGCCAAACGTCATGTCGCGTTTTTGAAAGAGAGTTCGACGGACGAACTCTGGTTTTGAACCGGACATTACATTGTTAACGATTTTTACGGGAAAAATGCGTATTAAATGATATGCGATCAACGAATCGGGTTGCGACTGACTTTGAAAAGTAAATACTATCACGATCCAAACGGGTCGGACTTGTAAATGACGTATTTAAAGCAAAGGTCAACGGAATCAAACGATCCGGAATCGTAAATGACGATCAACGAGGCCAATCGGCTCGGAATTGTAAATGACGATCAACGAGGCCAAACGGCTCGGATTTGTAAATGACAGAAATTAAATGACGATCAACGGATCGATCGATCCGGAATTGGTAAATGACGATAAAAGTAAACGGAACGGGGTCGGAACGCCGTTTTAACCCGTGATTACTTCTCTTACGGAAAGAGAAGAGGATCGAGGGGCTAAAACGTATCGGACCCCGTTAGACGGAGGCGTCTACATTTTGATAACGACGTTCGAAACGGTTGTAGCGACTGGCGCGTAAACCGAGACGAAACGAGAGATTTAGAGAGAGGGAGTTATACCTATGGCTAGGGTCGACTCCTTTGGCTCGGAAGGTGTGTACGGGACACGGAAAGTAGTTCGAAAGGTTGTTTCGAAGTAGTAAGGGGCGTATTTGATCGAAATACGAAGGTTTCACGCGAATCGAGACAGAACGGAAGCTCGGAAGGGGTGAAAATCAGTTGGGCCGTGGAGGAGGTGAATTTTTGGGGTAAAAAGTCTCCCTCTTTGGCTTTGACAGCCATTTCTATTTATAGGTGAAAAATGCAGTAGGAGTCCGGACGGACTTTGCCTGAATCCAGGGGGTTTTGTGGTATTTTGAGAATTTGAAGGACTTGGCCGGCAATTTCGTAAAATGTGCACAGGAGTCCGGCCGGACTTGGCTTGCAAATCAGGGTATTTTGGTCTTTTGGCCTTGATTTGTGATTGAAGAGTGACTAGAGGGAGGTGGCATGGCCGCCACGTGCCCTATGAGTCACCACCATGTGGGAGTTCGTTCCCGGTCCCGATTTTGTCCGTTTTTAAAATAACAAACCGGAAAATGTCCGAAATGCCCCTGAAAGTGCCTAAAGTGCGTTTTTCAGGGAAAGACGTACTTTTACGTGTGATGACACGTGTTAAGTACGGTTCGACGTCGGGATGCACGGGCCCCCGGACGTCTCGTTGGCACGGCAACGGGAGTTTAACGAGTTCCGGTTAACCTGGAGCGCGCTTAACGGATTTCGGTTAACTTTCTCGACGGATTTGGACGATCCGGATTTGGGTACTTACGTAGCCCTGGATCGAGTCATGGAAGTGAGTAGCCCAAGCCGCTTAGGGAATTTGCCCAGATTAACCTCAATTTTTTTCCTTGTGGAATTGCCGGCTTTGAGCCGTCAGAGTCAGAATCCAAGGAGGATTGAGCCGTACGACTGCATGGATCAATTTTCCAGGTTCCACTCCTTTGCTACTTTTCGGGTTGTTTCCCGTTCAAAGTATGCACAGATTCCAAGATGCAAATGATGCAATGCAAGGTAAAGAAAGCAAGCACGATTAATGAAATCAGCGACGGGAGTCTAACCCGCTCAAAGGGAAAAGCTTTCTTTTATTTTTTCAAAAAAAATTTCGAAAAGGGATACTGGTACGTGGGATTGTTAAACCACCGGTTATCCCAAGCCCCGGGTTAGGGAGCGATACAGGAAGGTTAAGTGGTTTCCACCTATATACCAAGTATCGATTTTTTTTTGTTTTGAAAATAAAGCTTTTCTCCTTTGGGATATTCCCCAGCGGAGTCGCCAAACTGTGAATGTGTGCCCCAAATTTTGTGTATTGGAAATTCACGCGAGTTTGAAGACATCCGGTTTAATTTGAAAAACGGAGTCGCCACGCCATTTTGATTACCTCAAAACTTTGAAAAAAAGGTTTTATGGGTTCGGAGGTTAAGTTACCCCTTGGGAAGAACGGATCGTCGTTCACCCAAGGTGCCTTGCCGGAGCAAGTCTCCCAAGATTTCATTAATCGTGCTTGCTTGCGTGCTTTCTTGTGTGCATGTGTTTGAAAATAAGGGGGGAATGTCCCAAGTTGTCTTCCGGACGTACAAACCATTTATTGGTTGTCGCTCGGGATTTCTTGGATTTTATGTATTCGGGATTATGATCCCGTCCTCATCTTGGACTTGTGATCATTGCATTTTTAACCTCGGGACTGTGCATGATCGAGAGAATGACTCTCTTTATAGTCAAAGATGAGGTTCTTTAGGAAGGAATGTCCTTAGCCCATCAATCCTACACTTTAAGACGGTCGAGCTCATATAGATGCTTCATACTCGTCTTAAGTGATAATCGGAGATATAGGGTTCAAGGTTGTCTCTTTCTATAGAAATTATGAAACCTTTTATGGAAGGAACGATGTAAAGATAGGATCTTTTACACCGGTCCGTTCCAAGGTTGCTAATGGGGACATGGGGGAATGCATGTAAAAATGACATTTTTAGTGAAAAGATGACATTTTTGGGTTGCAAAGGATGCATTTGATTTAAAGAAGTGATCTTTATTTGCAAAGGATGCATAAAGACATGATTTTTATGCAAAGGATGCATTTTTATGAAGAAATTGGGATTTAAATATGCAAAGGATGCATGAAGATTGCATTTTTAAGAAGCAAGGGATGCTAATTTAGGATAAAGATATGATCTTTAATGCAAAGGATGCTTCAAAAAGGATTTCATATGCAAAGGATGCATTTTTATCATAAAGATTGGATTTTTATATGCAAAGGATGCATGAAGAAGGATTTCATGTGCAAAGGATGCATTTTTATCATAAAGATTGGATTTTTATATGCAAAGGATGCATGAAGGTGGCATTTTTATGTAAAAATAGGGTTTTTAGGTGCAAAGGATGCACCTTTGATTCAAAAGATTACATCTTTAATGGCAAGGGATGCCTAATGCATGCAAAAGGGGAAAGGGGGTATAAAGATATGATCTTTAACTATGAATGCCAAGTCCCAAGCAAAGATAATAACAATATATGAAATGCAATGAGCAATTAAATCATATAGAGCAATTAGGATGCAAGTTTAGGGAGTGAGAGGTTACCAATGGTGGCCTCTTCTTCTTTGGGTGGAGCTAGGTGGAAGGACCAACTTCTAGATCTTCAAGGAGGAGGGAGGAGGCTTCTTGGCACCCTTTTGGCTTCCTAACTTCGCAGCATTTGCTTGAGTATAGTGTATTGTGTAGTGGTTGATGATCTTGTTGTGTCTAAAATGGGTAGGTCCTCTATTTATAGGCAGTCTGGGAAGAGCGAATGAAGCCGTGCGGCTAGAGGTCCTTGGCTAATGCAGCCGTGCGACATTATCCCTTGTGACTCACCATGTTTCTAGAATCATGCAAGGTGGCAAATTCTAGAACATTTCCTAATTAAGAAAAACGTGTTTCTTAATTAGGAAGCTTCTCTTTCAGCCCTTAATTGTTTTGGAACAGTTCCGGAATATTTCCGGAACACTAGGAAGGTCAGGGGAATTACCGGGAAACTTACCGAAATTGTCGGGAAATTTAACCGGAAGGCATGAGCCAGATTTGGGTACTTACAATATGGTATCTAATAATGTTAAGGGTATAAATGATATTGAGCATATGAATTGATTGTTGACAAAAAGTGTTAGAAATCATCTTGAACTTGGTGGATCATGTTTTTTTAACTTGGGGTAATTTCACCCAGCAGTTTGAGGATTATTTCATTTCAATGGTTACAAGGGACAATAAGGAGATCGAATTCTTGAGGCTAGAACAAGGAAACATGACGGTGGATCAGTATTCAGTCTGGTTTGAGGAATTGGCTCGGTGTTGCCCTCATTTGGTATCACATGAAGCGAGAAGAGTTCATAAGTTTGTAAAGGTTTGAGGATTGAGTTTAGAAAGAAATTATTGATTGATAACTTCACCAATTATTAGACAGCCATAGATAGAGCATATAAGGTCGAGAATGACATTGAGGAAAATCGTGGAAGATCCAAAAGTGGGATTAGAAATAAACCAAAGTATCTAGGACAAGGATCCAAAATCACCAGGGGAAAACCAAGGACTTCAACTTCAGGAAGTTTGCGAAGGGAGCTTGTTGTAGCTTCTTCGTCTAGGCCAATATCCAAATAGTATGGGATGATTTGTAAAATTTTGCAAGAGGGTTTGGCATATCGAAGATCAGTGTTGGAGTAAGCAAGACATGTGTGTTAAGAGTAGAGAGATGGGGCACTTTAGGAGGAATTACCCAAGGTTGCAGCGGGGTCGAGCTTCAATGCAACGGTCAGCTGGGTGGACAACAAAGAGGTGGTACCAAAGGAGATAATGAAGGGAAACCAAAAAGGGAAGGTCTAAGGTCGGGTATGTGTTTCGGGTCTAGAAGAGATAGATCCCTCAGAGATCACTAGAGGTATATTACCTGTCTCAGGAGTAAGAGGTCATATTTTTACAGATCCTGTTTCATATCATTTATGTTTGGCATAGCATTTTACTTCTATGTGGCATACATTGCTTGAGATTGTTTTATGTGATAGAGGTTTCTGCTCTTATAAGAGAGTACCTCGAATCTCCCTTGATTTACCACGATGGTGATGTGGTTATGGCTGAGTATGTATTGTCAGTTGATTTGGTATGATTACCAATTTATGATTTTGAGATATGCTTGACCTGGATGGGTAAGTAGTTGTTGTGCATTGGTAGACTATCATAAGAAGTGAGTCTCCTTTTCTATGCCTAATTTGCTTATATAGGTATTTGATACAGATAAACCTTAGGTGGTAATTTTGTTATATATGCGTTAAAGCCAGAAAATTTGGTTAAAAAGTGTAAAGGGTATTTGGTATGTGTTAGACTTGCATAAGAAGTCTTTCCAAAAATTTTATGTGCTAGTTGTGAGTAGATGGTAATTGTGTTTCCATCGAAGTATCTCATGTGTTGATTCTGAGTATGATAAGCAGAATTTTTAATCCTTATCTTGATGGCTTTATGGTAATTATGATTGATGACCTCTTTGTTTATTTAAAGTTACGAGAGGATCATGAAGATCATTTGTGAGTTGCGTTATTTGCCTTTAGTGGGAATTCATCGTTTGAGAAGTTTAGCAAATGTGAGTTGACTCGAGAAGATTTCAAATTTTGGGTTCTATAGTCTTAAGCTCGGATGTTACCATGGTTCTTACGAGGATTGAGTCCGTAGTCTTTGGATTGGCAAGAGCTACCTAAGGATTATCAAGGGATTCTTGAGAATTGTAAAATCGTCGATTTAGTTAACTCGGAAGGATATATCAATGGTGTAGAATGTAATAAGGGTAAACCATATGGATAGGAGATGGAGAATAGATTGACTATAGATCTGATCCTCACCTTACCTAGTGGATGCGAGGACTTTGTGAATTTTAAGTGCATATTAAAGGAGGATTAGGTTGTGATATTATGAGAATTGGGAAAGTAATAGTGTATGCTTGACTTAGATAAAGTGGAATCTTCTTATTCTCTACTCGAGAGTGGCTGCAATTGTGTTGCGTTATTTAAGTAGGAACCTTATCTTTTTGAAGCTCCATTTGAAATTGTTGCCGATCCTAAGGGTTTGAAGAATTTAGTTACTCAAAAGGAAGTGATCAATAGGCCAAAGTGATGGTTGGAACTATTAAAAGACTTTAACTGCGTTATTTTATAACATCCGGAAAAGTTATTTTGGTGGATTTCCTTTTAACTTGAAAAGTTTAATTAATCTTAGCGAGTTTGCGTATAATAGTAGTTTTTAGTTTAGCATTGAAATGGGTACTGTATGAAGCTTAGTATGGAAAAATCATTTGCATGATCCCTCGTTTGTATGGAGTCCTTCAACTAATGATGATTAAGCGGATTTGACTTATGTGGGAGAACCATTGAGAGTTATTAGCATCGCAAGTCCGGAATCAAAATTTTAGAGTATTCGGATTGTGAGATGTATAGAAGAATCATGCCATTGAGGAAACTATTTGAAAGTTGTAATTTGAAATGTGTGAGAGGTAACCTTTGCTATTTGATCCTTAAGGTAAGTCTTTTTAAAATTCGGGACGAATTTTCTTTAAGGGGGAGTGAGTGTAACGACCCTAAATCTAGGCACTATTTTGGCATCCTATTATATGCATTTTATATTATTGGTTGACTTTATGTGCTTACTTTATATCCTTGATGTCTTATGGAAGGTTAGGATGCTTGTGAAATAATTTTAAAGCTTTATGATTTAAATGGAAATAGGATAAAGTATTTTGGGTGAAGCATAATAAGTGAAAATAAATAAAATATAAAATGTAGTCAAGGTGTGTTGGGTAAAGATTTAGAGTAGAGGGGTTAATTTTAATACCTTAAGCCTAGGAGGACTTAATTGATCAATTTTGGAAAGAATTCAATTAATGGAAGTATGGGGAGGCCATACCTCCCTACTATTCCCCTTACCTCCCTTCATTTGACTTCTTCCTCCTCCTTCCCTTATCATCTTCTTCCTTACTTCCTCCAAGTTTTCTCCATGGAAAGCTCTCTCTAGATCCTTCCTTTTAAAAATCATAATAAATCCAATCCTTCTCCATTTGACAATTCGGGTGTACTTTCGTGTTCGTGGAGTTGAGGGGAACACATCAAACTAAGAAAATCCTTATTCCATCTCATATTTGCTAAGGTAAGTTATTATGACTTCCTTCTAATAATTGCCATTTTATATGTTAATGAATACTTTGTTGAAAGAAAAGGATTTTGGAAATTTTAAATAATGTTATTTGAGTAAAATGGATTATTTAAGGTTGAATTGATTTTTAGAGATGAGATGGTGGTCTAAGTTGAAGGAATGAGGGTATAATGAGTGTAAGATGTTAATGACTTTAATGGAGTTAGTGTATGTGATTATATTCATCTTACTTTGATTTGGGAGATGTTGTGAGTATACCTCAATTAGGTTGAAAGAAGTAGAAAAAGAATTTGATATGCTTTTAATGGTGTGAGTTATTAGGACTTTCCTTTAAACTTGCTTATAAAATGTTAAATGTTGATATTAATTGTTATAATGGATGTTTGGTATATTGGAGTACTTTCTTGGAGTGGAAAAGTTGATTAATGACCTAAATGTGGTGTTGTTATTCATAGGAGTTGATAAAGCGTAAGATGTTATGGTTAAAGTAGAGACATGAATGTTAAACATGAAATGTGGTTGTGTGATGGGTGAATTAATCAAGTGGTATGTGATCTAGGTTTATCTTAGGATGGGAATGGTTTAGTAAGAGTTTTGGGTAAAGTTAGTGAGCCTTGTTGTGCCTTAAAAACAGAGTATGTTGTTGTTATGTTTGAAATTGGTTAATGATGTTCATTTCAGCTTTATTATGAATTCTGGGCTGAGAGCACGACTCGTGCTCCGGAGCACGAGTTGGGCACGAGTCGTCCCTTGGGATTTGAACTAAGTCGTGACTTGTGGGGACGAGTGTTTCATGAGGGGTATCAGAAGGGCACGAGTGGGTGCCCTGCGCAGTGAGCCAAACCTTCACAACAGTGACTATGATCCAATTTCTAAGCTATAGAAACCTATTCAACTTGAGATATAATTGGACCCTCTTCAACTATAATGGTAGTAGAACCTTTTAGCTATACAATGGTATCTTCCTTGGTCAAAATGGAATTGTGGAAGTAGTTTAAATATTGTCCGGAAAATGGTTGTTAAGCTTGATTCGTACTTCACTAAAGTGGTTCAAACTTGGGAAGTAGAGCTTGAACTTTTATTAAGGCCATCTGGAGGTTGTGTAATGACTATGTAGGAATGGTTTATGATACATAGTGGCCTTACGTGCTCCATATCCTTGGTGATTGGGTTTGAATAAGTGTAGAAGTTGTATGTTACGCTATTGTGCTAGTTTGGAAATGTATATTTATTATATTGCTACCTTGTTATCCAAATTGTGGATTTATCTAGCATATGGTTATATGTCTATCCCAAGTGTGGATTTATTAGTTATATTGTTGCCTTACTTGGATTCATATTCATTGATGATACTATGTATAGTGTATTAAATGAATGTTGCACTATGGTATTGATTTAGCATGAGTATACATTACCATTTTGTTATATTCTTATCCCTTTGGTGGATTTTATTTCAAGTATCTATTATGTGCTTGAACGTGTTTATATTATATGTGATTCGGGGGTATAATGGAATTCAATCAATTATTGATTTGTTCTATAAGTGATTGAAGGTTCATCATACCTGTGATCGGCCCCTCTGTGGCCACAGAGTGGGAGTGCTAGCTTCTGTATTGAGCCAAAAGCCTTTACAGTCAGCTGCGATTTTGGAGTTAGGTGGAATGCTTCTGTATTAAGCCAAAAGCTTTACAGGTAGCGGCGATATTATATGATACTCTGAATAAGGGTCATATACGTATCTTATTTTCTTATATGGATCTCTGGGGTATGAGTCCTATAAGCGGTGAAGGTGCATGGGGGCAATTCACCAAAGAGCGGAGTTTTACTCCCATGTTGTACGACTTATTGTTCAGACGGAAAAGGTAAAATGAGGTAACGTAAGGTGTTTACCGCTTTAATAATGTGTTATGTGTAACCATGCTATGTGTTGCATCTTATTTGGCATCTTGCTGCATTCATAATAGCTTATTGAGATTTATTCTCACCCCTTCCCCTTTTACTGTTTTAGATCGTCTTTGAGACAAAGTGACCTGAACCAGTGAGGCCGGGGATAAGAGTTTGGACTTTTGCTTTTGGGACTTGTCAGGTTAAGTATATGAGTTGGTTGACTAGGTGTATTTATTAAGTAAGACTCTTTTGAGAAGTTGTATATAAACTCTTTTGTAAAACCAAGTTAATTGTGAGTTTTCGATGTAAGTAATCAGATTATGGTTTATGGAAGTTGTTGTTGAAATTTCTTCAAGTGGAGATATTATTAGTTGATTTAATTTGGCAGTTTGAGAGTTGGTTTTCTTTTAAAGGGAAATAAAAGTTTTTAAAAATAGAGATGGGATTTCTTAGTTTGGGTTTCTCAAGCTCGGGACACGCGTTAGGTCCCGAGTTGGGGTGCTCACATCGTGTGAGTTCACACGAGATGCATCTCATGTGAGTTCACACGAGATGTGCCCAGTGTCCCCTCTTTTTATTTACATCGTTCATATTCAGTTATAAATGCTAAATAGCTAATTTATTGTCTCTTATTTGTTTTTTTGTAGGCACGTGAACGTATGACCGCGTCCAATAGAAAGAGGAAGGCCGAGACGGCAGCTAAGGTAGATAAACGCAACAAAAAGATACATGATAGGACTATCGTGCGTGGGTCTGAGCTTGAGATTGAGGAGGATGTAGGAGATGATCATGATAGGACTTTGCATCCTGAGCAGCCTGAGCAGCCTGATACTGGGTTTGAGCATGATATTGAGGAGGATGTAGGAGATGATGAGGCATCTTCTAATTCTTATGATAGTGGTGCGGAGGATTTAGGAGATGATGAGGGATCTTCTGATTCTGATGATAGTGGTGAGGAGGATGAGGAGGCGGAGCAGGAGGGTGGGGATGATAATGATGAGGAGGAGGGGAGGGATGATGATGATGAGGAGGAGGTGGAGGAGGAGGAGGAGGAGGAGGAGGAGGAGATACGTGATGTTAGACCTTTGAGGCATGGGAGGGGGAGGGGTCAGGATGTGGCTAGAGGGCAGGGACGGAGGAGGAGGAAGGGTGCGGGTGAGGAGGAGCCACCATCATGGCAGATTCAGAGTGACCCAGGTGGCGGCCCAGAGAATGTTTCACTTATATACGGGTTTGGTGATCATAGAGCCCGAGAGATTTGGAGGGACGCCACTAGTGAGTCAGTGATGACTTTCCATATGAGACTGCTGCATCTGCAAAAGTAAGATAATCATTTATGTGAATTTATTAAAATCTTGAAGTTGTTTGGCACACACTCTAAATATTCCATTAATTATCATCCCATACTTTTCTCGATCTCGAGTATTGATTATATTTTTTGTTAGGAATAAACAGGTTCAAGCGTGATGATCTGGAGGCTACCGATAGAGCTGGGCGACCCTCGTTGATGCATCGGGCATCCAAAGCGCTGCACGATGCCACCATTCAGAGGCCTAACCATGTTACCGAACGATGAAAGCATTTTTGGAACGGTGGTCTCCCGAGACTAACTCGTTCCACATGCCGTGGGGAGATGACCATTACGTTACACGACGTCTTTCATATCCTGGGTATGTTGTTATATATTATCAATTTCAAGACTATATTAACTATCTCCACTCATCTCTTGTACTCAAATGTGTTATTTCCTCTTCAATTTACGGGTATCGGTGTGCGCACTTTTTGTTCGGTATCCGGATCCAATGCCTGACCTATCCGGCATCACTAGACACCTCGTTTTGGGCGGCACTGGGTACTTATTAAAGGATGTTCGGCGTCTCTTTTCTTCCTGTATAGAGCACATGAATGATGCCCCGGCGTGCTTACACGTATATCCCGCACCTCTTGGGTTCCACGATGTTCGTGGACAAGAGTCGAGATAAGGTGCCCGCAGCCTCTACCTTTCTCTATGCATGGATCTTGAGAGACTCCCCACTCTCTCCCGGGGATCGGCTACATTGGCATATTTATACCGAGAGTTGGGAAAGGCATCCAGATCCAGGATGCAGCGTATGGGTGGTTGTGCGACTCTGCCAGAGGTACATCTTACTCTATTCACTTTCTTTTTACTCTGTCGACTCCCCCTCCGTAATTACATGTTGCATTTGATTAGTATTTAATACTTTTTACATACATCTCGGGTGGATATACGAGTACTTCTCGGATTTCCGGTGACTTTCGACCCTTGGCAGCGAGGGGGCAGCCCAGAGCCCGTAGATGGTCACGTCGATACAAACTGGGAGGATTAGATCATCTAGTGCAGTATCGCCGCATTCTTGACAGGATGCATGTTGACAGGGTGAGTTATTCATATTAAAACAGTTTCAAATTGTTACACTCCCTCCGTTATTATGTAGACTCTGCCTAACAAAGTCTACTCACAGGTTGTTTGGACTCCTTATGGTATCGGAGCGGACTCGATTCTGCCGATTTCACTCTTCAGGGGGGTTATACGCTTTTGTGACATCACTGAGGCGTACATGCCTGATCGTGTTACTAGGCAGTTTGGGTACCAGCAGAGGATCCCCAGACCGCCCCCCGTGGCTCCCACGAGATGGATTTTGTCAAAGGGTCAGAAGGGATACCAAAAGGAGTATGGTGACGGAGATGATTTTTGGGACTCGTGGGTGGAGTACGACATGGAGGAGTTCAGGCCCGTTCCCCGTTGGGGGCCACCACTAGATTCTACATCTTCTCCCGTGACTGGAGATTATATGGAGTGGTTTCTGGCTAGGAGTCATGTTCGGATATCTAATCCGATACACGATCCCCCCGTTGACATTCCACCTCCCCCACCTCCCCCATTTGATGTTCCACCGCAGCCTGGGGTTGCAGAGGTTGCAGATATCATACTTCCATTATTGACAGATGCGAGGCTCCCCGAGGACGTCATAGGTATTCTTAGACGGGCACATGAGATTTTAGGTGGTCTCATTTAGGAGGTCGCATTTATGTATTACTGATTATGGAGTTTTGGTATATTTGTAGTACTGATTATGGAGTTATGGATTTATTTCGGTAGGAAATGGATAGTTGTTGTTGTGTCTGATTGTATTGTTGTTGTTTATGGAGTTATGGATTTGTAGTACTGATTATGGAGTTATGGATTTGTTGCTGTTGCTTATTTGGTGTTGCTGTTGTGTCTGATTGTATTGTTGTTGCTGTTGTGTCTGATTGTGTTGTTGTTGTTGTTTATTTGGTGCTGTTGTTTACTTGGTGCTGTTGTTGTTGCTGATGTGTCTCGTATGGATCCACACGAGACACATCTCGTTTATTTTTTTTTTAATTTTTTTCTACATTCTAAATGACATTTAAAGTGTTTTTCATCTCTATGACTTTCCTCAAAATCCAAATGGAAATTGAGTTACAAATATGCGCCATTATTTAGGGTTTTTAGGGTTTTATGTGTCCCGATCTTGTGAAAATGGTATACGGCTATCTCGTTTATTTATTTTTTATTTTTTTCTACATTCTAAATGACATTTAAAGTGTTTTTCATCTCTATGACTTTCCTCAAAATCCAAATGGAAATTGAGTTACAAATATGTGACATTAATTAGGGTTTTTAGGATTTTATGTGTCCCGATCTTGTGAAAATGGTATATGGATACCTCGTTTATTTTTTTAAAATGTTTTTCTACATTCTAAATGACATTTAAAGTGTTTTTCATCTCTATGACTTTCCTCAAAATCTAAATGGAAATTGAGTTACAAATATGCGCCATTATTTAGGGTTTTTAGGGTTTTATGTGTCCCGATCTTGTGAAAATGGTATATGGCTACCTCGTTTATTTTTTTTTAATTTTTTTCTACATTCTAAATGACATTTAAAGTGTTTTTCATCTCTATGACTTTCCTCAAAATCCAAATGGAAATTGAGTTACAAATATGTGCCATTATTTAGGGTTTTTAGAGTTTTATGTGTCCCGATCTTGTGAAAATGGTATACGGCTACCTCGTTTATTTTTTTTTAAATTTTTTTCTACATTCTAAATGACATTTAAAGTGTTTTTCATCTCTATGACTTTCCTCAAAATCCAAATGGAAATTGAGTTACAAATATGCGCCATTATTTAGGGTTTTTAGGGTTTTATGTGCCCCGATTTTGTGAAAATGGTATACGGCTACCTCGTTTTTTTTTTTTTAATTTTTTATACATTCTAAATGACATTTAAAGTGTTTTTCATCTCTATGACTTTCCTCAAAATCCAAAAGGAAATTGAGTTACAAATATGCACCATCATTTAGGGTTTTAAGGAATGTGTCCCGATCTTGTGAAAATGGTATACGGCTACCTCGTTTATTTTTTTTAATTTTTTTCTACATTCTAAATGACATTTAAAGTGTTTTTCATCTCTATGACTTTCCTCAAAATTCAAATGGAAATTGAGTTACAAATATGCGCCATTATTTAGGGTTTTTAGGGTTTTATGTGTCCCGGTCTTGTGAAAATGGTATACGGCTACCTCGTTTATTTTTTTTTTAATTTTTTTCTACATTCTAAATGATATTTGAAGTGTTTTTCATCTCTATGACTTTCCTCAAAATTCAAATGAAAATTGAGTTACAAATATGTGCCATTATTTAGGATTTTTAGGGTTTTATGTGTCCCGATCTTGTGAAAATGGTATGTGGCTACCTCATTTATTTTATTTTTTAATGTTTTTCTACATTCTAAATGACATCTAAAGTGTTTTTCATCTCTATGACTTTTCTCAAAATCCAAATGGAAATTGAGTTACAAATATGTGCCATTATTTAGGGTTTTTAAGGTTTTATGTGTCCCGATCTTGTGAAAATGGTATATGGCTACCTCGTTTATTTTTTTTTTAATTTTTTTCTACATTATAAATGACATTTAAAGTGTTTTTCATCTCTATGACTTTCCTCAAAATCCAAATGAAAATTGAGTTACAAATATGCGCCATTATTTAGGGTTTTTAGGGTTTTATGTGTCCCGATCTTGTGAAAATGGTATACGGCTACCTCGTTTATTTTTTTTTAATTTTTTTCTACATTCTAAATGACATTTAAAGTGTTTTTCATCTCTATGACTTTCCTCAAAATCCAAATGAAAATTGAGTTACAAATATGTGCCATTATTTAAGGTTTTAAGTTATGTGTCTCGTATGGATCCACACGAGACACATCTCGTGTTGATCCACACGAGACATATCTCGTGTAGATCCACACGAGAAACAACCTACGAAAAGCATCAATGGCGTCACTAGCAATCCCTTTGAAATCAGAACCTCCTTTTCCAACAATCAATGCTCCAGTTACTTCAAACCCTTTCAACAAAAGTGTTCTCAAATCATCTGCGCGAAAAAAATTCAACTAAATCAATCACAAACGCACAGGCAAACAAAGAATCAGATGATTGGGAGTTAGGGTTACCTGATTCTCTGACGAAATCGGGTGAAAAGGGGTCGGAGGGGTGGGTGTGAATGCACCTGAAGGTGGATATTACTGTGAGGGGAGAGACGAAGGGAGAACCGATCAACCATTGGAGACCTGCTTCGTTGTTGATGATGACTCGTTCGCAGTGTCCATGGGTGAAGGACATCTCGTGTATATTTACACGAGATATGTGAGAACATCTCGTGTATAAACACACGAGACGGGCAAGGACAGGATTGGAATTTTTCGTTCCCTGTATTTTTCGTTCCCTGTATTTAGTATTTACCTCGTAGAGGCAATAACCCATCTCTTCTATAAATAAATAGAGACAAATATTGTATATATTATGCACGTCTATTTTTCATACTCCCTCCGTTCCAATAAGTGCTTCACCCTTTTGGGTGGGCACGCAAATTATGAAAATGGGAGGGAAAAAAAATGTTGTGAGTGTAATTTGAAAATAGGAGAGAGAATTAGTGGAGGGAATAGTAAATTATAATGGTGTTGTGAGTATTAAAATAATGTAGGAGAGAGAATGAGTGAAGAAAATAGTAAAGATTCTTTGCAAAAAAAAGAAAGGTGAAACTTCTAACGGGACGCCCTTTTGGGTAATTAGTGAAGCTTTTATTGGGACAGAGGGAGTACTTTCTTTCTCTAATCTTAAGCAAAATAATATTTTAATTCTTTTGATTATGAATAACTAGCCTAAGCCCGTGTCCAAGGCCACGTTTTTTGTTTTTTTTTTTAAATTTTTTTTTTTAATTTTTTTTTTTTAAGGGCGAAATGGGAAATGGACAAAAAAGTGGGGCAAAATGGGAATTTCCCCCTTGGAACTGTTCATAGAACTGTTCAAAAGGGGGGTTCCATTTATACTATAGATTACAAAAAGATTCTCATAATTTCAAAAATTATCATAATCATACTTGGCTCAAGAAAATGCTAGCAAATGTTTCAAATTTTGTATGCAATTAATTTTTGTAATGTGGACTAATAATCAAAATTATTATCGTTTATTGTATAAAATTAAAATTGTTGTGAAATTGTGATTTATCGGTGCATATTAGTCCCTACTACTTGATCAATGGTGAGACAACATATACACAATAATTATATGAAAAGCAATCAATAAGAAAGAAAGTATAGGGACACTACCAAATCATGATATCGACTAATATCATAAGAGGCGGTCTCCTGTGAGACGGGTCATGATCCGTCTCATGCATGAGACGGGTCGACCCATGACCCATGGGGTATGACCCGCCACGTGGCAGCCTTTTATAGGCCAATTTTTTTTTTTTTAATTTTTTTTTTTTCAGAGCAAAAGTAATAGTTACCATCTCTTAATGTAATGACTGTATACATATAAAGTAACATTGGTCATAAGTAAACATAATACCTGTTTTAAAAAAATAAAAGCTCGTTTTTACCCATTTTTTTTCAAATGTAATACAAACTATATGTATTATTTTTGAAATGTAATAACTTATGTATATGAATGTAATAGTTTATACAAGTAAATGTAACACTTTGATAGATGAAATTGTAACATATTTCTATAATAAGTATTACTTTTGCCAAACGAAGAAAATATAGGAAAAAACATTATTACTTTTCTGTATATATGTATTACTTTAATGTATACAAACTATTACTTTAAGTATTACTTTTGCCAAACGAAAAAAACATAGGAAAAAACATTATTACTTTTCTGTATACTCCCTCCGTCCCACTATACTTGACACTTCTTTCCATTTTGGGCCGTCCCACTTCACTTGACACCTTCCAAAAATAACCATTTTTTTATATTTTTATATTAATGGACCCCACCACTTTAGCCATTAATGATATTAATTAAAGTAATACTAATCCTAACATTTTATTAATTAATCCAACTTTCTCCTAATCTAAACGACCCTTTACCCAAGAAAACCCAACGCCCCATTCCAACCCACTTCGTCAATTCTTTTCCTTGTTTTTTCTCTCAAGAACCCTAAGTTCTCTTGCTACGCCGTATACCAAATTCCTCAAAATCTCTCATGGATCTGCCATTGTCGAGGCTAAAAAGCTTCGATTTGGTGTCCCCCAAAGGTGTTACGGTGGACGTCTATGCTCCCTTTGATGCCGATTCATATCCAAGCCCTAATTCGACGACTTGTGAAGATTCTGCCTTGAATCTCATGAATCTGCCATTGTTGGGGCAATCGAGCTTTTATGTTACGGATTCGTTGCCCGTAGATGATACGCCGGCGACGGAGCCTCCCCTTTACAAAGATTCTATGGTGGACGTCTATCCTCCCTTTGATGCCGATTCATATCCAAGCCCTAAATCGGTGAGTTGTGAAGATTCTTCTACCAATCTCATGAATCTGCCATTTTTGGGGGAATCAAACTTTTATTTTACGATTCGTTGCCTGTTGATGATAACGCGGTGACGGAGTCTCCCTTTACGGTGATTCATATCCAATGGCGATGGAGTTTGAAAAGGGTTCGGGCGTTGTTCAACAGAAGTTGTTGGACATTGAATCACAAGCTAGTGATTACCTCTCTACTCTGAGAATGATGGCATGTTTCTTACCTAGATTTATTGGTAACGATGATATCGACTTACCCATACTACCCGGCTCATTTGTAGTCCGAGAATTCTTGAGTTCATCTATCGAGCAGTCGTATCTCCACTTTTTACTTGTTTCTTTCAGCAATTGGGTGATTAAGAGTGCATTTTGTTGTGGAAATCTTTTTCGTGTGTGAAATGATGATTAGTTGTTACTCAGTTTCTGAAAATAAATTGATGATTTGTTGTTACTCAGTTTGATTTTTTCACAATGATGATTTGTTGTTACTGTTTTTTCAAAGAGCAAGAAGTCTATGATGATTTTTATGAGACTTCAACTGGTTTTTCAAAGAGCAAGAAGTCTATGATGATTTTTTATGAGACTTCAACTGTTTTATGTTTGCTTGTACTTGTTGCTGGTGAGATGGAACTTCTTGTTGTTACTCAGTTTGTTGACCATTTCTCTGTGATGATTTCCTACAATCTGAGAGTAAAAAATAGGCCATACAACTTGTTTTTCATTATGAAAAGGCCACAATTGGCACTGATTAAGACAAAAGGCCACTACTACACAATTGGCACTATTTTTTTTTTTTACAAAAGGTCACAAAAGGCCAAACTGTTCCGCATAAAAAGGCCAATTTTTTTTTTACAAAAGGTCACAAATTCTATTCACAAGTCTTGTTCCATCATGCCCTCAAGTCCCGCCGCATTCCCTTGCTCAATTAGATGCAATAAACAGTCTCTTACCAAGCTCTTTTCAACTGGATACTCATTTGGGAGTAATCCCCTTCTATGTAAAGCATCCTTCCCCATGTGCTTGATCACATAATCATTTGATCCACGCTTGATCATAATCTGTTCCAAACATGATTCTAAACTTATAAAAACTTTGTTCAGTGTGTAATGTGAAAGTGTAGTGAATGATTCTTCCACTGCAGCCACCAACTCATCAATATTCTTAGGTTGCACATCTGACTTCAGTGAGTCTATTGATCTAAACCACCTTAGGTCATTAACATTTGTATCGGGAGTTTGTCTTGGAACATTAGCTTAATATTGAAACCACCTTCATTTCCGCCGCTATAAAATCCGGGTCACCATCAAGTGATAAGTGTGGTGGAGCATTATCCCATTGTATAGTTATGTCTTTACTCTCTGTGGGTGGCCATTTAGCTTTAATTGCAGGAGTACCGCAATCAAATGAAGTTTTGTTGCATTAAAACAAGAATGGTGACATCAAAGAGCATGAAAATTACAATTTTTTCACCACTTACATGATCTAGCATCATCTCTTTTGTGGTTTGCATGTTAATTGACTCCATGGCCACGGAGCCTGTTTACGCTGTTCCTCTTTGCTTCTTCTATCTTTGTAAATGGCCACAATCCCACTTTGCCATCAAACACCAAGTCTCCAGAATCTGCATACACAGGTCTGCTAACAGCACATAGAAACATGACTTTTACGATGAATCTCTTACTTTGGCATGACCTGTAGGGTAGTGTTTCCCCTGGAAAAACATAGTATTTCTGTGTGCACTTGGACATGTTAAACCACTTCTCATCAACATGTATTACATGGGTCATGCTTTTAAACTTGGGGGTAGATGTCGCAACATCATATCTGAGTGAAGATAAACTAAATTTCAACCTTGATATTTTATTCGCATCATTTAAAGCTGGCTTCATAGCGTTGGAATGTGCTCTGATCACACCAGATTTTTTCCATCTAAAAAGTGTACTCTTGTTTACACCCATGTTTTTTGAGAAATTCCTAATTGTTGTTCTCTTTTGAAAGGGTATGGATTTCAGTTTATGAACATCAACTTCTATTTTTCTACTATCAGTTTGTTTACCTGTTCTTTTTGTAGGCAAAGAACATGGTTGGCCAAGCTCGATTTGCTTCTTCAAAGTCCTCCGAGAATACGAGTACGATCGACTTGCTGATACTAAACGTGAGACAAGCTTCATCCAGCTTGCATTTTGGAAGGAATCGTTGTTCAGTGGGAAATCTCTTTTTTGAAGAAATGCTAAGGAATTGAGCAATCAACACCCTCTCCTCTTTTGTAACATCCTTCGCCCATGGCGGCCTCTCTCTGTTCTTCACTCTCTTTTTTTTTTTTGGTTCTGTTCTTCACTCTCTTTTGCTTCTGTTCTTCACTCTCTTTTTTTTTTTGGTTCTGTTCAACTGGGTGAAGAAAAACTGTAGCATTAAAAGGTTGTTTGTATTTATAGAATGTGTTAATAGATTAGGAGGGAATTTTGAATTGTTGTACTGAAAGTTAATTAGGAGGGAAAATTCCACTGTTTTCTTACCTAGTTTAATTGTTGGAGCCAAAAATTTAAATCATGGCTGGAAAGATTAGGGAGGTCAAATCTCCTAATAATTTTTCTTCCACAGCTTGCTTTTTCTTTATTTAATTGTTTTTCTTAGTTCCCGTGCCCATGATTTGGGTGTCTAATGTAGTGGGACGGAGGGAGTATATGTATTACTTTAATGTATACCAACTATTACTTTAATGTATACAAACTATTACTTTAATGTATACAAACTATTACTTTATGTTGGCTGAAGGATTGGGCCAAGACAAAATGTGGGCTGATTCCAGCTTGGGCGACCGCCCATTCCAGCTTGGGCGACCGCCCATATGCAAAAAGCTTGGGCGGAGGCGCGGGTTGACTTTGTTGGGCGGGTGATGGGTCAGGATTCGACCCGTCTCATGAATGAGACGGGTTTTCATGTTCTCACATGAGTTTTTGTCATATCATAATATGTGGTGTTACAATATCGCTTATGTTTACAACACTAAATATAGGATTCGAATATGATCACGCTCTAGAAACATACAATCCTAGACATATCTTAAACCATCAATGGAATGCAACTAACGGAACCCACATAACTTTACTGTTCTTGGCTCTTTGTAGGTCTCACAGATTCTCTTTAGATCACACAAATTATCAACAAATAATTTGATTGCACCAGCAACACAATATTCTAGGTCACCACTTTGATTTTATAGAAACAACTAACCTGAATTCTAAGAATTCTAATTCCCCTAAAGGTAGTACCCTTCTTCCTGCCCAAGAAAGAAATCACACTACCAAAAGAAGCCCACACAATAAGAAAACAAATCTGCTACAAAATTTCGCTCGATCGTTGTACAACCCGATGTACACGTCCGTGTGCCCATATTGTCACGCCCATACAAACAGTGCCGAATCTACTGTCCACTAAAATCCAACTTGCACAGCCCTGTGCATCCCAATGCACGGTCGTTTAAACGCACATCAACCAAAACTTTGTCGACCTCTCCTTTTTTCTTCATTCAACCTTGATTCTCTAACCATGGTCTATATCTTATCTCAACAAAAATTACTAAATTTTAAACTTTTAAATTTTTTAAATGATAAAAATATAGTGGTGAAGTAAAGAAAGTAACGAAATGCATTTTAGTGACAAACACTCCGTTAATTTTCCCTTCCTGCGTTTGCAAATAGAAAGATCACATAGATAAGGAGTGGTTACGTACAAATGACTCAAGTCAAAGGGGGTCAGTTCTTCCTGACCGCACGTGAGACCTTCGATTAAGAAGAAAGACAAGTGTCTCCCCCATATTCCCTTTATCGACCACCGTTGGCCGTCGTCAGTTCTTCAATCGCCACCGTAATTAAGCCCTAATTCCTCCCATGGGGGAGCAAACTCAGGTAGAAACGAAAACCGAAACACAATCTCAATCGCAACCACCGCCCCCTTCTCAACCTGTTAATCCCTTTTCTCCTACTGATTCGCCTTCTCTACCACCGTCTATTCCGGTCGCCGAATCTGCCTCCGTCTCAGATCTATCGCAAATTCCTACAAAAATCCCAATTCGACCGCAGAAGATTCGTAAACTTTCATCTACAGTCATTTCTATCCAAGAGAAATCTCCGGTAACCACCAATGAAGACTCCTCTAAATCAATTGTTCTTCCCCCCGCCATCGCCGTCGTTACCACCAAAGCCAGGAGGAGAAACCCTGCGCAATCGGCAAGAGATTTACCCAAGGTTATAAAGCCGTTATCAGCGCCTGGCGAGGTCGGTCTCGCTATCCAACACCTGCGCACAGCGGATCCTCTATTAGCCAACCTAATCGATGCTCACCCGCCGCCGTCATTCGACTCCAACCACGCACCATTCCTATCCCTAACCAAGAGCATTCTCTATCAACAACTCGCATACAAAGCCGGAACCTCAATTTACACCCGCTTCGTCACTCTATGCGGCGGCGAAGACGCTGTTCGACCGGACGCCGTTCTTTCTCTATCCATCCAACAGCTTAAACAAATCGGAGTGTCCGGTCGGAAAGCTAGTTATCTTTATGATCTTGCAAATAAGTACAAAAATGGAATTTTATCGGACGAATCTGTTGTTAAAATGGATGATAGGTCTTTATTCACAATGCTGTCAATGGTTAAAGGAATTGGGTCATGGTCTGTTCACATGTTCATGATATTTTCGCTTCATAGACCTGATGTGCTACCTGTTAGTGATTTGGGTGTTAGGAAAGGGGTGCAGCTTTTGTATGGGTTGGAGGAGTTGCCACGGCCTTCTCAAATGGAGCAGCTCTGTGAAAAATGGAAGCCGTATCGATCTGTTGGGGCATGGTATATGTGGAGGTTTGTTGAAGGCAAAGGTGCTTCGATAGCTGGGGCCACTGCTACTGCTTTGGAGAGCAGTTTTGCACCTCAGCAACAGCAATTGGAGCCGCCGGAGCAACAACAACAGTTACAGATGTTGGAGCCCATTAATAGCATTGGAAATCTCGGGTAGTTCCCTTATTCTCGAATTTTACTTGATTGCCATTGTATTTGAAAGTTTTGTGTTTTTTGGGCTGTTGATGTTGGTGCCTATATAGTCGCTGTACATAGTTCTCTTGTTTGCTCCACTTTGTGTTTTTGTCAGAATGGTAATTGATAAATTCAAAGTTGAAGCTTGCTTGTTGGGTTAGGAGTTCTCTTCTCATTATTTGAGCTTGGTTGATTGTATTTTGTCTGTCATACTTCCACTAAAAAATGGTATGCGGACTTTATTGTTGTTCTTAGGAATTCCAACACTTTGGGAAAGGAGTGCAATTTTCGTTGATGATGGTTAGATCAGGCTGGTTAGAGTGCTCTTACTCTTATGTTGGTTGGAGGGTCATATGTCGTTTAGGGAATTGTTTGTTAGCAGGGAATCCTCTGGTTTGGCAAAGAAAGAAAAGGAACACACTCTATCTTAAAGCAGAGTTAGAATGATTAGTCACTTGATTGTTTGGACTTTGGCTGCTAGATGGTTTACATGGGTAACTTATGAAGATTGCATTTATAGTTGGGGTTTGGATTTTTCCGTGTGATCAAATATATATATTAGACAGAATATTGTGCATAGCATATAAAACAACATCTCAAGATATTTAGTGTTCCTATAGTGAAGTACATTAGCAAATTATAATGGATAATGCATGTGGGTTTAATTTAATTGAAGTGCCTCCAACACGGGAAACAACAAAAGTTATAATACAAATGTCACGGCGTAATAAATTAACGCCAAATCCCTCCAGCAAACACATATACAAAATTGAGGAATCCTACAAGGAAGTGACATATAAATTACCACGTAACAAATAAGCACAGAGATAACACAGAAAATGCCAAATTATGAAGTTGCGGATCTTATCGACAATGACACCCACCTTTGCTAATGCAATGGCAAGCTATCCTAGTACATTAGGTATGGAAGCAATCATGAGTGACTGCAATCTCTCGACTGAACAAACACAAAGATCAATTGCAATAATTTACAGCCAACACTAAACATTTCAAGATATAGAAGAAATAAATCCAGAAGACAATAAACAATGGACTGAGTCGTCATTACCCCTTTTCGTCCAATATATTCTGCAATCTGACCAAGGTATTCATTGCTACCTTGGTCCCCAGGACATGCATTGTATCATTTTGTGACTAAGGCTTTGTTGCTGTGTTGGTTAGTAACATAAAGTCAAGCTGACAAGAAAAAGTAAGTGAGACTTATCAGTTATAATTTTGCTTCGTTGCTACATGTCTCCTATACTTTTTATGCAACATCGTAGTTGCGAAGGGACTTTCAAGTTGATTATGGTTTATTACCATTGAAGACCTGGATTAAAAAATTATGAGATTCCTAATGAATATTAAGTGGTCTCTGAGATTTTCACATAGTCAATATATAATGAATATTAAGGGGTCTCTGAGATTTTCACATAGTCAATATAGACTATAGTAGTGAAAGAAGCTAAATTCTTAAAAACATCAGAACTTTTGCCAAGCATATAAGCTTAGACTGCAGCTCATGTACCAGTGTTGAGATGATTCTGAATGTCAAGAACAAAATTTCTGGTTGTTGTAGCTGGTGTCTTTTGAAGCTGTTGGGACTGAAGTTATGATGGAGAACAATCCACTCGTGTCTTGTTCATGTGACAGCTGGTCTGGTGGCTTGTTATATTTAAAGTACTTGTAGGAATAGTATCTGGGAAGTATGTGGAAGATGATGTTACTTCTTTGTTGTAAAGTAAGATTCTTTATACTTATTTATAGTATTCAAGCAATTTGTTAAGATATAAGAACTTGCACGGTGTCTTTCTTGAAGGAGGAGATGCCTGGGTATCATGTATGGTAAGGGATGATTGTGTTCGTTGGTAATGGATCAAGAGCTTGCAAGTTGTATTATATTGAGGGATGAGTTTAGTTGTCATGTATGGCAAGGGATGGTTGTATTCTTTTCTATTGAGGCAATGTTATTAATTTCTCTCCATGTTTTCCCGTAAGCTGTAACTAGAACCACCTGACTGTTTTAATGCCTTGTGGGTCAAGGGTGGCTTAGTACGATTTCCTTCACTGTTGGGATTGTGCCGCCATCATCCTCAAGCCAGTTTACCATCATGATCTATCCCGGTCAGAGTAACCTTGAGATCATGGAGGCATGTGAGAATGGTACCTCCGGCTTACACATCTAGGTCATCATCTTCATTCTCAGTGAGCAGTGTTCTGATGTATTGGTGATTGAGGCCCTAATTTTGACAGACTGACAAGCGGGTTTTGGGTTTGATCATGCTTTTTGGTTCGAGCACTAGTGGATTGATGCTGAAATTTATGAAGGCTATTAAGAAATTTATATACCTTATTCCAATGTTTATTTTATTCTTGGTTCAATCTAATAATCCACTTATAAAAAATGGGATTAGCGTCTCAAACCAACTTGTCCTTCCTTTCTCTTTCTCGGTAAGCACTTTCTTTTGAACTGATTTGATTCAAGTATAAACTTGCTCGTATAATCATTTGGCATTGTAAGAAGCACCAATTATTTAATATGACAAGTAAAACTACGAATAGTCCATGTTAAGCTGGAGTCGCATGAGCTTTGGTGACTTGGATCCCAGGATAGAGTTTAAGATACCCCAGACCTTGCTCACAATAGTATTGTCATGCCGTGTTGACTAAAATATACATGTCGTGTTAAGTTTTTAATTGGATGGAGAACAGCTCTGAACACTTTTGTCTGGCATTGAAGACTCAGCGTCTGATCCATTGATAATCTCCATTCATAGTCTGACAATCAGTTGTTATTGACTTGGCTGTAATAATTGGATTTCCCTTTTTATAGCTGTTTTCTACATGGTTGTCTCCTTCAGCTTAATTAAAAGCAGCCAAACGCTTGGAGATTTTGAGCCATTTTCGAACTATACTCCTTGTACTCCTAAAGTGATTCTGCTGTCCGGTCTGACTGATATCCTTCACTGCTTTACATTGTTGCTTTTCTGCAATAGCATTGTACTTCCCCTGTCCCAAAATAATCGTCCTACTTTGACTTTCATGGTCAACTAGATTGAACTTGACCAAATTTTTATGAAAATCTAATCATCGGCATGAAATTTATGAATGTTATTGGTTATATTTTTAATAGTGCATCAATTACATTTTTTTTTGGGGACGGAGGGAGTATTTAACTTATCATAAGTTGTACTTAACCTGATACTTTGGTTTCTGGCGGTTTGTTTTCGCAGTTTTAAACTTCCAATTACTCTCATTTGTGCTACTGCAGATCAATCGACTAGTTGTCATTTGTGTGCATATGGAGCAACTTGCTTGCCTTTTCTTATGTAATTGGGGTTGAGGTGTTATGAGTTTAGTTTTGGCCTGAAATATATTTATAAGTAATCTTGTGGCTTAAGCTTACATAAGTGGATGATACCGTAATCAGTCCTCTTCTACATGGCCTCCGAGTTGATAAAGACTAAAAATTGTGAGTGATTTTTGGGAGCTATGCACTGTAATGCAATTTCTGGTTCTTCCTTGATTGACCAACTGGCGGCAGTTCGTCTGTGGTTGTAACTGTCACTGCTGCTTGTTACTGGTTTTAACACTAGGGTCTTTGAGTGAGTTTGAAGGTTATAGAACTGGCAAAAGCAATGGCAGTGTTGTAAAATGTCATACTCCCTTCTTCCCAAAATGAATGTCCATTTTTTTCTTCAAATTTGTTCTGCAAATTTGAATTTTTTTTGGACATTCATTTTGGGACAGAGGTAGTACAAAGTAGAGTAGGACTAGCATGCTTATTTTGTGAAGGTGTAATTCAGGAGTTACTTGTATGAAATGAACTAGCTAGTTAACAGATAATAAGTAATGAGCTTTAACTTTGGACTGTGTAGCATTTAAGAGTTTAAATGGGATTTACTTTAGTGGGATAAAGAACACAGACATTTGGGTTCACTTCTTTCTACAGTAAATCTTTTCATCCACATTTTTTTTTGTAAATCTTGTTAAACAGACAATATAATTTTCCAAGATAGCTAACATGTTTGATTGAATAGGATGCTGAAGCATTTGTAGCTTAGAAGCTGACAACTCATTGTTTAAGTGGATGGAAGTTAGATTAACATAGTGATAAATAGATCTTTCTGACAAGAACTTAATCTCTATTTCTTTCTCTCTCTCTCTCTCTCTCTCTCTCTCTCTCTCTCTCTCTCTCTCTCTCTGGGAGCTTATTTGAGCCAAACTGAGTCTACTCTGCTTTGAATTGAGGCTAATATAGTGATAGAGACTATCAGATAGACTCGGGTCAGGACTATGATGAGTTGAGCTCAAGTTTGTCCGGTTTCTTAAAGCAATCTAGATTGCTTGTTAAATAATTTCTACTCACTTTTAATCGGATCCTCTTTTCTGTCATGACTGATAACTTGATATTCTTTTGAGTTGTGTAATTTAGACTATTTAGTAAAATAGATGTGTGTGTGTGTGGATGATTTATTAATTATTCCATCCTTTTGGTTTGTTTTTTCTTTGAAGATTTTCCATATAGTTATACATTCAAAACATCAGAATCCGCAAGTACTCAGTAACATTGGGCCAATTTTACATTATCTCTTTTGGAGGTGCTTTCTAACTATCATGATTCATGAATGTTTTTTTTTAGGGCCTGCATATGGGGGCAATAACCACCGGCAGCTGGAGGACCAGTTAAACAGTCACTCAAGGTTCTTGCACCTTGCTCGAGTTAGCTCAAAAGAAATGGACAAGCAAACTTATTTAAGATTCTGGCAATGAAGTGATTGTTGGGGCTATATGGTATGTGTAAATTGTTTCATAAGCGGGTCTGTTCCAACGACTTGCTTATTTTCGTTTCTTTTTTGGCCACAAAAGACCAATTGCTTGCCCTGCATGCCCTAGACCTGGACTATAAAAGTGAAAGTGGCAGTAGTAAACTTGAGAAATACACTAGTTCGTTGTAGCTCTGAACTATTAAGATGCGATACCAAGATCTTGAGCCTTGGCATCAGTTGATCTTTAATTAAGTCTCCGAAGAGCGCATTGACCTTCCTTTGACTGTGTCCTCTCTCCTTTTCTTCTCCGTCGTCTCGGTTTCTTTATATTTAGAGTTTAATAACCAAAAATACGTGTTGAAGTGGTTGTGGCTTTGTCCATAATCATCTGAATGTTTTTTGGTCAATTACTTTATTTATTAGTTGACATGGTTGGAAGTGCTTTGCGGGCGGGGAGCTTCTACAGCTCCATCAAAGATCATATCTTGGTCACATTTCTGTCTTTTTGATATTTGTGGCTGATTTTGATTTTGTTTTAGGTGAATACTGCGTATCAAATTAATTTTGACAATTAATAAATTACTACCTTCGTCTAGATTTAATGTGGAAATTAAGAAAAAGAATATATTTTGTGAGTATGAAAAGTAAAGTAGGAGAAAGTGAGCATGATTATTTTTTTGTGAATATGATAAGTAGATACTATTATCCATTTTAAATAATAAATTAATTAAGAACATATTAAAATGGAAAGTAAAAAGGTTAAATCGGGACAGATGGGAGTATGATAGTTTATGGACGTCAGCTACTTGCTGCAATAAGCAACCGCAGGAGTTGGGTAAATTTTTGTAATATATTAATTGTTAGTTATTACCCAATAATATATACTCCTTCGTCCCGTTCGAAAAGGCAAAGTTTTTGTCTTGCACACGGGAATTAAGAAAAGTAATATAGGAAAGAGAAAAAGTGTATAGTGGAATAAATGTTGTGAGTATGAAAAGTGAGGTAGGAAAAATAAAGTGAGGTAGGAAATAGTTAGTGGATATTAATTGTGATTATGATAAGTGGGTCTCACAAATAAAGAAGTATAAAAATCTTTTCATTTTTGGGTTGTGCCTTTTCAAATGGGACACCCGAAAAGGAAATTTGTGCCTCTTCGGACGGAACAGAAGGAGCATATATATATTTTTATGGTGTTCCACGATTAAAGAAATCGAATCATATAGCTCAACGAGAACAAGAGTGAGACTTGACTTTACCACCTAAACACTTCTTTGGGGACACCCAATAATACTTTTGGATGCTAAATTGTGGGGAGGTGAGAAAAAAAAAGGAGGTAAATGTTGATGATTAATGGCTAAACATGAATTATTAATTAATTGGGTAAAGGTGGTTATCATTTGAATGATTTTTATTTAGTGGGAAAAGTTATTGATGAAAAAGGGGACACATTGTTCGACTGGTTTAAATCAAGCAGTGTAAAGTCCATGAAAGTGTGACTGCCCCCATCCATAATAATTAATCTCCTTTTTATTTTCTTGTCTGTGGATTAGCTTTACTAAACTCCAATTTTTTTTTTTTTATATATTTAAATGCCCCCTTATGTCCCATTTTGGTCTCTTATTGGAGCTGCAATATCCTCTCCGTCCTTTCAAAATCTCATTTTTTTTGTTTTTTTAATGATGTCGCAGACAATATTTTACCATTAAGCCACTCCTTTGAATATCGAAGAACAAGTAAAATTTGTAAGGTTTATAGGTGTATTATCATGAAGTCATTATCGATTTATTTTTTCATTCAAAAGTGCATTTTTTATTTTTTTTGTAAAATAAAATAAACAAGTACATGTAGTATAAGATAAGAGAAGTTGGCCAAAATGGTAATAGGTGATTATTGGAGGGATCACAGAAATTGCTCTCTCCGTCTCATTTTAAAATTCAAAATATAAGTTGAACATACTAAAAGTGTCGAGCTGGACCAAGCAAGTAAAGCCCAAACACAGACAACCTTGGCATTTACATTCTTAATGAGGCTAGCCCATTCACCATAAGGCCCAAGGCCCAATAACAATATCAGTCAATCTAAGCTCATTGTCCGACCTCCAAGGTCCCGACCTGGCTTGATCCGACTCAATGATCCATACTATAATTCGGGTACGATCCATGCTCTACCCGACAGTCAGGTCGACCTAACCCCATTGGGCGACCTTGACCTCAAGCGTCGACCTAAGAGATGTGGACGCACGCGAGTCAAATCTTTCCATAACTGCATTCCTATAAATCAGGGACCGTTATAGGCACGTTCCCATTATTAATAACTGCCGCTAAAATCTCGGAGTTCATGTAGCACCACAAAAAATACAACGGTCATTACCTATAAATACTTCATCACTACCAACTACAAGAAAGGTAACTTGCAATTTTGTCATTTGAATACAACCGTTCATTTACAATATTTGCTCTCCAAAACACATACTTACTCACGCCCGAGGTCTAAGCCGAGACACATCCTGGCTAGTCGTGGTTCTCGATTTCAGTGTCAAGGAGCCGAGTGATCGGTCCCCGCCACGTGGAGGAAGATTGATAAGCACTTTCTTGCGGCATCGGTTTGGTTCCATTGCGGAATCGTGCTTTAGCTTGACCTCGAAATTCTTCTCACCCTACAACAATGGTGACCCCAGACGGGCATGTTGCAGAGGCTTCTGATGAATTCAATGAAGTGAATGCCAACACCATCGCTACTACCAATGTGAATGCGGATTTGCCTCCTCCTCCTCCACCTCCTCTTCGTCATCATGCTAGGGCGACACGCTCAAACAAAGTGTAGGCGATGGCGAGGATTGCCGATGCAAGGAGAGAAAACGTCCCATGGAGGGACAAGGAGTTCCACCTCCTCCTAAGCGTCCAACCGCTCATTTGAATGTTGGAAATAGGGGCGAGGTCCCTCATCCAACCCATTGAGTGTAAAGGAAATGATGTTGGAGCGAGCCCGGATTCCGGCCGAGTTATTGGCCATGGAGGAAGGCCGAGCAGCGGATAGAAGGTCGAGAGGGTGGCTCCCTCTCAAATTTCAAACAGGAGCGAGCCCGAGTGCTAGGCCTAATGAGGCCGTGGGACAGAACGGCGATAACAGGATAGTGCAGCGGGTTCCATCCCTCGTTCATGTGCCAAGTAACGACCTAAGAGCTAGCCTCACCAGGAATAGGGAACAGGAGGCTCAATCCATTTGAGGACTCGCCCTTAGAAGGCCAACCGAAGCCGACGTGGTTCGCCTGCTAGGACACAAAGATCTCAATCTCATAGGGACAGGAATGGGCGCAGGTCGCCCATAAGGGAGGAAAGGCGCAGGTCGCCTCTCAGAGATGATAGGCGCAGGTCGCCTCTCAGAGACGAAAGGCGCAGGTCGCCGCCAAGAGATGACAGACATAGGCCACCAATTCGATCGAAGGGCTCCTTCTCACAGAGATAGGAGAAGCAGGCAGGTAACTCCCCCCAGAAGTGAGGGTCAGAGGTCGAATGTCGTTCCCCCTGCAGGAGATGACAGACCCGACGCTAGGGAATGGTTGTTGATGAAAAAGAAGTTCGAACAATGGGAGGAGGAGAAGAAAAAGGATACTGGAAAGGTCGAACGAATTGACTTTGCTCTTCGACCCTTATCCAAGGACCTGATTGACAGTCGACCTCCCTGCCGGTTTCGTGATTACCCCTCCTAGAAAAGTACTCGGGGGCCACCAATGCAAAAGCCACGTAGCACACCTAGAAGCTACCATGTGTTTTGTCGTCAATGAGGACGACAATATGTCTCGCAAAGCCCTCATAAGCACACTCACGGGGGCAGCCCTAACGTGGTTCAATAGTTTAGCGGTGGAAGCATCTCCTCTGGATGAGTTTGAGGACAAAATTCCTTGAGCGTTTCTCAGCTAGCTGGAGCTCGGAAGGTGGCGTCACCGACTTAAACAACTTGGTGCAAGGGAAGAATGAAAGCTCCATGAGCTACTACACCAAGTTTAAAGAAATGGTTGACAAGATTGAGGAGGATCTAACTGACAGGGAGGTAATCAATTGCTTCCGGAGTGGCATTTCCTCGGAAGACATGTATTATGAACTAACGGTTCGTACTGTCACCACTCGACATGAGTTGTTCGAAAAGGCTTACAATGTGGCATTATCCGAGGAAAGGAAAGAAAAGAAGAATGGGAAAGGCCCCAAGGTTGAGGTCGCTGACGACAAGAAGGACTCAGCCAAAAATGGAGGAAACAACAAGAATGGTAAGAACAGGACAAGGGCGACAGAGAAAGTGCCTGAAGTTTTCACTCCCCTGACGGTGAGTCGAACAGAGATAATGAATGCAGTCGAGTTGGCTCCACCTGCCCCAATGAACCCAGGCAACAAGTTCAGAAGGGACAATAGCAAAATCTTGTGATTACCACAAAGATACGGGACATCTCACAGAGGATTGCTTGGGATTGAAGCGTATCATCCAAAGAATGGTTGACCAGGGAAGGCTCGACGCATATGTGAAAAGGCCTCAAGCCGGTGGAGGCGAGCAGCCAGCAGGTGGACAGCAAGGACCAAGGCAACCTAGATTGAATTTGGGGGTCATTACAGAGCAGGCTAGCAACACAGCCATCAAGCATAAAATCTTTCAGCTCAATAAAGCCCCACATGTGCCTCCAAGGAGAGATGTCAGGGATGAGATGATCAGCTTCTACCCCCACGAACTGGCAACTAATATGGCGGCTAGGGAGCAAGTTCTCGTCATCCCAGGTCTAATCGACGGATGTACGACGAGCAGACTCTTAGTCGACACGGGGGCCTGCAAAGACATTTTGTTTTACAAGACATTCCAGGAGATGGGTCTTTCTAACGAGCAGCTCGAAAGATATGATGACAGATTAGAAGGATTCACCAATCATCGAGTTGATGCCAAAGGCCAGATTGAGCTTGACGTCGACCTAGGCCAATACCCCCACAAGGTCGTATCGAAGGTACAATTTATTGTGATAGATATGAACAGTGACTATGCTGCTATACTTGGTATTCCAGGTTAGGTCGCGCTTGGAATGGTGGCATCAATCCCCCACCAACGCGTCAAGTTTCCTACACCTGTTTGGAGTAGAGGCGTACAAGGCACAACTCGAGCCTACCTGGATCATGTTCTTCGAGAAAGAAAGAAGAGGGAACTAGAGATTGAAACGGCAGATGGTTACTTAAAGCTGTCCCAGTCAGTCACCAAAACTACTCGCCTATCTACGATCACCAATGTGGAGGAGTCGACCTATCGCTCAAGTGACAAGGTCATGGTTGAGTCGACACGTCACTCCGAAGTCACAGCGGTCGATCCAGACGTAGTTATGGTCGACCAAGTCATCATAGGCGACCTATGCCTCCAGGTCGACAATAACTCGCGGGCCACCACCACCGGTGAGGTCACGAGATAAGGCTGGATGATATGATAGGCGAAGAAGCTCCACACACAGGGGCCGAGGAGAGACAAAGGGTCGAGAGATCATCGTTGAGACCCCGCGGTTCGAGAGATGGTCCAGAGCTGGAGGCCGTGGACGAGCTAGAATCAGTAATCACCAACTCTTCCTACCCCGACCAAAAGATTCAGATTGGGAAACAATTGTCTGCTGAAGAAAGGCTAGAAATCATTGAGCTACTCAAAGAGAGTAATGATGTCTTCGCATGGCGAGTAGAAGATATGAGGGGAATCAAGGAAGAGGTCGCCGTTCATAGGCTTGAGGTCAACCCGACTATAAAGCCCAGACCCCAGAAATTGAGAAGCTTTGCTCGTGATAAGGAAGAGGCCATAAAAGCTGAGGTACAAAAACTTTTGAGTGCAGGTATAATTAAAGAGGCCACTCATACAACATGGTTGGCCAATGTGGTGATGGTGAAGAAGTCAAATGGCAAATGGAAGATGTGTGTCGACTTCACCACTCTAAACCTTGCCTGCCCAAAGGACAGCTATCCTCTTCCTAGAATCGACAAACTTGTTGATTCCATTGATGGCCACTCTACCCTCAGCTTCCTGGACGCTTACTCGGGTTACCACCAGATAAAGATGCACGAGGATAACATTGTGAAAACAACTTTCCAAGCGGCTGGAGGTATCTAATGCTATAACATGATGCCATTTGGATTGAAGAACGCAGGGGCGACTTATCAAAGAATGGTGAACAAGGTCTTTGCCTCACAGATTGGCCGAAACATGGAAGCCTACGTTGACGACATGGTCATCAAAACAAAGACTGGACGTCACGTAGTCGACCTAAAGGAAACGTTCGCCAATTTGAGAGCAAACGACATGAAGCTCAACCCTAGCAAGTGTGTCTTTGGTGTAGCAGCTGGCAAGTTCCTTGGATTTATGGTATCTCAGCGAGGTATAGAGGCTAACCCGGAGAAGATCAAGGCTCTAATCGACATGAAGGAGCCAACCAGTGTAAAGGAAATGCAGCGACTTAACGGCAGGGTGGCAGCCCTAGGTCGTTTTATAGCCAAGTCGGCTGAAAGGTCTCTCCCCTTCTTCAAAGCCTTGAGGGGGACGAAAAACTTTGAATGGACGACCGAATGTCATTCGTCGTTCCAACAACTTAAGGAATACCTCGCTACTCCACCTCTACTGAGTAGCCCGACCACGGGTGAGACCTTGTTCGTGTATCTGTCTGTGGGAGACAAGTCAGTGGCAGCAGTCTTGGTTAGAGAAGAAGAAGGTCACCAAAAACCCGTGTACTACGTCAGCAAAGCCTTATCAGATGTAGAAGGCAGGTACTACAACGCTGAGAAGGACGCTTATGCTTTGGTCGTAGGTTCAAGGAAGCTGCGAGCTTATTTCCTGGCTCATCCTATTGTGGTGCTCACGAATGCACCCTTGAGAAAAATATTACACAAGCCGGAGAGTTCAGGTCGCTTGCTCAATTGGTCAATTGCCCTTACGGAATTTGACATTGAGTATCGACCTCGAAAGGCGAAGGCTCAAGCTCTTGCAGATTTCTTGAGTCGAGCTTACGTTCACCAAGGAAGACAGAGCAGCGAGCTCAAAAGGAGAAAACCAAAGGGAAAGAGCCGAGTCCCACCCGCCATTACTCTACCCGACGATTCTTTGGAAGGTCTACTCGGACTGGTTAGCTACAAAAAATGTCAGTGGAGCTGGGATTGTTTTGATTGAGCCAGAGTCTGGGACCGTGTATGAGGAATCACTAAGGTTCAAGTTCGATGCATCCAACAATCAGGCGGAGTATGAAGCCCTGGTGCCAGCCATAGAGTATGCCAAGTGCTTTGGTGCGACTAAAATCATTGCATACTGTGATTCTCAATAAATAGTCAACCAAGTCAGAGGCGAGTATGAGGTGCTAAACTCCACCTTAGTCAAGTACTGCGACCTGGTGAAGGAATTGGTGAAGGAATTGGAATTCTGGGAGATCCAAAGGATTGGTCGAGAAGACAATGAGTTAGCCGACTTACTCTCAAAGCTAGCTACATCAGACGAGCCGCACGAAGAGCCTATCTCTTATCTTGAGAGCCCAGCTTATGAAAGGGTCATAATTCAGTGCATAGAGGACCCTTCAAAAAATTGGGTTTATGAGAAATGCTGGATCGAAGAAATGAAGGCGTACATAGAAAGTGGCGAGCTACCTGATGACGAGAAGAAAGCTCGAGCTGTCAAAAAGAAAGCTCCGAGGTACGTTATTCAAGGAGGCGAGCTATTAAGAAGATCCTACACTTGACCTCTATTGAAGTGTATCCACCCTCAAGAGATCACTACGCTGATGCATGAAGTACACAGTGAGATTTGTGGTGGACACCCGGGGGCCAGGACTCTAGCCGACAAGTTGATCACTTTGAGGTACTACTGGCCACACATGAGAGCAGACACCCATGACTTTGTGCAGCAGTGTGACCAATGCCAAAGGTTTGCCAACCTACCTCATCTGCCTACGACTGAGCAAACCCCCGTGATTGCAGCTTGGCCATTCGACATGTGGGGCGTCGACTTAATTGGACCTTCCCACCCGCCCGTGGAAATTGTAAGTACGCAATCGTGGCAATTGATTACTTTACCAAGTCGGTTGAAGCCAAGCCGCTAGCTCGCATCACAGAGGAAAACGCCATCAACTTCATTCATGATTTCATCTGATGTCGATTTGGTTTTCCTCGAGCTATAGTATCTGACAACGGCCTACAATTCTCCCAAACCTTCGAAGCAGAGATGAATCGAGTAGGGATCAAGCATTGGAAATCTTCTATCGCCTACCCCCAAGGTAATGGGCAAGCTGAAGCAGCGAATAAACTTGTCCTATCTTCACTCAAGACGGGTCTCGTAGGTCGACGCAAGAACTGGTTGGACGAACTCCCCTTGCTCTTTGGGCAGTTCGCACAACCACTCGGGGGCCTACGGGGGAAACCCCATTCGCTCTCACATATGGATCAGAGGCCATGGCACCTGCTGAGCTCAGATTTCCTACTGCTAGAGTGACATTCTTTGATCAAGAGCAGAATGATATCAACAGATTGATCGACTTGGACTTAGTTGACGAGAAGCGAGATACGGCTTACCTTCGAATGGTCAACTACAAGCAGCGGACTAAAAGTTACCACGACAAGAGAGTGAAGGCCAGGTCATTCCAAGTCGGAGATCACGTGTTGAGAAAGATCGAGGCAACAGGAAGAAGGACCCAACAGAACAAGTTATCTCCTAATTGGGAAGGTCCTTACATAGTTACTCGAGTCGTCAAAGAAGGAACTTACATGATAGCTCATCCAGATGGTGAAGAGTTGAAGCATCCATGGCACGCTACTCACCTCATCAAGTACTACTTCTGAAGGTTCAGGTCTATTACTCAGTTCAAGGTTAAGGAATTCCCAAGATTGAAATTTGTCATAGTTCTAGCTTTCCATTGATGTAAACGTTTCCCTACTTCAATAAAAAGCGCAGTTTATTCGACCAAACATTGTGTTACACTAACCCCAACAAGCTCGACTCTTAGTCAGCTTCATTTTAACAAGCTCGATTCTTAATCGGCTTCGTTCCATTAACAAAGCTCGACTCTTAGTCAGCTTAACTTTAACAAGCTCGATTCTCAATCAGCTCTGTTTATTTAACAAGTCCGACTCTTAGTCGACTTCGTTCTAACAAACTCGACTCTTTGTCAGTCTGTTCTAATTAGCTCGATTCTCAATCAGCTTTATTCCTTAAAACAAGTCCGACCTAGGGTCGACTTCGTTCTAATAAGCTCGACCCTTGGTCAGCTTTAATAGTTTGAACAGGTTCGACTCATAGTCAATCTCGTTCACGAAAAGTTATACAAGTCTGAGGTCGACTAAATCAGTAAAGATCAAGTCGATCCTAGGCTTAAGTTGACTCATTCATCCTATTAAATCTAGCTCGACACCTACATGTAGACATCAAAAGCATACAATAAAGGGAGGTCAGCTACGATTAGATATAATTAAGTCTCCCAAAGGCGGGCCAAGACTTATACAAAACAGAAGTTATGATGTCTCATGCCTCCCAAAAACAGGGTCAAGGCATTTAAATATCTAACAAGACAAAAAGCGAAAAGTGTTTTGGGACTTGTTCCATTACACAAAGTTCATTTAAATTCAAACAGCTTGGTCGGAGGCGTTGGAGTCGTCATTGGCAGCTCGTTCTTCATTGATTGGTTCAAGCTGTTGAGGGCTCAAGGGTTTACCCGACTCGGAGAAAACCTGTTGATCGAACTCACCCTCCACCTCCATCTCCTCTCGATCCTCTGAATCTTCTAGCTCCTGCAAGGCCATGTCAAAGGTCCTGGGGGCCAAAGCTGGGGCCATCCAAGGCTCACAACCCTCTTCTTGGTCTTCTTGGGCAATGTGGGCTAGATCATCATCATTATAAGGCACCAACGAGTGACCTCCTCTAGCTGCCATGTCATACTGGGGAGCATAGGCCCATCGAGCTAGCTGCTCCAAAGAAATGTCAGTGTCAGGGTCGACTAAAGCCCGACGGGCCATATGACGCTTACCCAGTTCCAAGAAGCCCCTAGCTTTGGCAATGATGGCATTGAAGTACTCATCTCCGTCCTTAAACTTTTCGACGGCATCTTTAGCAGCAGCAGTAGCAGCGGCCTGAAGATCTTCTTGCCACTTCACCCGTGCAAGCCGGTGCTCCTCATTCAACTCGATCAGGAAGTCGTCCTTCTCTTTCAGTAGTTTTGAAACTGTTGCCAGCTCCGTCTGAGTTTTCTCCAGCTCTTTCTTCTCAGCATCCCTCTCCACCTCGACCTCCTTGAGCTTAGACTCTGCAGTTTCAAGATCCGTCAGAGCTTTCTTCTTCACCATCTCCAAGGCATCAAATGGGTTATCCAAGTCATTGTATTTCTCTTTTAGCTCGGCTAGTTCTTATGTCTTCTTGGATAAGTCCTTAAGAGCCTGCCTCTCCCTCTCAATGGAGGCCCTCCAAGAGCTTTTAACCTGCTCGACCATGGTGAGATTCTACATTTAAAGGAAACCAGGGAAGTGTTAGCTCGAAAGTCAAGTTGATTGATTAAAAGAACAAGCGATAAGGCAGAAAGGAAAAATAAAGGATTACCTCGCAGTGCGCCATCCCAGAGCGAGCTGAGAACTCCTCAGGGGTAATCCCCTTATCAGCAAAGTGGGCTAGGAGGTCAACATCAATGGCCCTCCTAACCACAACCTGGCCCAGGCTCATATCTGGATAGCGTCGACTCAAGCTGTTGACCCCAATGAGAGGGGGCACATCACTCAACCTCCTCATTTGGTCCTCTAGAGATTCTTGGATGGGGGGAGAAGAGGCTGGTGGAGGCAGTTGGCTCGAGGAAACTGACTTTCCCTTCTCAGTTCTTGACCTTTTCCTAGAGTTCAGGGGCAGGTCGTCCTCATCCACCATCACATCATCTTCATCAATATTTACAACCTCCAGAGGTCTAGCATCAACTGTGCCCGCACCAGAAGTCGTAGCGTTAACATCAAGAGTTGGGTCGGAGCTCAAGCTGGGTTTATTGGACTTGTTGGAGTCGTTACCATCCTCAGTCACATCCCTAGTATGGCTGCTACTTCCCAAGGGGTCCTCAGATTCAACCTCCTCCATGGGAATCATTCCAGCATTATCCTTAGACAACAGATCATTCCTTCTCGCAGCCTCTCTTTCTCTGTTAGCTCGAGCGTTGGCAGCACCATGGGATTTTCTAGCTTTTTTCCTGTCTGATACCACCAATATACGACCCATATTTGCCTCTTGCTCAGGGGTCAGAACTGCACAAAAAATCAAGGTGACAGACTATTAGTTCGAACCAAATCACTCTACATGCGAGCAACAAGTTCTATGTATGAGTTCGACATGCACGAGCTAACCCATCTAGATGCGAGTTAAGCAATTAATGAGCTAAGGGTTGCATACACAATTCAAAGTGCTTTCTACATACAAGCTACGAGCTAACCATGGGAGAGCTAAGTGTTCTACATGCAATGTTCTACATACGAGCAATAGTTCTATGTACGAGCAAGTCATGTATGAACCACAGATCTAACACATAAGTATCGCAACCAAGTCAAACTATTCATACATGCAAAGTTAACAGATAAAGGGCGAGTAAAGAAACACAGAACAAAGATATCTTACCACCAGCATGCTCCCCATTCTCCTTGCAATAGTTGGCAGTCTTTTTACAACGCTGACACTTATCCTCGAACTTAGCCAACGCGTGGGTGACCCAGTCGGGATATATTGTGCCCCTGCCAATGGCCACCAAGGGTTGCACTTCCCCCTCTCCAGTCATCATCCCGGCCTGGATGAAGTTATATTTGGTGGTAATCAGACTCTCCCAACTGAAAGAACCCTTGTCAGCTAGCCGACACAACTTCTTATATAATTCAAAATGCCAGAGTGGCTCCCTATAGTTCCTCTCATCTAAGGTCTCTGTATCATCAGTCGGCAAAGGGAATTCCCATCCTAACCTACTCTCTACTACAACCACATGCGAGTTCCAGCCACTATGCTTGCTGGGAAGGTTCGAGAAAAGCTTACGAGAATTGGGTTTAGAGGGGGTACTGATGCTCATCTCCTCTCCACTATACTTAATGCAAAAGAATTCTTTGAATACCCTCATACAGGGTTCATATCCTAAAAATCTACATACCATAGCGAAACATACTAGAACCCTACGGGTATTGGCTCCGAGGCGAAGGGTAAGGCATTGGCACACTCCAAGAACTCATTGATAAAAGGGTCAAGTGGCAACCTAAGGCCGGCCACAAATTGGCCATAGAAAAAAGCTACTCTAGTGGCATCCCTAGCAAAGGTAGACTTAAATTGGGCCATGAAATCCTTCTTATTATAGATGGTCACTCTATAATCCTCTTTACTCACCTCACAAAAGTCATAGATCATACTATACCTAGAGGGCAAATTATTCTTTCCCCGAAATGGCCCGTGGGGAACATAACCTCTCTCATTATTCCCTGGCACGGCCGTATCATCAAACGCATCCACGATTCTGGGGCCAGAGGAGGTAGATGCAGTAGCTCCACCTCGAGAAGCCATATCTGTACAAGAAGAAGGAGAAACAGGGGAGTCAGACCCATGAACAATTTCAGTCGACCTACCTAAGAGCGACCTAGAATCCCCTGGAAAACCTTTCCTATCCCTAAGGAACGACGGTTTATGGACATCCCTAACATAAAACAGTGCAATGTGATTGAGTAATTCATGGAAAAGGTGAAAGGAGACAACATTTGAATTGTCTACTGTCAATTCACCTACGTCCGTCCCTATGGGCAACCCTATTTCACTAAAATTCAGTCCTCACCTGGTCAAGATAGAGGCACACTCGTTCAACGACATTTCTCTCCACTCACCATTTATGTGCTTGTATACACGACGGTTAACACGCACAGCACTGCACCAAGCTCCCCGGGTTCACTACCGAAGGTCCTAAGCCGTACGGAAACCAAAACAAAGCAGAAATTAAAGCCCTAAAGCGAGAATACGAGAGAAATACCTCAATTGATTGCAAAAAGGGAAGCTGTTGCCAAAGACGAAAGCTCGGATTAAATCCTAATGTTGCTCCGCAATTATCGCTAAGAGGGTATGAGAGCTTGAAGACGGTAAAAATTCTAAACGGAGAAGGATTCTGCTATTTGTATTTTTCGAAATTGGAAAAGGAAAGGGAAAATTCAAAAATTAATTTCCATATTAATTGGGAAAACAGTTTCCAAGACGGATTATCAAACGTCTAATTGTAATCATTACCAAATGCAGCGCTCCTTCATCTCTGGCCGTTCATCGCCGACGTCCAGGATTGTGCCACGTCATCTTGGGTCGACTAAACCTCAGGACGAGTAGCGACCTGCGAGTAACAGCAATATCCATCGAGATTTCCTTAACTTCCTAGTCGACAAAGTCAACTCGAAAGTTGGGGGCCACTGATGTAACGACCCTAACCCTAGGCACTAATTTTAATAAAATATGATACGCTTTTAATATTAATGTTAACTTTATGTGCTTATTTTATGCCTTTAATGTTATGATAAGTTGGGATGGTTAGGAGATAATTTTAGAGCCTTGAGATAAAATGAAAGTAAGTTAAAATTTTTGGTTGAATTAAAATAATTGAAAGTAAAATAAAGTGATAAGGTGGAGTGATAATAAAATGAGCAAATAAAATATTTTGGGTTGGGAAGGTTATTTTAAAAAGAAAGAAAGAATGAAAAATTGAAAGTATGGAGGGGGGCATACTTCCTCCCCTTATTCCCCCACCCTTCCTCCTTCAAAGTCAAACCCTCCCCATTCTCCCTTACACTTTTCATTCACCTCCTTCATCATTCTCCTTCATTTCTCTCTTACAATTTCCATGGAAATCCCATTGTGAAACCCACCTCTTCTCAAGCTCCTACCAAGTTCAATCCTTCTTCATTTTTCAATTCGGGAGTACTTTTGTAATCGGGGCATCTAGGGGAGTTCATCAAGCTAAAGAAACCCATAATCCATCTCCTATTCTAAAGTGAGTTATTATGATCCCTTTCCTTCTTTAAATGTTCATGAATATTAAGTGTTGTTATTGTTGTTCTAATGGCTATTTGATGCTTTGGGGAAACTTTCTTGGTTTTGAGGAGTTGGTTAGTGTCATGAAAAAATGTTGTTGTTCATGGAAGTGGTAAAGAGTAGAAGTAAATGGGTTGTGTTGGATTAGAATGGGAATCTTGAGAAATGGTAGGAAAATTGGGTGGAAAATCAAGTAGTAATGATCTAGGTTTAGGTCATGATACTTTGGAATTAAATGAGTAAAATGAAGTTAACAAAGTTAGAAATTCCTTTGAGGTTCACAAATTAGTGGAGACTTGGTTGGAAATTTGGTTTCTTGGAAATATGAATAGTTGCTACTATCTTATATGGTTCCCTGAAAAATGGGTCTTATAAGATGTGAGTATTGCTTAAGCAGCTCACCTAAGATTGGAATTTTATATCCAATGTTGTACGACTATTGTTCAGACGGGAAAAGGTAAACCGAGGTAATGTAAAGTGTTTACGGCTTTTCCAATGTGTTATATGCAACTTGTTATGTGTTGCATCTTATATGGCATATTGCTGCATTCATAATAGCTTGCTGAGATTTATTCTCACCCCTCTCCCTTTAATGTTTTTAGATTCCGAGACAGGCGGACCGGCCAAGTAAGGGCGGTGAGGAGTTTGGAAGTGATATTTTGGGATTTGTCGGGATATGTATAGGTTGGCGTAGAAAGTGTATTTTGGTATAATTCATTTAGGGAGTTTGTATTTATAAACCATAATTCTATGTTATAGCCGATACCTTTTTGTAACTAAAACAGTTTATTACTTTCAAAGTTGGTCAACTCTTTCTCCATTGTGGAAAGGTGTAGAGTTATTTTGAAATGGTTATGATAATGGTGTTATGTTTGAAAGTTAAATCAGAGTTTTAAATGTTTAGGAAGTTTGGGTTAGTTTGAGGACGCTCCAGCTCGGGACACGTGTAGGTTCCGGGTCGGGGTCCTCACAGTTGGTATCAGAGCTTGGTTTAGAATTCACGGGTAGAGTCTAGTTGAGTGAGAGTGTGCGATAACTGACGTCGAGGGTTTAATGCAGGAATTTGTTCAATGACAGAAAATGATAATGACCAACCAAAGAATCAAAGAAATGTGAGCAATATGGAGAGATAGATTCCTCCACAATCATTTGAGGTATATTACCTATCTCCGGAGTTAGGGATCATACTTTTCTAAATTCCCGTTCATTTCGTTCTCATGTGGCATTACATTTCGCTTTTATTTGCATAAATGGCCTAAGAGTTGCCTTATGTGCTGTAGGTTCTACTCTTATGGGAGAGTACCTCGAATCATTCTTGATTATCATGGTAATTGTGATTAAGTGGGCTTGGATTGCCGGGGGACGTGGTAGAGATACCAATCCGTGAATTATTGTTATATTGACCTAAATTATTGGAGTAGTTGTTGTGTTTGGGGAGGACTGTCGCAAGAAGCGAGTCTCCTTATCTATGTTTGATCTGCCTCCGTGTGTAGTTGAGGCGGATAAGTCATTAATTGATATTATGTCATATATGCGTAATTGTCAAAAGTAGGGCCTAAGGAATGTGAAGGTTATTTGGGTTATGTGTTATATTTGAGTAAAAGACACTTGAATTATCTCATGTACCGGTGGTAAATAAATTGGTGAACTCTTAGTTGAGGTTAGGTATATGGCCTAATTAAGAGTGGTTTATGGTTGTATAACTTGCGTGAGTATTTATACATTGGTGTCTCGTGGTGGAGACTAGATATATGAAACTAGTATTGAAAGTGATAGTCTAAGTCGGATTATATGGTTTATAAGATATCGTGAGTACGAGTTCTTATAGAACTGACATATATTTGCCTTATGTGCTATAAGCATATTCTCTAATGAGAGATGGATCGTATTCTTGCTACTAATTTGAATAGGAAATCAGATATTCTTGTAGGTGATATCACCCTATAAGTTGACTAAGTGGTGTCTTTCATGTGAGTTTCGGGTTCCCATCAGGTATCATGCCAGGATATTGAGGCTTTGAGTTGATATAAGGTACTATTTTGGTATTCGGATCCCTAGATAGAGGACACTAATTGGGATGATGGAATTGATGATTCAACTTGGGAAATTATTTGATAAAGAAGATAATGAGCTTAGCGAATCTCCGTAAGGATAAATTATTACTATATTTAGAAAAGATGATACTTGGTGGTTATTTGTAGAGTATGGAGATCTCAAATTGGTAACTGTGAAGAATAAGTATTCGTTATCACTTGTTGATGATTTGTATGACTAATTTTAGAAACTAGTAGAATATTCAATGGTTATTAGTTGAATTTTCGGGGTGTTACAATTACAGTGAATATTTGTTTTAAGGATATACTTAAGACAACATTTGTATCTAGTATGACCGTTTTGATTTGTGGTTGTATATTAGTTATGGAGAGGTAAACAGGGTAAATGTGAAGAAGTATAATAGCTGTAGTTATTGGTGACTTATAGGATCAACTTCAGGAATTGGTAATATATGTATATGGTTGTTTTGAGAAACGATTATCATTAGTTGAGAATATAAAATGAGGATAAATTTTATTGGAAGGCAGGATACTTTAGGATGATTACACCCTATAGGTCGACTTAGTGGCGTGACTCATATGAGAGATTGGTGTGATGCTTGGGAAGGTATTGACGTTATGCGGATTTTGAGTTTGTTGATGGTTATCGAGAGGTAAGTTAGTTTACACTGTTAATGTTTAATTGCAATTTGGGGATGATTGATAGATGTGAGTTTCAATTATATTTTCTTATTAGGAAATCATGGTATTTGATCGGAAAATTGAGGTTTGCAATATGTTGTTACTAAGTACAATACCAGTATCAAAATTAGGGAATGGATGGCTCAAATTAAATAAAAGTGTTGAATATTCAACTTGAGGAATTATTGAATTAAGGATGATTTACCAAGTTTATTATCTTAATGAATGTTTTAGTGTTATTTATAGAAGATAGTAATAGTATTACGAGATTGTGTTTTCTTATAGAGAATTTAACTAAGTATAAATATTAGGAGTGGTGGCTACACTATAAATAGAGGTCAAACCAGAATATTATGTTAGAATTGTTTTAAATGTGTTTTAGAACTTTAGATTGTATATTGGACCTCTGTGTGAGCATTTGTGCCCTTCGGGGATAGTTGATTTAATAAGGTCAGTGAACCGTTTTTGTGTACATTAAAAATCTGTGAGTAATTTAATTATCTATCACTGATATGGGACGGTTGTAGATAATTAGATCACTCGAGTTAGTTTTGTTTGGCTTATCAATCTTTTGAATTTTCTTAAAATTGTGAGTGATTTAGTTAATTAAAACTGGTATGGGACGGTTTTAAATAAATAAACCATTCGAGTCTCATTGGATCTCTTTTTATCTATCCTTTGGAATTCTGAAAGATATTGTAAATTTTAGAAAGACTTGGTATTCTAAAGATATAATTTGTACAGAAGCAAGTAGAAAGGCAACCTAGTTTCCCTATAGTGATTAATTATATTAAAGTTTTGATTCGAGAAATGATTTGATAAATTGTGGGGTTATTAATGTGACGGTCGCAGTAGACTCGGTTTTTGTATTGGAGTTGGATCGGCTCCGTTGTGGGCGACCAACCATTTGATTCGGATATTGATCTGTCACTGGGCCTGAACATAATTGGAGCATTGAATTGTGAAATATGGTCAATTAATATTCCGTTTATGGAACCATGGTCTTATTAGCATGTCCATATTTATTATTCCATGGGCAGTTGTTTAATGTTTGTATTATGAGAATTGCGGACGAGATAATTGAAATAGCTCGTTTCAAGTGAGTCAAGACATAAGGCGGTTTGGTCACAAATGTAAAAATAGAATATTGACGTTAGAAGATTTATTTAAAATATTTAGAGTTCTAAATTGAACTTGAGAGTATTATCAGGATGGATTTTGTGATTGGGTTACCTTGGAAGTAAAAAGGAGTAGGTTGTTTTGATTTTAGAAAGTTGATGATATTTTCTACTCATTATATATGTGTATAGTGATGAGATTCTTTGATCAAGTCCTCATATATGTTAGGGGATAGTTTGATTTTATAAATCCCATAGTATTAAATGGATTGGATAGACATCATTTGGGAAGGTCCTTTTGGAATGTATGAATGCTATTAAGTTTAACCTTGTGAAAATTTGAAGAATCATTAATTATTGTTGAGGATATGCTACGGGCATGTACAATGGATGTTAGTAGTCGATAGGACGTATGGTTACCAGTGGTTGGGTGCGTATAATAGCAGTTATCATTCTAGCATTGAGATAAAACCGTATGAGGCGTGGTTCGGGAAGAAAATATTGATCTCCAATTTGTTGGGGTGAGGTTGGTGAAGCAAGGCCTAAGGTAAATTGACGCCAAAGTTTGTTAATCCATTTGAAGCTTTAGAAAAGGTTGGTGATTTAACTTATAGACTGGCTTGGAGCAGCTTATAGAGTATTTGAAGCTTTAATGTAATATTGTAATGTATTTGGTGACATAAGTTGTAATACTTTTATTTATTTATATTTTTATGGAGGTCGTGAAAATTCGGGTTAGTGATATTTGTATGATATTCTTGGAACATTAAGTTGTAATACCGTATTATTAATGAAATTAGAAATATTGGGAAAGAATCACAACATTGAAGAGACTATTTGGGAATTGGAGTCTGAGGTATACATAAGTAACCGAGGCGGGTTGAACATTTAGGTAAGTGACAGTCAATTTCGAGACGAATTTTCTTTAAGGGGGAGTGAGTGTAACGACCCTAACCCTAGGCACTAATTTTAATAAAATATGATATGCTTTTAATATTAATGTTAACTTTATGTGCTTATTTTATGCCTTTAATGTTATGATAAGTTGGGATGGTTAGGAGATAATTTTAGAGCCTTGAGATAAAATGAAAGTAAGTTAAAATCTTTGGTTGAATTAAAATAATTGAAAGTAAAATAAAGTGATAAGGTGGAGTGATAATAAAATGAGCAAATAAAATATTTTGGGTTGGGAAGGTTATTTTAAAAAGAAAGAAAGAATGAAAAATTGGAAGTATGGGGGGGGGCATACTTCCTCCCCTTATTCCCTCACCCTTCCTCCTTCAAAGTCAAACCCTCCCCATACTCCCTTACACTTTTCATTCACCTCCTTCATCATTCTCCTTCATTTCTCTTACAATTTCCATGGAAACCCCATTGTGAAACCCACCTCTTCTCAAGCTCCTATCAAGTTCAATCCTTCTTCATTTTTCAATCCGGGAGTACTTTTGTAATCGGGGCATCTAGGAGAGTTCATCAAGCTAAAGAAACCCATAATCCATCTCCTATTCTAAAGTGAGTTATTATGACCCCTTTCCTTCTTTAAATGTTCATGAATATTAAGTGTTGTTATTGTTGTTCTAATGGCTATTTGATGCTTTGGGGAAACTTTCTTGGTTTTGAGTAGTTGGTTAGTGTCATGGAAAAATGTTGTTGTTCATGGAAGTGGTAAAGAGTAGAAGTAAATGGGTTGTGTTGGATTAGAATGGGAATCTTGAGAAATGGTAGGAAAATTGGGTGGAAAATCAAGTAGTAATGGTTATGATAATGGTGTTATGTTTGAAAGTTAAATCAGAGTTTTAAAAGTTTAGGAAGTTTGGGTTAGTTTGAGGACGCTCCAGCTCGGGACACGTGTAGGTTCCGGGTCGGGGTCCTCACAACTGAACATACTAAAAGTGTCGAGCTGGACCAAGCAAGTAAAGCCCAAACACAGACAACCTTGGCATTTACATTCTTAATGAGGCTAGCCCATTCACCATAAGGCCCAAGGCCCAATAACAATATCAGTCGATCTAAGCTCATTGTCCGACCTCCAAGGTCCCGACCTGGCTTGATCCGACTCAATGATCTATACTATAATTCGGGTACGATCCATGCTCTACCCGACAGTCAGGTCGACCTAACCCCATTGGGCGACCTTGACCTCAAGCGTCGACCTAAGAGATGTGGACGCACGCGAGTCAAATCTTTCCATAACTGCATTCCTATAAATCAGGGACCGTTATAGGCACGTTCCCATTATTAATAACTGCCGCTAAAATCTTGGAGTTCATGTAGCACCACCAAAAATACAACGGTCATTACCTATAAATACTTCATCATTATCAACGGTGCAAAGGTAACTGCAATTTTGTCATTTGAATACAACTGTTCATTTACAATATTTGCTCTCCAAAAGACATACTTACTCTCACGCCCGAGGGTCTAAGCCGGAGACACATCCGGCTAGTCGTGGGTTCTGATTTCAGGTCAAGGAGCCAGGTGATCAGTCCTGCCACGTGAAGAAAGATTGATAAGCACTTTTCTTGCGGCATCATAAGTAAATTCGAGAATTAAGAAAATATCCTTTTTACTACTTATTAGAATACTAGCTTAAGCCCGTGTCCAAGGCCACGTTTTTTAATTTTTTTTTTTTTAGCCCATGCCCGTGTCCAATGCCACGTTTTTTTAAATATTTTTCTTTTTAATTTTTTTTAAAAAAAAATTTTTTTTTTAAGGGCAAAATGGAAAAGGGACAAAATAGTGAGGGCAAAATGGTAAAGTCGGCAAGTGGCACTGTTCATGCTACAGTGCCAAGACCGTTTCCATTTATAATATAGATTTAAATTTTTTTTTTTTTTTTAAGGGCAAAATGGGAAAGGGACAAAATAGTGAGGGCAAAATGGTAAAGTCGGCAAGTGGCACTGTTCATGCTACAGTGCCAAGACCGTTTCCATTTATAATATAGATTTTTCTTTTTAATTTTTTTTTTAAAATTTTTTTTTTTTAAGGGCAAAATGGGAAAGGGACAAAATAGTGAGGGCAAAATGGTAAAGTCGGCAAGTGGCACTGTTCATGCTACAGTGCCAAGACCGTTTCCATTTATAATATAGATTTAAATTTTTTTTTTTTTTTTAAGGACAAAATGGAAAAGGGACAAAATAGTGAGGGCAAAATGGTAAAGTCGACAAGTGGCACTGTTCATGCTACAGTGCCAAGACCGTTTCCATTTATAATATAGATTGTTGTGAGTGGTGTAATTTGCCGTGAATATAGAAAATGAATAGGATAGAGAAAGTAGAAAATTAACACTTGTTGTGAAAACATTAAGTTGGCATAAAAAAAAAACACTCTCGATTGGACTTTTGAACATTTTAAAAAAAAAAGACTTACTTCCTTCGTCAGTTCGTTGTACTTTATTTGACAGCACAACAATTAAAGAAAAGTAGCAGAGAAAAAATGAATGGAAAAAATAATAATTTAATTGGTATTGTAACAGTATAAAAATTTGCCATTTTGAATAATGTCAAATAAAATGAGACAAACTAAAATGAAAATTAATACTCCCTCCGTCCCAATAAAAGCTGTCCAAATTTTGCCTTGCACGCAAATTAATAAAATGGGTGGGAAGAAAAAATGTTATGAGTGTAATTTGAAAATAGGAGAGAGAATGAGTGGAGGGAATAGTAAATTATAATGGTGTTGTGAGTATTAAAATAATGTAGGAGAGAAAATGAGTGGAGGAATAGTAAAGATTCCTTTGTCAAAATAGAAAAGTGAAAGCTATTAACGGGACACCCAAAATGGCAAAATGGGAAGCTTCTATTGGGACGGAGGGAGTATAAAGTAAAGTAAAACACATATTTATCATCATCGATTAGTTTTGTGATATATCATTACTCGATAGTATGGTCATATTACCTCTGTACCAAAATAATAATTTTATTTTGTGATTAATTTTGACAAAAAATTAAGAAAAAATAATAATTATTTTAATAAAATCTTAAAATTATTATTGATAGTATTTTTCATTAGTATACATCAATTAAAATTACATTAAATATAGATTTTTTAAATTTAATAAAATTATTCACTAAAAATATTGGGAGGGAGTACTTTTTACGCAACACCCCGAAACATAGTAACTTTAATATTTGATTTAAAGACCCAAGACAAAGAAAACAGTGAAAAAAAAGAACAAAGCCGACATGCTGCTGCTTAATCTAGCTAGTTCCAATTCCATTTATTAAACCCTAATTTTGACCGTTGACTCATCGGCATCCATTACTCCTTCCGTTTGCGTTTTTTACTTTTCTTTTTAATCTGTCTCATTTTTCCTTTTTTAATCTGTCTCATTTTAAGTTTTTAGTTGTTTTATTAGTTAATACTCCCTCCGATCCAAAATGTTTGTCCCATTTAATTTTTTTGTTGAACTTTGACCATAAATTTATGAGATATTAATCATGTTCATGAAATTCTAAAAATTGTTGTTGATAATATTATTAATGGTGAATCAATAGAAATTTTTAGAATTTCATGAACATAAATAATATCTCATAAATTTGTGATCAAAGTTCAACAAAAAAGTCAAATGAGACAAACATTTTGAAACGGAGAGAGTATGAACAATAAGACCCAATTATCATTCTCACGACAAAATCTCCCTACCAACTTTTTCTCTCCTACTTTATTTTTAATACTTATAACATTCCTTTTATTAATCCCCATATTAATTAAGTCAAATTAAAAACTTTAAATTGGACGAATGAATGAAGTACTAATAATAAACATAAAAAACAAAATTTAGTTTAATTCTTTTTTGCATGGTCAGGCTCTTGCCACACGTTCAACGCTCGTCAACAAGTTCTGTTTAATCATTGGTCTTTAATCTTTGCTTTAATTATTTAATTTTTAAATTAATCACTTGGAAATTGTTCCCCACAACACAAAATACAAAAGGTCGTGTTGTTAGATTAATTAAAATATTTATCACTTCTCTGATTATTTTTTATTAAAACATTAAAAATTTTCCTCTAAGGGACATTTTGTAATATTTAGATTGGGAAAATGATTAAACAGTTCCCTATTTTTATCATTAAACAAGGGGGGGGGGACTTGTTCTCAGTGGCAGTGGCAGACACAAAAAATTAAGGAAGAGGGGTCAAGATTTTTTGGAGTTGGGGGTTTGGGGGCGCCGATTTTTTTTTTTTGGCTATTTTTTTCACATGCAATACAATTTTAGTGCGATTAAAATAATCTAAGCAGTAAGCTAACTACATACCTTTTTTTGTACATAATGCTATAAAATCACCTCTATTACTGAACCAATCATCTGAATGAATGAGACGATCAAACACACTAGTCCTTTTGGCTTCAAAAGATTTTCAATGGAGATGACATTTATATATTGTAAATGCTGCAACCATTCGGCCTCTACTACCGGTGGTGACATTTCCGTCGTTCGTCGTTCCGTTTGAGTCGCAGATACAATCCTTTAATTTTCTCTTTTTGCTATTCTAATTCTATTGGCGGAAGGTTTTATTTATACTATGTACGATACGACTTCGTTTAGTGTAAAAAAAAAAGTCAAGCAGGGCCAACTGCACCTGCTTGCACCTACTTAGGTCCGCCCATGCTTGTTGCTCACTCGCCCCGTGTCTCAGTCTCAAAATGATTGATCAAAATATTTGTTTGATTTTAATAAATGAGTTTTAATGATTGAGTTTAAAATAAGAATAACTAAAATAACCTTTACTTCATTTCACAACTCATTTATTAATAGCAAACAAATACTCCCTCCGTCCCAAAATAACATACCCATTTTGTCATTTTTGGACGTCCCATAATAACATACCCCTTTCCTAAAATGACAAATAATCTTTACTATTTTCTCCACTCATTCTCTCTCCTATTTACTTTTATACTCACAACACTTTCTCCATTACCCACTTTCCTTAATTCCTGCGCCAAACAGTAAACGGGTATGTTATTTTGGGACGGAGGGAGTACATCTTTTAAGTCAGTAGAAGACTATGCAAAAGGTGAAGTTTAAATACCATTATTACCCATAGATAAGACTCTAAATATATTTTTTCTCTTAATAACACACAAGGAGGAACCCTAACTCCTCTTTGACTGTCCCAATCTTTACATCAACATCCATGATCCCAAACTAAAACACCATAATAGAAAGATAATGCATCCAAACAAGCACATACATTCGCAGAAAGCAACAATAACCCTAATTTCGCAAATTACAATCGATCCGTGCCTAAAAAATCCAGTACTTACTAAGGATGAAGATCCGTTGCAGCGTATAAGATACAACGCAACCAACGATTTGAGATGATACCAGGTCTCTCAATGTTTGACTTATGTGGTCAAGATTACCGTACATAGTAAAATGTGACAGCATCTCAAACATTGATCGCAACGGAGCAACACATTCTGTGCCAGTTCCAACTCCACTTACAAACTATCATATGACTGGTATATATTGCAGCAGAAAACTAAATGGCCTCAAGCCAAGAATGGACAGCATTTACTGTTTGAAGGCCAAATTCCTTAACCAAGAAATAGGAAATAGTCAAACTTTTACTTTAAACATGCTACTGTCTAACACTATCACTAATTTAAAGTGCGTGCCGTCATCTCTGACCTCCATCACTGTATTTTTTCTAATTCAGTATCCAATGGCACTGGAAAACGACATCATTCCATAATAACATGGGCTACAAAGCTCCTCTCACTGTTTGCTGCAGTGTTCCAGCCAATGGCTGAGATTTTGCCACGTCTTCTCACTTTTTTTATCAACGGTTAATGTTGATTTGAAACAAGTTTCACATATGTCAAATTGATCAATGATCGTTCCTCCAACCTTTTCTTCAACATGGGACATGGCCATTTGTAAACCATTGGGAGAACCATTGCAGCAAACATGTGGGAGGAGCAATGCAAAATTTCTTTAAAGGCCTAAGCATATAATTTTTGAAAATTCTAAGAAAGATTATCAATAATTCTTGCTTTTGGTACTAGAAAAGCAACTTATATGGAATTGTAATGTTGCTACAAGACAAAGAATTGGTAAGACATTAGTAGTGCTAGAAGAGGTTGTTACTGATGTGTTACTGTCTGTGTGGACAAGAGATGGCCTGAGAGTAGAAGTTGCAGCTGGCCCTATGCCACCACTCAACTCAACCCCTCATGGAGAGACAGAGAATCTTAAAACACATACACACAGATAACAATAGTGCAATGCAATGCCAGTGGACCATCATTTTCACTTTAATTCCAAACCCCACCATCAAAAGGGACCTTCATATTATTCCCCTTCCCAAGTTGAACTAACCTCTCCTTATTTTCTTAAACCTAGTTTAAGGAAAATGTGGTGTGTGATGTTGAACCGTAAGGTAGTTCGATGTTATCATGATCCGGATTAATCTCCCACAAATCAGACGAACCATGTTAGTTGGAGTTGGAAAGGTCAAAAGACAATCTTACCCCTAAAATTGAATCCAACAACTGATATCTGTACACATGTGACTGTTACACTGTCGAATGTCAGTTCCAGTGACCTAAGTTTATCACAAGGAATTATGTATTATTTCAACCAAAGAAAACCACAATAACAATCACTTTGTCAACACTATTTACACCTTAGTGTATGTGTGTACGAGTGTCTAGTGCACTTGGAGTGGTTTAGAATTAGGGTTTCTGAAGGAAGGCAACGGCCATAATAATCAGAGTATTGGAACTAACATCACTCCTGTCGGCCATCTTGTTGATTAACCCTTTCCACACATCATTTACACATACAAACACACACACGCACACAAAACACACACATTGTGTGTGTGTTTATAGAAGCAAAGCAACAAGGTCACCTCACAACCTTGAGGACACACCAAGGAGAGAAAAATTAGCCCCATCTGCCTCCTTTTAATGGGTATTTTTCTTGAGTTTTGAATCTGACTGCAGTTGGGAGACAGTATTTTCCCCTTACATCTCCTTCCCTCTTTTCTCATTCTCTCTCTCTCTCTCTCTCTCTCTCACACACACACACACACACACACACACACAGACAACACCTTCAAGTGTCATTCTAAATATTAATCTACTTTGGTAAGTACACTTAAGGCCCCAATCTCTTTATCTTCAAGATTCTTTAATCATCCTGAATCTTCTTAAGCCTTTTTCTTATACCCTTTGAACCATTTCTTTATCAATTAATCAAGTGCAGATGGGGATGTAAGAGATTATAATATGGTTTGGGTTCCAATATTTTACCACCTAAATTTGTCCCAATCAAGTTGAAAAGGGTATTTGATTAAGTTATGTCTATAGGGTTAGGGGTTGAAAAAAGTTCCTAAAGTTTATATTATTATATTATTAAACAACAAACTACCCCCAAATTAAGATAAGGGGTAAGAGAGATAATCTCAATTTCAAACACTGAAGAAACAGTAATGGAATTGAGGGAGAGAAACAAGGGATTTGGGATACCTAGTTCCATTGGCAATTATCATCCAGCTCCTCAAGAATTTCCTAATAGTCAAGCTCTTAATCATCTTCTTCTTCACCAAAATTTGGATTTGCAGCAACAAGAATTACAAAGAGTGGGTGGAAATCAAAACCCAGATCCAGATCCAGCTCAATCGGTCACAAGTGCAGCAATTAATCATGCATCAGTGTCCCAGACACCACCACAGCCGCCGCACCCTCCGGCGGCATCAGCAACCACAGAAACTGCTTCACCTTCAGCCACCGTTCGATATCGAGAATGCCTGAAGAATCACGCCGCCAGCATGGGTTCCCACGTAGTCGACGGCTGCGGTGAATTCATGCCGAGCGGAGAAGACGGAACAGTCGAAGCATTGAAATGCGCCGCTTGTGAATGCCACCGTAATTTTCACCGCAGAGAAATAGAAGGCGAGGCGCCACCCAATTCCTCTCACTACCCACAAAACCCCACAAGAAATAACGCAAGAAGAAACCCATTCAAAGCAATAAAAGCTTCCCACCCACACCCACCTCTGGCGACGGCGGCAGCACAGCAGCAACAGCCAAAGTATCACCAGAGTTTCACTACCTTCACAAACAGTCCCTCCACCTGTCTGATTCCACCCATAATGATGGCATTCGGCGGCACAGGTGGACCTCCGGCGGAATCATCAAGTGAAGATCTAAACAACATTTTCCACACCAATGCCGGAGGTCAAAGAATTGGGCATCAATCAAAGAAGAGATTCCGAACAAAATTCAGCCAAGAACAGAAAGATAGGATGCAGGAATTCGCGGAGAGAATTGGATGGAAAATCCAAAAACAAGATGAACAAGAAGTGCAGCAATTCTGCAATGCAAATGGAGTGAAAAGACAAGTTTTCAAGGTGTGGATGCACAACAACAAACAAGCTATGAAGAAGAAACAATTGTAAGATTTGTCATGTCCAAATTCAAACCCTCTCTATTTTTATTTTATTTTCTTTTTCCATTCCTTTTTTTTTCCTAATTAGGAGTGAAAATTAGGAAATTTAGATGTGCATAATTATTGAAAATTTAAAAGAGTGGTTATTTTCATTCAACTAATTATAATCTCTCATCTTAGATACTACTAACTCATTAAAAATAATTATTTTATTGATTAATTAATCTCTCTCTCCGTCTCAAAATAAATCTGTCCAAAATAAAATAATTAGTTAATTAATGAGTTCAATTCAAAATTAGTTAGTTAATATGGAGTTTAGATGAAATGCAGACAATTCCGAGATTGAATTTTCACCTTCCTTTTTTTTTTTATTGAAAGATCACCTTCCTTATTTTAGGAGCGGAGTGTGATATCCCCGTCCCAAATCGAAAATATGTGAAAATTTGATAAAATATATAAAAAGTTAATACATTACTAATAAACATCAAATCATACATTGAAATTTTGCAGCATGTGATGGGATATGGTTAACTCAATTGATGAGATGCTTAATGAGCAAGTGTGTTATGACTACGTAGCGTACCGGGTTTCGAGCTCGAGTCATTATAAGAAGTTTGATAGTAATTTAGATACTCATAATTATATAGTTATCATTTTATTTTAGCTACTAATCTTGATATGTTGTTTGCATATGTAACCCTAACTTGAACCTGCAAGATTTCTTTCGCCTAACTAGTAGGAAAGGGCTGTTTACTGACGAAAGATTTACTGACGGATCACGTTTGTTGGTAATATCGACGGACTACTAACAAATACCGACGGATGTTTAATTTGCACATTCCCTGAATTTCTTTATTAAATTTTCATTTTATTCCGTCGGTATGATTAAACAATCTGTCGGTAATACTCTCTGTCGTCTGTTGTTGAGCGACTACTCCGACCGTCCCAAATCGATCGATCTCTTCCTTCCTTCAATTTGCCTGGTACAATTCTCTCTCTCACTTTAATTTATTCAACAATTGTTTTGAATTTGTATTTATTTGTTAAAATCCTAAAATCAACTTGTCGTTCATGCTATTGTTAATTTATTACCCTGTGTTTTGGTACAAGTTCTTAATCCTTATTTTGAACCCAATAGATAGTAAGTGCTCGTTTGATTGTCGGATAAGAATAAACATTATTATTAGTGAGGGGATTATTAAGCCCCTCATTATTAGTGATGATACTAATAATCTTAGTTTTAGGGAGAAGTTGGCGTTTGATAGAAATTAGATTAATATGCCCATATCATATTTAATACAAATAATACTATTTATTTTTTCAACTATACCCGACATTGTTGCAGCAAGAGGATACTAAGTTTGCAAGTTTGCACTGTAGACTTCATTTTAGGTATGCTCTATTCTTCAATGAAAAATGTAGAATTACAGAAATATTTCTCGTCAATTATCTTGACTGTACCATTTACTTGGGCTTGCTTTTAGTGGTGACAGCTGTTGACTTCATTTATGCTGTAACAGCAGATGCATGAGAGAGAGAGAGAGAGAGAGAGAGAGAGAGAGAGAGAGAACGCAATTAATGCTAGGGTTCAATAAGGAAGTGCATAATAGAGATAAACCTTGTAGTCAAATTATTCAGTTCGATGTGATAAATAATACCACAATTTAGCCAAAATTATTAGTGAAGGGATAAGGTCATAATTCCATTGTTTCGGATAATTAATACTAGTGTCATATTATCAATCAAACACATGATAATTATTTTTAGTTATTCCGATCATTGTTATCTGACGCTTATACTCCCTACCAAACAGCCCCTAAGTGATTTTCCAAAGCTTGTGTTTTTGTTTTTGATGACCGCACCCCACCCCACCCCCTGCCACCAATTTACGCCAACTGCAGGCTTAGAAAATAACATTGCTTTAATCGTTTTTCTTTTTCCTTACAAATCTGATCTATTAATTTTGCCACAAACCCAATAAATAGTAAGTGATTTACCACAAATCCACTAACCTAATGTATTACAGATTTTGTATTTTTGTTTTTGATGATTTTGTAAAGAGTCGGTCTACTGAGAAACGCGTTTCTCCGTCGCGTGTGGAGAAACGGGGCTATATTTGTCGCGCGACATACTTAGCCAGTTTCTGGATATCTATGGATATCCAGAAGCTTTGGAAAGGATATCCAGAAAAAATATTTGGTTTCTGGATATCCTTTCCAAAGCTTCTGGATATCCATATTCAAGCTTCTGGATATCCATATTCAAGCTTCTGGATATCCAGAAGCTTTGGAAAGGATATCCAGTTGTTGTGGCTAAGTATGTCGCGCGACAAACTAAGCCCCGTTTCTCCATACGCGACGGAGAAACGCGTTTCTCCCCAGATTTTGTGTTTTGTAAATATTACATTTTTGTTCTTCCTCTCAGTTAACAATCAAGAAATTAACTAAGCTTGATATTTTGTTCTAAAGTTTGTTAGCCTTATAGTTTATTAGACTTGAGTGAGTTAGTTGTCTAGCGGGAAAGCTAGTTACTTCTCTGTATTAAAAGGAAAGTGTACTCTGTATCGTTAAAATTCAAACCTTAGGGAAATGCAGCCCGACAGGACGGAACCTATTGGCTCTCCAATCCACGGTTAGCGTTCCCACCTCAAGGCGCGCCTATTTCCGTTAGCCGAGAGTGTAAGCCACTTACAAGTCACTCCTGAAAGCCTACGCGTTTATTTTCGAAAATAACACATTCTCGACTCTACGCCGATTTTTGTCTAGTAATTTCTTGTCAATCCCATACATTTCCCAAAGGTAATAAAAAACCTAAATGTGGAGATTGCTCAAGAATGCTTGAATTGACTCGAAATTATCAAGATGATGAATTGACTTAATCCAAATTGGTAAATATTTAAATGAGTTAATGATGAATCGTTTTAAAGATATGAACCCGCAAATCATTAAACATCACTTAAATCAATGCGATCAATGAAGTCTGCACTAAATTTAGACTGCGACTAATTGAGGTGAGAACTAAAACCGCCAAACAATCAAATGAGTACACGAAGGAATTCATAAAGTCAATCAAAGGCCTTCACAAATACAAAACAATTGCAATTAGACAAAGTGATATTTGCAAATCATATAATCGTGCATTTCGGGATGGGATAGAATCCAACCCCAATTCTAAACCTAAATGAAGTGCCTTGTTGCTTTTAAATTTGTAATTTAAATTTAGGGAATGGTAATGTTAATTACATCTAAACTGTTAATATATTATGAAATGCAAGAGTTAATTATATATTTTACAACAAGGAATTAAATATTAATATTTAAAATTATTCAAAATATTAATAATGTGATAAATGTGTGTGTTAATTCATTATTGTAAAATTATGCATTTGACGGTAAAGAATAAAAAGTCATGTTACGACGTAACGTTGTGATGTTTGTGTGCAACACAAAAGTTTAGAAACCCGTTTAAGAATCTTTAAATTATCATGTTGAGGTCAACTTGTAGTCATTGATTTTTAAATTGTCCGTTTGTACAGTCTTGAAATACACGATTATATGATTTTATAAATATCATCTTCATCTATTAAAATTGCTTGAATAGTCGATAGTTGAGATATTTCAGTTGCATTCCTATTGTTCTCTCGGTGTATAATAGACATGGTTGATTACATACTGTCGATTATAATCGATAGTGTTTGATTGACCAAGTCAACGTCGTGCACTTGGAGAACCATGGGGTTATGCTGCCGAAATTTCTTGATTTTTGATTATAAAGCAAGTAGACAAAGTGATATTTGTAATTCATATAATCATGCATTTCGGGATGGGATAAAAGCCAACCCCAATTCTAAACCTAAATGAAGTGTCTTGTTACTTTTAAGTTTGTAATTCAAATTTAGGGAATTGTAATTAATTACATCTAAACTATTAATATATTATGGAATGCAGGACTTAATTATGTCTGAAGAAGATCGTAGTTGGATGGATAATCGTAGGAATCCCGGTAGAAGGGGTGTCCGACCTCAATTCTTAGAAGGTTTAGAACATTTCTTGAAGTTTGCTAGAGCTCATTCCCGGTGCATACGTGATGATAAGATTAGGTGTCCTTGTAAAAAGTGTAAGAATTGAAAATTTTTGAGTGTTGGATTTGTAAAGAAACATGTTATGGAGGTAGGGTTTGTTGATGGTTACAAGGTATGGGTAGCGCACGGGAAGCGTTATGTGGTTGAAACAAGTGTTCGTAATTGTCCTACTGTATTACGTGGTCCTCTAAGGGTACCTGAACATTTGGTTGATGAAAAAGAGTCGTCTATGTGTTTGGATGATATGGTTCAAAATGCAGCTGTCCCAGAGTTTGATTGAAACCCTAATCCAACAGAGGTACCAAATCCTGTTGCAAAGAAGTTTATGAATTTAATGAACTCTGCAAATGAGAAAATTTATCCTGGTGCAAAGGCTACAGTGTTAGAGTATGTGACTGAGCTTCTAACTATCAAGGCTAATACAAATATGAGCCAACATACTTACGATCGTATCATGTCATTTGAGCAACGTATTCTACCCGAAGAAAATAATATGGTTAACAATTTTTATGAAACAAAAAAGTTGGTGGGGCATATCGGTCTTGGTTATGATAAAATTGATGCTTGCAAAAATCAGTGCATGCTTTTTTATAAGGAAAATGAGGGTCTCAAATCATGTTCAATATGTGGACTTAGTAGGTATAAGCCACCACGTCGTGGTAGTGTCAAGCACAAGAAAAACGTGCCTCGGGCGCAGTTGCATTATATGACGCTAATTCCCAGGTTGCAACAAATTTACGCATTGAAAGAAAGCTCAGAAGCCATGCGTTGACACAAAGAGTGTCCTCGTGAAAAGGGTGTGATGACTCATCCCCCTGACGGTGAAGCATGAAAACATTTTGATGCCACTTACCCTGATTTTGCTGCGGATCCTAGAAATATAAGGTTGGGGATATGTACGGATGGTTTTTCTCCATTTGGGCTAGGGGAAAAATCTTATTCATGTTGATCTGTTATAGTCATAGTTTATAATCTTTCCCTATGGTTATGTATGACTGATCCTTATATGTATTTGAGTTTGTTCATTCCCGGGCCTTGGAATCCAGGCAAAAACGTTGATGTGTATCTTCGACCTCTGATGGATGAACTCAAACAGTTGTGGAATGATGGTGTCCAAACATGGGATGCTTTCAAGTTGCAAAATTTTAACATGAGGGCTGCAGTAATGTGGACAATTAATGACTTTCCTGCTTATGGTATGATGTCGTGATGAAGCACACATGAGAGATTGGCATGTCCGTATTGTATGAAAAATACAGATGCATTCACACTTTAGCATTACAAGAAGCAGTGTTGGTTTGACGTAACTGAATATATAAACTTGATGGATAAAATCCTCTTGTAATAAAAATTCCTTGCAAGTGTACAAGTTATCGAAGTAGCAATATACAAAAGTAAGGGTCGAACCACAGAGATTTGTGTGTTAAAATTTTTCTATTTTTTTTGGAGGATGACACTATATACACTCCCCTATAAACCCTCAAACTCGGAGAGATAACTACCCACAAACTCAAAACATGCTATGTCCTCATAGCAAAGAGAACAAAAACATGCCTCGGGTTCAAAGGACGATATGACACAACAAAACAAATAAATAAAGCAAATAAAGCGTACCTACTTGGGTTGCCTCCCAATAAGCGCATTTGGTTAAGGTCGTTAGCCCGACCGTTGTTTACGTTTGGACTTCACTTTTCGTCCTTTGGCCCACTTGGTTTCGCGGGTCCTTATTTTCAATTCATGCCCCATATATATTCCTCGAGCTTGGATATTATTTTGTGCCCAAGGGAATTTTTGACGTTTTAGCTTTTTGGGCTTCACCTCTTTTAATCCTTCGCCACTTTCTTTATCCTAAAAAATAGGGGGAGGTACAAGAATGATTGAGAAAAAATCTTTCACACTTTCAATGGGATGGAGAAGATCTTCATTGAGACATTGTTCGTCAATTTGGTCGGGCCCAACCTCATTAACATTAACGCTCTCATCATCTTTTAATTTCTATTCCACCCCATCTTCTTCACAATCAACCTCTTCATCAACAACCACAACATCATTAGCAGAAGACGGAGAGAGAATCGATAGTTCGTCATTAATGGAAGCGTCCTCCCATTCATAACGTTCAAGTTAGATAGAACTAGTATCTCAATCATAACCCCTCAAGGCCTCTACTAGTGTAGTGACTTGTGCTTCTAACCTACCTATGGCTGCACCAAATTGTTGTTTTTGTTGACGATTTTCCTCCTTCAAACATGTTAGAGCCTCTTCCCACGATTCCTTTTTAGTTTGCGGTGGATCATAATAATGTGGCTCATAATTGTCCCATGCCCGGCTTGAGTGGTTTCCCCTCCATTGTGTATAACAATTGGGGGAATAATCATATTGTGGTTGCCATGGGTGGAACGAACTCATTTCTTGCATCTGTGGAGAATACTCATGAAAATATGTCCTAGACGGACAATCGTTAGTAGCATGAGAGTATAATCCGCAACAGGAATATGCATCTTGTATTATATTGGCACTAGGCGAAGCACTTTTCGCATTGAACAAAGTAATTAATTGTTTTACTTGCCCGGCCAAATTCTCATTAGAATGTGATTCATGCATGACCTTTGATTTTTAAACAACTAGAAAAAGAAAATAATACAAGAAAATTATTTATACTAAAAGGAAGCTAATAAAAGAAAATATTTACAATACACTAACAAAATTAACTTATTCGCAACACAAGTTCCCGGCAACGGCGTCAAAAACTTGATGGATAAAATCCTCTTGTAATAAAAATTTCTTGCAAGTGTACAAGTTACCGAAGTAGCAATATACAAAAGTAAGGGTCGAACCACAGAGATTTGTGTGTTGAACAAATTGATTTAATTAGTGTAAAAAAGTAACCAAGGAAAAGGGGTTTTGATTGGTTGAACTATTAAACTAAGAAATCAAAATAAATAAATTAAAGATATCAAGAGGCAAGAGATTCATGAATTGGGGATCATAACAATTATCACTTTATGCTTTTTATTTCATGTAAAAATAATTCAATCTCATTCTTGGGTTCATTCACAAAAACCTAGGGTTAAGATGTTAATATTACAGTTACGTCGATAAGAACATTAAAACTCTAATATCTCTATCTCGTTTATATATTCAGTTACGTCAATATAAACTTTCAAGAGATTCAATTTAATTCACAATAACATAAAAACCTAGATTCATTGATTTCAGTTACGTCCTCAATTAAATCTATCTTCTCAACAATGGTCAATGTATAAATCATCCGAGTTACTGAAACGATTTATACCCAAATAGATTCATAGGTCAAAAGTATCTTAACATACAATTGAAGCCTATGAATGATCTTGAAGAATGTTGAGAAAACAAGAACGAAAGAGATATAGAAAGAATTAAAACTCTAGCATAAAGATCAAATTGTTACTTACCTCAATCCACGAATCAAATAAATTAGCTTCAAATGGCCATTAAAATAAATAAACAAAACCTTATATTTGAATCTTCAAAAATAAATAAAAACCTAAACTATGATAAAGGAAAGAAAATATAGAGAGAGAATGATAGATGAGAGATTAAGAGAGATGAGAGATAATAAAAAAAACTAGTATAGGGTTCTTTTTATACGAGGAAGGAGGTGAAATTTTTTTTGAAAATCAAAATCTGGTCAAAATCCTAGTCAAAATAAAATTCTGCTGAAATCCGTCATTGATTCTGTGCAAATCTGTTGAAAATCTCTTTTTTTATTTTGTGACAGACTGAAGTCCGTTGCTATGCCTTGGCCGGCGGTCGCCCAGAATGGCCCAGCGATCGCCCAATTGTACAGAGGTATACGACCAGTTTCCTAGTTTTTCAGCGGCCGCCCAAGGTAGCTTCAGCGATCGCCCAACTGCCCTGCCTTGGCCCAGCTTTGCTCGGCCAGCCACCTTGCCATGGCCCTCATTCCTCGGGCAGCTGCTTGCTTCTCTCGGCCAGGTTTTCCCATTAGGCCGGCCACCCTTCAGCCATGCCTTGGCCCATTTTGGATTCGTTTCGCATCGCAATTGCATAGTCGCACTTTAGCCACTATACTTTTCTCTTTTGCACCTTGGTTCTTGAATTTTCCATATTTTCACTTTGGCCCATGAACTTTCATAAAATCAAATTTCTCTCAATTTTTCATAATTCCAGTTTGGTCCCTAAATTTCCAAAATAAGCTCAAATCCTCCGTTTTCTCAATAATTGCAATTCAACCCCTAAACTTACAAAACATTACAAAATATATTAAATTTCCAAGGTTTCGAGCATCAAATAAGCTAGAAAACATATTTTTTGGATGGATAAAACCACATCCATCACATTCACACTTTAGCATTACAAGAAGCAGTGTTGGTTTGATTGCCATAAACAGTTTCTTTCTAGTGACCATCAATTTCGTAAACAGAAGAATATTTTTACCAAAAATAGAGTTGAGCGTCGGGGCCCCCTCCTTGTCTGAGTGGTGAGGATATTTTTGAGCAGGTGTCTGGGTTGTTTGTTGTCGGGTGGGGAAAGTTTTTTCGAAGGATAGACCAGACGAATTTGGTAAAGACCATAACTGGATCAAAAAGAGTATATTTTAGGAGTTACCTTATTGAAAGACGAACTTGATAAGACATAACCTTAATGTCATGCATACTGAAAAAAATGTGTTTGACAATATTTTTAATACATTGATGAATTTTAAGGCCTTAACGAAGGAGACAGAAAAGGGTCGGCTAGACCTTGAAGCGATTTGCAATCGTAAAAATCTCAACATTGTTAAAGTTAATGGGAAAGATTTCAAACCAGTTGCTCCCTTTGTTCTGTCAAGAGAGGATAAGCAACGTGTTCTACAGTGGTTGAAAGATTTGAAACTTTCTGATGGGTATGCATCTAATATTGGCAACTGTATGAATGTGGAAAAATGGACAGTATATGGATTGAAAAATCATGATTGTCACGTGTTATTGGATAGGTTGCTTCCCATTACATTTAGGGACATTCTCTCTAATGAAATATGGGTTGCCCTAACAGAATTGAGTGAATTATTCAGAGCATTGACTTCCAACACTCTTCGTATTGAGGCTATGAAAAGACTAGAAAAGAGCATTGTGGTGACAATACGCAAATTTGAAAAGATATTTACGCCATCTTTCTTTGATTCAATGGAGTAATTCACCTAACTTATGAAGCTAGAGTTGGTGGACCTGTTCAGTACAGATGAATGTATCAATTTGAACGATTTTTGGGTAATTTAAAAAAGAGTGATAATCTTCGTAACAAAATAAAATAAATGTGGAATCCCTTTCATTTTTATTTTTCAGCCATTAATAACTAAAATCTTTTTTCCTATTCGGCAGACCCGTCTCAATAATTATTGGGGCTCTGTGCAAAATGTGAATATTGGGCCCCTAATATTTAAAAATTAATACAAAAAATTATATATATATATATATATATATATATATATATATATATATATATATATATATATATATATATATATATATATATAAGTGATTTTATATAAAGATTAAAGTTTTACAACAACAAACACCGAGATTAACTGATTAAGAACTAAATCATATACTAAAATCAAAAGAATAAATTTAAACCTAACTAAAAGTGGATCAGAAACAAGAAAAACAACTACATATACTCCCTTATCCTTGGAATTGAAATTTGTAATCCTGAAGAAATTCCTCAAGGATACGATGACGTCGATGAGCAATTGCAGAACAGCATGAATGAAGGCATAAATTTGTAAAACATACAAGATCTTTAAATATGAAAACTTAAGCTATATGGACTGCCAGAAAAAAGACAGAATGAATCAATGAAAGAAGGCATAGAAAAGATCTTATAGAATTTTGTTTTCTTTTTTTACCGTTGCTATGGATTGAAATTCGGAGTCGCCACTAGATCAATTAGTAATTACCCGTTCTCCGCAATTTCCAAGTAGGATAGAGTGATTTGCGTCGATTGATTTCGCCTTGAATTTCGTCAATTTTCTCTCAGCGTCGCCGTCGACTGTGTTGATGCGTTACCTTTTTTTTTTTTTAGTTATATGCCTAATGGGCCTAGATAAAATGGGGGTTCTTCACAATTTGGGGCCTTGTACAAAGAACCCTCTTGCACCCTTTGATAACCGGCCCTGCTGTTCGAATAATAAAGAATCTTTGTCAAAACTGAATCTGGTCCAAAATCCAAAGCATAAGAATTGGGGGCATTCAATAACATAGAAGATTTGGCCTAAAAATACAAGTATTTATATTAGCGTCTATGATAGGGAACTTAGGAGTGAAAACCTCATTCCACATGGAATAACGATTCAACGAAAACTTCCATCTCTTGAACCATAACCTACTCATTTCCGAGAATTTTCTCTCATTTAATTTCTCCTCATTCTATGTTAATAGTCACAGTCTATAATGGGTGCACTAGCACCCATTAAAATGAGGTGGATCAGTTTGTCATCTAATATACAATTAGAAGTACATCAAGGCTCCAAATATCTCTGCATCTTATTACAAAAAGAAAAGGACCTGCAAAACAAAACAGGAAACAAAGAGAGAACAGCGACTCACAGAGAGCTCCATGGTCATAGCTATCCAAGACCCTCATAGCTCATGTTCGGTCCTCATCTTCGACCCTAAATTCCCTGCAGCATCCGAGACCTTTTCCTTTACCGCCTCATACTTTCTCTTAGCATTCTCATTGAACGAGTCTCTAGCTGACTTGTAAGCTTCCTCAGCCGTAGATTTAGAATCCTCATAAACTTTATACGCTCTATCTTTTCCCTCATCAGATCCCATATCATTAGCTTGAACCACTTTGTCAGAGGCATAAGCATTAGCATAACCCACCTTATCTTTCCCCTCCGACATTCCCCCCTCCATTGCCTCCTTCGCATCACTGGCCCTATCTGTAGCCATGCGAATGGTTTGGGCTGCCTTGTCTGAAACGTAGCCGTAGGCATTATGGGATTTATCTTTTACTCCACTGGCCATATCTGAAGCTACATTTATGGCTTGATCGGAAGCATACTTTGAAGATTCTGAAAAAGAAATTATAGATTGTTTACTACTACTCCCGTCCCAAAATGAATGATCTTTTTTGTCCCAGAATGTGTCCCTAAATGATGATTTTTTTTCTTCATATTTCATTTTATACTTGCAAAACTAAAAGTTTGAAGTTGGTTGCAACGGTATTTTTGAATTTTTCACTATTAAATATCCACATTTTCATAGTGTTCTTTAAATAGAGAAAAATCTTCAGTTTGGAACGGAGGGAGTATTTAATAAAATAAAGAAAAGTAAGAAGGGAGGGGAATCTATAATCACCAGAAGCGGCAGATTTTATGGTATCAGTACTTTTTGATGCAGCCTCACCAAGATTCTTCACATTTTGAGCAACCTCCATTTTCTGGTCTGAATGTACTCCAATTTTCCTGACGGCACCACAGACGAATGGATTAACAAGCAACCACTTTCGATCAGTGTTCTAAAAGACCCCGTCTAAGGGCGCCTAGGCCCCGCCTAGGCGCTAGGCCCCTCTCTAACGCCTAGTTCTAAGTCCCGCCTAAGTCGTAATCCCGACTAGTCCCCGCCTAGGCGCTAGGCCCGGCTCTGCCGCCTAGGATCCGCCTAGCGCTTTTTAGAACCTTGCTTTCGATTTAATATGTACAAGAAATGAGAAAAGAAGAGTGCAAACGACGAAAAATATTGCCATAGGGTGGCATAAGAAGAATATCATGAATTACTAGTCATTGCTGCGTGAACAAAATAAAAATAAAATCATAATGTGTTCTTTTCTTGTAAAATTGGTGTAATATCCGTGGATAGGATAATCAGTCTACTCCCCAAATATCGGTGTAAAATCTCTGTTTTTTTTTCTTTTTTTGTTACCCACTTCCCGAATATGATTATTTTTCTTAAACTGACACTAATAGAAAAAGTATTTTCCCATATATTATTGTTTAAAATATATACACCATAATGTGTTCTTTTCTTGAATTCATTATTGCTAATAGCAAATTCAAAGTTATTTAGTTATTGAAACTTTAAATTCATTATTAGTAATAGCAAATTCAAGAAAAGATCATTATCAAATTCACGAGTGTCAGTCTTTAAAGATCTCATACAACGTGAATTTGCCATTGCTATTACAGAATGTAAATTTGATGTTGCTAATAGCAATTTAACTCCGCTATTAGAAACAACAAATTTAAATTTGTTACGGATAATATCGAATTCAAAAAAATAACAAATTTTGGTAAATATGTTTTTCAAATACGTTGTTCCTTGGTGACGGTTTTAGAAAAGAACCCCCAAATAGTGTAAGCTTTCCTTTTTGGTCGTCTCACCTTAAATTATACTTGCCCAAAGTAGAAATTATACAATTTTATGGAGTCCGTTAGTTATACTCACAACAACTATCCAACGCACAATTTCTAACTCACTATTCCTATCATATTTTTCATATTCACAACACATACTTTACTACCGATATTGTACTCCCTAAAATTAAACTTTGAACAATAAAATTATATGTAAGCAATTCAACTTTGAACAATAAAATTAAAGGTTGATTTAATTATATAAGTGAAAATCTAAATTTTTTTTATATACGCCCTCGATCCCAAAATAATCTTCCTACCTATTTTTCCGTTATTACGAAAATAATTTTAAATTAATTTAATTATCCCAATGAAAATCTAAAAAAATTATCTTTCCGCTTTTCTTGTGGTACAAAAAAACTTTGACCAATAATTAAAAGTTAATAAAATTATATAAGTGAAAATCTAAAATTTGTTATTAATACATCCTTAACAATACTATCAATAAATAAATAAGTAACAAGTTTTATATTTTCATTCAAATAAATAAATATATAATTATTACTCAAATTTCATTCGTTAGTAATAACAGATAAAGAAATGGAAAAATTATTTTGGGACAGAAGAAGAAAAATTATTTTGGGACAAAAGAAGAAGACGAAGTATATAAATAGATAGTACTTACTGTCCGAGCTTTTCAATCCATTCCGTCCAAGAGTCGCTCTGTTGGGCGGCCTCCTCCGCCACATAATCTCCCCTGCACACCGTCGCCGTCGCCAGACATATCAATAACACCACTAATCCCACAACCCTCATTATCTTTCTTCTATTTCGATCTGTCCTCTACAATGTATGCCAAACTGATCAAAGCTAACAAAATAAAATAAAATAAAATAAAAAATTAATTATTGTGTGTGCGTGTGTTGTACCAGTAAATGATAGGACAGGCAGGCAGCAGTTTGGATCGGTGATGTCGGTCAGTATGTGAAGAAGAGGCCACGTGCCTTTCCACCATCTTTCTTTTCTTGCTACGTGTCTCGATGAAAGCGATGTTTGTGGGTTTGGCCCGTTTCTAAGCCTAATCCCAATCTTGGGTTTTGGCCCATACTTCGGCGAAGACACGGAGGAATCGTTATTAGGCTATGTCCAATAGGTCAACTACCAAAAAATATTCAACTACCCTAATATTACGACACCTCATCTTCTCTCTCCATCCACTTAATCATTCAACTACTTTCTCAACTACACCCCCCACAATAAGCTAGTTTAGTTTAAAATTCAACTCATCCCAACTCATCATTCTATACCCTACCACTTTGAGTGTTTTTTTTTGTGTCCAAATCAAATAAAACTTATATCAATTTGTAGGGAAAAAAAATGGTTAATTTTGGTAAAAAAAAAAAATTTAATTTACTAGGTGATAATTCAATTCAAATTGAAAAATGAGTGTTTTTTTTTTGTGTCCAAATCAAATGAAACTTATATCAATTTGTAGGGAAAAAAAAATGATGAATTTTGGTGAATTTTTTTTTTTTTTTAAATCATTTATTATGAGATAATTGAGTTTAAATAATTGGGTGAAAAAATGATAAAGTACGGACCAATGGGGCGGCGACACGTGGATCCTCCAGCCAAAAAATAAAACCCTTCCATCGCCATCACGCGCCTAAAGAGAGAGTGTCTCTCACGCGCCGTTTTTGGCCCAATAGGGCGGCGACACGTGGCAAAAACGGGACCCATTTTTTTTTCTCAACCGGATTGAACCTTCTCAACTCATCCCCCTCAACTACCCCCCTCTCAACTCCTTATTAAACACATTCAACCATCCAACTCACCCTCAACTACCCCTCTCAACTCCTTATTGTACATAGCCTTAGACTATCTACAACAGTTTTATTACATTTTTTCATTTTATCTAACGCTTTTTACACTTTTTTTTATTCACCTAATATTTTATTTATTCATTTCATTTACCCCTACAATAATGGCTAACTTAAATTAAATTTCAACTCCCTCCAACTCATTATTCTATACCCCACTACTTTTATTTTATTTTATTTATATTCTCTATTTTTATAATTAGTAAAATAATAATAATAATTATTATTATTTATAATTAAAAAAATATTTCACACTTAATTAAAAAAATATTGCATCAACTTATAGGTAAAAAATAATGTTTTATTTTTAAATAAATGCTAAAATGAAGAAGGATAATTGAGAAATAAGTATTTTTTTTGTGTTCAAATCAAATGAAACTTATATCAATTTATAGGAAAAAAAATGATGAATAAAAAAAATTAAAAAAAAAATTAATTTACTAGGTGATAATTCAGCTCAAATTGAAAAATGAGTGTTTTTTTTTGTGTCCAAATCAAATGAAACTTATATCAATTTATAGGGAAAAAATGATGAATTTTGGTAAAAAAAAAATTTAAAAAAAATAATTTACTAGGTGATAATTCAGCTCAAATTGAAAAATGAGTGTTTTTTTTGTGTCCAAATCAAATGAAACTTATATCAATTTATAGGGAAAAAAAATGATGAATTTTGGTGAAAAAAAAAATTAAAAAAAATTAATTTACTAGGTGATAATTCAGCTCAAAAATTTGGGATAATTTTTTTTTTTCGAAAATTCAACGACCAATTAAACGCTGACACGTGTTGTATAAAAAAAAAAAAAACTTTAGCTGGATGAAAGTTTTCATCCAGCAATTTCATTGAACTTTTATCCAGCAATTTCATTTCACTCATTTCAGTTTGCCCATTATTGTAGCATTTCATTTGATTGAAATGGGTTTCATCCCCCATTTCAACCCACCACTATAAGTAGTCTTAATAATAGTCAAGGCCTAGTTAAAAAATGACTCCGTCCATTCGATCTAATGTTTTTAATTTCACTTGAAATATACATAGGGATTTAAAAAATTGTCATGGAGATTAAAAGTAAAGTAAAGTAAAGTAAAGTAAAAAAGAGAAATTGGGTAGATTGTTTTTATTTTGAGAATGATAAGTGAATTCTATTATCTATTTTAAATAATAAAATAATTAAAAATCTTAAACTGTAATAAATTAAAAAGAAAAGCAAAAATCTTAAATCAGATAATAGTTATTTTAGATAGGCTACTGTTACTAGTATGCGGGCCCAAGGTTTTCAGGTACCGCTGAATATGCTCGTACGGATTGGATCTTCTCCCGTATGCATAGTGAATTCGCGGTGTTTGTACTTTTCGAGATAGGGTGTCTTCCCGCGGAATGATCAGATGAAACAGCTGTGTTGTTACGGAAAGAGAAAAGTGCTCTTGCTTGCTCAAATGTTAAGAACCCAGGTAGTGGGGTGCTTCCTTGTGAGGAATAGTGTGAGTTTCCAATGAGTCCTTACTTAGGTTTTTAGTAACTCCCGCAACGTCATCGTCATCAATACCAATGAGGTCTATGCAGATCTTAGCCTCTCCTTTCGCGGCTGCGGCTTCTTTTGCGGCTTCGACTTTCTCTTTTTCTAGGGTTTCAATCCGTCATAGGAGCACTTTTTGGTTGTCGTAAAGTAGCTGAATGTCAGCTTGGGTGAGAGTGAGGGTTTGGGTTGGGTGGGTGCTTTCGTCGGACTCTGTTTCGACGAGGGGTGCGTCCCCGTTGGTTGGTCCTCCTTGCAATAAGGTGCCCTATGGGGGAGGCTGAGTTGCTCTGGAGGTGTCGCCTATTTCCGCATTTGTTTTGCTCGCCACTCTCTTTGATGGTGCCATGTGAATACCACCCAGCGGAGTCGCCAAATGTAGGAGGTAAGTCCTCTGAAGGATTAGTAGGTAGGGTTTTTAGTTGGCGTTACACACGAATCAACAAAGAGGGATGGGAAGGAGGAGCGAGAATAGGGACAAGCTAGGAAGGAGAGAACAAGTATTGCGGGAGCAAACTCCCATTCGTTAGACTGTACGGATCTGTGGAATGATGCTGCGTGTACCCTGTGGGGACCAATCCCACAATTCTCCTTTTTGTCCTAGCCAGGCCACATATAGTCCCTCAATTGAACCACGTGGCTAGCTCCACTATTCTAGCCTCCAATCCATAGCTTCTTGATGATTCCCATTGTTGTGGCAATAGAGTTCCCTTTGACCTTGTTCAATCACGGGAACTAAGAGACGGTTCCGCTGTTTACTATAGCGGAAGGGGGATATTACATCTATATAATATTTATATAGTAAAAAGACTATGAGTTGTTCCGCAAGTACATTTATGTTGATGCGGAGATAAGAATCTCACGTGCGGTAGCACGTGGGTCAGAACTGCGGGATACATCATACAAAAACCTTAACTGCTGCTTTGCCCAGGTTAGTCCAACAAGGAGGGTAAAATATGAAGCATTCCTCTATCATCATCCTTAATTGACTTCCTGTTGGTGTGAAATCTAACAGTTCGTTTTAATTTTCGCAAGTGCACGGGCTATTGAAATATAGCGAGTGCAAGCACGGGTCGATCCCACGAGGACAGAGTTTACTTTGGGATGAATTTGTTTTTACTAAGAAATATAGATAAGATTGGGAGAAATATAGTTTGTTTTGAGAAGATGATAGAACATACACAGAAAATACTTTAAAAAAAACTCTTAGGAGTCGTTTTGTTCGATGGAAAAAAAGTGAAGGAATTGAATGGTCAATGGAATTGAATTTCTGAAGGAATTGGAATGGGAAAAAACTGGTCAAACCCCTCCGTTTGGTTGACACGGAATGGAATGAAATTGTCATTCAATTTCTTGACAAATCATGTTTGGTTTGAAAATACAAATTATAGAAATTGAATTAAAGCATATAAAATGTCCAATTTACCCTTCTTTTTTAAAAAAAAAAAAAAATTTGGGGGTGGGGGTGGGTGGGGTAGGTAGGGGTATGCAAAATGAGTAAAAAAAAAAATTTTGTGGGGGGATAGGTGAGGGTGGTAGGCGGGGTGGATGGATGGGGGGGGTAGGCAGGGGTCTTTTAAAAAAAAATCGTGGAGGTGGGGTGTGGGGTGGGTGGGTGGGGGGTGGTAGGGCAGGGGCTGGATGGGGGGTAGGCAGGGGTCTTTTTTTTAAAAAAAATAATTCGTGGGGGTGGTAGGGCAGGGGCTGGATGGGGGGGGATAGGCAGGGGTCTGGGTATTTAATTTTTATTTTATTTTTCGTGGGTGTGGGGGTGAGCAGGGGCTGGGTGGGGGTGGGTAGGCAGGGGTAGGGGTGGTTTGAGTTTGTAGGTATTTTGGTCAAATTTTTTTTTTACAATTCCATTGCCAAAGGAATTGAGAATTCCTTCCATATATGGAGGGAATGACCAATTTCTTCCTTCGATGGAATTAGCCATTCCGGAGGAATGAAAAATTTGAACCAAACACGGTGAAGGAATTGGTCAAACGGAATTGACCATTCCATTCCATCGGCGGAATGGTCAATTCCGCGAACCAAACGGGCCCATATAAATGGAAGCATTCTCGGGATTGGAAATCATTTAGTCAATTATTCATCATATAGTCATGTCTTTGAAAATATAGATTTTCATCAAAATCAAGGATGGTACGTTAAGCTTACACTACTTCTCACGATCAAGCAAGTAGCGTTTGTATCCTACACTAATTAACCCTATCTCTCGATGACCCATAATTAGTAAGGATCCATTAAAGTTCGCAAATCAACGCACTTTTCATTCAAGGAACTTCCCTAGGCCCTTGAACTACTCTCGTGATCTATGAAACCTAGTTCCTTTATATGATTCCGTTAATCGAGATTCTCCGCTAGGTACTTCTCTCGATTAACTGAATCATACAAGTTGGACGTCTTCAAAATGTAAGTCATTTTGAGATTAATATAAAAAAATTGTTTAGATGAAGAGAAATGACAAGACTTTTATAAAAGATGATGAACAAAAGACATTTTAAGTTTCCAACCCCAAGAATATGGGGGATTACTCACTAGCCATGCTTAGAATAAACATAAATAAAGATAAAGATAGAAGAATTATTGTTTGGATTGAAGACAAGGATGAGAATAACTTCGATCTTTTATTGCTTTTGATACTTCAAGTACAACTCCAAGAACACAAGTTTGATCTTCAAAAAATCTATGAAGTAAATATTGCTAGAATTTTTGCTATGTAATCTCAGGTGTTTAGATGTAAAATCTCATATCTCATGACTGATACAAATGGCCTTTAAATAGGCATCCTAGGCTAGGGTTGTGTTCCTTCAAGAAGCCATCTTCAAAAGGTGCATTTCCATGAACTGGTACAGCAAGTACACGGCCGTGCACTATGATCTTGCACGGCCGCTCCAGCCTTGGCGCCAATTTAGGATATGAACTGACCAATATGCACGGCCGCTCCTCTTGACACTGCACGGCCGCTCCGCCTGGTTTGGCTCGGCCACTCCAGAAAATGGGACTCGGCCACTCCATGATTTGTGGCCAAATTGGCATGGCTGAGGCCAGGTTGCACGACCGCTCCAGAGAGTAACGCACGGCCGCTCCACTTTGGTTTTGGACTGAATGTCCATTTTGAAGTTGTCCTTTCTTGCCTTTGGTCCTTTATTTTTCCCAAGCTTCCATTTGATCAAGAATTGACTAAAAACCTGTAGAAAATGCTAAAAACATACCAACAAGTGTAAAATCAAAGATAGAAAACAAAGGAAGCTAAATTATACTAATTTAAGACAAAAAGAGGAATAAAACTAAGTAAAAGCTAAAGATAAAATGCTATAAATGACTATATAAAAGTCATTTATCACTTCCTTAAACCTAATTACCAGATTTTGAATCTGAGAACCAAATACACCATTTTCAATTGACAAGGTCTTTTGGCCTGAATTTTAAATTTCTTTATACTCACATGGATACACATCTAGGCATATGATTACCTTAAGTTAGTTGATCAATTTCATGAATTTCCACTCACAAACAACCTAGTACCCAAAATTGTCTTTGAACCCATTTGCACAATCACTTGTACATTAGGTAACTATGCTTCAAATTCAAACAAGAATACTCCCAATTTTAAATCTAGTCACCCAGATGATTCAATACGATTCCTCACATATCCATTTAAGTAGAGATTTAACAGAAAATTGGAGTCTTAGACATACCTATTTCCATCTTTGTTTGATCTTTCATGCAATACTCAAAAATCCTTTTGTGGTTCTTTCTTTCTGCCTGCCAATCTATCTTATTTGCTAATCTCTATGTATCTCTGTTTCTCTCATTGACCCCATGAAAACCTGGAATAGGAACTAGATGACTACAAGTTGGAGGTGATGTGTCATTGTAGTGTGGCTGTTCTATTTGATTATTATATATGTGGCTGATGTATTTTGTTGTACTATTCAAGTCTTTAAAATATAGTACTCCCTCCATCCCGATTTGAATGACCTTTTTTGTCCCAAAATTCATGACCTTTTGAATATTTTTCATAAGACTTCATACTAGTGCATCTCCATGACATAAATCTCATAATGGGTCAAGTCCAGTACCTTGTTCTCTAACAAGTACCCATGAATCTAATGTGCATCTCCATGCATATAATCATCATATGATTATCCATAAGACTTCATACTAGTGCTTCATAAGTACTAGGGACACAATTATTAAAGTAAACATGCAAACACATATAATAATCAAAGAAACAATCTCTTATATAAATGAATAATGACATTACAAATAAGTCTATCTCTATAGCCTAGGGCACTAACACCTACAGGTATGCGTTATTTTAGAATTTATAATTTTAAAATGGAATTAAATCAGAAAAAAAATCTCACATTTTACTTCTAATTTACAATTTTTTTTTTTAAATTTCACATTTGAAACTATTTTCCAAAATGACCATCTTTAAAATGAAATTATTTGAGAAAAAAATCCAAAATAAATGTTCATCTTTTAATTATTTTTTAACAAAATAAGTGTTAATTATTTTTTGAACATGTTAAAAAAAATAAAAGATGAACATTTATTTTGGAACACTTATTTTTTAACAAAATAAGTGTTAATTATTTTTTAACAAAATAATTATTTTTTAACAAAATAATTATTTTGTAGCAAATTAAATGTTAAAAAAATTAACACTTATTTTGTTAAAAAATAATTAAAAGATGAACATTTATTTTATTTTGGAACAATAAAGTTTTTTTTTTAAACAATTTGTTCAATTTTTTTTAAAGAAAAACGAGCCAGTTGATAGCCATCAACCGGTTTTTCCTATTTCCCTTCTCCCTTTGCTGAGGTGGAACAAAATAAAGTTCTTTTTTGACCGATCAAGAGAAAAAAAAAAAGTTTAACCGGTTAACCGGAAAACTGATCTAACCGGTTTGAAAAAAAAAACGGTTAACTAATACTAATCCCCAACCGACACCCACCCCAAAAACAGAAAAAGGAAAAAATAAACAAAAAAAATCATCACCTGGAGAGTATTGCCGAAGGAAAGAAAGGAGAAAAGGCCCAACTTCCTTGACCGGTCACAAAAAAGGCATAAACTGACAAGCATATTGAGTCGGTACAGGTATTTAATAGAGGTAGAAGTGTGGCCGTTTGGTTATACAAAATTGAATTTATTTGCAAGACGGACATCAGTCACAACTTTCTTGACCGGTGTTTTTTTTAAACTCGCTGCACCGTGTAGCGAGTTTCATGACCGATTTAGGTTATTGTACTTACCAATTAAACGCCAACGAGAGTAACCCTAATACACTAAACTCGCAACAAACTCGCTACACCGTGTAACAAGTTCTAAAAATTTGATCATTTTGGAAAATAGTTTCAAATGTGAGTTGTTTTGGGATTTATATTTTTAAAATTGAATTATTTGAGAAAAAAATCCATTATTTCTTAATATAAACTTTTTAAAAAATATTTTGAATGAGAAAATGTTGTAAGGAAAACAAGTGGAGAAAAATAATCTTTTATATTAAATTTTAATTGTTAAATACAATAACATGATTTTGTCGTGCATCGCACAGGAGTACTGCTAGTAATATTATACGATGTACTCTTTTTATCTCAAAATATTTGTTGTTTTAAACTTTTCACACGTATTAAGAAATATAATCAATACATATAAAATAGACTAAATTACCTTTAGATAGCTCATTTATCTAGGTAATTAAATGCTTGTGCAATGTCTATTTCATTACCATAATTAAGGATATACATACTCCCTCCGTCCATTTTGTTGCTTCACAGTTACTGTTTGCGCGGGAATTAAGAAAAAAAAATAATGATATAAATGTTGTGAGTGTAAAAGTAAAATAGGAGAGAGAATGAGTGGAGGGAATAGTAAATTATAATGGTGTTGTGAGTATTAAAATAATGTAGGAGAGAGAATGAGTGGGATAGGGTTAATATTTTAATAATATAAAGTTTTCATTTTAGGTAAAAAATAAAGTGTGAAGTATGTATTTGAACGCTCAAAATAAAAAGTGTGAAGTAAGTAAATGAACGGAGAAAGTATACAATGGTAAAAATGCCTAGGTAATAGTAGAACAACAATTATTTTGAGACAAATTTTAACTCTTTTAAGCAACAAATATATTGGATGGAGGAAGTTATATAAAAGTCGTGGTTCAGTTCAATTGGACTGCAGAGATCCCACAACCAAAGGTTGTCAGTTATCACCGGGTTACATTAATACGCCACAGGCTGATCACTCACACACTACCTTTTCATACTGTCATTGCCTTAAGCATGACAGTTTCAAATATTCGTCCGCATTTTGTTTGCGAGCTGAAAGTTTCCACCTACCGGATTTTATTCCAAAGGATAAGCAGATAGATATTCGTAGTTATAAATTCCGTCCCAATTAGCGCATCGATTTTATTATTGGGACGGGACATGCTGATATCGAAACACATTGATGCATCGTACCGATTTTACTGTACTTTTTCTGTATTTTTTCACTAATTATATTCCTAGTATATGTTAACAAAAATATAACACTTTTTCTGGTACAATTGTATCCCCAGTATGGCATTCATATGCCAACCATAATTTGTATATTGGGGTGCAAAAGAAAGGCAGAATCAACTTGTGCTGTGTTTATGTAACATGATCACGATAGTGGATTGAATTTATTGGATATTATGTGCACGACTATGTGAGGGATGGAGAGGGGGGGTTTGCTTTTATTGAACTAATAATTTTATGTTAAATTTATTGGTAGTATACGTTTGATGTATCCATAACAGGTTAATTTTAGAATTTCATTTGATAAATAAATTTGCATAAAATTATCAGTCAAAGTGATGTAAAACACAGCGGAATAGATAAAACAAGAATGACCTAAACCAATTCTTCTGTAAGGAATCGCAATTCCTTAAACAATAATCTCCTAAAAGATTATTCTGCAAGCCAAATTAATGACTTAGATAAACACACAAGGTGTAGGGTTTTGCAAACTAGAAAAGAAATTAATTGATAAAAATATCTCCTATTACAAAAGCCCTAGCAATCTATTTATACTTGCAAATCCTAATAGAAAATTTTGGGGAGGGTAAAGAGAAACCTAATTGGGATGAGGTACTACTCCAATCGGGTCTTCGATCATGTAATGCTTTAGCCTTTTTGACCATTTACCTTGGACTCTTCTTTTGCTTCGTTCCCAATTACAATGGCTCCGTAGGCATAAATAATGTATTAGTAATAATATTTCTAAAATTACCCGTACAATTATTAAAAATAATTACCCATATAATTATAATTTTTTTATTTTATGAATTTTGATATTTTTTTTATATAATTGTATAAAATATACTAATTTTAAAAATATATTTATAAAAACACATGTCACCCAATGAAAGGGTGACATGTGTACAAAATATGAAAAAATTAGTGACCCAACCTTGGCTTTTTTCGATTGGCTGATTGCCCTAGGTTGTTCATTTTGGTGACTTTCTCTTTTTTTTGTCCTAACCTGTGACCCACAACGAAAAGTCACCGTTGTGGGTAGTCTAATACGCCGCAGGCTGGTCACACACTACCTTTTCATACTGTCATTGCCTTAAGCATGACAGTATCAAATCTTCGTCCACATTTTGTTTGTTAGCTGAAAGTTTCCACCTACTGGATTGTTCCAAAGGATAAGCAAATATTTTGTATATTTGGGTGCAAAGGAAAGGAAGAACCAACTTGTGTTGTTTATATGTAACATGATCACGGTGGTGGATTGAATTTATTGGATATTATGTGCGCAACTATGTGAGGGATGGAGGGGGGGTTGGGCTTTTATTGAACTGATAATTTTATGTTAAATTTATTGGTAGTATACGTTTGATGTATCCATAACAGGTTAATTTTAGAATTTCATTTGATAAATAAATTTGCATAAAATTATCAGTCAAAGTGATGTAGAACGCAGCGGAATAGATAAAACAAGAATGACCTAAATCAATTCTTCTGCAAGGAATCACAATTTCTTAAACAATAATCTCCTAAAAGATTATTCTGCAAGTCAAATTAATGACTTAGATAAACACACAAGGTGTAGGGTTTTGCAAACTAGCAAAAAAATTAATTGATAAAAATATCTCCTATTACAAAAGCTCTAGCAATCTATTTATATTCGTAAATTCTAATAAATAAAGGAAAATAAAAAAAAACCTAATCAATAAATAAAAACAAACAAAGTCCTAATGACTTATTAAAATACATATTGACTAAAATATCCCTTATCTTAATAATAAAACAAAATAACAAAAGTTTCCGTAGATTCTTCACGTGAGATTTGACTTGACTTTATGACTCGTGGGCACAAGTCGTCGTGCTATTTACTACACTAGTGCTTAGTGCTGATTACAATTCTTTCTCTTAGCTTTTTCATTTTGGTCATCATATTTATAGATTTACACTTTAATTCTTGAACTTTTCTGATTTGCAATTTGATCCTTAAACACATGTGCTACATCACAAAAGTTTAATCAAAATGACCTAAAATCATTAGTTAGTTAGGTGGATTAGACATCATTACTTGAAAGACTAAGTCAAACACTAATAAAAAGAATTTGAATTATTTCTAACAAGACAGACCCACAATCTCTCTCTCTCTCTCTCTCTCTCTCTCTCTCTCTTTCTCTCTCAGATTCCACTTGTTTGTGGCTTTAATTTCACAAATTTTTTTTTAAAGCCAATCTGCTCCCATTGGCTTATGTTAAAGAGTTATTAGGTTGGCTGCTCTGTTTATCACGGTTGCATTTGTATAATTTTAGCTCATTTTTTGTATTTATTTAATTGCAATTAAAAAAATTAATTAAGTATGAAGTATTTTTTTTAATTATAAATGATAATAATAATAATTATTATTTTACTAATCATAAAAATAAAGAATATAAAATAAAATAAAAGTGGTGGGGTATAGGATGATAAGTTGGAAGGGTGTTGAATTTTATTAAACAAAACTATTGTAGAGTTAAAAATTGAATGAGATGTTGAAATATTAGGTGAAATAGAGAGAAGCTGATGTAGAGTGTTAAAGTGGGTGTTGAATATTGTTTGAGTATTGAAACTATTATTATCAATATCGTAGATGGTCTTACCTGCATTATTTTCCCAGCCAACTCGTCTTCACGTCACATCATCTGTGCTTTAAGTTGTGCTTGCTATTGCACTAGATTACATTGATCCTCATCAAGTTTTTGCTGCCTTTTCTGCATATGCAATGCTCGTTAAGATAAGAGGATGACTCTAACGGAGAAATATAAACTAACCTATAGCAAAATTCAGGTTAACTTTTTACCAACAATATTTAAAAAAAAAAAAAACTGTGAGGCCGCTGGAAATGCTTCAAGTATAGGAGGATGTGTATATGATTGTAATGGAGTTGTTATTAGGTTGGCGATAATACACTTGTTGGAACTTTTATGTGTATGGCTTCTTTAAGACTTAACAGAAAAACTGACAGCAAAAGTAACGGAGATTGAAAAACAAAAGAATTCAAGTCGAGTCTTGTATTTAATACAATCTCCGTAAGAGTTATTTGTCCCGCACTGGTGCTTACGGTTGTATGACAAAACTCTAGTAAGATAAAACGACTTACTATTAGTTATAAGGAGCACTCCAATATAACTAATCTAACGAACAACACAAGGTTTTAGAACTTTGGACTTGAAAAGATTGAATGCAACAATATGCAATGATTTGGGTATGTTAATCTATCTCTCTAGAGGGCAAAAGGCTCAGAATGACTGTGTATTTTATTGAAATTCGGAGGAAAACTATTTAAAGAAAGTTAAAAGGTTCATGGCTGTTCACTCCAAGAGGTGCCAAAAGCTCGTAATCCCGAGCACGAGCGCGGCCGCTCTTGCCTTGAGCGCGACCGCGCTCTTATGCCGAGATCAAGCTCGAGTTTTACTTGACTCGGCGCGGCCGCTCTAGGCTGGAGCGCGACCGCGCCGAAGCCCGAAAATTGCCTCTTCGAACAGTTGCGATTGATCAATCAGTCCAAGCACGTTTTGGCTAATTCAAATCAATTTTAACCCTTTATTTAACTTCCGTTAAGTTACAAAAACACTTGTCATTAATTCTCATTCACCCTAAATGGTTTAGAGACATTAAATAAGTATAATAATCTACAACAAATGTAGAATATAATCGTAACAAGTCTCGTTAACAAATAACGAACTTCCGTTAGAAACTAGATCAAAGTTAAATCTTAACTTTCCGTTATCTATTTCCAACAATCCCCAGCATGAATGACAATTAATGCATGAATGCAATTTCGTCCAAAGTTCCTGGGCGAACTATTATTACATCGGGATAGATAGCTTGTGGCCTTGAATCTTCCCTAGTGAAATATTATCGGATATACTAGCCATTTGGTAGCGAGTCGCTTTGAACCAGTGAATGTCGGGTGTATACCAAGACAATAATACTCACATAATAACAGCTCTAACAATTGTTGTTCTCACGTTTTGTCCATTTTGGCCCTGGACCGTATCTCATTCATAAGTGTTCATTTAGAGGCGGCCTAATTACCTCTCGCTTATATAGGTGATTCTCACTATAAGGAGTATCATGCACTACTCCACCCGTAGGTATAGAAATCATTAAAAGTTTTCTCAACTTGCCCTTACCATTGCTGCATGTGCTTGTACTTGGATGTTCTGGGAATGAGTATTCAACATCTCCAGGTTAATAAACCGAGTTGTTGTTTCCAAGTAACTCTACTAGAACTTATAACTTGGTTGTCTCATTGAACCAAGGGCCTGGGATCTCCATTTCTCAAGGTTGAGTGTCCGCTATAAGTTCTTTTGTTATGGGTTTTAAACCCATTCCCCTTAACAGTTTATACAGTTGATCTCTATTTATACCTTTGGTAAATGGATCCGCTAAGTTATCACATGATTTTACATAATCAATGGTGATAACGTCATTCTTGATCAACTGTCTAATGGTATGTGTCTACGACGAATATGTCTAGACTTACCATTGTACATACTATTCTGTGCCCTTCCAATTGCTGATTGACTATCACAATAGATTAGTACAAAGCGATGTGTTTGCTCCAACAAGGAACATCCTCCAGGAAGTTCTTAAGCCATTCTGCTTCTTCCCCAGCTTTATCTAACGCGATAAACTCAGATTCCATCGTGGATCTGGCTATACACGTTTGTTTGGAGGATTTCCATGACACTGCTCCTCCACCTATAGTGAATACATATCCACTTGTGGACTTAGAGTCTTTCGTGTCCGATATTCAATTGGCATCACAGTATCCTTCTAATACTGCTGGATATTTATTGTAAAGTATCCCATGGTTTAATGTATACTTTAAATATCTTAGTACTCTCATTAGTGCTTTCCAATGATCAGTACTAGGATTGCTTGTGAACCTACTTAGTTTACTCACCGAATATGCAATGTCCGGACGAGTACAATTTGTTAAGTACATCGATCGCCAATTATTCTTGCATATTCCAGTTGAGAAACTGGTTCCCTTTGTTCTTGGCTAAATGTAGAGCCAAGTCTACAGTGTCTTAGCTGGGAGGGTCATCAAAGACATTAAATTTCCGAAGAACATTCTCTAGGTAATGGGATTGTGAAAGAACTAATCCTTCGATGTTCTAGAGATCTTTATCCCTAATATTACATCGCCTAATCCCATGTCTTTCATGTCAAAGTTCTTCTTTAACATGCCTTTGGTATTCATGATTAAATCATGATTACTTCCCATTATGAGCATGTCGTCTACATAAAGACAAACGATAACGAATGATTCAGATGTTCCTTTAATGTAGACACATTTGTCACATTCATTGATCTTGAATCCATTCGATAACATGGTTCTATCGAACTTCTCATGCCATTGTTTAGGTGCTTGTTTTAGTCCATACAAGGATTTTACAAGTTTACACACCTTTCTTTCTTTACCAGGAACTATGAACCCTTCAGGTTGTTCCATGTAAATCTCTTCTTCAAGTTCTCCATTTAGGAAAGCAGTCTTCACATCCATTTGGTGTATCTCAAGATTATGCACTGCTGCAATAGCTATGAGAACACGAATAGATGTGATCCTTGTGACAGGGGAGTATGTATCGAAGAAATCATATCCCTCTTTCTGTCTAAAGCCTTTGGCAACTAGCCTAGCTTTGTACTTTTCGATAGATCCATCCGCTTTATACTTCCGTTTAAGGATCCATTTGCAACCTAATGGTTTGCAACCTGGAGGGAGATCAACTAATTTCCAAGTATTGTTGAGCATTATGGATTCTATTTCACTGTTAATAGCTTCTTTCCAGAACGAACTATCCGGACCGGACAAAGCTTCTTTAACAGTTGATGGTTCGTTTTCTAACATGTAAGATAGAAAATCAGGACCAAAAGTCTTTTTCACTCTTGCCCTTTTGCTACGTCTCGACTCTTCATCTTCTATTTGAGAAGGACCGGTTGTAGACTCATGTGTTCTCTTATTAGAACCTACATCTTTCCTGTCCTTAACCGAAAAAATATTTTCAAAGAATACCGCATTCCTTGATTCTATAGTAGTTCCTACGTGCATATCCGGAATGTCCGATTTATGCACTATAAACCGATAGGCACTACTATTATTGGCATATCCAATAAAAACACAGTCAATGGTCTTTGGGCCAATCTTGACTTGTTTAGGCTTAGGTACTTCAACCTTGGCCAAACACCCCCACACTTTAAGGTATTTAAAACATGGCCTACGACTATGCCACAATTCATAGGGCGTTTTATCAATACCTTTCTTGGGTATTTTATTAAGAACATAATTAGAAGTGAGTATTGCTTCCAATTTTCTTAATTTTCAAGTTAAGTTGATTCTCAACTTCTTTCTTATAAGTCTCAAAAGCCCCTAAGGCTTCATCCTTACTTCTTAAGAGATAGACATAGCAATACTTAGTGCAATCATCTATAAATGTAATGAAGTACTTTTTACCTCCTCGAGTTTGCACTAGTTTTAAATCACATATGTCGGTGTGAATTAACTCGAGAGGAGTTGTGTCTCTTTGTATGGCATTAAATGGCGATTTTGTCATTTTTGCCTCAACACAAACTTCGCACCTATTAGTCGAGTCGAATTTAGTCATTTGGATTAAATCTTGTCTCGCTAATTTCTTAATGGTGTCGAGGTTTACATGTCCTAATCTATCATGCCATAAATTAGAACTTTCCGACAAATAAACGTAAGAAACACAACTTTTATTCATCGCACTTTGGCGGATCACAGTCATTACATTCAATTTAAAAAGGCCCTCCTCGAGGTAACCCTTTCCAAGAAACAAACCATTCTTGGTTAGTACAAATTTGTCGGATTCGAATACTAGTCTAAAACCGGCCTTACTAAGCAAAGCGCCGGACACCAAATTTTTACGGATGTCTGGAACATGCAAAGACATCCAACAAGGTTACTTCTTTTCCTAAGTCATCTTCAAAATCACGTTTCCAATGCCTTGAACATCGGAGGTCGCAATTTCCCATGTAAAGCTTTCTTCCGGAGATGGGAGTATAGGAGGAGAAACTTTCCTTGTTACCACAAATATGGCGGGTAGCACCGGTATCTATCCACCATGATTTAGGGTTCTCCTCCAAATTTGCAACGTTGGCTTCAAAGACAACCGCTGCAAAGTCTAGGTCCATGTGGTCAACATTGTTCGCCTCTTTCTTCGGGAGACGACAATCCCTTGACAAGTGGCCCGGTTTGCCCCAATTATAGCAAGATCCCTTGAACTTCTTAGAGGTCTTCTTCTTCACTTTCTTAGCATTCCCGGCAGTTTCGGAATGCTTTCTCTTTGTGCCACTTGTGCTAGCCTCGGCGAGATTGACCTTAGCCTCCATCTTGCCTTTAGCAACTTTGGCCTCATTCATTCTATTGTTCTCTTCTATTTGAAGACGAACAACAATGTCTTCCAAGGACATCTCCTTGCGTTTATGCTTGAGATAGTTCTTGAAGTCCTTCCACGAAGGAGGCAACTTTTCAATGATAGAAGCCACCTTAAATGGATCATTCATGATCATCCCCTCGGCATCAAGCCCATGTAGAATGATTTGGAATTCATCTACTTGAGTTGTTACCGATTTGGAATCGACCATCATAAAGTCAAGATACTTACCGACGACAAATTTCTTTGACCCGGCATCCTCGATCTTGTACTTTCTTTCCAAGGTGTCCCACAATGCCTTGGCTAACTCGACTGTACTATACACATTGTATAGTGCATCGTCAAGTCCATTCAAGATATAATTTTTACAAAGAAAATTACCGTGAGCCCAAGCCTCCTTTGCCATTTGCCTTTGGGGGTCCGGATCACCTTTTTCTACCGCCGGAGGATCTTCCTTTAAGAAGCGGTGCAAGCTTAGGGTGGTCAAGTAGAAGAGCATCTTCTGTTGCCATCTCTTGAAATCCACACCGGTGAATTTCGCGGGTTTCTCACCATGACTGATGTGATGAGTTGAAGGAGCGGGAGCAACATTGTTGAATGTAGTATCACCTTGTGATGGAGGCGTCACATTCCCTTGACTTGATTCGGTGGAGTCTTTCTCGTTTGCCATCTCTTGATAATCTTGAAGAAGCGTAAAATAACTCTTACGATTGTTGGAACTTTTATGTGTATGGCTTCTTTAAGACTTAACAGAAAAACTGACAGCAAAAGTAACGGAGATTGAAAAACAAAAGAATTCAAGTCGAGTCTTGTATTTAATACAATCTCCGTAAGAGTTATTTGTCCCGCACTGGTGCTTACGGTTGTATGACAAAACTCTAGTAAGATAAAACGACTTACTATTAGTTATAAGGAGCACTCCAATATAACTAATCTAACGAACAACACAAGGTTTTAGAACTTTGGACTTGAAAAGATTGAATGCAACAATATGCAATGATTTGGGTATGTTAATCTATCTCTCTAGAGGGTAAAAGGCTCAGAATGACTGTGTATTTTATTGAAATTCGGAGGGAAACTATTTAAAGAAAGTTAAAGGGTTCATGGCTGTTCACTCCAAGAGGTGCCAAAACTGTTCAGAATCTGAGCACGAGCGCGGCCGCTCTTGCCTTGAGCGCGACCGCGCTCTTATGCCGAGATCAAGCCTGAGTTTTACTTGACTCAGCGCGGCCGCTCTAGGCTGGAGCGCGACCGCGCTGAAGCCCAGAAAATTGCCTCTTCGAACAGTTGCGATTGATCAATCAGTCCAAGCACGTTTTGGCTAATTCAAATCAATTTTAACCCTTTATTTAACTTCCGTTAAGTTACAAAAACACTTGTCATTAATTCTCATTCACCCTAAATGGTTTAGAGACATTAAATAAGTATAATAATCTACAACAAATGTAGAATATAATCTGTAACAAGTCTCGTTAACAAATAACGAACTTCCGTTAGAAACTAGATCAAAGTTAAATCTTAACTTTCCGTTATCTATTTCCAACAATTGCGTATGTTAGCTGTTAGGTTTCCATAATAAGAAAAATCTGAGGATGGTCATCAAACCAATGAAGGAATCAGATTGAGTACTTGGAAACACGAGAGAGGTAGCCACACTTAAGTTGTCACCCAAAAGATACTTTATTTCCACTTATTAGTAGAGCGTAAAATTGGGATCATTCTGTCGGGAATAGAATAGTATATTCTAAACCCCTATAAAAGCGGAACTAATTGGGATATTTCGTTTGGAACGCATAATAAGTGGGATGGGACGGGACGGGACGTCCCTCTTTTTATTTTATTTTTTATTTTTATTTTTATTTTTATTTTTAGTAATTAATCCCTAAATCCTAATATTTGGAACTTATGTTACATATATTTTTGGGCAAATTGCAATTTGGTTACTCATGTTTGTTTAATAGTTGCAATGTAGTTCCCAACAGTATAAATTTTGCAAACCCCTAGCCAATATTATCAATTTGCAGCAATCTAATGTAAAATCAGTTAAAAACTATCTTTCTTAACCCTTGTTCTTCATCCAAAATTTTAACCCAATTTAAAGCCTTCAATCTTCAATTTTGTGTTCAACATTGCATTATTGGGTAAGTACGTTTGTAATTGTGTGTTCTTCTACATTGTCCCATCTCCTCTATCTTGCATTATTGGGTAAGTACGTATGTAATTGTGTGTTCTTCAACATTTCCCCATCTCCTCTATCTACATCTAGCAATAGAGAAACTTCAATGTTTTGAGTTTTGAAATTTTATTTTTTCAGTTTGTTTTAAAAAACATTATATTTGGTGGGTTTGGTTGTGACAATGATGAGATGGTGATGGGTGGAATAGGTGGTGGTTTGGTGTTCATTGCGGTAGTAGAGGTGGAAGGTGGTGGTGGTTTGGGCTGACAAGGTGGTGAGAGTGAAGAGGTGGTGAAAACAATAATGGTAGTTAATTTGACTCCTTTAATTTTCCTCTGATGTTGATTTTGGACCAAAAAAGTCAACTTTCCTTTAATAACATTATCTTCTTCGTTACTTTTTGAATATTATCATGAGAAAAGATATTTTTGCCCCCTTTAAATTCATGTGCGAGACACATGACTCATATTTGTTAACAAAAGTTAGTTTTTAACTGATTTTATATTGAATTGCAATAAATTGACAATGTTGGCCAAGGAGTTGCAAAATTTACACTGTTGGGAAACACATTGCAACTATTGACAAAATATGGGTAACCAAGTTGCAATTTTTCCTTTTTTTTTTATTATGTCGACAACTTGAATGTAACGAGTTGAATTTTCTTATGACATTTGATCATGATTTGAACAAATGATAGTTTCTTAGTAATGTTATGTAGGACATGTATGTGCTATGCGAATACGACGAATGTGAAATCAGATGACATTTCAACATATATATATATGTGCGTGTATAGTTTAGTTTGTATTTTTAAAGCAATGGTTGCCTTTTTTGTGGTTTTTTATAACTTATGTTGTATTTACTTTTTGTATTCTACTTGCACAATTGTCTCTTATGTCTGCGTCTTCTTAGCCCGTATTATCCCGATGCCCGATGCCCGATGTGGGATGGGACGGGACGGGACGGGGAATTTCATGCCCACGAAGAATTCGGGACGTCTCGTCCCATCCCACAAAGTTGCGAGATTTCATAGGTTCGTTTCGTCCGATCCCGTTTTCCCGAATTGACAGCTCTACTTATTAGTTTTTGATAAGTTTAACATTTTTTTCTTTTTCTGGATATCGTAACTATATTGGTTTTTCTAAAATAAAATATAACTAAATAATAGTTTTCTTCTAGCTCAATGTACAAGACTTCAATTTATAAATAAATAAATTACACTAATTTTATTTATTTATAAATTGAAGTCTTGTGAATTAGTTAAATTATAGGGTGTATATATATTACAATTTTCAAAAATACTTGTTAAGTTTTTTAACAATTCCTTGAAAAAATGATATAACATGCCTTACTTTTTTTTTTCATTGTTTGCAAACGAAAATAATGTTGGTCAGTTTATGACCGGACTGCAAAATTTGGGGGGAAGTTTGTTAATTCAATTGCAATTTCCCAAGTTGGGATCAAGCGGTGGGCTAGGTCGGTGACATGTTATTAGAAGATGTAACTCATGTTATTATATAATGTATTCTCTTTATCCAAAATATTTGTTGTTTTTAACTTTTCATACATATTAACAAGAGTTAATATGTATTTAGAAGATGTAACTCATGTTATTATATAATGTACTCTCTTTATCCAAAATATTTGTTGTTTTTAACTTTTCATACATATTAACAAGAGTTAATTACCATTTAGGGCCTGAAGTCATATGACAGTCTTCGTGGAGTGGTCTGGATATGTTTTAATGTCAGTTTAGGGTCTGTCATTAAAAAAGTTAGCCAGTTAAGGGATTTTTGACGAAATTCGTTGAAAAACTTTTTAAAGTCTCATGTGCCTCGCTCATGCTTAACGGATTGGTCCAAACTGAAGTTAAATTTCATATCCAAGAAGTTAAATGTAATTTCATAAAATAAAAGGACTAAAAATATTTTTAAAAAAAAATATTAAATAATCACATTTAAAAACAAAATGAGTAAAAAATTATAAAAAAATATTATAAATTTATATTTTTATAATTTTTTTGTTTCATCTTTTATAAAAAATATAAGTTATAATTCTTTTAATAAAAAAACATAATTTTATAAGTTAATAATTTTTTATGTAGTGGAATTTATTTTAAAAATATACCAACTACACATAATGAAAGATATTTTTCTCAAATAATTCAATTTTAAAAATTTAAATCCCAAAATAACCCACATTTGAAACTATTTGTCAAAATGACCAACTTTTTGAAACTCGCTACACGGTGTAGCGATTTTATAATTTTTATGGTTATAATCGCTATACGGTGTAGCGATTTTAAATTTTCTCAATTTTATTTTAATATTTATGCTATTAAAAAAAAACTAAAATTTGAACTCACTATACGGCGTAGCGAGTTCAAATTACACAGTCAAAAACCAAAGTCCAAAACCAAAGTAAAAAGTTTGTTTGTACTTCGTCCCACTTTAAATTATAAAATAATAATACAAAAAATATGTATTAATAAATAAAACTAAATAGAAATATTAATTTTTCCATCTCAAATAAATTCTTTAAAAAATGTACTTCTATAAAAAAATTATATTCTTCATTTCAAAAATAAATATTACTTTCGACTCAAAATGAATAACCAAAAAATAATACTACATTTTTTTATCCCAAAAATATTACTTTCGACTCAAATAATTTTTTTTAATATCATAAATATTAAAATAAAATTGTGCAAATTTAAAATCGCTACATCGTGTAGCATTTTTAACCAGAAAAATTTTAAAATCGCTACACCGTGTAGCGAGTTCCAAATTATAACTTATACTATTTTTAAAGAATTATAACTTATACTATTTTTTTAAAGAATTATAACTTATACTATTTTTTTAAAGTTGAAAAAATAAATTATAAAAATATAAATTTGTAATTTTTTATAATTTTTTATTCATTTTGTTTTAAAATGTGATTATTTAATATTTTTTTAAAAAAAAATTATTTTTCAGTCCTTTTATTTTATGAAATTACATTTAACTCCCTGAATATGAAATTTAACTTCAGTTTGGACCAATCCGTTAAGCATGTGCGAGGCACATGAGACTTTAACAAGTTTTTCAACGAATTTCGTCAAAAATCCCTTAACTCGCTAATTTTTTAATGACAGACCCTAAACTGACATTAAAACATCTCCAGGCCCCTCAACGAAGACTGTCATATGACTTCAGGCCCTAAATGATAATTAACCCTATTAACAAATGTAATTAATATATATAAAATAGACTAAATTACCTTTAGATAACTCATTTACCTAGGTAATTAAATGCTTGTACAATGTCTATTTCATTACCATAATTATTGACATACATATTTGGTAAACAATGGTAAAAATGCTAGGTAATAGTAGAACAACAATTATTTTGAGACAAATTTTAACTCTTTAAGCAACAAATATGTTGGGATGGAGAAAGCTATAAAAGTTGGGTTCGGTTCAATTGGACCGTAGAGATCCCAGATCCCAAGGTTGTCAGCTGTCACCTTTGAGTTACAATTAAATTAAGATTATCCTCATCAGTGATCCCAATTCAACTCAATCAATTCAGTCTAATCTCAAATAAAATATTAATTTCTCTCATTTTCATATACACAACTCTTAATCTTATATAATATATATTCTCATCAGTGACCCAAACCCAATCCTACCTTTTAATAAAATATTTATTTCTCTTTACTCCAACTTACCTAAAATACTTATTATTTTATTTTTTAAATTAATGTATTAGTAATAATATTTCTAAAATTACCCGTATAATTATTAAAAATAATTACCCATACAATTATAAAAAAAATTATGAATTTCAATATATTTTTTATTTTATTATTTTATATAATTATATAAAATATACCCCCTCCGTCCCACCTCAAGGTTTCATCTTGAGGTTTACACGCTTTTTAAGAACTTTTTTTTAAAGTGGGTAAAAAATTTTAGGAGAGAGAATGTAAAAGTTAAATGTGTGGTAGGGAATAGGAGAGAGAATGTAAAAGTTAAAAATATTTAATAGGAGAGAGAATGAGTGGGAGGAATAGTAAGTTAATGATTGATTTTTTTGTAATATGTTAACTTTATAAGGGTATAATGAATGATTTTTTTGTAAATATATGGAGATGATAAGGGTATAAATATATGAAAAACTTTCCATTTAAGAAAGGAAATCTTGAAGTGTGACGGCCCAAAAGGAAAAGGTGAAACCTTGAGGCGGGACGGAGGGAATACTAATTTTAAAAATATATTTATAAAAACACATGTCACCCAATAAAAGGGTGACATGTGTACAAAATATGAAAAATTTGGTGACCCAACATTGATTTTTTTCAGTTGGCTGATCGTCCTAGGTTATTTATTTTGGTGATTTTTTTTTTTTTTTTGTCCTAATCTATGACCCACATCATGGAAAGACACCGTTGGGTAGTCATACGCCACAGGCTGGTCACACATTACCTTTTCATACTGTCATTGCCTTAAGCATGACAATATCAAATATTCGTTCACATTTTGTTTGCTAGCTGAAAGTTTCCACCTACCGGATTTTGTTCCATAGGATAAGCAGATATTTTGTATACTCCCTCTGGTTAATTAATGGACATTAAAAAATTGAGCATAATAACAAAGAAAAAGAAAAAAATCTTCACTATTTTCTTTACTCATTTTTTCTCCTACATTATTTTAATACTCACAACATCATTATAATTTACTATTTTCTCCACTCATTCTCTTTCCTATTTTACTATTACACTCACAACATTCTTTCCATTTTGGGCAGTCTCCAATCACGTGAGACGACCCAAAAAGAAAATAAGCCTCCATTCACCCGACACGGAGGGAGTATTTAGGTGTAAAGGAAAGGAAGAACCAACTTGTGCGGTGTATACAGTATACTCCCTCCGTCCCACCCAGCTTAAGAAAAAATGAAATGGCACGGGAATTAAGAAATATTATTATAGTATTAGGAAAGAGAATGAGTGGAAGAAGTGTTGTGAGTGTGAAAAATTAAATAGGAGAGAGAATGGGTGGGATGAATAGTTAGGAGAGAGAATGTTGTGAGTGTAAAAGTAAAATAGGAGAGATAATGAGTGGGGTAGGAAGAGTATAAAAATAATAAAAACTTTTCTTTTTTGAAATTTTCTGATTTGCAATTTGATCCTTAAACACATGTGCTACATCACAAAGTTTAATAAAAATGACCTAAAATCATTAGTTAGTTAGGTGGATTAGATATCATTAATTCGAGTAGGATTTAGATTAGACTATTGATCTCTCGCGTGTAGTAACATTGGTTGCAAGCTTACTACTAGTATTTGAGTTGTTTTTTTTTTATTATTTATTTATTTATTTTTAACCAAAAAGAAAAAAACAGACACAAAAAAATAAATAGTATTTGAATTTGACCAAATAAATTATGAATTCCATTATTCTTTCCAAAGAGACTGCCTGTTTTATGTTTTAAGACGATCATCTACTTTTTGTATCATGCTCTGTTTGTGTTAAGTGTTATTATATATGTTGCCTCTTTCCTCTTTCATTTCCCTTCACCCACCACAGACAGACCCACATCCCCTCCCTCTCTCTCTCTCTCTCTCCTTCAGTTTCTTTCTCTCACTACAAGTCAGATTCCACTTGTTTGTGGCTTTAATTTCACTTTTTTTTGTTTAAAGCCAATCTGCTTCCATTGGCTTATGTTAAATAGTTATTGGGTTGGCTGCTCTGTTTATCACTGTTGCATTAGTATAATTTTCGCTCATTATTTTTCGTGTTTATTTAATTGCAATTAAAAAAATTAATTAATTATGAAGTATTTTTTTTAATTATAAATGATAATAATAATTATTATTATTTTACTAATCATAAAATAAAGAATATAAAATAAAATAAAAGTGGTGGGGTATAGGATAATGAGGTGGAAGGTTGTTGAATTTTATTAAATAAAACCATTGTAGGGTTAAAAATTGAATGAGATGTTGAATTATTAGGTGAAATAGAGAGAAGCTGATGTGGAGAGTTAAAGTGGGTGTTGAATATTTAAAAAAAAAAAATCTGTGAGGCCGCTGGAAATGCTTCAAGTATAGGAGGATGTGTATATGATTGTAATGGAGTTGTTATTAGGTTGGCGATAATATATACACCGGTGTATGTTAGCTGTTAGGTTTCCATAATAAGAAAAAACTGAGGATGGTCATCAAACCGATGAAGGAATCAGATTGAGTATTTGGAAACATGAGAGAGGTAGCCACTCTTAAGTTGTCACCCAAAAGATATTTTATTCGCACTTATTAGCAGAGCGTAAAACTGAGATCATTCCGTCGGGGATAGAATAGTATATTCTAAATTCGTATAAAAGCGGGACTCCTTGGGATATTTCGTTTGGGACGCAGAATAAGCGGGATGGGACGGGACATCCCGCTTTTTATTTTATTTTATTTTTTATTTTTATTTTTAGTATTTAATCCCTAAATCCTAATATTTGGAACTTATGTTACATATATTTTTGGGCAAATTGCAATTTGGTTACTCATGCTTTTCCAATAGTTGCAATGTGGTTCCCAACAAGTGTAAATTTTGCAAACCCCTAGCCAATATTATCAATTTGTAGTAATCTAATGTAAAATCAGTTAAAAACTATACGTATATCTTTCTAAACCCTTGTTCTTCATCCAAAATTTAAACCCAAAATTAAAGCCTCCAATCTTTAATTTTGTGTTCAACATTGCATTATTGGGTAAGTACGAATGTAATGTAATTGTGTGTTCTTCAACATTGCCCCATCTCCTCTATCTACATCTAGCAATAGAGAAACCTCAATGTTTTGGGTTTTTGAAATTTTATTTTTTCAGTTTGTTTTAAAAAACATTATATTTGGTGGGTTTGGTTGTGACAATGATGAGATGGTGATGGGTGGAAGGTAGGTGGTGGTTTGGTGTTCATTGCGGTAGTAGAGGTGGAAGGTGGTGGTGGTTTGGGATGTCAAGGTGGTGAAAACAATAATGGTAGTTAATTTGACTCCTTTAATTTTCCTCCGATGCTGATTTTGGAAAAGGTTAACTTTCCTTTAATAACATTAGCTTCTTCGTTACTTTTTGGATATTATCATGAGAAAAGTTATTTTTGCCCCCTTTAAATTCATGTGAAAGACACATGACTCATACTCCCTCCGTCCCGCTAATATTAGCACACTTTTCTTTTTGGGCGTCCCGCTAATATCCGCACACTCCCAAAAAGGAAACTTTATATTAATAAAATATTCACCCAATCCCACTCATTCTATCTCCTACATTATTTTAATACTCACAACACCATTATAATTTATTACACCCTCCACTCATTCTCTCTCCACTCATTCTTTTACACTCACAACATTATCATGAGAAAAGTTATTTTTGCCCCCTTTAAATTCATGTGCAAAACACATGACTCATATTTGTTAACAAAAGTTAGTTTTTAACTAATTTTATATTGGATTGCAATAAATTGATAATGTTGGTTAGGGAGTTGCAAAATTTACACTGTTGAAAAACATATTGAAACTATTGACAAAATATGGGTAACCAAGTTGCAATTTTCCCTTTATTTTTATTATGTCGAAAACTTGAATGTAACGAGTTGAATTTTCTTATGACATTTGATCATGATATGAACAAATGATAGTTTCTTAGTAATGTTTATAGTAATGTTATGTAGGACATGTATGTGTCATGTGAATACGACAAATGTGAAATCAAATGACATTTCAATATATATATATATATATATATATATATATATATATATATATATATATATGTGTGTGTGTGCGTGTATAGTTTAGTTTGTATTTTTAAAAGCAATAGTTGCCTTTTTTGTGATTTTTTATAATACTTTTTGTATTCTACTTGCACAATTGTCTCTTATGTCTGCGTCTCTTAGCCCGTATTATCCCGATGCCCGATGTGGGATGAGACGGGACGGGGAATTTCATGCCCACGAAAAATTCGGGACATCTCGTCCCATTCCGCAAAGTTGCGGGATTTCATAGGTCCGTTCGGTCCCATCCAATTTTCCCGAATTGACAACTCTACTTATTAGTTTTTGATAAGTTTAACATTTTTTTTTCTGGATGTCGTAACTATAATAATTTTTCTAAAATAAAATATAACTAAATAATAGTTTTTTTCTAGCTCAATGTACAAGACTTCAATTTATAAATAAATAAATTACAGTAATTTTATTTATTTATAAATTGAAGTCTTGTGAATTAGTTAAATTATAGGGTGTATGTATATTACAATTTTCAAAAATATGTGTTAAGTTTTTAATCAATTCCTTGAAAAAATAATATAACATGCCTTACTTTTTTTCATTGTTTTCAAACGAAAATAAAGTTGGTCAGTTTGTGATCGGGCTGCAAAATTTGGGGGGAAGCTTGGTTAATTAAATTGCAATTTCCCAAGTTGGGATCAAGCGGCTGGCTAGGGCGGTAACATGTTATTAGAAGATGTAACTCATGTTATTATACAATGTACTCTCTTTATCCAAAATATTTGTTGTTTTTAACTTTTCATACATATTAACAAGGGTTAATTACCATTTAGGGCCTGAAGTCATATGACAGTCTTTATGGAGGGGCCTGGATATGTTTTAATGTCAGTTTAGGGCCTGTCATTAAAAAAGTTAGTCATTTAAAGATTTTTTGACGAAATTCGTTGAAAAACTTGTTAAAGTCTCATGTGCCTCGCACTTGCTTAACGGATTGGTCCAAACTGAAGTTAAATTTCATATCCAGGGAGTTAAATGTAATTTCATAAAATAAAAGGACTAAAAATATTTTTTTTAAAAAAATATTAAATAATCACATTTTAAAACAAAATGAATAAAAAAATTATAAAAAATATTATAAACTTATATTTTTATAATCTTTTTGTTTCAGCTTTTATAAAAAATATAACTTATAATTCTTTTTAATAAAAAAACATAATTTTATAAGTCAATTATGTAATGAAATTTATTTTAAAAATATACCAACTACACATAATGAAAGATTTTTTTCTCAAATAATTCAATTTTAAAAATTTAAATCCCAAAATAACCCACATTTGAAACTATTTGCCAAAATGACCAACTTTTTGGAACTCGCTACACGGTGTAGCGATTTTATAATTTTTCCGATTAAAATCGCTATACGGTGTAGCGATTTTAAATTTGCTCAATTTTATTTTAATATTTATGCTATTAAAAAAAAACTAAAATTTGAACTCGTTACATGGTGTAGCGAGTTCAAATTACACAGTCAAAAAACCAAAGTCCAAAACTAAAGTAAAAAAGTTTGTTTGTACTTCGTCACACTTTAAATTACAAAATAATAATACAAAAAATATGTATTAATAAAGGAAACTAAATAGAAATATTATTTTTTCCATCTCAAATAATTTTTTAAAAAAATGTACTTCTATAAAAAAATTATATTCTTCATTTCAAAAATAAATATTACTTTCGACTCAAAATGAATAACCAAAAAATAATACAACATTTTTTATCCCAAAATATTACTTTCAACTCAAATAATTTTTTTAATATCATAAATTTTAAAATAAAATAGAGCAAATTTAAAATCGCTACATCGTGTAGCGATTTTAACCAGAAAAAATTTAAAATCGCTACACCGTGTAGCGAGTTCCAAATTATAACTTATACTATTTTTAAAGAGCTATAACTTATACTATTTTTTTAAAGAATTATAACTTATACAATTTTTTTTTAAAAGGTGAAAAAATAAATTATAAAAATATAAATTTGTAATTTTTTATAATTTTTTATTCATTATGTTTTAAAATGTGATTATTTAATATTTTTTTAAAAAAATTATTTTCAGTCCTTTTATTTTATGAAATTACATTTAACTCCCTGAATATGAAATTTAACTTCAGCTTGGACCAATCCGTTAAGCATGCGTGAGGCACATAAAACTTTAACAAGTTTTTCAACGAATTCCGTCAAAAATTTCTTAACTGGCTAACTTTTTTAATGACAGGCCCTAAACTGACATTAAAACATCTCCAGGCCCCTCCACGAAGACTGCCATATGACTTCAGACCCTAAATGATAATTAACCCTATTAACAAATGTAATTAATACATATAAAATAGACTAAATTACCTTTAGATAACTCATTTACCTAGGTAATTAAATGCTTGTGCAATGTCTATTTCATTACCATAATTAATTGTTAATTAATGACATACATATTTTGTAAACAATGGTAAAAATGCCTAGGTAATAGTAGAACAACAATTATTTTGAGACAAATTTTAACTCTTTAAGCAACAAATATGTTGGGATGGAGGAAGCTATAAAAGTAGGGTTCAATTCAATTGGACCGTAGAGATCCCAGATCCTAAGGTTGTCGGTTGGAATTTTTTCTCAAATAATCTCTTTTTACTTTTTTATTTACCAAAATGACTCACTGTTCAAATTATTGTCCAGAATGTCCATTTTTTTTAAAATCGCTACACCGTGTAGCGAGTTTGATTAGGGTTTGTCAAAACTCGCTACACCGTGTAGCGAGTTTAGGGTAATTAAGATTGGCCGTTGAAAAATTAATTAGGGCATTTAATTAGCCCAAACTCGCTACAAGGTGTAGCGAGTTTGACCAACCCTAGTCAAACTCGCTACACGGTGTAGCGAGTTATTTAAATTAAAATACTCTACAAATTCGTCTGTCTTCTTCATACCCACCAAAACAAACCATTTTTTTTCATTCTTTCTTTCTCAGTCCCCCAACAAAACAAACCCTTTTCTTTCTTTCTTTCTTTCTTTCTCAGTCCATCTCTCATCTATCTCTCTCAAATCTAATTCCTATGTCAAAATGGATCAATCGCCGCCTCATATCAAACCTGGTCCCGCTGGTGACGCACAGGCCGCCATGCATCGGCATCGCACCGGAAAAGCTCATGTCTCTCAGGGACCCCCCGCTCAGTCGACCCAAGTGGCCATACGTAAAAAGCTTGAAGAGCCGGTGGAGGATGATGATATTCAGGGCAAAGCTTAGCTTTCTGCAATGGACTATCTCACTAGAGAGGGTACATTTTATCCGTTGAAAATGATCAAGGAAAAATGCAAAAAATATGAAAGGGTGGAACAGGTATAATATTTTACATTAATTATAGTTAAGGTTGAAATTTACAAATAATTGGTCATTATATTTTTGTTCTATTAGGTTGTTGTGGTTGGGAAGGAGTTCACACCAAGTGGTCATGGCTCTGTGCATTTGATTTTGAAGGATCCTACTGATACCATTGATGCTTACATTGCTGACAAAGTGATGAGGGAAAGTGAGGGCGGAAGTGACATAGGTGTTGGTGCTGTTCTTATACTTACTCAGGTATGAAATATTTTCCTTAACAACATTACACTCCCTAAGGTTATATTCCTTAACATTTTGTTCTAAATGTTTTGTTTTGTTGATCTATTAGGTTGTTGTGGTTGTGAAGGAGTTCACACCAAGTGGTCATGGCTCTGTGCACTACACAACTCTCGATATAGGAAAGCGAGCACAGCACTCCCCCAACTGTACTGGCTGACTAGAAACATCCCTAAGCAGAGGGAGATAACATAGCTTAACCTTGTTGTTCGTACGATCAGGCATGATCGTAGAACCCAAGGCAAGCAAGATATACACCCGTACGTACTGATCCACAATCTCTGGAGCAGTATCCTCATCGAGGTCTCTAAAGTGTGGGAAATGCAAGGTAATCCACCTAAGCTTAATACTGCTCCCATCTATATCTCCGTCACTGTGGACTTCTAAATACTGGCGACATGCACCCGCCAGCTATATTTGCCGGAAAACCAAAGACGCATAAAGATCCCCATCAATCGGCAACCCGCATATCATGCCGATATCCTCTAAGGTGATCGTCATCTCACCAACCGGGAGATGAAACGTATGGGTCTCTGGACGCCATCTCTCGATCAAAGCCTCAAGCAACGCAAAATCATACTGTATCCTACCTATATAGTGTACTCCGCTAAATTCACACTCCGCCAGTCTCAACAATATCACATGAGCTAATTCGCCTGGCAAGGCGGCACCATGACGAAAATGGAGGGGACTAGAAACCTCCCACCCGGCCCAAATATACCTAGCCCTATGCTCCGCATGCCGGGTCAGAACAGAGGCATCGATAGGCCCGGGATCAATGAAAGTTTCCATCTATTTATTTCAATATCAAGGTTGGTTATTGTTCTATAAGGCAAGGAAATAAATAAGAGAATACAAAAGTGTAATTACTAGTACGTGGCATTGTAATCCAAAGTTATCCCACACTTTCAAGAAGTGCCTGTGGGGAAGGTCTTGATTTCCAGCCTATATACTAAGTAATACATCAAGAGTAATAATTTTCTATAAAAAATTTGTTAATTAGTGAATCATTTTTGAGACGGAGCTTCCAATTATTTTATCCCTAAACCCTAAAATGCAAGTAAACTAATAATTAGGGTTCAATTCTCACTACCCCATTTTCTTTTGGACAAATTCCAAATTTCAACCTCATACAAGCTAAATATAATTATTTTATCCCTAAGTCTCTTAAATAAATATTTTAGCTTTAAATTTATGAAATAATTAATTTACAAACAAACAAAAATTTAAAAATGAAATAATCATTTCACTAACATAAATCGATAGAAGTGGAGCAATGAATGAGCAAAAAACAAATTTATAATTTTTTTGGACATTTAATTTGGGACGGAGCGAAGGGAGTATGAAATGAGTTGAATGTTATATCTAATAACACAAAACAAAAAAATGAAATGAAAAAAACATTGACAGTAAAATTCAACATATTTTCACCATTTCCAACATTTTAACAATCATAATTCATAAAAATGTAAGTAAATAAATAATATTAACAACCATAATTCAACATATTTAAGGGTTTAGAATGTCATTAAAATGCAATTAGAACATCATAGAAAAATAAAATTCCTAAATTGTAAGTAATTAGAACATCATCAGAAATTTAAAGAATTTAAATTAGAACATCATCAGAATTTAAAGAATTTAAACTTACAATTTAAAAAAAGATTGAATTTATTTGGCAAAATCCTTGGTTGATTGGGTGTTCTTCTCTTCTTCTCCCTTTCTCCTCCTCCTCGGCGTTAATCAAATCCTTGGCTTAATTCCCCAAACTGGACTGAATTTTTTTTTTGTTTCCTTTGAAAAACTGAAGAACTCGGCGGCTGTTATGGGGTTTTTTTTTCTTGGCTTTGAAGTTGAAGACGTAAACTGGTAGGGAAGTAAAAGGGTAATAAATAACTCGCTACACGGTGTAGCGAGTTTAATACAAAACTCGCTACACCGTGTAGCGAGTGTAGGTTAATAAAATGCACTAATTAATTCCCCAAACGGTCAATCTTAATTACCCTAAACTCGCTACACGGTGTAGCGAGTTTTGACAAACCCTAGTCAAACTCGCTATACGGTGTAGCGATTTTCAAAAAAATGGGACATTCTGGGCAATAGTTTGAACAGTGAGTCATTTTGATAAATAAAAAAGTAAAAAGGGATTATTTGAGAAAAAATTCTTGTCAGTTGTCACCTTTGGGTTACATTAAGACTATCCTCATCAGTGATCTCAACCCAATTCAATCAAATCCAATTCAACCCAACCCAACCCAATCTCAAATAAAATATTAATTTCTCTCACTTCCATATACACAACTCTCAACCTTATATAATATACTAGTAAAAGTACGTGTGCGAGGACACGTGGTATTTTTTTTAATTAAAAGTGAGGGCAAAATAGGAAAGGGACAATTTAGTGAGGGTAAAATGAAAAAAAAAACTTTTGACACTATTCATACAACTATTCATCCCACATTCCTCATTTATACTAGAGAATTGTTATATAAACCCGTAAAATTGTTGAGTAAACCCGTAATGCACAAATTACAATTATGCCATCAAATGAAATTACTTTTCCACCCCTAATTCATACCCCCATTATCCCACCTTTCCCCTAATCAATTTTTCACCCATCTTCCCCACCTTCCCCATTTTTCACCATTAATCTCACCCTCTTCATTTTTTTTTGCATAAAAAAATTACCTCCCTCCCTTTCCTCCTACTCTCATTTCTCAAACATCAAAAAATCACTACCTCCCTTTTCTCCTACATATAAATTTGTTAAACTTTTAGTTTTTTTTCGTTTTGCAAAAATTCGGCCAGTAGTGATCGAAATTCAGTTCAGGTTCGGCCACCCCCGGCCGAAAATATTGAAAAAGTTCGGTCACACCCTACGAAATTTTTAAAAATTAGTCTATTTTGAAAAGTTCGGCCACCCCTACTGAAAATATTGAAAAAGTTCGGCCACACCGCCGAAATTTTTAAAAAGTTCGGCTGGTTTGCCGAAATTTTTAAAAAGTTCGGTTGGTAGCGAACCACCCAAATCCGTAATTTTAAATGCAATCGAACCGAAAATCGAAATTTCTCACACTCTCTCTCTAAAAATTAGTTGATTTCTTCTTTTTTCTTTCTCTCAAACCGATTCTCTCTCTTTCTCTCTAAAAATGGTGGTGGGTGATGTGGGTGAGAGAGAGTAAATGAAAGGGTTAATGGGTGTGGGAAAGGTGTGTGAGTGAGTGGGGGTATAAAGGGAAAAGTGAGGGGTTTGTTTTAATTTTTTGGGGTGTTTTTAGCTTTACGGGTTTACTCAACAATTTTACGGGTTTATATAACAATTCTCTTTATACTATAGATACTCCCATCAGTGACCCAAACTCAACCTAACCTTTTAATAAAATATTTATTTTTATTTACTCCAACTTACCTAAAATATTTATCATTTTTTTTTAATAATGTATTAGTAATAATATTTCTAAAATTACCCATACAATTATTAAAAATAATTATCCATACAATTATAAAAAAATTATGAATTTTAATATATTTTTTATTTTATTATTTTAAATAATTATATAAAATATACTAATTTTAAAAATATATTTATAAAAATACATACCACCCAATGAAAGAGTGACATGTGTATAAAATATGAAAAATTTGGTGACCCAACATTAGTTTTTTTTTGGTTGACTGGCCGCTCTAGATTGTTTGTTTTGGTGACTTTCTCTTCTTTTTCTCTTCTTTTTCCGCTGTGGGTAGTCTACGCCACATGCTGGTCACACACTACCTTTTCATACTGTCATTGCCTTAAGCATGATAGTATCAAATATTCGTCAGCTGAAAGTTTCCACCTACGGGATTTTATTCCTAAGGATAAGCAGATAGATATACGTATGGCATTCGTAGTTATAAATTCCGTCCCAATTAGCGCATCGATTTTATTATTGGGACGGGACATACTGATATCGAAATGCATTGATGCATCGTACCGATTTTACTGTACTATTTCTGTATTTTTTCACTAATTATATCCCTAGTATATGTTAATAAAAATATAACACTTTTTCTGGTATAATTGTTAAAATAACATCAAAAATTTATTTCAATGTTGCAAAATATCTCCATCAGCTTTCAACATAAGTGTATGGATCATTTGGCCCTCCAAATTCCCAATCAACTTGACTCATATTTGGGGGTGAAAGAATCTCTGTGTCATCGTCATATTGAATCTCATCATCATCATTCAAAGAAAGTGTAGTAAGTTGCCTTTTGATTTTCATCGTAAAAAAGATTTAGGATTTAAAGCAAATATTTACAATAAACACCCTAAAGATTTAAAAAAAAATCCCGTTCCAGCCGAGATATCCATCTCAGCCGGTTTTTATCGATTTAGGGCGGTTCAGCCGGTTCAATTCGGTACAGAGCGGTTTCTAGACTGAAACGATATACTCCCTCCGTCCCGGCCGAAAAGCCACAAAACTAGCCATGCACGCAAATTAAGAAATGTGATGTAGGAAAGAGAAAAAGTTTAAATGTTGTGAGTATGAAAAATTAAATAGGAGAGAGAATGAGTGGGAGGAATAGTTAGGAGAGAGAATGTTGTGAGTGTAAAAGTAAAGTAGGAGAGAGAATGAGTGGGTGAAATAGTAATAAAAACTTTTCTTTTTGGGAAAGTGCCTTTTTAAATGGGACGCCCAAAATGAAAATTTGTGGCTTTTCGGCAGGGACGGAGGGAGTATATCTCGTTTCGCATCGTTTATTCATTGATACGGAACGTACCGGCCGGAATGGACCCGGGACGGGACGGAATTTATAACTATGATGGCATTCATATGCCAACCATATTTTGTATATTTGGGTGCAAAGGAAAGGAAGAACCAACTTGTGTTGTGTATATTTAACATGATCACAGTAGTGGATTGAATTTATTGGATATTATGTGCGCAACTATGTGAGGGATGGAGGGGGGGCTTTTATTAAACTAATAATTTTATGTTAAATTTATTGCTAGTATATGTTTGATGCATCCATAACAGGTTAATTTTAGAATTTCATTTGATAAATAAATTTGCACAAAATTATCAGTCAAAGTGACGTAGAACGCAGCGGAATAGATAAAACAAGGATGACCTAAACCAATTATTTTGCAAGAAATCGCAATTCCTTAAACAATAATCTCCTAAAAGATTACTCCCTCCGTCCCGCTCGAATTAGGATTATTGGTCAAGCAATTTATACTTTGACCAATAATTTAAAGAAAAATAATGATTTTAATAAAGATTTAATAAATATTATTCTATCGCAATTAATAATAAACTAAATAACTATTTTTAAATTTTCGTTATGATAATTATTTTTCTTCAAATTGTTGGTCAAAATATATATTACTTGACCAAGAATCCTAATTCGAGCGGGACGGAGGGAGTATTCTGCAAGCCAAATTAATGATTTAGATAATCACACAAGGTGTAGGGTTTTGCAAAGTAGAAAATAAATTAATTGATAAAAATATCACCTATTACAAAAGCCCTAGCAATCTATTTATACTCGCAAATCATAATAAAGAAAGGAAAATAAATAAAGAAAACCTAATCAATAAAAAAAAAACAAATAAAGTCCTAATGACTTACTCCCTCCGTCCCACGTGAATGCAAACTTATTTCTATTTTGGTCCGTCCCACGTAAATGCAAACTTCCCAAAATGGCAAAGAATATTCACTATTCCACTCACTCATTCTCTCTCCTACTTCACTTTTACACTCACAACATTCTCTCTCCTCCCTATTCCTCCCACTCATTCTCTCTCCTATTTAATTTTTCATACTCACAACATTTAACTTTTTCTCTTTCTTACATCACTTTTCCTTAATTCTCACACCCAAAAAGTTAATTTGCAATCACGTGAAACGGAGGGAGTATTAAAATTCATATTGACTAAAATACTCCTCATCTCAAAATACTAAAATAAATAATAACAATAATAATATAATAATATGAGGCGAATTCAAAACAATAATAAAACAAAATAACAAAAGTTTTCGTAGATTCTTCACGTTAGATTTGACTTGGCTTTATTACTCGTGGACACAAGTCGTCGTGCTATTTGCTTCACTAGTGCTAGTGCTGATTACAATCCTTTCTCTTTCACTTTTTCATTTGGTTATCATATTTTTCAAATTTGCACTTTAATTCTTGAATTTTTCAGATTCACACTTTGATTCAAGTGCTACATCACAAAGTTTAATAAAAATGACCTAAAATCATTAGTTAGTTAGGTGGATTTGACATCATTAATCCGAGTAGGATTTAGATTAGCTATTGATCTCTCGCGTGTAGTAACATTGGTTGCAAGCTTACTACTAGTATTTGAGGTTTTTTTTTTTACCAAAAAGAAAAAACAGATAAAAAAATAAATAAGTACTTTCTTCGTCTCAAAATGTTTGTTTCATTTGACTTTTTGTTGAACTTTGACCACAAATTTATGAGAGATTAATCATGTTCATGAAATTTTAAAAGTTGTTGTTGATAATATTATTAATGGTGAATCAATAGAAATTTTTAGAATTTCATGAACATAATTAAATTGTCATATATTTGTGATAAAAGTTTAACAAAAAAGTCAAATGTGACAAATATTTTGAGACGGAGGAAGTATTTGAATTTGACCAAATAAATTATGGATTCCATTATTCTTCCCAAAGAGACTGCCTGTTTTATGTTTTAAGAAGATCATTTACTTTTGGGTCTGCTTCTGACTCAGTCCTGAGTTTTGAGTTTATAAGGAAGAGGAGAGAAGAGAAAAGAAAAGAAAAGAAAAGAAAAAAAGAGAAGGGGAGGAGAGGGAATTCAATTTATCTCTTGATTCCTCCCGAATGTAGAAAGGAAAAAGAAGAAAAAAAGTTTAAATTATATGTTTCTTTTTAATAAAAGAAGAAGAGTGTTTTATTTTAAAAAATAAAATAAGTATATCAGAAATTTTTTTTTAATGAAATTTTATTTCCTTCCAATTCCTCACACTTTTTTTGAAAGGAATTGAAAGGAAGGAAAATTTAAAAATTTTCCCTCCTTTCCTTCCACTTCCCTCCAAAAAAAAAAACTCGAAAACACAACCGGAAAAAAAAATATTTTAAATTTCCTCCCATCTTTTTTCATTTCTCTCCTAATTTAAACTCGGATCACACCCTTTATATCATGCTCTGTTAGTGTTATGTTGCCTCTTACCTCTTTCATTTCCCTTCACCCACCACAGACAGACCCACTTCCCCTCCCTCTCTCCTTCAGTTTCTTTCTCTCACTACAAGTCAGATTCCACTTGTTTGTGGCTTTAATTTCACTCTTTTTTTTTAAAGCCAATCTGCTTTCCATTGGCTTATGTTAAAGAGTTATTAGGTTGGCTGCTCTGTTTATCACTGTTGCATTTGTATAATTTTCGCTCAGTTGGGTCGGGATTAAAGATTGTTTCTTTGTCTTTTTCATTTATTGTCATCTTATCTGAATGTAATTGTACTCGAGGGTTTGAATTTTCAAAAAAAGTTTGGTTCTTTTTGGGGGAAGAACGAAAGAAATTGTACTCAAAGGTTTAACTTGCAAGCAAGAAAGTTTGGTTCTTTTTGGGAGATTTGAAGATTAGGTGCCTTGGTTGTGGATCTTGTTTATTGTTATTGATTGAGCTTCTGTTGGACTGTTTATTTATGGAGGGAAAAAACCCATGAAGGCTTGAAAGTTGGCTTGGGGGTTATTCTGTTTTTTGGGTTCCGGCAGAATTTGGCTGTTGTTCTTGGTTTGTCCGGCGAGGAAAGATGTGGGTTTGTTGTTGAGTTGCTTTGTTGGTCTGCTTTTCAAATCTCTTAGGTAATGTTCCTGATTAGTGCTAATTATCTTATGCTAAAGACCTGTTTGGCGGGCGGATGTACATGGGGGAAGAGGGGGCAGTTGCCCTCCTTGACTTTTTTTTTTTTCTGTTTTTTCAATCATTATTTCCTTCATTTTCATTTAAAATTATACTTTAGTTTTGAACCTGAAGATTAAGTGTATGAATTTTATTAAATAAAGAAGTATTAAAACAATTTCATTTAGAAAGTGTAGTTTCATTTTAGAATGTGTGATTTTTAACGAGACACCAATGGGGTAAAGAGTGTAAGTTTTAGTGAGACGGAGAAAAATAGGTATTTAACTATGTCTAAAGTTGTATTGTAAAGGAGAAAAATAGCAAAAAAAAAAAAAAAAATTCGGGGGCAGCGACCCCGTTCATCTTTCCTTTGCTCCCAATTTTTTGCCCCCCCCCCTTCCTAACATTTCTGGCTCCACCCATGGCTGTTTGGTTGTCAAATTTTCTGGCCTCTTCTAACATTTCTGGCTCCACCCATGGCTGTTTGGTTGTCAAATTTTCTGGCCTCAGAAACCCAAATCTCTTATCAAACTGCATTGATAATTCGTGAGATTATCAGCTTACAACAAGTACTCCCTCCGTCTCTAAATGAATGTCGAAAAAAGTTTCAAATTTGCTCTTGATCAAGTTTTAATTTTTTTTCCGACAATTCGTATTTGTTAGTGGAAATTGATGGATACAGATTAAGCATATACAGTTTACAAATAAAATCTGTGTAAACTGACATGCAGGTTTAGGATTGTTCATTTTTCTGGATGGGGACGGAGGTTGCTGAAGTTGTCGACATACTTCCACCTCCTCGTCCTATCAAGGTATTGATGGCTTCATCTCATCACTTGTTTAGTTACTGCTAGATGCTAGTAGGTCAAACCTAAGTAAATTATCCATCAAAACAAGTCCACTCATGAAATTAAGTTTAATTTCTCAAATTATCTAGTGCTTTTTGTCGAATGATTTTCTGTTATGCCTCTTTTACTCGCTTCATATATAGCTCATATGTTGTAGCAAATATTTGAGCAGGTTCATGGCGCTATATGCATAGAGCTAATGAAATTAGTTGATAGAGTTGATAAGATATTCCCAGAAATAGAAGCAGCTAGGCCTCGATGCTCGTCAGGACTAAAAGCACTTTGCTTGTTAAAAAACGCAATTGAAAAGGCTAGATTACTTATTCAGCACTGCAGCGAATCGAGTAAGCTCTATTTGGTACGTCTCTTGATAGGAAACAAAAAGATTTTATTTCCTCCTTCCCAAAATGAATGTCTGATTTATTTTTTCAAAATTGCTCTTGATCAAGTGCATATTTGAATTTTTTTCGGACATTCATTTTGGGAGAGAGGTAGTATATCAGTACTATCGAAGTAAGTCATCCCATGGCTTAATCTGACTTCTAGCACTTTTCAGGCCTTGACAGGTGATTCAATACTGTTAAGATTTAAAAAGTCAAAGGGCTTATTGGAACAAAGTTTAAGCCAAATCCAGAATATGGTTCCTGTTATGCTATCTGCAGAGGTATGTCCTGTGACAGTCTCTATTATCGGTTACTCCCTCCGTCCCTAAATGACTCTAAATTTCCAAATGTTTTATCTCAAAATGAATGTCCAAATGTTAGGGGAAGTTACTAAATCCTCCCTCATTATACAACAAGTTCTAATTCATTGTGCTTACATTCACAATGCAATATGGTGATGACATATAGGGATTTTATGTACTTATGTTACTAAAAATGCATTAAGTTTAGCCTTTTAGTAAATGTCACTATTGAAATTTGGACATTCATTTAGGGACGAAGGGAGTATTATTCAATACATTTTGTCCCTGAAATTGTTAGTTGACAATGTGCTTGACATGTAGATCTCTCAAATAATTGATGATCTTGAAGGCGTCACGTTTCGCTTGGACCCCACTGAGGAAGAAGCTGGGAACTGTGTCAAAGCAGTTCTTCAACAATATAAATTCAAAACGAATTCAGTTGGAAAATCTGCTAGTGAGGGTATCATAGTTGCTGTTGCTGCATTGAAGCTTCAGATCACGTCCCAAAAGGCTCTCTTGATCGAAAGACGATCCATCAAGAAACTCCTCAATAAAGTCAGTGATGGTGACCATCGAAAGCAGTGCATTCTAACTTTCCTTTTGAATCTGCTCTCAGAGTACAGGAAAACCATTCTGGACCCACGTGTTCAGTTGACCAAAGTTCAGTCATGGGAAACTTCTAGTAACTCCATTGATAGCTTGAGTATGTCTATGAATAGTCTTCGCCTTCCTGTGGATTTCAGCAATATGTCGTTCGGATCATTAGACAACAGTCAAAGTTATGTCTCCTCACATTTCAACAGTGCAGATGTTAAAACGGATGACTCACGTAGATTTCATTCTATGTCTGCTACACTTGAATCAGTTGCACAAAATTTATGTGAACTTGATTCACTTCCTTGGGAATCTCAATGTAATGCAGTTGAAGATGTCAAGATCCATGTGAAGTGGGATGATCAATCTTGCGATATGATGTCGTCTGAGAACTTTGTGGACCCACTAATCAGATTTCTGAAGAAAGCGTTTGAGCTAGGTGATGTAAAAGCTCAGAGAATCGGATGTCTCCTGCTGTTAGAATTTGTTAGCAGATGCAGGTAATTTGTTCTTCTTGCTTTGCCACTGCTTCTATATGCACACTTATTTAGGAAACATATTTACATTTCTCTCTTACTATTGATCTTTTTCATACAGAACGGTCCCCGACTTAAACGATGGTGCATACAGTTTGTTAACATCACTTGTCAACTCTGAAGTAATTCAGGAGGCTCTTGCCATAATGGAAGTGTTGTCTGGCCACCAATATTGTCGGTCCAAGATTGCAGCATCTGGCGCATTGAATTCAATTCTTAGAATACTTGAGACTGAAGTCCGAGAATTCCAAAAACCAGCCGTCAAAATACTTTACAATTTGACCTTGAACGGTAAACTCCATTCTCTAATTTCACCTTTGGAGTTTCTCCCAAGATTGATCCCGTTCTTTGAAGATGTTGATCTTGCAAGATACTGCATAGGGGTTTTGAGAAATTTGTGTGACAAGGCAGATGCTCGAGTTTTTATTGCTGAAACCAGCGGACTAATATCTTTTATTTCCAAATTACTTGAGAATAATTGTAGGGAGGACCAAGAACAAGCACTGGCAATCCTACTTTCTTTATGCTCTCAAAGTGTTGAGTATTGTAGGTTGGTCATGGATGAAGGTGTCATACCTGACGTTGTCGGTATATCTATAAATGGAAGTGATAAAGGGAAGGCATACGCAATGGAATTACTCCAACTCTTGAGAGATATTGACTATGATGACCGGAATGCCATTCAAGAATTGCCGGTTTCTGATCTCGATAGGGACCTGCCAAGCAGCCAGGATTTCTCAAGGGACCAATACACAAAACCCAGAAAATGGTCTTCCCGACTATTGGGGAAATTCTCCTTATTCTTGAGAAGTTGTTTGGGATCAAAAGGGAATTTCTAGTAGTCGGATCTTGTGTTCTTTTTTTTTTGGTTTTTTTTTTATCAGTTTTGGTCAAACAATTTTTATTTTTTTTGTAATTTCGAACTTATGTGTTTTTTTTTTTTGTAATTTCCATATTTCTAAAGTAGTTTTTTGTAAATGTCTCAAATAATTTTTCTAATTTTTTTTTAAATTTTCAAATAATAAGATTAACTTTAAATTATTGTTCAAAGTTAATGACAAAAAAAAAGTGAAAAGATAATTTCGAGACAGATGAAATATATAATATGAAACTACTTCCTCCCTCCCTCCGTTCCAAAATTAAGATTGCTTAGAAAATTTTAGGGTGATGATGCCAAAATTGTCAAATCAGCCCAAATTTAAGCGTTCGGATGCTCCGGAGATTGCTAGGCCTGAAAATAAGAGAAAACTAAGCCGGGGCGAGTCCTGCTAAAGGCCCTCGGGCGTGAGAGTAAGTTCACGGTTTGTGTATGAGAAACTAAATTGACAGAGTTTTTGTATGGTAAAAAGTAACGTACCAAATTATGTGCTATATGGCTTGTATTTATAGGGATGGATTGATAGAATCCATGTTGAAGTGAACTTGTAAAGAGATAAGATATAATCCTAAGAGGATTATATCTGTTAAGGAGTCATTGTTTGACTTGAATTGATGTGGTGGTTACAATCCTGATTGGATAATAACTGTTGAATCCTTGTTTGAAGAGGATCGTATGATCTGCTAGCCGGAAAGCCGAGGAGCACAAATGTTTCATTTCGGCGTTTGTGTGTAAGCCGAGGTGCATGATTTACCTTCCTCGTCCATTGATGATCTGACGGCGTGTGGATATGCCGATGTGCATAATTCTGTCTCCTCGTCATATGAATATATGTCGAGGTAAGAACTTTTCTCTCCTCGTCTTTTGAGACGTCTCGGAGCATGATGAGCCAAGGAGATAATATGAGGAGCCCATTGTCAATGTAAGGCCGAGGAGGTACCCTCGGCATACGAGGAGGGTATCCTCGGCATTAGTTGATGATGAGGTACGAGCCCGAGGAAGCTCATGAATGCTTATCATAACTGTTATATGGATTATATTTATGGCCCAATCCTTTTGGGCCCAACTTGGGCAAGCCCATGTTCGTATCTCGATTTATACTGTTCATAGGGATTTTTACCAATAACACCTTGAGATGGGGTGTAATTTACAAATAAAAACATACATTTTCAAAACTTGACAATGAGTCCCTATTTTGTTCAATTTCAGTACTCGTGTAATAACTCTCAAAAACTGCTAAAAAATAGGATATATTTATACTGCGATGCGAGGCGAAAGACCAATATTATTTGTAAAAAGGAATAATACTTTCCTTAACCCAACCCAAGTCAAGTCCTAGTCAACTTCAATCCAATTCACCTTCCAGTCAACGTTTCTAGGCATTTTCCTCCATACTTGCGGTCGCCCCCAAAAAGTTGACTTCCAGTCAACGTTTCTAGCCATTTTCCTCCTTACGTGCGGTCGCCCCCAAAAAGTTGAGATCGCCCCTTCTTTCCAGTAACTCCGCGCGATCGCGCACCTAACTTCGCACGGTCGTTCCCTTTTCCTTGCACATGAATTTACCGATTTACACTTTTTTATATTAAATGTTAGAATCTTTGATATTAATGATATTTCTAATTTTTTTTTAATGTTAATAGGGTTGTCTCACTTTGGCCAACCCTCTTCCTTAAGAAAAAAAAAATTCCTCTGAAAGTATTTTGAACTACTACTACTACTAAAAAAAGAGGCTAAATTCATATTTTAGTCGAGAAAGAAGACATGTTTTTGCAATGTTTAATTAATTTTTTTTATAATGTCCTCATCCAAGTACCAAAATTTTGTAATGCACTCACTCCACTAACGGGGAGCTGTCAAAATTTCAACGGATTTCGGTAATATGATGGCACATGACTAACACCCATTAAAATATAATGGTTCGTTAGCGCGTTAACTTAAAACAAACGAGCCTCTTTAATTTTTAAGAAAAAGAAGCTAAAGCAAAGAGAAAAAATAGAAAAAACAAAATTTTGGTACATAATAAAAATACAAATAAAAAATAAATCACTACAAGAAAACTGTCAAATAGCGACGGATATTAACGACGGAAAAAAATCCGTCGGCATTAGCGACGGAATAGCGACGGATCTCCGACAAAAACGCAATAACCTGCCTACGACAAAAATACCGACGGATTTAACGACGGATATAGCGACGGAATATATTCCTGATGGGGCGGATTTTGTATACTTTATTTACCTATGTTTTCGGATATTTTATCTCTATTTTGATGTATTTAGAATAGCTTTGATGTAATTTGAGAGAAATTATGTAATGTGAGATTTTGTTGAGAAACAATATAATCTGAGGGTAGTTTAGTCTTTTATTTTGTATTTGGATTTTGATTTTGATCTCAAGAAATCAAAGATTTCAAGTCAAACATCAAAGAAAAAGTCAACAGAATAGTCAAGGTTTAAGAAAAGGTTCAAGGAAGGTCAATCGATGAAGGCCAAGTCAAAACTAGGTCAATGATGAAGATTTTCGCATATGGCACGAATGAAAGACTTGAGCACGAGTGAAGAAGGAATGTGGCACGAGTGAGGAACGAGTGGTGCCATGAAGAGCAATTTCCATCAGAACGACTTGGGCCAATTGGCACGACTAGTGATCACGAGTTAGGGAAGAGCACGACTCGTGCTTGAAGGCACGACTCGTGCCGAGACGCGGTCTGTGACGTCAGCGTGGCATTTTTTAGCAGATTTCATGGATTTTAATTATTTATTTTCCTTGATTAGTAGGGGATTTAGGCAAGGAGTATATATACTTCCTTATAAGACATTATTAGGGTTAGCTTTTATTTGATCATCATCTATTATTATTATTCTAGGTTTCAAGGATTGAAGGAGTTCGGTTTTTCAAGGTTTTGCAAAGATTTTCAGGTTTTATGTATTGCTATTCATATTTTGTGATTTCGATCATGAATATGAGTAGCTAATTTCACTTTTTCATGGATTGTATGTAGTAGTTGTCAAATTTCTATGCTAGATTATTCTTAATTCTTCCAAACTTTCTTGTTCTTATTTGATGAAATATATATCATTCAATTTATTTGGTTTTGATTGTTGCATTAGCGTGGACAATTTATATAAAGATCACTATTTCATTAATTAGGTTTAATTGTTGACCTAGCGGAATTCAAGAAAACCTAGATTCATACATTTCTTATTTGCTTAATGAATTTCTTGAATATTGTTTTGACCTAGCAGAATTTACAATACGATAGAAATATTAGGGTTGCAATTCGAACATCAAACGTCCCAACCCTTAGTCGAGTGAAAGAGTCTTTGAACAAGATTGTTATTTTTATTACCTAATAAACTCTAGCATAGAAAGAAGACAACTATGAGATCCAATTCGTGAATTCTTTTAATCTGGTTAAATCCTTGTTACTTGTTTGCTTGTTTTCTTTCAGTTTCAGTACTTTAGTTTATTGCTTTAGTAGTTAATTAATCAATCAAATAAAAAACCTTTGGTTAATTTCTGCATTAATTAAATCAACTTGTTGAACACGCGATTCTCTGTGGTTCGACCCTTACTTGTACTGCTACTTCGGTAACTTGTACTTGCAAGGTTTTATTACCCAGTGGAATTTTATCCATCAAGTTTTTGGCGCCGTTGCCGGGGCCTTGTTGTGATTTTTTAACAAGTTCATTTAATCGGTGCATGTTCGGTAGACGTTCCCTGAACTCCCCGATAGTTCCTGCGAACGATTTTATCGACAGAGTTGGAAGGGGCATTCCCCCTGTAAGAGAATCAGACACCGAGTCTGAAACTTCTGTCACCGAGACAGTAGTTGAGTTAAGTGAGTTGGAAACTTCTTCCACCGAGGAAGAAGAATAATTTAATTTGGTGATGGCAGACCAAACCATGAATGCTTTTGCCAGGCCTAAGGTTGACACATCGGTGCCGTGCATAGTGTTGCCCGATGCAGCACTAGCATATGAAATTAAAGGCCAATATTTTAACATGCTCCCTAATTTTCATGGTTTATCTGGTGAGGATGCACTTGCATTTTTTAGAGAATTCATGTCCACTGTGAGTGGTTTCCCTATTAAGGAGGGGGTTACTTCGGAGCACTTGCGACTGAAGTGTTTTCCGTTTGCATTGAAAGATAAAGCCAAAGCGTGGCTATTGTTACTTCCTCCTAGTAGCATCACCACTTGGGATGCTTTGCATGATGCTTTTCTTACAAAATTTTACCCTTATGATGCATTGACTAATTTTAGGGTGAAAATTATGGAATTTGATCAAGAGTCGGGGAAAGCCTTTCAAGAGGCATGGGATAGATTTAAAATGTTACAAGTTCAGTGTCCCCACCATAACTTTCCTGCTTCCATGTTGCATCAAACTTTTTATGGGGCTTTATCCCCTGAATACCAACCAATGGTAGACAATGCAGCAGGAGGTAGTTTAGGTAGCAAGACTGTTCAACAGTGTCAGGAGTTGTTTGAGATGTTAAGTGTCAATTCTCAACAGAAGGGATCAAGGGGGACAACAAGGGGTGTGAATGAGGTAGGGCTGAGTAACGAGATTGCTAAGCAGTTTGCATTATTAAACCAAAGATTTGATAAATTATCTATGTAAAATGCTTCTTCTGTGCCTTCTACTGCTCATCTTGTTTATGATAGTTGTGTGACATGCGGATCTAAAACTCATGATTATAATTCTTGTCCCACTACTAGTCCCTATAGCTATGACACTGAGCAGGTTCAGGCTATGCAAGAATATGGAAGAAAACTATGTCCAGTCCAGACATGATAACTTTTTCAATTGCAGGAGTTACTTCTTATGATGAACGTTTTTCAATTTAGAATATGGAAGAAAACTATGTCCAGTCCAGACATGATAACTTTTTGGCGATTATAGGTTGGTCGGGAGTTCGGACAGTAGGTTTAATAGGTTTGTCCTAGCTATGGTTAATTAATCTTATATGTCATGTTGTGCAGATTTCAAAGAGATGCAGTAAAATACATTTGTGGTTAGGCACCTCAGTTTTAGTTACTGTTCTATATAACTTTTCAATTTAGAAAGTAGGTCATCTCAACTTTGCAGTCAAGATCCTGATTACTTCTTCCTGCTGAATTTGTAATTATTAAAAGAGTTGGGAATATTATCAATGCTCCTTTTGAACTATTATCAACGCTTCTTTTGAACCTACCACATTACAATATCGGACGGATGTAATTCTTCCTAGTTAACAGGACCATTTATGGAAGCTAAACTTTTCCATTTATGCATACTTGTTGGAAAATATCACCATCAGCACCTTGTTTTTATTGTTATATGATCAAAGCACTATGAGAACTTTTACCTGATGAGGACTTTAACCAAATGTTTTTTATTTCACTTCTGTTTATTGTGAACCAGATTAGATTTATTTACTACTCTTGTCATGGTGACTGCTGCAAGTTTTGACGAAGTTGGGGTCATACGGAGTACAATTTAACTTGTCTTATGATCACCGGATGTTACATGCAGATTTAGAATGGAAACTTATCTATGTTGGCTCTGCTGAAGATGAAACTTATGACCAATTGCTAGAAAGTGTCCTCGTTGGTCCTGTAAATGTAGGAAACTACCGTTTTGTTCTCCAGGTACCTGATATAGTTTTAAAAAGAATATTTGACTTTCAAGAGTTAAACATGTACATTTTGCACTAGCTCTTAGCCCAAGTTTTGGTTGTTGATGTTTGTTTTCCAGGCTGATCCTCCAGAAGGTCATGATTGATAAGGTGCAAAGAAATATATTAACTAACATGGTGCACATGTTCATTCTAACCTTGATTGGTAAATAACACTAATCTTAATCACCTATATAAACACGTATTAAAGCAGTAATGGGGAAAAAATTTAGGACTCTTCAACCTAGTATAAACTTCTAATTATGCAAGTATACATTCAAATATGATATTGTTTTATCTGTTTTAAGAATTCACTTGTTTCTTTCCCCATTTTCAGTGGCAGATTGGGAAGAATGACTCGATGGTGAGATCTATTACCAACAATAGTTTTGGTTGAACATTAGGCTTGAAATTCGTATGATTCAAGTTATGTAGTTTTTATGTTGTTTTTGGCTTGTAATCAAACTTATGTACTTTTTATATTGTTTTTTAGAATTTAGTGAACGTTGAATTTGTTTTTTCATGTTTTTGGTGAATGTTTAATTGAGTTGTATTAGAATGTTGGTATTTTGGTATTTGAACAGGTTGCAGTGACTTTCTAAATAATTTAATTATTTTATTTTATTTTAAATTCTGTACAATTTACCGACGAAATTTTCCGTCGATAATTTTTTTAAACTGATAAAAGATTTACCGACGGAAAGATCCGTCGGTGAATTCTGTAATTACCGACGGATTTTAAGATTTACCGACGGATTTTTTCGTCGGTAATAGCCCAGTTTCTTGAAAATTTGTCGTCCCATCAATTAATTAGCGACAGACATACATTTTCGTAGTTAGAAATTTACCGACGAGGGTCTTAGCGACGAAATTATTTTGCCGTTAATCCGTCGTTAAAGCGTTTAGCGACGAAAATTTTAACTTTTGCGACGGATTTTTCCGTCGCTATTGTGCTATTTTCTTGTAGTGAATATTTAAAAAAAAAACATTTTTTTGGTACATCAAATACCACAACCTAAAAAAAAAGGCTCCCCTTTTACTTGGTTCTTTCCAAACATTGTTTGCAACAATTTTTTAATGTCGTTAGGAGTTTGAGTTTAATAAAAGCATATTGCAAGTAAAATGGTTAAAACTATTAAAAAAATATATGAATAGTTAAAAGCGAAGATAAAGAAAAGTACAGTGATTTAAAATGTCGATAAGTATCCACGAAAATAAGGATTGGTAGAAAGCCCAATCCATTCGATCATTTTCCCTCTCATGAAATTTGAATTTGATAATCCTTAAGTCATTTAAATTTTAAATGTCAATTCAACTGAACTTTGACTAAAAAATTATAAAAACTTTGATTACAAACTTAGAATAGTGAAAATTGTTATTGATAATATTTTTCATATGCCGTGCATCAATAACATTGTTAGAATTTTTAAGAATAATCGAATTTTCATCAAAGTTTAATTGAGTTGTTTATAAAAGTTAAACTGTGTTAAACTAAAATGAGACTATTTTTTTGGAATGGAGAAAATATTGTGTCCTCCTCCGTAAATGAATGTTCAAGATTTGATCTTATGAAAAATCAAATTATTTAAGATTAAGGAAAAAACGGGCTTTTATAAGACGCTAAAATCCGAGGCTAAACCTTGTGTCATGGCAGGCCCGTCTCAATAATTATAGGGGCCCTGTACGAAATGTGAATATTGGGCCCCTAATGTTTAAAAAATTAATACAAAAAATATAATATAATATAATATATATATATATATATATATATATATATATATATATATATATATATATATACTCCTCCGTCCCACAATAAGTGACACACTTTGCCATTTTGGGCGTCCCACTAATAAGTCACACTTCCTAAAATGGCAAAGAATCTTTACTATTCCCTCCACTCATTCTCTCTCTTACATTATTTTAATACTCACAATACCATTATAATTTACTATTCTCTCCACTCATTCTCTCTCCTACTCAACTATCTACACTCACAACACATCAACCTTTTCACTTTTTCCTTAATTCCCGTGCGGAACAGTAACTGTGTCAGTTGTTTTGGGACGGAGGGAGTATATATATATATATTGAAAGATTTGTAGATATCTCGGCTCCATCTTGACGATTATCTTGGGATATCTCAATCAAAGGTTGTTGTGATTGTGTGTATCTTCTCTTTTGGTTAGGTTAGTCGGACCATATAATTAGCATTATTTGTAGATATCTATTCCATGTATAGTTCTAGAGCCAGTATAGACCATATAATTAGCATTATTTGTAGATATTTATTCCATGTATAGTGCTAGAGCCAGTATATAGACCAAAGCATTGTACACGTTTATTTCTCAAGAAAAGGAATAAAACTTTCTTATTCACACAAACTTTTAGTTTTATTATGGTATCAGAGCGGTTTACGATCTAGGCTTCCGCAATTTTTTACCTTCTTGAATCATGACCAACGGATCAGAGCGGCAAAAGCAAGGCTGATGGCAACGTCGTCGGTGGGGGGGGGGGGCAGTCGATGTAATGTCACCCTACTTCATCTCCGCATCCGATAACCCTAACACAGTGTTTGTGAGTGACCTCCTCCGTGATGGGAACTTTGCTGATTGGGAAGAAGAAATGAGTAACGCCCTCTTCGCAAAGAACAAATATGGGTTCGTTGATGGAACCCTCCCAGTCCCGAAAGAAGGTGCTCCAGATCTGTCGGTTTGGAAAAGATGCAATGCCATGGTGAAAGGGTGGCTCAATAGGGCAATGGAGAAGGAGATCAGAAGTAGCGTTAAGCATGCTAACACCGCGCAGGAAATCTGGAAAGATTTGAAAGAAAGGTTTGAAAACGAAAGTGCACCTAGAGCTTATGAGATCAAGCGAGCCATAACCATGACACGACAGGAGGATCTCTCAGTTTTGGCTTACTATACATAGTTGAAAGGATTGTGGGACGAAGTTCAGTCGATCGCACCGGTCCCGAAGTGTATCTGTACCGGTTGCACTTGTGATGTTTCCAAGAGGCTTGTTGAAATGAAGGAAAAGGAGTGGTTGTATGAATTCTTGATGGGTTTAGATGCCAGTTTTGGCACCATCAAAACCCAAATACTAAGCATGACTCCCACCGTGAGTCTGGGAACAGCTTATCACCTAGTTTCACAAGATGAGAAGCAAAAACAGGTTGCTACGGCTAGAAAAATTGAAGTAGAGGCAGCAGCCTTTCAGGCACATGGCACGCAACGATCAGGAGGAAAAGATGACGGAAAGGGGGTGTGAGCACCCCAACCCGGGACCTAACGCGTGTCCCGAGCTTGAGAAGCTCAAACTAAGAAAACCCATCTTATATTTTTAAAACTTTTATTTGCCTTTAAAAGAAAACCAATTCTAAATTTTTCATAAACAAAATCAAATAATAATATCTCCACTTGGAGGAATTTAAACAAATACTTTAATAACCATACTTGATTAATTACATTGAAAATCCTAATTAACATTGTTTGACAAAAGAGTTTTCCTTACAACTTATAAAAGAGTAATACTTAAATATGACTCCAAACAACCCACTCATATACCTATCCTGTTAAGTCCCAAAAGCAAGAGTCCAACTCTTTCCCCGGCCTCACTGGTTCAGGTCACCTGTCTCAGCACAATCTAAAGCAGTAAAAGGGAAGGGGTGAGAATAAATCTCAATAAGCTATTATGAATGCAGCAAGATGCCAAACAATATGCAACACGTAGCATGGTAACACATAACACCTTATGAAAGCGGTAAACACATTAAGTTACCTCATTTTACCTTTCCCGTCTGAACAATAAGTCGTACAACGTGGGAGTAAAACTCCGCTCTTTGGTGAATTGCCCCCATGCACATTCACCGCTTATAGGTCTCATACCCCAGAGATCCATATAAAAAAATAGGATACTTATATGACCCTTATTCAGAGTATCATATAATATCATCGCTACTGTAAAGCTTTTGGCTTCATACAGAGCATTCCACCGGTACACCAAATCGCAGCATAACCGTAAGGGCTTTTGGCTCAATACAGTAGCTTGCACAGCCCACTCTGTGGCCCCGGGAACGGTCCTGTGTATGATGAACCTTCAATCACTTATAGAACAAATCCATAATTGATTGAATTCCATTATACCCCCGAATATCAACACGTTCAAGCACATAATAGATACTTGAAATATAATCCACAAAAAGGGATAATAATATAACAACATGGTAATGTATACTCATGCTAATCCATACCATAGTGCAACAACCATTTAATACACTATGCATAATACCATCAATGAATATGAATTCAATTAAGGTAACAATATAACCACATAATCCACACCGGGATGCAATATAATCAACATGCCAGATAATTCACAATTGGGATACAATACGAGCAACATGCCAGATAATCCACAACTGGAATACCACATAAAAATACCAAATAATCCACACTTGGGATACAACATATTAATATACCAAATAATCCACACTTGGGATACAACATATTAATACCAAATAATCCACACTTGGGATACAACACCACCATGTGATACATACACATTTCCAATTAGCTCAATAGTGAAACCTATAGATTCTACACTATTTCAACTAATCCTCAAAGGTATGGGAGCAAGTAAGGTCACCACGTACCCTAAACCATTTCTACTAAGTCATTATACAACCTTGAAATATCTTAATAAAAGTCTAAGATCAAATTCCCAATTTTGAACCCCTTTGAAGAATTTACGAATCAAGCTTATCATCCGTTTTCCGAACAATATTTAAGCTACTACCACAATTCCATTTTGATCACCTAAGACGTCATTGTGTAGCCAAAGTATTCTACTTTAATCTAGGTTAAAGAGATTTCATTTTGGTTCGAGTTTGATTAGGTTTGAACAGCTCTAAAGTTGATGTGAGAAACCAGGCCAGGGCACGACTCGTGCCCCAGGGCACGACTCGTGCCCATTCCTTTAAGTTACTCAGAACGATTGGACCTCCTAGGCACGAATCGTTATCACGAGTTGGCCATGGGCACGACTCGTGCCAGGGGGCACGACTCGTGCCACGGCCAGAAACCAACACCAGCAGCAGGTTTTCATACATAACCCAAATAGAACCAAAACCCAAACTAAGCTTCATCTAATTTGTGAACATCAAAAGGTTTAATAACTTCACCAATGTCATTATAAATCATTTAAACCCAAGGTAATATAACCTAGACTAATTACACTTTGATTTCCTACTCATTTCACCACCACATTTTAAGATTTCATTCTTAATCTAACTCAACCCATTTCTTATACTCTTTATTACTTCCATGAACAACAACTTTATCCTAGGTCATTACTTCATTCCTTAACTCCAAGAAAGTGTCCTAACACTTCAAATCACAACTATAACCACAATATTAACATCAAATTATTCATGATCATTTAATAGGAGGAAAGTCATAATAATTCACTTTCTAACTCTAATGACTTGGCCAAACCCACATTAAATACTTACACTTAAACCATTATCATCCCCAATTACTCTATACCACTCTTCTTTCAACTTAGATCACCAATTTACAACTTAAGATCAATTTCAACTCAATTAACTTTATTCAAAATACCACAATTCATCTTCTTGAAACAAGAGATTAATTAACACATAAAGTGAGCATTATTTTGAAGGAAGTCATAATAACTTACTTAGAAAATATGAGATGAAACCAAGATTTGTCTAGCTTGATGTATTCCCCTTGCCTCTACGAACATGGAAGTACACCCGGATCTTAAAATGGAGAAGGATTGAACTTACTAATAATTTTAGAAGGTAAGAGTTTAAGTAAGAACTTCCATGGAGAAAAGGTTGAGGAAGAAGAAGAGAATGATGAGGGAAATGAGAGAAGGATGGAGGAAGTATGGGAGGAGTGGGAAAAAGTAAGGCTTTTGACTAATGAAGAAGGAGGGGTGAGGGGAGAGTTGACACTTGGAGGAGGTTGAGGTTGTAAGAGGAAAATGGCCCCCCCTTGATAATTAAAGGCTTTCCAAATTTCCACATAAATAAATCTAACTACCCACATTTTATTTATTTTGTCCATTTCTATTATTATACTTCTCCCAAGATGCTTTATTTAATTTCCCAATCATCTCAACCTAATAAAAGAAATTAATGATATAAAATAAACACACAAAGTTAACATTAATTTTAAAAGCATATAATATGATAATAAAATAGTGCCTAGGTTTAGGGTCGTTACAGGGGGCACAAAGGAAAAGCCCAAGTGTACCCACTGTGGAAAGCTCTATCATACGGTTGAAAATTGTTTCGAAATCATTGGCTACCCGGAAGGGAGGAAGAAAGGAGGAACCAGCAGCTTCAAGGCAAAAGGGTCTGGAAAGGAAAACTTGGCAGCTGGCATGACAAGTCCAATACCTGGGCTTTCGGACGAGCAATACAAGTAGCTGACACAGTTCTTCTCCGACAAATCCAATGGCGAGCAACACAACTCTCCAACAGCAAACTTGGCGGGTAAGGTGAATGGTATTAATTATTGGATAATAAACTCCGGGGCTAGTGAACATATCACTTGCAATGGCAAGATTCTCGAAAAACAATTCAGACCAGGAACATCAATGCCAGTAAAGGTTGCAAACGGCGAGACTGTACCTGTCAAGAGTATTGGTGAAACTGAATTACCAAATGGATTGAAAATCCAACATGTTTTAAACATGCCCGCTTTTCAATGCAATTTATTGTCCCTTAGCCGATTGACTAAGGATCTAAACTGTGCCCTAACATTTTTTCCCGATTTATGTGTGATACAGGACTTACCTTCGAGGACTCTGATTGGGATGGGTAGGCGCAGCAATGGTCTTTATCTCTTGGAGCCGGTAGCAAAACAACGAAGAGCTTTGATGGCAGCAGTAGATCAGCGGGTATGGCACAAACGATTGGGTCACAGTTCTGTTTTAAATTCTCTGTATTTTCATAGTATTTGTGGTAGCAATTCTGAAAAGGAAAAGGGGCATTGTGATTCTTGCTTAAAGGCAAAAGTGACTAGACTTCCATTTCCGCTTAGTAGTATTCAAACACATTCATGTTTTGAATTGATTCATTGTGACATTTGGGGAGGTTATAAGAAACCGTCTCTTTCTGGTGCACACTATTTTTTAACTATTGTCGATGATTTTAGTCGAGCGATTTGGATTTATTTGATGAAACATAAACATGAAGTGCGTGATTATCTTGTTATGTTTTGCAACATGGTAAATACCCAATTTGAAAAGAAAGTCAAAAGGATTAGGAGTGATAATGGAGGGGGAATTTCAATCAAATGAAATATCCGTATATTACTCTTCTAACGGGATTATCCTAGAGACTTCTTGCACTGACACACCACAACAAAATCGAGTCGTTGAGCGAAAACACCGACATGTTCTTGAAATGGCTAGGGCTCTGAGGTTTGAAGCAGGGCTACCAAAATCATTTTGGGGGGAATGTGTTTTAACCGCAGCCTACATTATCAACCGCTTACCCACAAAAGTTCTTAATAACCAAACTCCATATGAAATCTTGTTCCAAAAGAAACCCGTTTTTAGTCACCTTAGAGTTTTTGGTTGTCTTGTTTATGCAAAAGATACCAAGAAAGGGGGAGACAAATTCGACCAACGTGGATGCCCTTGTGTTTTCATTGGATACCCATATTCTCAAAAGGGGTACAAAGTATTCGATCTTGAAACAAGGAAATCATATACCTCTCGTGATGTAAGGTTCGTCGAGGACAATTTTCCTTTCAAGGAGATGGACAAAACAATGGGTATTGGGACAGTGAGCCATGGCATGAGCAATCAAAATGATGATGATTTTTTGGGTTTTGACATACTTACTGGAGGGACAAGTCAACCAGAGCAAGAGAACACCGATGGGTCTGATAACCATGGCCCATGCAGCCCGGCCATTCTTGAGCAGGACAGCCCAACTGATAGTATGCCCCAGTCCCAAAATTTTGCACAGCAAGATTCTGGACAGCAGCAAATTGAAGGCCAACGCCGAAGCACACGCACAAGGCATCAGCCCAAGCACCTTGAAGAATATATTGTTTCGCTACCATCCTCCATTGACCATGCGCCGCCCATTCCAACTCCAGAAACCTCGACGGTATATCCTTTATCTAACTTTGTCTCTTATCAAAGATTTTCTCCTAACCATAAAGCGTTTCTTGCGGCCATCACATCAAATGATGAGCCTAAATATTATTATCAGGCAGTTAAACACAAACATTGGCGTGATGCAATGAAGCGGGAGATTGATGCTTTGGAGGCAAATAAAACGTGGACACTTGAATCGCTGCCACAAGGAAAGAAGGCAGTAGATTCAAAATGGGTCTACAAAATAAAATATAATCCAAACGGTGAGATTGAGTAATACAAGGCGCGTTTGGTGGCAAAGGGTTTCACGCAAGTTGAGGGCATAGACTTCCACGAGGCCTTCGCACCGGTTACAAAACTAGTCACCATGCGAAGTCTTCTTGCGGTTGCTGTGAAAAGAAATTGGCACATTCACCAACTTGACGTGAACAACGCCTTCCTCCATGGTGATTTAGTCGAGGACGTGTACATGAAAATTCCTGAAGGCTTTTCAAAAGAAGGAGAAACTAGAGTTTGCAAACTCCAAAAGTCTCTGTATGGACTGCGTCAAGCCTCGCGAAATTGGTATCACAAATTCACTAAAGCTCTTCTCGCCACCAGTTTTCGTCAATCCCAAGCGGACCATTGTTTGTTCATTTTCAGAAGAGGTACAACGTATATAGCTGCTTTGATTTATGTTGATGATGTGATTTTGGTTGGAAACGATTGCGCCAAGATTGAATATGTCAAACGGCATCTACATGATTTGTTTAGCATCAAGGATTTAGGGCCCTTGAAATATTTTTTGGGCATTGAAGTGGCACGCTCGCCGGAAGAGATAGTCCTAAGCCAACGCAAGTATACTCTAGATATACTTGAGGAAAGTGGGCTACAAGGAGGACGACCAAGCAATTTTCCGATGGAGCAAAATTTAAAGTTCAATCCCAACGATGACAGTCCATTTGTTGATGCCTCGCAATACCGCCGCTTGATCAGAAGACTATTGTATTTGACAGTAACACGCCCAGATATTCAGTTTGCCGTGAACAAACTCAACCAATTTCTCTCGGCACCTCGGCGGACTCATTGGGCAGCAGCTATCCGCGTTCTGCGTTTCTTAAAGGGGACAGCCGGCCAAGGACTTTTTCTTCCCTCACAAGGAACACTCAGTCTCAATGCTTACTGCGATGCCGATTAGGGAGCCTGCCCAGTCACTCGCCGATCATGTACTGGTTATTTCATTTCACTTGGAGGTTCTCCTATCTCTTGGTGAAGTAAAAAACAGTCAGTCGTAGCTCGCTCTTCAGCTGAAGCTGAATACCGGGCAATGGCCACTACTGTCAGCGAAATAATTTGGCTGCGATGGTTACTTTGCGACCTTGAAGCCCCACAAACGAAAGCAACTCCGCTACACTGTGACAATCAAGCCGCATGTCACATTGCCAACAACCCAGTTTTTCACGAAAGAACGAAACATGTTGAGATGGATTGCTACTTCGTTCGTGAATGGGTTGACTCTTCTGACATTGTTCCATGCAAAATTTCTAACCATGATCAGGTTGCCGATCTATTCACAAAGGCGTTAGGGGCGGCTCGTTTCAAATTTTTGGTTGGCAAGTTGGGCATTCGTGACCTTCATGCGCCAACTTGAGGGGGAGTGAAAGATTTGTAGATATCTCGGCTCCATCTTGACGATTATCTTGGGATATCTCAATCAAAGGTTGTTTTGATTGTGTGTATCTTCTCTTTTGGTTAGGTTAGTCAGACCATATAATTAGCATTATTTGTAGATATCTATTCCATGTATAGTGCTAGAGCCAGTATATAGACCAAAGCATTGTACACGTTTATTTCTCAAGGAAAGGAAAAAAACTTTCTTCTTCACTCAAACTTTTAGTTTTATTATATATATATATATATATATATATATATATATATATATATATATATATATATATATATATATATATATATATATATATATATATATATATATATATAGTTTTGTTAGGATACCCCCTTCAAGAGTATCTTAACAAGTGGCCCATTATTTTTGGACAAAAATGTCCCTCGTTTCTCAAAGCAACCATATATATGATGGGGATAAAATTGTAATCATCAAAGAGAGAGATATATACTAACTCTCTCTCTTATTTAATGCTAACTCTCTTTCTCTCTCTTTGATGATTACAATTTTGTCCCCATCATACATATGGTTGCTTTGAGGAACGAGGGACATTTTTGTCCTAAAAATAATGGGTCACTTGTTAAGATACTCCTATGGTGGGTATCCTAACAAAACCCATATATATATATATATATATATATATATATATATATATATATATATATATATATATACAGATTAAAGTTTTACAAAATTAAGCAATAAAATTCAAAATAATTTATTACATTGATTATTACTTTTCGACACAACTTTAACTTTTTTTTTTTTTTGAGAAGCTATATACCTAATGGGCCTAGATAAAATGGGGGCCCTCCAAAATTTGGGGCCCTGTGCGAAGGACCCTCTTGCACCTTACAAGAGCCGCCCTGTGTCATGGATCTCTTGATGATGCACGATACCTTCCTGATCGCTTTCAGGTTTCCAGTCCCAGACTCCCGCAATGATGAAAATTGTTTAGGCGAAATTGTAATTCCATTTTTTGTTTAATTTTTTCGAAACAACAAATCACTCAGTTTCTCTTCTATCTCACTTTCATACTCACAACACTTACATTTTTTCTTAGTTTTCGAGCAAAAACACAAATAAAAATTTTATGTGGGACGTATTAGGAATATAATATCATTATATTATATTCAAGTATATATTGTAATAAATAGATTAGGAAACATAATCCTTGTATTATATTAGAAAACACAATCTTAGAAACATTCTCCTTCTAGGAGATTAATCCTTATATTAGATTAAGAAACACAATCTTAGAAACCTTCTCCTTCTAGGAGATTCCTCGTTGTAATCCTATAAATATGTATCTCTAGCATCATAATCAATTGAGTCATTCAATACAATTCTTCTCTTCTATGTATGATTGGCTCCGTCTCTCTCTCTAAAATCTAATATGGTATCAGAGCATTAAGATCCATAGAAGAACTTCTCCGCCACCTTGCTTTCGTCACCAACTACCAAAACTCCCACCACCCTCGGCTTAAAACCCTCAAAGTCGAAACCCGCCCACCCATGGCAAACGAAACCTCAATTTTTTTTTTGTAATTCAACCCCCTCGGTTCAAAACCCCATAACCCCACCCTTCTTATAGGGAATTGCCAAAATTGTCTTGGCTCACCATATTTCAATGTGAAAACCCAAACCCACACGTGAGGGGTAAAACCCCTACGTGTACAAGGTGACTCCACGTGCATAACCCCTACTTCAAAACCCCCTCGACCTAGCCGAAACCAATTCCCCCTACTTCAAAACCCAAACCCACACGTGAGGGGTAAAACCCCTACGTGTACAAGGTGACTCCACGTGCATAACCCCTACTTCAAAACCCCCTCGACCTAGCCGAAACCAATTCCCCCTACTTCAAAACCCAAACCCACACGTGAGGGGTAAAACCCCTACTTGTACAAGGTGACTCCACGTGCTCGTCTCACACGTGAGGGGTAAAACCCCTACTTGTACAAGGTGACTCCACGTGCATAACCCCTACTTCAAAACCCCCTCGGCCTAGCCGAAACCAATTCCCCCAACTTCAAAACCCCCTCGGCAAAACCGAAACCCCCTCTCCACAACCCCACCGTCTCCGACGTAGTCATGCTCCAACCTAACACCACCTCGGATGCGAGGAACCACATCTCATCAAAATGACGTACATGTCCGGGAACACATCTTCAACTCGTCATCAAACCCGGTTCATTTCATCACTCTCCAAGATTGGACTTATCCAAAAAACGTCCATCTTGCGGGGGCATATTAGGAATATAATATCATTATATTATATTCAAGTATATATTGTAATAAATAGATTAGGAAACATAATCCTTGTATTATATTAGAAAACACAATCTTAGAAACCTTCTCCTTCTAGGAGATTAATCCTTGTATTAGATTAGGAAACACAATCTTAGAAATCTTCTCCTTTTAGGAGATTTCTCATTGTAATCCTATAAATATGTATCTCTAGCATCCTAATCAATTGAGTCTTTCAATACAATTCCTCTCTTTCTTATTTTGATTGACTTCGCCTAACCCTCATTATTCTAATAAGACGGAGGGAATTTATATAATACTCCCTTCGGCAGAAACATGATAACAAGAAGTAGACAAATGAATAACTATTTTAAATTTAAAAATGATTTTGAAAAAAGTTGATTTGAATAGAAAGTTATAAATATTCTTGATATATATTTTTAAATTTTGCAAAAATATAATGAGCTATAAAACAAATTTGAAAAATAATAATTTAGAGACAAAGTTATTTAAAGATAAAATGTTAAAAGATTATTTATTTTGAAAAAAGACATTTAATTTGAGACAATAGTACCTTAAATAAAGAAAATTAATGTACAAAAATTGACAGGTCATACACTCCAAATGCACGGCCCAAATCTAAAAATTTTAGTTTCATTCAATAGTCGAGATCACTTGTATCACTTTTATTTATCATATTAAGTATTATAGGTAATCCAACGATTATGGGTCAATGATGATATCATGGGCATGTCAACCCTAATAATTAATAATTGTTGGATCACTTGTAGTAAGGGCCGGCCCTGAGAAATTTGGGCCCTACACAAACTATTTAGTCGAAGGCCCTACAATGTTATTACATTCTTGAATCTCTACTTTTCTCTTCGTCTTTCTGTCTCTAATCGTTTTTAGGTGTCTATTTTCGACTTTTTTGAATCATAAACTATCAACGATAGTTGGAGAAAATTTTATTGAGTATGGGACATGAACAATTGAGTTTGGTATTTAGATTGGTTTGAAAAAATTACAAAACAATTCTAGAAATAATACAATAATTTTTAGTAATATTTCAAATGATTTAAAGAAATATTTCACCAAAATATTTTAGTGGTAAATGTAAATAATATACGGAAATATTTCAATAATATTAAAGAAATAATTGCAAATAATTTATTAAAATATATTTCAAAATATTAAAATAAAAATTAACTTGATAATTAAGTTTGGAATAAAGGGATAAAAGCCTAGCTAATTCACATTGGAAAAATGAGAGAAAAGCCCGAGAAGATGAGTGGGAGGAAAGGCTAAGGAGGAAAAAGACAAATCTGTGATTATTGAGAGAAAATCCAGAATTTTTTCTCAAATAATACATTTTTAAAATTTTATTTACCAAAGTGACTTACTGTTCAAACTTTTTCCCAAAATGTCCCATTTTTTGAAAACTCGCTACACCGTGTAGCGAGTTTATAATTTTTCAATTAAAATCGCTACACGGTGTAGCGATTTTAAATTTGCTAAATTTTATTTAATATTTATGCTTTAAAAAAAAAAAAAACCAAATTTGAAATCGCTACAGGATGTAGCGATTTCAAATTATCACATTACACGTGCCCAACAAACAAAGTCCACCACCACCACGTACCACTCTAGTATACTAATAATAATAATAATAATTACTTCCTCCGACTCTAAATTACAAAATGATAATATAAAAATTATATATTAATAAAGAAAACTAAATAGAAATATTATTTTTTTTTTATCTCAAATAAATATTTTAAAAAATATATTTCTATAAAAAAATATTTTTCATTTCAAAAATAAATATTTCTTTCGATTCAAAATGAATAACCAAAAAATAATACTACATTTTTTGTCCAAATAAATGTGCATTACTTCCTTCGTCTCAATGAATATTTTATAAAATAATACTCTTCATTTGCCTAAAAAATTAATATCATATTTTGAGACGAAGATTTAGAGGCGAATGAAGTAGTATTAATTTTTAAAATATTCATTGAGATGAAGGAAGTAATGCTCATTTTTTTGGGATAAAAAATGTAGTATTATTTTTTGGTTATTCATTTTGAGTCGAAAGTAATATTTATTTTTGAAATGAAAAATTTTTAATATCATATTTTGAGACGAAGACACTAACATTACAAACATTAATTTTAGAGACAAATGAAGTAGTATTATTTTATAAAATATTCATTGAGACGAAGGAAGTAATGCTCATTTATTTGGACAAAAGAATTTATTTTTTGGTTATTCATTTTGAGTCGAAAGAAATATTTATTTTTGAAATGAAAAATATTTTTTTATAGAAGTACATTTTTTAAAATATTTATTTGAGATGGAAAAAATAATATTTCTATTTAATTTTCTTTATTAATATATAATTTTTATATTATCATTTTGTAATTTAGAGTGGGAGGAAGTAATTATTATTATTATTATTAGTATACTAACGTGGTGGTAGTGGACTTTGTTTGTTGGTTACGTGGTGTAATGTGATAATTTGAAATCGCTACATCATGTAATGTAGCGATTTCAAATTTGGTTTTTTTTTTTTTTTTTTTAAAGCATAAATATTAAATAAAATTTAGCAAATTTAAAATCGCTACACCGTGTAGCGATTTTAATTGAAAAATTATAAACTCGCTACACGGTGTAGCGAGTTTTCAAAAAATGGGACATTTTGGGAAAAAGTTTGAACAGTGAGTCACTTTGATAAATAAAATTTTAAAAATGTATTATTTGAGAAAAAATTCGAAAATCCAACAGGTTAATAGACTCTCCCAAAATAAATTGTCACATTAAAGTTTTTATATGGACAAATGAAATAATAAGCCCAGGACTTAGGGTCTGTGTTTGATAAATCAATTAAGCTCTTAAATTTGAATGTTGAGTTAAAATCTATATATATATATATATTAAAGTTGGTGAGGAGGGTTATGACTTCGCCACGTGGACAAATTTAGGCAAACTCTTGATTTTGAGATTTCCACGTCATCACTATCCCAAAATCTATATGACTTTTGGTATTCTCCTTATTAGCTAATACTATTAGTTAATAATAATAGTTATTATATAGGTTAACTATTACTATTAATAGTATTAGTTAACTATAATAGTTACTTTATAAGTTAACTATTACTATTAATTGTATTAGTTAACTATAATAGTTACTATATATGTTAACTATTATTATTAATTGTATTAGTTAACTATAATAGTTACTATATAAGTTAACTATTACTATTAATAGTATTAGTTAATTATAATAGTTACTATATAAGTTAACTATTACTATTAATAGTATTCGTTAATTATAATAATTACTATATATGTTAACTATTACTATTAATAGTATTAATTAACTATAATAGTTACTATATAAGTTAACTGTTACTATTAATTGTATTAGTTACTATATAATAGTTACTATATATGTTAACTATTATTATTAATTGTATTAGTTAACTATAATAGTTACTATATAAGTTAACTATTACTATTAATAGTATTAGTTAATTATAATAGTTACTATATAAGTTAACTATTACTATTAATAGTATTCGTTAATTATAATAATTACTATATATGTTAACTATTACTATTAATAGTATTAGTTAACTATAATAGTTACTATATAAGTTAACTGTTACTATTAATTGTATTAGTTAACAAAAAAATTGAGATTTTGCTACGAAAATTTTTGTAGCAAAATGTTAAGTTTTCGTAGCTAAAGAGTATTGGCGACGAACCTGTTTTCGTCGCAAGTTCGTCGCCTATGCGACGTCGCTAAAGGGTATTGGCGACGAAATAATATTCGTAGTCGTAGGTATATTTTTTAGCCACGAAAAATAAATTTCGTCGCCATATAATTTCTGCGACAAAATATAAAATCGTCGCTAGAGGGTATTTTTCGTAGTCAAATGAATTCTTTCAGCGACGAATTAATTCGTCCCAAATTATCCAGTTTTATACTACAAAATATTTTCGTCGCCGAATGTTACTGTCTTGCTATGAAACATTTTCATAGCTATAAATGCATTCTTCTACTACAAAATATTTTCGTCGCCGAATGTTACTGTCTTGCTATGAAACATTTTCATAGCGTAGCCATCTTTTTTACTACGAAATATTGTGTTGCAAAATGTGATTTTAATCTAATTGCTGCTCAAAGAATAAACAATATATATGTGAATATATTATATTTATCAAAATACTACACGTTATCCAAATATAATTAATTATCATTAAAATTGTCGATACATCCCCAAATAACGAAGTAAAAAAAAATACATGTCTCTAATATCTCAGTTAAAGCGACAAAAACATATCTTCACTATCTCAAATCTTCACTATCTGAATGTAGTTGAAGCGACAAAAACATATCTTCACTATCTCAAATCTTCACTATTTCAATGTCCAACTATATAAATTTTCTTTCCATAAGTAATTACGTAGTAGCTCTAGCCAAACACTACCAGAAACAGGTCATTTAGCGACGGAATTATCAGCGACGGACAGATTCCGTCGCTAAATAGCGGCGGAATATAGGCTTTAGCGTCGGAATTATTTTGGCGTCAAATTTAGCGACGGAATTTAATTCCGCCGCTAAATTCCGCCGCTAAAACGAATATTCCTCGAATATTTGTTTATTTCCGCCGCTAATTTGGCGGTTGATTTACCGACGGAATATTCCGCCGCTAAATATTTATCAGCGACGGAATTATTCCGCCGGTGAAAATATATCATTTTTTTATTTTTTATTTATCGGCGTCGGAAATATTCCGACGGTGAAATTAAAATATTTTTATTTTTCTTTTTGAAATATTACAGACGGAATATTTCCGACGCTAAATAATTAATTTTTTTAATTTATTAGCGTCGGAAAAATTCGACAGTGAAATTAAATGTTTTTTTAATAAACACCGACGGAATATTTCCGCCGCGATAATTTAATATTTTTTTATTTATCGGCGACGGAAATATTCCGTTCTTGATAATAAAATGTAATTTTTGTTTATTTTTAGAACTAATTAACAAAATAACAAACTAAAAAACATTAAAATATCATAAATATTTATGATATTTTTGAAAAAATAAATAAATCATAAATATTTATTAATTTTAATTTTATAATGCCATTATTTTTATTTATATAAAATATGAAAGTTATTTTAAATTACTCTCAAAAAAATAAATATGAGTCGATAAATATTATTTTGAAAAAATAAATAAATTCTAAACCACTAAACCTAATACCCTATATAATATACACTATACCCTTACACCACATACCACTATACCACATACCACATACCACTATACCACTACACCTATACCACATACCCTACACCCTATACCCTATACCCTATACCAAAGTTGACGAAAGGGTGATGACATATTTGTTGAGCACGCGTTGACCCTTACTAAGGCATTATGTGGCTTCCAATTTATCTTGACTCATCTAGATAACGAGCGGCTCCTCATCAAATCCCAACTTTGGAGAAGTTGTTAAGCGAGATCAATTCAAGGCAATAAATGACGAAGGGATGCCAATGTACCCAGACCATTCATGAGGGCAAATTATACATCCACTTCTCGGTCGACTTCCCAGATTCCTTGACTTAGAACAATGCAAGGCCACAGAGGGTGTGTTGCCTCCTAAGCCTTCATCGCGAGATGACGGATATGGAGCTTGATGAGTGCGAGGAGACAACCCTTCACGATGTCAACATTGAAGCTTACGATGTAGATGATGACATGCGCGGTGGTGGGGGCCGAGAGAGTGCGGTGTGCTCGGCGGTAATTATGTGGGTCTTTGTTTTACGGATATCTTAGTTATGACTTATGAGACAATAATCTCCAGTGTTGTCTAATAGTTGGTTAGTTCCTAGTTTTGGACTAATCTTGTTTTTGTTTTATTTTGGATAAAAAATTTAAAATTGTATGCAATTTACCAATTTGGGAATAGCTACAAGAACCCTTGCAATTCTTATATCCCTAACAACCTAAACCACTAAACCACTAACCCTAAACCACTAAACCCACAAACCCTAAACCACTAAACCCTAATCCTAAACCACTAAACCCTAAACCACAACCACAACCTGACAAACCACAAGCCACAAACCACTGAAGCCACAACCTAAGCCTGGCACAACCACTAAACACAACCACTAACCACAAACCACAAACCTAAACCACTAAACCTAAACCACAAGCCACTAAACCACACAAACCACAAGCCACACCTGACAACCACAACCACAACACTAAGCCACAACCTAAACCCCTAACCCACAAACCTAAGCCACTAACCCACAAGCCACAACCACAAACCCTGAAACCACTGACCACTGACCAAACCACTAAACCACTGAAGCCAGCCACAACCCAACCTGACAAACCACTAAACCACAAACCACTAAGCCACCCAACCCCAAGCCTTAACCCACTAAACCACTATACCTAAACCACTGAAGCCACTAACCACAAACCACAAGCCACAACCCAACCTAAACCACAACCCACATAGTGTATAGGGTATAGGGTATAGTGTATAGGGTATAGGGTATAGGGTATAGGGTATAGGGTATAGGGCATAGGGTATAAGGTATTGTGTATAGTGTATAGGGTATAGTGTATAGTGTATAGGGTATAGGGTATACGGTATAGGATATCGGGTATAGGGTATAGGGTATAGTGTATAGGGTATAGGGTATAGGGTATAGTGTATAGGGTATAGTGTATAGTGTATAGGGTATAGGGTATAAGGTATAGTGTATAGGGTATAGGGTATAAGGGTATAAGTATAGGGTATAGTGTATAGTGTATAGGGTATAGGGTATAGAATTATAGGGTATAAGTATAGGGTATAGGGTATAGGGTATAGTGTATAGGGTATAGGGTATAGGGTATAGGGTATAGTGTATAGGGTATAGGGTATAGGGTATAGGGTATAGGGTATAGTGTATAGGGTATAGGGTATAGGGTATAGTGTATAGGGTATAGTGTATAGTGTATAGGGTATAGGGTATAGTGTATAGGGTATAGGGTATAGGGTATAGTGTATAGGGTATAGGGTATAGGGTATAGGGTATAGGGTATAGGGTATAGGGTATAGGGTATAGGGTATAGGGTATAGTGTATAGGGTATAGGGTATAGGGTATAGGGTATAGGGTATAGTGTATAGGGTATAGTGTATAATGTATAGGGTATAGGGTATAGGGTATAGGGTATAGGATATAGGGTATAGGGTATAGGGTATAGGGTATAGTGTATAGGGTATAGTGTATAGGGTATAGGGTATAGTGTATAGGGTATAGTGTATATAGGGTATAGGGTATAGGGTATAGGGTATAGGGTATATAGGGTATAGGGTATAGGGTATAGGGTATAGGGTATAGGGTATAGGGTATAGGGTATAGTGTATAGGGTATAGGGTATAGGGTATAGTGTATAGGGTATAGTGTATAGTGTATAGGGTATAGGGTATAGGGTATAGGGTATAGGGTATAGGGTATAGTGTATAGGGTATAGTGTATAGGGTATAGGGTATAGGGTATAGGGTATAGGGTATAGGGTATAGGGTATAGGGTATAGGGTATAAGATATAGGGTATAGGGTATAGGGTATAGGGTATAGGGTATATAGGGTATAGGGTATAGGGTATAGTGTATAGGGTATAGTGTATAGGGTATAGTGTATAGGGTATAGTGTATAGGGTATAGTGTATAGGGTATAGTGTATAGGGTATAGGGTATAGTGTATAGGGTATAGGGTATAGTGTATAGTGTATAGGGTATAGGGTATAGTGTATAGGGTATAGGGTATAGTGTATAGGGTATAGTGTATAGGGTATAGTGTATAGGGTATAGGGTATAGTGTATAGGGTATAGGGTATAGGGTATAGGGTATAGGATATAGGGTATAGTGTATAGGGTATAGGGTATAGTGTATAGTGTATAGGGTATAATGTATAGTGTATAGTGTATAGGGTATAGTGTATAGGGTATAGGGTATAGTGTATAGGGTATAGTGTATAGGGTATAGGTATAGTGTATAGTGTATAGGGTATAGTGTATAGGGTATAGGGTATAGGTATAGGGTATAGTGTATAGGGTATAGGGTATAGGGTATAGTATATAGGGTATAGAGTATATGGTATAGGGTATAGTGTATAGGGTATAGGGTATAGGGTATAGTATATAGGGTATAGGGTATAGAATATAGGGTATAGGGTATAGTGTATAGGGTATAGTGTATAGGGTATAGGGTATAGGGTATAGGGTATAGTGTATAGTGTATAGGGTATAGTGTATAGGGTATAGGGTATAGGGTATAGGGTATAGGGTATAGTGTATAGGGTATAGGGTATAGGGTATTGTGTATAGGGTATAGGGTATAGGGTATAGGGTATAGGGTATAGGATATAGGGTATAGGGTATAGGGTATAGGGTATAGGGTATAGGGTATAGTGTATAGGGTATAGTGTATAGGGTATAGTGTATAGGGTATAGTGTATAGGGTATAGTGTATAGTGTATAGGGTATAGGGTATAGGGTATAGGGTATAGGGTATAGTGTATAGGGTATAGGGTATAGGGTATAGGGTATAGGGTATAGGGTATAGGGTATAGTGTATAGGGTATAGTGTATAGGGTATAGGGTATAGGGTATAGTGTATAGGGTATAGTGTATAGTGTATAGGGTATAGGGTATAGGGCATAGGATATAGGGTATAGTGTATAGGGTATAGTGTATAGTATATAGGGTATAGGGTATAGTGTATAGGGTATAGTGTATAGTGTATAGTGTATAGGGTATAGGGTATAGGGTATAGGGTATAGGGTATAGTGTATAGGGTATAGTGTATAGGGTATAGTGTATAGTGTATAGTGTATAGGGTATAGTGTATAGGGTATAGGGTATAGGGTATAGGGTATAGGGTATAGGGTATAGGGTATAGTGTATAGGGTATAGTGTATAGGGTATAGGGTATAGGGTATAGGGTATAGGGTATAGGGTATAGTGTATAGGGTATAGGGTATAGGGTATAGGGTATAGGGTATAATGTATAGGGTATAGGGTATAGGGTATAGTGTATAGGATATATTGTATATGGTATAGGGTATAGGGTATAGTGTATAGGGTATAGTGTATAGGGTATAGGGTATAGTGTATAGGGTATAGTGTATAGGGTATAGGGTATAGGGTATAGGGTATAGGGTATAATGTATAGGGTATAGGGTATAGGGTATAGGGTATAGTGTATAGGGTATAGTGTATAGGGTATAGGGTATAGTGTATAGGGTATAGGGTATAGTGTATAGGGTATAGGGTATAGTGTATAGGGTATAGGGTATAGGGTATAGTGTATAGTATATAGGGTATAGGGTATAGGATATAGGGTATAGTGTATAGGGTATAGTGTATAGGGTATAGGGTATAGTGTATAGTGTATAGTGTATAGGGTATAGTGTATAGGGTATAGGGTATAGTGTATAGGGTATAGTGTATAGGGTATAGTGTATAGGGTATAGGGTATAGTGTATAGTGTATAGGGTATAGTGTATAGGGTATAGGGTATAGGGTATAGTGTATAGGGTATAGGGTATAGGGTATTGTGTATAGGGTATAGGGTATAGGGTATATGGTATAGGGTATAGGGTATAAGGTATAGGGTATACTGTATAGGGTATAGGGTATAGGGTATAGGGTATAGAGTATAGGGTATAGTGTATAGGGTATAGTGTATAGGGTATAGGGTATAGTGTATAGGGTATAGTGTATAGGGTATAGTGTATATGGTATAGGGTATAGGGTATATGGTATAGGGTATAGGGTATAGGGTATAGGGTATAGGGTATAGTGTATAGGGTATAGTGTATAGGGTATAGGGTATAGGGTATAGTGTATAGGGTATAGGGTATAGGGTATAGTGTATAGGGTATAGTGTATAGGGTATAGTGTATATGGTATAGTGTATAGTGTATAGGGTATAGGGTATAGTGTATAGGGTATAGGTATAGTGTATAGTGTATAGGGTATAGTGTATAGGGTATAGTGTATAGTGTATAGGGTATAGGGTATAGGGTATAGGGTATAGTGTATAGGGTATTGGGTATAGTGTATAGTGTATAGGGTATAGGGTATAGGGTATAGGGTATAGGGTATAGGGTATAGTGTATAGGGTATAGTGTATAGGGTATAGTGTATAGGGTATAGGGTATAGGGTATAGGGTATAGTGTATAGGGTATAGTGTATAGGGTATAGGGTATTATGTATAGGGTATTATGTATAGGGTATAGGGTATAGGGTATAGTGTATAGGGTATAGTGTATAGGGTATTGGGTATAGGGTATTGGGTATAGGGTATTGGGTATAGGGTATAGGGTATAGTGTATAGGGTAAAGTGTATAGGGTATAGTGTATAGGGTATAGTGTATAGGGTATAGTGTATAGGGTATAGGGTATAGTGTATAGGGTATAGGGTATAGGGTATAGGGTATAGGGTATAGGGTATAGTGTATAGGGTATAGTGTATAGGGTATAGTGTTTAGGGTATAGGGTATAGGGTATAGGGTATAGGGTATAGGGTATAGGGTATAGGGTATAGTGTATAGGGTATAGTGTATAGGGTATAGGGTATAGGGTATAGGGTATAGTGTATAGGGTATAGGGTATAGGGTATAGGGTATAGGGTATAGTATATAGGGTATAGGGTATAGTGTATAGTGTATAGTGTATAGTGTATAGGGTATAGGGTATAGTGTATAGGGTATAGTGTATAGGGTATAGTGTATAGGGTATAGGGTATAGGGTATAGGGTATAGGGTATAGTGTATAGGGTATAGGGTATAGTGTATAGGGTATAGGGTATAGGGTATAGGGTATAGGGTATAGGGTATAGGGTATAGTGTATAGGGTATAGGGTATAGGGTATAGTGTATAGGATATAGGGTATAGGGTATAGGGTATAGGGTATAGTGTATAGGGTATAGGGTATAGGGTATAGGGTATAGTGTATAGGGTATAGTGTATAGGGTATAGTGTATAGGGTATTAGGTTTAGGGTTTAGAATTTATTTATTTTTTTGAGAGTAATTTAAAATAACTTTCATATTTATATAAATAAAATTAATGATATTTATTAAATTAAAATTAATAAATATTTAGAATTTATTTATTTTTTCAAAAATATAATAAAAACAATTATATTTATTAATAATAGCGGCGGAAATTTCCGTGTGAGTTTAAATCGGCGGCGAAATTTCCGTCGGTGATCGTGCCATGTCATCGATCCGAGGTGAACGTAATGTCTAGCGGCGGAGTATTAGTCGTGAGCGGAAATATAAAAAAAAATTTACGCCCTAAATTCTTTTACGATCTCTAAACACTCCACTCTCTCTTCCCGCTTTCTCTCTCTTCCCCGCGTCGAGCTCTCTCTTCCTTCGCCGTCTCGGACCATCGCCGTCGCCTCTCGCGTCGTCGCCTCCTTTGCCGTCCTCTCGACTCCACCGCTGCAGCCGTGCGAGCTTTGCCGTCCACCATCTCGGCAAAGTCTCCCACCGTCTGCGTCTCTCTCGTCTCTCTCTCCCTAACAAGTTCTCTTGCCCTAATCTTGATCCCCCAAATCTCGGGTAATTTCTATCCAATTTCGTTCCATTGATCCCTTAGTCATGTTTTGATTTTCAATTCTTTAATTTGTAAATTTTGAATATTTGGAAAGCGCGTCTTGCGGGTTATTTTTTATTTTTCTTCATTTCAATTTTATGTTTTTACGGTTTTTTTGGGCAATTATTGGTGTTTAATTTAGATATTTTTAGAAGTGTTTTGATGTAGTCATTTTTTCTGATTCTGCTATGAATGTGTCAATTTTTTGTGTGTGAGTGATCCCTACATGTTCTTGTCGTTATTCATCCCAAGCCCCAACGACCACAGGAGGAACATTGGACGTCTATCTCCGACCTTTGATGGACGGAGTGAAGCGGCTTTGGGAGGATGGGGTCGAAACGTGGGATACTTTCAAGCGAGAGAATTTCGGCATGAAGAGGCTGCGTTGATGTGGACGGTTAATGACTTCCCTGCATATGGGATGTTATCGGGTTGGAGCACCTTTGGGAAGTTGGCTGTCCGTATTGTATGAGTGACACAAAGTCTTTCACGCTCACGCACTCTCACGGAAAACCATGTTGGTTCGATTGCCGTAGACAATTTCTTGGGAGGACCACCCATTCGGGACCCGAGAAGAATGAGTTTAAAAAGAACAAGATTGACCATGATGAGGCCCGATTCGTTTAAGTGGTGACACGGTCTATGAGGAGGTATCTAGATTGCCCGATCCTCGGTGGGGGAAAAAGTTTTGAAGACCAAAATACGAGGTTTGGGACTACCCATGCTGGATCGAGGAGTATATTTTGGGAGCCGCCATCTTGGAAAACAAATCTCATTCGACATAACCTTGACGTGATGCACATTGAGAAGAATGTATTCGATAATGTTTTTAACACGTTGATGGATTTCAAGAGAACAACTAAAGACAACGAAAAAGCTCGAAAGGACCTTAAGGAAATGTAGCGGCCGGCCTTAGACTTGGTATACGTCGATGGTAAACCGGTTAGACCGATGGCTCAATACGTGCTTACAAGAAAGGAAAAGAAGCTCCTCCTCTGAAATGGCTCAAGGATTTAAGGCTTCCGGATGGTTACGCGTCTAACATTGGTAAGCGTGTCAATGTAGAGGAGGGGAAAGTGCGGGGTTTGAAGAGTCACGATTGCCACGTTTTCTTTGGATAGGCTACTTCCGATTGCTCTCGGGGGTCTCTTGCGACAATATGCGGGTGGCGTTAACGAGTTAAGTGAGTTTTCCGAGCGTTAACATCGACCACTGCGTGTTGATCACATGAAAAAGCTTGAGAGAGCATCGTAGTGACTTTGTGCAAACTTGAGAAGATATTTCCTCCTTCATTCTTTGATTCTATGGAGCATTTACCGGTCCACTTGGCATACGAAGCTAGAGTCGGTGGTCCAGTTCAATACGAGATGGATGTATCCATTTGAGAGGTAATTGAATTTATTCTATTTCTAAATAATTTGAGCGTTAACAATATACCTTCTTTAACATTATTTATGTTTTAATCTACGAATGACTTTTAGGTATCTAGGCCAATTGAAAAGGAAGATGGCTTGATAGGGCCGTGGTCGAGGCCTCAATTTCGGAAATGTTATCATAGATGAGATTGTTGCCTTTGTCGGAACATATTTTCCTCCACGATGTTGATACGAGATTGACTAGGGTTGGCCGCAATTACGATGGTGGTTTTCCGTCTAAGGGAAACATCTACTGTATTTTCATCCCACTGGTCGGTTCCTCGGCAAACGGAGTTGGTACGCGTACGTTAACCGCTAAAGAGTTTGCCGCGGTCGAAACGTATGTTCTTCTTAAGCTGCGACGAGGTTGGGGAATATATCAAGTAAGTCATTGATGTTATGTTTACGCCTCGTCGATTAAATTATGCATGTTTAATTACTGCATATGAAATGCCTTGTTTAACCCTATTGCGAATGTTTGAAGATTTAGCTCGGGATTTATCTCCCGAACTCATCGCGACTAGGACGAGAAGAGAATTTCCAAACTAGCTAAGGAAATATGTAAATATTTCGTTTCATTCAAATTTATTCTATACACTTCTTTAAACATTCAATCTTAAAATTGTATTAAATTGGTTACAATATTGTCTTATAGATAGGCGAACATCCAGGGTGATGCCAAAGGCTGGGAGGTTAAGACATTTAACATCATCTCCGTACTTGAACGTTCATTTATACAACGGTTATTTCGTGAATGGCTATGTGTTTTCATACCAAAGCTTACGGGGGCTCTAAACCGACGTGGAATAGCGGTGTGAAGCTTATAGGGAATGATTATTATGGCGTCTGAAAGAAGTAGTCGAGGTGGAGTATTTGGGTAGAAACAAGTGTTGTCTTGTTCAATTGTGATTGGCGGGATCTTTGTGCGAGGTGTTAAGAAGCACGCCATATTTGACCTCGTCGATGTAAAGGACTCGTCCGGACATAATGGCGACGACGTCTTCATGCTTAGCATCTCGAAGCACAACGGTATACATGACTCCCTACCCTCGTCAGCGACCCGACGGATGGTGGGCTATTTGGATGACCAAGGCTAGGAGCATGATTGACAACCTACCCTCGTCGACAACTACTGAGTCGTCATTAGAAACACTATCAAGAGGATGAAATGCCGGTGCCACCTAACGTTTCATCGGCTAATCATCCATTAGATGATGTCACTCATATTCCTCAAAATGTTGATGAACCCGAGGAGGATATCTTACCGGTGGTGCAACTCCCCGCCTCGTTCGGGTCATCTCGCGCACATTGATAATGATGAATCGAGAGGAAAAGGAAGAGGAAGAGGAAGAGGAAGAGGAAGAGGAAGAGGAAGAGAGACCAGAGTTTGATTCATCGAGTCAGAAGACGAAGATGAAGAACTCGAGTTTTGTAGTAATTCGAGTCCGGTGATGATGATGGGGACGAAGATTAATAATAGTTTAAAGTTTAAAATTGTATTGTGAATGCTTTAGATTATTAGAACTTTAAAGTTTTATATGTATTGTGAATGCTTTAGATTATTAGAACTTTAAAGTTTCATATGTATTGTGAATGCTTTAGATTATTTTTAATATCCGTCGTTTTATATATATTGTGAATGCTTTAGATTATTAGAACTTCAAAGTTTTATATGTATTGTAAATGCTTTATATTATTAATAGTTTAAAGTTTTATATGTATTGTGAATGCTTTAGATTATTAGAACTTTAAAGTTTTAGATGTATTGTGAATATATTGTTTCCTATTGTTAAAGTTGTATATTTTAATATTTTTACTGTAATACAGATATGAGTTCTAGTAGAAAGGGCAAGGGTAAGAAGACTAAGCCCCTTTACACATTGATTCTTGGGGCCGCAATCGTCCCGATCCGGTAGCGATGATGTCGACCCTTCACGCGATAGTACTAGCTCCACCTGCTGGGGCCGGTACTCGGACTACCATCGATTACGAGGAGGATATTTGTCGGATATCATCACTTTATGACCGATAAGTAACTCTTCATTAATTTGATATAAGTTGGTTCCTTTTTGCTTTATATATAATTCATTATTTAAGTTCAAATGTTATTGTATAAATATACTTGGCGGGTTTGTAGGTGGATACCCCACCACGGGGACTAAGATCGGGCAATGCGGCGGTCTCGAAAAATGACCGAGTTTTGGCCCAACTGGAAAAAATTGCCACGAGAGGCGAAGGACGATGCGTGGGATGAGTTTAAGATAATGTGTTAATGGTTTTTATTTAAAACTTAAATGTTAGTTTGTTATTAAAATGTTATAATTAATAATGATTATACTCTTTTAGTTTTGTAATGTTATCATTATATGTTGTAGGCTAAATATTATTGGGCGCCAGACATCAGCGAGGCGACGGCTAGATATGTTTTCGATGAGCAGGCTCACAAGCTATTTAAGGATTTTATTTGTAACATATTTATCTATCCTTAATTAGTTTAATTAACAATGATTATACTCTTTTAATTTTATAATGTCATCATTATATGTTTACGAGATATTCATATTTTTTATAGGTACCACGAAGAGAAATTATTATACTACTCGGCTCGCGGCGGGAGAAACTTGACCCTTGTGTCCCACTTTTATGACCGATGAGGTGTTTCGTCAATTTTGCGAATATTGGGGGTCGGATGCGGCGAAGGCTATATCCCGAACAGGCCAAGGCCAATAGAGCAGGCTCCCAGGGGTCGGCGGCGATGCATACCATGGGGACGCTCACGGTCGCCGAGCATCACGACCGCATGGTATGTATGTTAATTTAAATGTAGTAGTGTATGGATGCTTTTAAATAGGTTTATGTACGTATGTTAGCTGGGAGCCATGTTGATGCTATGAAATCCATAGTTTTAGTGTAAATGTAGTGTATGCATGCTTTTAAATCAGTTTAAATGTTGCATTTATACAATTTTAAAGTAATAATCTCGCTTATTTTATTTATAGGAAAAGGAGTATGGTCCGGATATCAGTTTTGTGGATGTTTACGCTAGCACCCATATTCGGAATTCTACAGCGCCCGATCAACCTCCGCAATGGGTTGACGATCGATCTGCTAATGCCTTTGTAAGTAAACTATCATTAAATGACTTGATTTTGAATATGTAAATTTATTTATGTACCTTACATTGTGTATATGATTATAATTGTTTGTTTTATTTTGACAGGCTGCATATCAAGCCGCCGTTGTTCCCGAAGGAACGCCTCCGGCGAGTCCGTCCCTTCGTGCACGATGTTTGGCACGAGGTCACCTCTCGAGGACATCCAAGGAGAGGAGCCCGAGTGTTAGGGATGGGGATTACGGGTGGCAATGCCCGTCGGCGTCGGCCCGGCCGTCGGCGAAATGTTGCCCGACCAGCGTTTCATGATCCGAGGGTCGACACTGCGGAGGCTGCGTTGGAGGAGGAGAAACGCGGCGGGCAAAGCTTGCGGATGCTTTGGCGGTTCGAGACGGATGCGGGAGGAGAACGATCGACGTCATGCGGATTCGAGAGGCAAACATGCGAGACTCAAAGACAATTGGCGCTGCTGATGGCTCATCTCGGCGAGACTCCCGGGGGTAATTTCCCGGCGTCCCCGGGTTGATTGCGGACATTTTTAGACATTTTTGTATTAATTTATACTTGTTTGTAAACATTTGAGACATTTGGTACCCGAGAGCCCTCCCCGCCTCTCCCCGCTCCTTCCCTCCCCTTCCCCCTCTCCCCCTCTCCCCCTCCCAGAATTGGTACGATGGTATTTAATTTTTATTTGGTACGCGATATTTGAATTTTAGTTTTTATAGTTTTAGTTTTATAAATTGAAATGTTATATCGGGTACAAAAATTTTGGTTTATTGATATTTTAAATTATTTTTTTAAATTTATTTGAGAATCGTGACGAAATTTTCCGTCGTGAAATTAATCTTTGAAATAAAAATTAATTAAATAAATTAATTTCGTGCGGAATTTTCCGTCATTGTAATAAAAATTAATTTAATTAAATTAATTTCATGACGGAATTTCCGCCGCTATAATCATTTAATTTTTATTTAATTTTTGATTTAGTGTGGAAATTTCCGTCGTAATAAAATTTAAATTAAAATTAAATAATTTCGACGACGGTAATTTCCGCCGAAATAATTTAATTTTAATTTAAATTTTATTACAATGACGGAAATTTCCGCCGCCGAAATTAATTTAATTAAATTAATTTTTATTACAATGACGGAAATTTCCGCCTAGCCGAAATGAAAAAATTTAATTAAATTAAATTAATATAGCAGCGGAAGTTTCCGTCGCTGAAGCCATTAATTCACCGGCGGAATTAATTTCCGTCGGTAAAAGAAAAAAATAGCGGCGGAAATTAACCCGTCGGAGCACTGCGACGAGCTGGTAGCGGCGGACCACCGACGGAATTTTTCCGTCGGTGATTTATTTTAGCGACGGAAATTTAATTTTAGCGGCAGAAATTTTCGTCGCTAAATGACCTTTTTCTGGTAGTGAAATGACTGTACAGAATAATAATGATAAGCTGCAATATTAAAAAATAGACAATAAGTTATTAAAATTTCTTGGAGGTGATCACAATGAGCAATAACATTCACGCTATATAACATATAAAACTTACAATATTTTGCTGCGTAGACTTCGTTCAACGTACCCATTAAGATTCACCTGCACCTATATGATACACAAAAAGAGAAAAAATTGAGTATATAGTTCTTCATATGTTTTTTCCGCAAATCCAAACAATAAACATTAAACAATAAAAGATATACAGTGAACTCCAAATTGATCTCTAATTAAATTAGAGCATATGAAACAACCAAAGAGGACTCATAAATAAAGAGGTTAACATACTGACCGTTAGTTGAAGAAGCATTCACCAGTTTAACTACCATCTCTTCTAATTGTTTAATCTTGTCATCTTGAGATTTTAACTGCTCTTGTTATGATTTGTTATGACCATGAGTAACTTGACAGATTATGAGACGCACATTTGCTTGTGTGGGTTCAGAAGCCTGGCATACCGTAAGGGGACATAAGCCTAACAAGTGTTCCGTTCTCTTTATATTCCTACAATTCAGAGAGAGAGAAAAGGATAGGAGAAGACCAAGTAAACGATTAGATGATAAAAAAGAATATGGAAGTACGACATTCTTTCATTTAAAGAGTATATTTCCCCTTTGATTTTTTAAATGAGTTTTTTATTAATTGATAGCTTAATCTATTACAATAGTGACACTTGGATAGTGAAAATCTACCATTGGTGTGTATTGAACACCTGACCTTTCATAGGGAAAGGTATATTTGATGTTATATCTTTCCCCTTTTAAGATCTTACACTTGTAGTCACTATTAAGAGAGACTAAGGTTTTATAGATACTTTTTTGTCGAAGAGGAAGTATATTCACAGTTCTGTCAACCATCCCGACTTTATGTATGGTACTGAGGAGTTCCCCTTGGTCAAATGGAATCAAAGCTTCCACCCAAACCATAGTATCCTATTGAAAGACTTGATTATTGTGCAAGAAACTAAGACAGGACCATAAATTAGTACTTTAGATCAAGTTGGAAGATTGCCAAATCTGACACTGCACATAGTCTGAACCACAATATGTTCCATTGAGCCATCCATTAGTCATAAATAAATATAAAGAGAGAGAGAGAGAGAGAGAGAGAGAGAGAGAGAGAGAGAGAGAGATAGCAGTTCAAAATCTCCGGTACCTTGTTCCACACCATCAACTTTGGAATCGATGAAACGTCCAGTGTCAGAAAGAACTTTGTCTATGGCCTCAATCTGCCCGGCTCGGCCGGTGGGTGGCTAAACTAGACAGAAAGGCATGATAAGAAAAATGTAGCAACTCAGAGTAGGAGTCTCTATTACCATTCTCCATGTTTACCTAATATCCACCACATTTGGCACCATAAAGCAGAGGACTCGGCGATCTCCTCTAGTGTTGCCCGAAAGGCGTGCAACCTACCATACGAAGCGTAAATTAAAACCAAATTAACAAGATTTCAAAGAGCCGAAACTAGTGAAACCCAAATATCAAAATTCCTTCCCATCAAGAAGCCCATCAAAATTCCTGTATAACTAAGAAACATATATCAAAATTCCAATCAAGAAGCCGATGCTCACCAGAGTAGTTGGTAACTTTTGAATGAATCCAACAGTATCTGTGAGGAGTTAATTCTGCTAGACAGATCAATTAACACATTTACTCAAATGACAAGTAATCACTTCCATCCTCCTATCGAAACTAACAAACCTGTGACTAATGTGCTCTGGATGAATCTACTAAAAAACAGCTATTAAATGATGATGGATCATTAATAAACCCATGACAAGCAAATGTGAGGGATGATAACTAACCTGTACTCGTCTTGTAGTTGGATCCAGGGTTGCAAACAACCGATCCTCGGCAAGAACATCGGCCCCTGTTAACTTATTCAAAAGGGTACTTTTTCCAGCATTCATGTACCTAACCTTAATAGAAGAAGCATGACATAATTAACTAATGTAGCTTACAAAAAACTGTCACGAAAATGAGGAATCATCTAAATCATACCAACAAAACGACAGGCACATGAACAGAAAGGCGCTTGCTTCGGTATTGCTTTCGATGTTTTCGAACAGATTCTAGTTCTTTCTTGAGTGAGCCAATCTACAGAAACGTAATGAATAAAAACTTCCATAAATAAAACATCAGGTTAAGACATATGAAACTAGCTATGAGAAAGAACTGGACAAGGTTGATCATGGGTGGGTTTGAGTTACTGAGGAATTGCAATAATCCACCCTTGGAAGCCAAAATCTTTAAAAAGTATATCCAATAAAAACGATATTTTGAACAAAACCCACTTCTCAAATCCCCATAAATCCCTCTAAAACCACACAAAAATTGAGCCAACCCCTCAAAATGACAACTAAATTGCAAAACCTAGAGCCCAAAACCAAACAACAAGAAAAGACCCAAAACCTGACACAACCTTCTAAAACACCCAAAAATCAAAAACCCACATCCAAAATCACCATCCTCACCCGAGAAATCAAGAAAATGTTCAGTCCATGAAAAAAATAGGAAAAAGAAAAAGTATATCTTGAAAACCTGCAAGAACAGAGCAAAAAGGGCAAACTACTTCATAAATTACAAGAAAAAGTATATCTTGAAAACCTACAAGAAAAAGTATATCTCGTGGATGTTCTCGGATTCTCATGTCAGAGGACAGAAACAGAATCCCTTAGGTTCAAGCACACAAATACAACAATTATTACCCTCCAGGACACGCAATCGAAGTTGATTCGTACAAGAAAATCGCGAAAACAAATAGAAAATTTGAAATTGAAGATAGAATTGAGATTTATCATAATACCCGTTGAATCGATTGAGAGCGTAACTGGGAATTAGGTTGCCGCCGGTTGCTGCTGATGTGGGTTGCGGCCGTCCGGATCGTCCCTCTCAATCGCCTCAATCGCCGTTGTTACCTCTTAGCTGTTGGCCGCAGTTAATAAAAGGGGTGAGCAATGATAATCAGGGAAGGAGAAGGATTCAAGGAAGGAAAATAATAGGTTTTAAATTGAGGGAGTCTAATGGCACCATCTAAATTTGATAAGCTAACTCCACATATTAATTAAATAAATTGTAATATATGCATTATGGAATGTACTTAAATTTTAGAAGTAATTTTAGCATAATATTATGGGTGATTTTAAGAGTGATTTTGGCTATGAAATAATTTCATAGCAAATAATTTATATTTTTGTAGCCAAATCTTATTTACAATTTTGACTAGTGCGGGAAATTTGAGCGCCAAAAAATTTAGCTCATTTAACGACAAATATTTTTATTTTGTTTTCTTAGTTTAGCATTTGGCTACAAAATTAATATTGTCGCAAAAATATAGAAATTTGTCTACGAATAAATAATTCATCGCTAATGCAAATCTTTTAACTACAAAATATTTTTGTAGCTAAAAAATTTGTAGCTAAATCCTTATTTTCTTGTAGTAACTATTACTATTAATAGTACTCCCTCCGTCCCAGACCAAGGGTATATGGGGGAGATTTCACGCTTCTTAAGAAATTTTTTAAAAAATGAATAAAAGTTAAATGTGAGATAGGAAATAGTAATTAAATGTGTGGTAGGAAATATGAGAGATAATGTAAAAGTTAAATGTGTGATAGGGAATAGGAGAGAGAATGTAAAAGTTAAAAATATTTAATAGGAAAGAGAATGAGTGGGAGGAATAGTAGTTAAATGTGTGGTAGGAAATAGGAGAGAGAATGTATAAGGATATAATGAATGGTTTTTTTGTAAATATATGAAGATGATAAGGGTATTAATATATTCAAAAACTTGCCTTTTTTGGAAATGAACTCTTGATCTGGGACGTCCCAAAAGGGAAAGATGAACTCTTGGTCTGGGACGGAGGGAGTATTAGTTAACTATAATAGTTACTATATAAGTTAACTATTACTATTAATAGTATTAATTAACTATAATAGTTACTATATATGTTAACTATTACTATTAATAGTATTAGTTAACTATAATAATTACTATATATGCTAACTATTATTATAAATAGTATTAATTTACTATATATGTTAAGTAATAGTATTATAGTTACAATATATGTTAACTATTACTATTAATAATATTATTTAATCATAATAGTTACTATATATATCAAAGTGGGTCGTTAATAATGCCAATGAGCATTTAGCTTAAAGACGTACTTTTTTCGGGAAGGTTAAGGGTTGGAACCCCCTACATTGTATTTAAAATGTTATAATTTGAAAAGAAATAGGTCGTTAGTTTTTTCATTCACTTTGTTAACGTCCATAAAAAATGTTGCATACTGACATAAATTATGACATAAAAAATAAATGACATAAAGTATAAACATCAAAAATAAAATAGCAAAAATTGCTACATTGTTAGTCACAATGCAATTCCTATTAAACTTATGTGCAACAAAGTTATTAAAATTGAACACAATTTTTCTAACTTTATAAATGTTAATGTTTTGATTTATTTATAATATACTTATATTATAAAAAAATAAATCATGATATTAGCAAATTAGCTTCCCGTGCAGAGCACGGGTTACCTACTAGTTTTAATTAAATTCAAATGTAAATGATTTGTCATTATTAAACAAACTCAAAATCTTAAAATTCAGCAACTTAATAATTTCAGATTTATATTTTCAAAACTTAATTTTCAGTTTTACTAAACAGACTCCTAAAATATTAAAATAGCTTTCCAAACGTTAAACCCTACTCCCTCCGTCCAAGTACATATTTCACGGTTACTGTTTACGCGTGGATTAAGGAAAAAAATAATGATATAATATTGTGAGTGTAAAAATAAAATAGGAGAGAGAATGAGTGGAGGGAATAGTAAATTATAATGGTGTTGTGAGTATTAAAATAATGTAGGAGACAAAGTGTGAAGTATGTAATTGGACGTCCAAAATAGAAAGTGTGAAGTATGTAACTGGACGGAGGGAGTATATCTCAATTTGGTCAAATTTAGGGTTTCAAATGCTTTTTTTTTTTTTTTTTTGTTAATTCGTAGATAGTTAAAATATTCTCTCGTTCCCGAAATAAATGTTGTATGTGCCCAACCAATTTCAACTTTTGACCAACATTAATTAATGATAAATTATTTATTTTCATGAAAATTAAACAATACTTCCTCCGTCCCCTACCTACGTGCACACTTTCCATTTTGGGCGTATTTCCTAAAATGGAAAAGAATCTTTACTAGTCCCTCCACTCATTCTCTCTCCTACATTATTTTAATACTCACAACACAATTACTATTCTCTCCACTCATTCTATGTCCTATTTTATTTTCACACTCACAACACTTTCAATATAATACTCTCCTTAATTTACGTGAAAAGTCAAACTAGTCACCTAGGTATGGGACGGAGGGAGTTTATGATTAGTGTTTATATTGATGTATCAACAATAATTTTAAAAATAGTATGAAAATAATCAACTTTTCATTTTTTTATCAATTTTTTTTATCAAAGTTCAACTTATTTAATTATATGCGATATTTATTCCGTGACAAATAGAGTATTCGGTAGTTAAGTAGCTTGTGTTCCTTGCAATCCGACTACACAACCAAATTCCAAAATCTATTCCTTTTACTTAACGATAAAGCTCAGGTTCAAATTCTTCATATTTACAAAAAAAAAAAAAAATTATAATCTACCCTTCCCCAAAATAGAAAATTTACCCTCCCTCTTGTCTTAAGTTCGTTAGATTTCTAACCCTCTACGTTAGCCAATATATATAGAGCCTTTTAAGCCTTGTACCAAGCTTGTACTTTGCTTACAAGCTTTCTTTTAATTACATCACTATATCACCTAGCTTCTCCTTAACAAACCTATATTTCAAGATTTATATAAACCATCTTTACTTTTAAGTATATGTATATATATATCATACCTTCATCACCCCTCCATCTCTCAAACCATTAATCAGCTTGAGAAAAACGAAAATGGCAAGGCGAGCTAGTTTCGTTTCGGGGAAAACTCTACTTCTTTTCTTCGGTTTTGTTTGCTGCTTCCTGCAGTCTTTACGAGTTGAGGCTGCTGTAAAGAAATATCAGTTTGATGTTAGTCTTCAAGCTAGATTTAGTTTGTTTGAGTATATATTTATTTGTTTATTTTGTAATTTATATTATGTTTTTGTTATATATTTCAGGTACAAGTAGCAAATGTGAGCAGACTGTGCCATGCAAAACCAATTGTGACAGTGAATGGGAGGTTTCCAGGGCCAACTATTTACGCTAGAGAAGGAGACCGAGTTCTTATCAATGTAACCAATCATGCTCAGTATAACATGTCCATTCATTGGTATGTTATCATGTATATATATGCATTTGTAGTTGTTTTTTTACTGTTAGTATTTGATTATTTTTATGTGCTGTTGTATTTAGGCATGGGTTGAAACAATATCGCAACGGGTGGGCAGATGGACCGGCTTATATAACACAGTGTCCAATCCAGACCGGTGGTAGCTACGTTTACGACTTCAATGTCACCGGACAAAGAGGAACGCTTTGGTGGCACGCTCATATTCTTTGGCTTAGAGCAACGGTTTATGGTGCGATTGTAATTATGCCAAAGCAAGGAACCCCATTTCCATTTCCTCAACCTGATAGGGAAGAAACCATTGTCTTAGGTAAAATAAAAGGGATAATCTGGTGTTATACGAGCTCTCATTGTGTGTAGGGTCCATAAAAGGGTCTGTCCACTAGGTTTTTTATTCCCTATATTGAAGCAAGAGATTGTTTAATTAAACATACATTTGTTATATTTGTGCAGGAGAATGGTGGCATGCTGATGTTGAAGCTGTTGTCAATCAAGGAAATAGCTTGGGTTTGCCTCCAAATATGTCTGATGCACATACGATCAACGGAAAACCGGGCCCACTCTTTCCATGTTCAGAGAAACGTAAGCATGCTACAATATCAGCTATAAGTCATCAGCCATAATCAAGTAGGACATTTTGGGTATTTTAAGTTCATTTTTCATGTTTTTTTCAGATACTTTTGCAATGGAGGTGGAAAAGGGAAAGACGTACCTCTTGAGAATAGTCAATGCTGCCCTAAACGATGAACTTTTCTTCGCCCTTGCCGGTCACAACTTGACTGTCGTTGAGATTGATGCGGTCTACACAAAACCCTTCACCACCAACGCCATTCTGATAGCCCCAGGTCAAACCACAAACGTCTTGGTCAACGCCAACCAATCTCCCGGGAGATATTTCATGGCAGTTAGGCCATTCATCGACGTTCCAATCTCCATAGACAACAAAACTGCCACAGCAATTCTCCAATACAAAGGCATCCCAAACACCATTCTTCCGAAACTACCCTTCTTGCCTGCACCCAACGACACAGAATTCGCCTTAGCCTATAACAAAAAGCTAAGGAGCCTAAACACCCCAAACTTCCCAGCCAATGTCCCTCTAAAAGTCGATAGAAACCTGTTTTTCACAATTGGCTTAGGAATGAGTTCTTGTCCGACGTGTGTTAATGGGACTCGCCTCACTGCTTCTTTAAACAACATATCTTTCGTTATGCCCCAAACGGGACTTCTCCAAGCCCATTACTTCAACAAGAAAGGGGTATTTAAGACCGATTTTCCTGACAAGCCGCCTACTACTTTTAACTATACTGGTGCACCATTGACAGCAAATCTTTTTACTGCCCATGGAACAAGATTGAGTAAAATTAAATTTAACTCCACGGTTGAATTGGTTCTTCAAGATACCAACTTACTTACAGTTGAATCGCACCCTTTTCATCTTCACGGATATAATTTCTTTGTTGTTGGGACGGGGATTGGAAACTTTGACCATGCAAAAGATCCTGCTAAGTATAACTTGGTTGATCCTCCTGAGAGGAATACTGTTGGTGTTCCTACTGGTGGTTGGACTGCTATTCGATTTAGAGCTGATAATCCAGGTAATGAAAATATTCATGAATAACATCCTTAATTTTATTTGTATTTTCACGCGTATATAATTGTAATAGTAATTGTTTTCAACTATATTAATCTACGAAAATTGTTTACGTAGGTGTTTGGTTCTTTCATTGTCATTTGGAGCTTCACACGGGATGGGGATTGAAGACAGCGTTTGTGGTGGAAGATGGACCGGGAAAAGATCAGAGTGTTCTACCCCCGCCTAAGGATCTTCCGTCGTGCTAATGAACACTTTATTTGTTGGAGCTACCATTTATATATAGGCTTCTGGGCAGAAGTTGCAGAAGCTTGATGAGAAAGAATGGAACTGAAGAAAGAGAAATATGGATAAGGAAAAATGATAAGTTAGAAGGCCAAACTGTAATTAAAAGTTTGCATCAAAGTTCTTATTTGTTTGTATCATCCAATCATTGTATTGATTTTTAAGATGGTTTCACACATTATTTGTGACAATATCAAATGAAATTGTTTAAACTTTGTGTTTGTTGCAATTCATGGCTACTCTTATTCACCTACAATAATATCGGGAAGGGACATACTTATCTATTTTTTCTGGTATTAGTTTAACTTTCATGATTTCTATCACACAATACGAATACGATTGCGTAATGCAATTCGACTGCATAATAGCCAATCTTTGCCTTTAGTTTCTTATGGCAACGGGGCGGGTTTGAGACGGATTTTTCATTTCCCAAACCCGCCCCTATAGTGATCTACCATTGCCCGAACCCGCCTGCCCCATGCGTTACCCGAGCACGCCCGCCCCGTGCGTTACCCGAGCCCGCCCCGATAGTTATTTAAGTAATTTTCTATAAAAACACCCATAATCCAAGGACCCCTCTAGTAATTTTCTATATATTCGGGGGATTTAAGTAATTTCCTATAAGGCCTATAAGGGCATTTAAGTAATTTTCTATATATTCGGGGCGGGGTAAACCCGAACCCTCCAAAAACCCGACGGATTTTCAAATTTGCATCCCAAACCTGATCTATTAAGGACGGGTCTTTTTGAGTTCAAGTTTTTTTGCCATCCCTACTTTCTTCTAATGTAGTCGGATTGACAACCAATCTTTAGCTATAATTTCCAAGGTTCTAAAAAGCGCTAGGCGGATGCTAGGCGGCGGAGCCGGGCCTAGCGCCTAGGCGGGGACTAGTCGGGGACTAGTCGGAATTAGTCGGAATTAGTCGAAACCTAGGCGAGACCTAGAACTAGGATTTGGAGAGGGGCCTAGCGCCTAGGCGGGGCCTAGGCGCCCTTAGGCGGGGTCTTTTAGAACACTGATAATTTCTAACGCAGTGGATTGGAGATCAATCTTTGCCTTAAATACCTAAGTGCACAACACACATCTCAAGGAATTTTTTTTTCAAAATCAGCAATTTCGAACCTCCAACCTCGAGCACACAAATTTATGAATCTCTATAAATAAATGGGTAAATTACAAAATAGAGCTTAACGTCCATAGGGCAGTACCAGTTTGAGGCCCGACATCCAAACTTTAGTGAAATAGTGTCTGACTTGTCACTTTGTTTGTGAAAATAGGGCTTTTTGACGAATTTCGTTAGAAATATCAGTTAAGTCACATGTAACTTACACGTGATTGAAGAAATTGATCAGTTTGAAATGGTTATTAGTTCTTAAGGGGTTAAATGCAAATACATAAACTTAAAGTTGAAAATATAAAATTTTCAAATTTTAAATAATCAAAATGTAAAATAAAATAACAAATATATTAAACTAATTATTTTAATTATTTTTTAAAATATAAATAAATAAGTCTTTTCCTTTTAATAAAATAAAATAAATAAATGTTTTATTAATAAAATTTTCAAAATTAATGACAATTAACTATATTTTTATATTAATTTACTATATTAAATGACAAATAATTATATTTTTATAATAATTTACTATATTAATTGAATGTACGAGCTCCATTTTGCCATACTAATGGACGGAGTCATTCTGAACACCATCAATACCCGATTGGACGCCTGCACTTTCTCTTTACTCCTTCGTCACAACGAATCAAAACTTCTGTTTGTCGACTATTAATCAACGTCTGTCGCTGTCGAAGCAATTTCTTTCTCTCCTCCCAATACCCCTCTATTCTAATCCTCATCCTCATTCTTATCCCTGACGATGCGTTCGAGACTTTTATTGCTGTTGATTTATTTAAAACAGGCTTTAGTCTTTACGCTCTCAATAAATTTTTTAGATCCGCTAGTTTTTACGCCCTCAATAAACTTTCTAGATCCGCCGCTGATACAAGACAACGTTGAATCAGTTCCAAATCCCATTTTAAGTGGGTTGTGTTTTTATAACAGTAGTCCATGTCATTTTCGTGAAGAGGATATCCGAATTTCTACAAAGGAACATAACCAACCAATAACGAAATATCAACAGACAAACAAAGGGTTAAAAAGCGTTGCAATAAAGGAACTGAGACCGTCAAAATCCGACCCGACTGTGGCAAAATTTGGGCTATCTTACGCGATGAAGACGGTATCAATGACGATGACTTGTACTTTCCCAATCTCAACTTCCTCCTCCAAGCTTCGCCAACTCAATCGGTAACCCTTCATCTCTCTCTCTCTCTCTCATTCAATCAAAAAATTTGATTTTTTTGGTTGTTTTGGTGAAAAGAAGATTTACAGGAATGGCGTTTGCAAGTGGGAGCAAAGAGACGGCTACTTTGGGAGTCAAAGTTGCTGATGGATCAGGCAATTTGCCCAAGGTTGTTTTGACTTCTTCTCATGGAAGGTAGATTAATCTTTCTTTTTTTCTTTTTTTCTTTTTTTGATTGAATTTGTGCTGAATCTGATACATTGTTATGCTCATCGGCTGCCAATTGATTTTCCTTGTTTGGATCTGTATTTTGTGGGAAGTTGCAATCAGGTTTTGATGATTCAGTATTATTAGACCTGTTAGGGAAATGCAGGAAAATAGAAATGAGAAATTTGATATCAGACACTATACAAACTCGAGATGTTCGATGTTGTTTTGCTCTGTGCTTCGAGTGTTTGACAAGATTGTTCATATGCACGAAATTATGGATGTTTGATCTTCAAGAGGGGTGCTTGGATGCTACCTAAAAATGGACATCCTGGTTTAGAAGTTGTCGTTGGTGAAAAATGAAAATAGCTGGAACATAAAAGTCATTAGTGAGATGTTTGCTTTTTCAGTGATTTTGTGGCGTAGCAAATTTGAATCGTTTAGAAGTTAAGGTTATATGAGAATCGAGACAGCAGCAGCTTGATATAACTTACACTCGTGTCCCAATGAATGTCCAAAAATATTTCAAATTTGCTCTTGATCAAGAGCAAATTTATAAAAATAAAAAATTGGACTTTCATTTTGGGATGGAGGGAGTACTTCTTAGGGACACCTTTCTTAAGAAAGATGATTATTGTCTGACTAAACAATTTGCCTTGGTTTGAGCTTCATGTGGTTGACTAAGATTGAGCAACAACTCAGTTCTTCTTGGAGTCCGCTGCCCCTTTTGAATGATGATTTATGAAGTTGTAATTTTACGCGTTGAGTGATTGTCACACTCAGAAAATGTTATCTGCATACAGTGTGAGATTATTTATGCATCCATATACGAGTTTAGCTAACCAAATATGCTCCTGCCTGCCATTACTTCTGATATGCCAAGCAAGTTAGTTTGTGTCTTGGGCTCGGGCTCCTATCATTTACATTTTTCTAGAATTTCGCATTTATCAACCAAATCCATAAAACTAAAATTTATAAGAAACTTGTTGTTCTGTGTTTCATTGTGTTACATTCAGTTGTATCGGTTCATTATAGCCTTTAGCAGTAAACAAAGCATGGATTATAGAATTGTCCTGTGGCACATTCATGCAAGCATTGGAGTATAATTTTGTTGGTGATTTTATGTGTGGGGGTTTAATTCACAAGATAAACTACTGTCTTATTGAGTATTCATATCTGAACATCCTCTTTTGTTCAGTGAGGCAGAACTATATCTATATGGAGGCTGTGTTACTTCTTGGAAAGTTGGTAGCAAGGATTTCCTTTTTGTTCGACCAGATGCTGTTTTCAACGGGCAGAAACCAATCAGGTCAAACCCTTTTAGTCTTAAATCTGGGACTCATAGTTCCATCTCTTCTAACAACGAATTATTAATCATACTTTTTAATTATTTTTTTAATAATGAATATTGGGAAAGCAATCTGTGGAAAGTGATGTTACTGATCTCCTTGGAGTTCTCATCACAATATAGTATTCGATTCTTTGACAGTAATGGGATATGAATTTTAGATTCTGTAATCACGCGAAAGTTCTTTACATTCTACCGCGTACTAACTTCATGTTTTGTTGAACAGTGGCGGTGTACCTCATTGTTTCCCACAGTTTGGACCTGGCCCAATGCAGCAGGTATTGTGTCTCTGACCTATCTCCAACTTTTTATTATTTTTTGTCTGCCTTTTTGTAAAAACACTCATGTAAAAGGGCCATACTACAGATTTGGAATAATAGATAGTTACTTATATTCTGGATATTCTTCAGCATAATTTTCTCTCAGAGTCCCGAACCAAGAATATAGCTGTGCTATAGTATCTCATTCTAGTAAATCAAGACTTAAATACCAGTTGTCTTGATAGGGTGAGTTTGATCAAGTGTTAAGTTTATGTATGGTTAACAGCATGGATTTGCAAGGAATTCAAACTGGTCCATAGTCAATTCAGAAAACGTGGAAGGGAAGCCTGTTGTTACTCTAGAGCTAAAAGATAGTCCTTATAGTCGATCTATGTGGGATTATAGTTTTCATGCACTATACAAGGTAAGTAATGTTCTTTGTTACACATACAATCGTACACGCATGCGCACACACACACACACACTTGCACATACAAAGAAAATAAGGGCATTTTAAACAATTTATTAACTGCATGCTAATATTTATAGTATTGGGTTAATGCTACTTCTCTCTTTTGCAGATCACTCTAGATAAAAAGAGCCTGTTGACAGAGTTGAAAATTACGAACACTGATAAATCACCATTTTCATTCACTACTGCCTTGCATACGTACTTTAGTGTAAGTATTTATTTTCTTTGTCTGGAGGGATAATATCGACAAGCTAAACAAGCTTTGTGAATTGTTATTTTTATAACCTTTGTTCCAGATGTGGGATTTGTTCGTCTTTGATCACTCAAGATCAGGAAATCAATTTTATCAAAAATCAGGAAACAAACTCTAATTCTCACTTTTTGTTTCTCGACTTATTGTGTGAGGTAGAGATGCAGTTGTGACCCCTGAAACAAATTATAACATTCAGCAATAATGTAAACTTATGCAAGAATTAATTTTGCAAGAATTATTAGTGTAATGGACTTCTCATGTTCCATTTTATCCACCATCACTTGGTGTTACCGTTGCCATTCATAGAACTATAACCTAACATGCCTCGGCAATGCAGGCTTCTGCAGCAGCAGCATCAGTGAGCGGTTTGAAGGGTTGCAAGACTCTCAACAAAGATCCAGATCCTAAAAATCCTGTAGCTGGTATGGAGGAAAGGTCTGTATCATAACGTAGAGTTTTCTTGCCTACTTGCCCTTAACAGTAATATTATTTATGAGGGAAAATGCCCCCCTCTTATATTTATCTTCATATAGGGCCCAAAAACCCCTAATATTTGTTTTTAAGTGACAATAGATGGGTTCTTATTTCATCTTTTCTCTAACCTACTCAGGGATGTAGTCACTTTTCCGGGATTTGTTGACTGTGTTTATCTTGATGCCCCTAACGTGCTATCCCTGAATAATGGTCTGGGTGATGTTATATCAATCAAGAACACAAAGTAAGTTGAAAAATAACTTTACTTGATATTATTTTTCATCTTTCATTTATACATATGATCTTCACTTCACTTGACCTCTAATTCTTTGTCCAGTTGGTCAGATGCTGTTCTGTGGAACCCATACCTGACTATGGAAGCATGCTACAAAGATTTTGTGTGCGTAGAAAATGCCAAGGTAAATAAAAAGAGTCTAATATTGGCGCCCAATTAAGCCGGCTACTCATAATGAAAAAAAATGGAAAATAATTATTTACACTGTTTATGGATGTTACAGATTGGAACGGTTAAGCTAGAGCCTGAACAATCTTGGACCGCTACACAAGAACTAAGCGTTGCCTAAGGTGTGGTTAGGTCTTCTTTGTTTTTTTACGAGCACCAAATGTCCAGCCTTCTGCACCTGTTTCCCTTGTCGAATTATATTTGTTTGTCAAATGATATTTATTTCAAAAGAAAATATAGATGTACCATACCAACCAAGATTATTATCTAAATTATGTCCTTTTTTCTTCCCAAAACTCACTCTCAAGTAGATAACATTGCAACCACACACACTAGCACTATGATAAACCCTACAGCCCAAACCAAACACAGCCATTTCTTTCCTTTCTTCATCTGCTTAGCATAGAAAAGACTATCCGTTCCTCCACCGATAAAGCTTCCAGCATTAGACACATTATGCTCAATATCATCAATCTTTTCGCCTTGTGCATTGACCAAAACGGCCATATCGAGAAAAACCTGATGAAGCTTATTCAAACTCCTCTGTATGTCCACCATAGCTTCATGCCTTTCCTTATTCTCCAAAACCAGATCCGTTTTCTCTTCAAAAACTTCTATTTTTCTGCTCCCGGAAAACATTTTTTCAATCATTTCTTCATTAGCCACCTCACCCGTCGCGTTATAATACCTTCTCTTCAAATACTCTTTATGATCCGAAACAATTTTCTCTCTCAGTACCTGAAAGTCATTCATCATGTCCTTAAGCTTGATTCTCAGCCCATTAGTGACAGAAATTCTGGTTCGGTCAACTGTACTGCCTTCTTTATAATGGAATGAAATTCTTCTGTTGGTGAGGTTTGACTTGTCTAGAGACTCGAGACGGGCTTTGACTATCTTGGCCTTTCGGAGGACAGAAACCATGTCTGAGTCCATTTGATCTCGTAGTCCACGAAGAACTTTGGCACTGTGGGCTGATTTAGTCTCTTCATTTAGGTTTTGAAGATCAAAGAGGAGATTAGTAATGTCTTCCATCTCTGTCTTTATGGCTTCCACTTCTTGGAAGAACTGAGATAGATTGACTTCGTCCACTTCACTCAATTGTTGACCCTTTTCTATATCTATCTCGTTTCGATCATCAATCTGGGCTTGTTTCTTCAATTCCACATAACTTAGAAACGAATTCGTCATTAGATCATTCATTTTGCAACTAATTCGCAAATCCCACCTGCAAAAAACACCAAGATTGTTGGTTCATAACAACACACACACACACACTCGCAGATTAAGAACGGTCGCACAAAATGTATAGCATTACTCTAATTATCTGTGTTGGATTAGAAAGAAGGTATCGATTAGATTGGTCTTGAATATGAGTTAACTTCAAGAAGTCCTTGGATTTGAGTAGAATCGTGACACTAAAATCTGAAATAAAAAGATTCAAGAAACAGGGGTTGATTAAATCACACAAAAGAAACTAAGAACGATGATGATGAAACGTTTCAAGACACCATTTTGTAATTCAAAAACAAACATGATCCGATTACAGAGAAAACAGAAAATTGAACTCGGGTTTGGATCGAACCTTGAAGAATCAAAGATCGTTCGTTCTTCGTTGAAAGTGATCCTCTTTCTACTGCGTGTGTGTGTGTGTGTGTGTGTGTGTGTGTGAGAGAGAGAGAGAGAGAGAGAGAGAGAGAGAGAGAGAGAGAGAGAGAGAGAGAGAAACGTTTTTGGGGACAGATAAAAAGGAACAATTTGTGATCGATTGATTTCAAATGTTGAAGAAATAGCCGTTTTATGTTTGAAATCTAAGTCGGTTATGATCATCTACTTTTAAGCTCTTCAAAGCAAGCGGTTATCAATTATTTAACCAATTTTTTAAAGATAAATTAATTGCAGATAAAAGATGACAATGATTTATTTGTTTTTTGAAAAAATTAAATAAATTTGTTATGAAACGACATCATTATTTATAGTACAATGATAAAAAATAAGAAAGCGAAACAGACCGTAAGTGCATACGATACATACGACGGACAAAAACGAAATTTTTCATAAGAAAAAATTGTTACTCTTAATACAAAAGATATACTATCAAATCAAAATGGAAACAAGAGTTTCTATAGACAAGAAACAAGCTTCAAAAATGGTTGTTACTCTTGATGCAGGTTCCCAAGCTTCTTCTCTGCCTCCAGCCTTCTTAAACTGGTTGAACTCAACTTCTCCCCACTGGACTCTTCCGATACTAGATTTACAACCTCTACCTGATCAATTTTCAAAAGAGTTATTATTAATCAATTTTCGTTTCTTTTTTCTTAATAAACCTGTTCCTTACAAAGTTTGACAAGTCAACTCCGACACTTCAATTGGCTATAATGATGCACACGCAAAATGGCAACATACATAGAACATACCTTTAGTTCTGATAGGCCTCTCTCCGCTCTCTTCCTGTTCACTGATAGCCCACCAGGTAAGGTCTCCTTACTGCCGGTAAAAGAAAATAAAAACAAATTATCTATAGCTATGATTGACACAGCTTAAAGACATTCAAAACATGAAATGAGGAAAAGGTTAATAGAACTTGTATATTGGCTGCATAACCAAACAAGACGCAAGCGAACCAAGATGCCAATGAAATATTACAAGATAAAGGGTATTAATGGTTAGGGAAAACTCGTTTTTTGTCCATCGTACTTTAGGTAGGTGTGTTTCACTTTTACCATCAAACTTTATTTATTTTTTTCATTTTACCACCGTACCACAAACAATTGTGTCATTTTATACCCAAATTAGTTTCATTTTTACCACCGTACCACAAACAATTGTGTCATTTTATACCCAAATTGGTTTCATTTTTATCGTACCACAAACAATTGTGTGATTTTATACCCAAATGTGTTATAAAATAACATCATTGTTTGTAGTACGATGGTAAAATGGTACAAATGAAAAAAATAAAGTTTGATGGTAAAAGTGAAACACGCCCCAAAGTACGATGAAACGAAGTTTTCGTTTTTCCTTAGTGGTTATATTTAAATTTCAGAAAATCATTTGTAGAAGCACCACATGTATGCAGAGACCAACACATACGTTCAACCGCGAGGAGTAAGGAGAAAGGATAAGAGAAGTTCTTAGTCAAGTAGCTAACCTTACAACAATAGCCTCCAAAGCCTTATCAACTATTGAAGGGCCATAAGGATCTGTTATAGGCTCAACTTGGACTACAAGTTCTGGCTTGATCGACTGGGACAACAAATTCAATAATAAGCACATAAGAATCACCACAATGGCAGAGAAGTGAAAACAGAGAAGTATTATATAAAAAAAATAAAAACAGTTATATTTTATTATACTTGTTAATAATACTCCTCTTTTCCCTGAAAATAGATCTTGGCCTTAAAAGAATATCGGGCTTGAAGATCCAAGTAATGGATCAATCTCCTAAGAGTTTACACTTTACACACCCAGCAAGGGCTTCTTTTTCTTTTCTTTTTTTTTTGGCATTTGCTTTCCATTTTCTTTTTCGTTTTTTTTTTTTTCTGAAAGTAACAACAATTCAACCCTCGTGGTACTTTATTTCACAGTGTTTTGGCAGGTTCAACACAAATATAAACATACCACAAGTGGAAGCACACAAAGAGGATAGAAGAGAAGAAACCCACTTCAATGTACAATCCAACAATGTTACCAATCATTTGCCATAATTCTCAAAGCTACATGTCACTTATCACCCAAAAATAGAAACTACAAAAGTGAATAGCATTACTCCGTATTTCTTAGCCAATTACCTTTATGTAGTCTTTAACTGCTTCCTGCCTTTCTTCAATGGGCTTTATTAAATCAGCATACTGAAACAATAAGTACAGATCATATCATTGAACAATTCTTCTGATAGAAGGAGAAATAGAGTATAAAATAGCAATGGTAAGAAAATAAAATGAATGCATTTAGCTAAAAGGAGAGAAGACACGTAATCCGGCACATGAAACGAAAGCATATCTCGGTTTCTACAATGAAAAGGGTTGTTGGAAGATTAGTAAAAGTGAGTACTGATGATTGTGGAGACCTCACTATGAAATGTTTGGTATTCCAAGAAAAACCTCTACATTTCAAAAGCTTCCTTTCACAAATCCAACAACTATCTCACTAGGTAATTGGTTCTTTGTTCTAACCCCCCCCCCCCCCCTTTTTTCTTTTCCTCTTTTGTAGTACAGAGTATTATGCACTACATGGTTAATTTCTCACAAAGAATCTTGGATTGAGCTTCTTAATCAACATTGACTAGTTTTTTGATGACAAAGTGATACGTGCCTTAAGGAAGTGAAGACAATTTGAAATGCTCATTCAAAAAATACTCCCTTTGTCCCAAAATGAACGACCAAAAAAATTTCAAATTTGCTCTTGATCAAGAGCAATTTTGAAAAAACCAAATTGTCATTCATTTTGGGACGGAGGGAGTAGAATTTAGAAATTAGTGTAGAACAAAAGTCCGGAGGAAAAGGCCATTCAAACTGGTGTTCCTATAAAAATTGTTCAAGTGTAATAACTAATCCTTGCAATGACCACCATTATCACTCCTTAAACCCATCTAATCAACCAAACACAATTCATTAATTGAAAAATCTTAACTTCAATTAAATTAAATGTATACAAGTGTAATAGTACCTGTTTCTTGGACAACATAGGACCATCACAAACACCAACCACAACCCTTTCCCTAGCCAACTCTGCCGCTGCCTGCAATCATGTTTACTTTAGTGTGTGTGTGTGTGTGAGAGAGAGAGAGAGAGAGAGATAGAGAGAGAAAGGGTAAATTGAGGAAGACCTTGAGGAAAAGGCGATGGCCATCGTGTAAGCGATCGAAGGTACCACCAAGAACGACGGCGCCGTACGAATTTGGGGCAGAAATTATTGACGGCGGCTCTTTGTCTGTATCTGTTGTAGTGGAGATTGCTGCCGATTTCTCCAAAATTGCCATTTTTGTTAGCCTTTATCTTCTATTCAAGTATATTAGGAACTACCCAGCAGAGAAATTGACGACAGATAGAAAGGGAAGGTGGAAGGTAGGTGGAGTAATTCGGTTGGTGTGGGTCGGTTGGATATATGAGGTTCGTTGAACATAGACGCCTCAATTTTGAGCTTAGGTTTTAACGTTCCCTACCCCCCTCCCAAATCCCAATGACTTAAATGTACGGAAATTAAAAAAAAAATTAAGTTTTATGAATATAAATAATAAAGTATGGGAGAAAAAGTGAGATAAAAAATTTTTATTGTAAATATAATAAGTGGGTTGCATTATTTATTTTAGGGTCTCTTTTATATTTGGACACGCTAAAAAAAATTATTCTCTTTTATATTTTATATTGGGATACTGGGACGGAGAGAATATTGACCCATACCAATTTCGTTCCAATGAAAAGATATACTCCCTCCGTCCCGATCGATTTAGGACTTTTTGTTATTTTGGGTGTCCCACCCGACTTAGGACGGCCCAAAATGAAAATCTTAAATCACTATTCTCTCCACTCATTATCTTTCCTACATTATTTTAATACTCACAACACCATTATAATTTACTATTCCCTCCACTCATTCTCTCTCCTATTTTTAAATTACACTCACAACATTTACCTTTTTCTTAATCCCCGTGCCATTTCAAAAAATCCTAAGTCGGCCGGAACGAAGGGAGTACTCCTTTTAATGTAATTTTATTGGGTCGGTTCATAAATCAGATTTTTTAAAGCATAATCGTACGATTTGAAACGCTGCTCAAAATATATGAAAACTGGGAAAGTCGACGAGTAAAATCGGATATCGAGATCCGCCAGAATCGAAATTGTAAAAGAATCGGGAACCGTGTAACTGTAATCGGCAATTTCACAGTTCAAATATGGGTCCGTTATTTACAGGGTCATGAACCGGGAACCGTGGAATTGTGATTTTGAAACCTAGTTTTTTGTTTTAGTTACTAAATAAACTGAATTCATTAAAAAACTAACCAAATTTGTTTTTAAAAAATTAACATTTTCTTATAAAATCTATTTTTAAATGAATTTTGCTACAAATATAATAAATTTTGAAATTATATTAATTATTTAACTATTTTCAAATATATATATATATATATATATATATATATATATATATATATATATATATATATATATATATATATATACTCCTATATATATGTATATATATACTCCCTCCGTCCCAAATAAAGATGCACAAAATTAGCCTGACACGCAAAATAAGAAATGTGATGTAGGAAAGATAAAAAGTTTAAATGTTGTGAGTATGAAAAATTAAATAGGAGAGAGAATGAGTGGGAGGTGATGTAAGAAAGAGAATGTTGTGAGTGTAAAACTAAAGTAGGAGATAGAATGAGTGGAGAGAATAGTGATTTAAGGTTTCCTTTTTGGGAAAGTGCCTTTTTAAATGGGACGCCCAAAAAGAAAATTTGTGGCTTTTCGTTGGGACGGAGGGAGTATATATATATATATATATATATATATATATATATATATATATATATATATATATATATATATATATATATATATATATACTCCCTCCGTCCCGTTAATAAGTTCACCATTTTGGGCTTGACACGTAAATTAAGAAAAATAGGAGAGAGGAGAAAGTGTTGTGAGTATAAAGGTAAAATAGGAGAGAGAATGAGTGGAGGGAATAGTAAATTTGAAAAGTGTTGTGAGGGTAAAAGTAAAGTATGAGAGAGAATTAGTGGGTGGAATAGTAAAAATTCTTTTCCATTTTAGGAAAGGTGAAGCTTTAAACGGGACATCCGTTTTGGCAAAAAGTGAAGTTATTAATGGGACGGAGGGAGTATATATATATACTCCCTCCGTTCCACCTCACTTAAGAAAACTTTTCATTTTGGGCGTCCCACTTCACTTAAGAATTCCCAAAATGGAAACCTTAAATCACTATTCTCTCCACTCATTCTCTCTCCTACATTATTTTAATACTCACAACACCATTATAATTTACTATTCTCTTCACTCATTCTCTCTCCTATTTTTAAATTACGCTCACAACATTTACCTTTTCCTTAATCCCCGTGCCATTTCAAAAATTTCTAAGTGAGGTGGGACGGAGGGAGTATATATTAATAAAAACAATAAATAAATTGGAACTGTCGAAATCGTAAAATCGGAATCGAAAACTGGAATGAGTAGGTTTTGGGGGAAACTAGTTTCTCCCTAACATTATAAAAAGTCTTGTTTTAAAAATCGAAACAAAGGCACGTACAATTTTTTTTTAAATAAAAAACAAGACTTTTTATAATATTTGGAAAAACTAGTTTCCTCCAAAATTTTCTGAACCGAAATTACATGATTCTAATACGGTTCTATGTAACCAAAACCAAAAATCATATCCGGATAAGCACGCATAGAAACTCATACGCATTTAAAATCCTAACCCTCCATCACACTCTGCTCCGCATCTCTCTAAAATAATTAGATCACTGCCACAACTTCAAAATCAAAGCACGTAAATCAATTTCAGAAAATTTTAGAGGAAACTAGTTTTCCTAAATATTATAAAAAGTCTTGTTTTTCATTTTAAAAAAAAAAATTGTACATGCCTTTGTTTCGTTTTTTAAAACAAGACTTTTTATAATGTTAGGGAGAAACTAGTTTCCCCCAAAACCTACTCAATCAATTTTAACTAATAATCTGTAGCCGCGTAAAAGAAGGGTCTGTCGAAGTAGAGGAATAATTGATCCGTTTACTTGGTGTTTTGAACGGGGTCGCTCCTAGACTTTGTGGACTCGGGAAAAATCAGATGAAGAGATCCCTAATTAATCAGACATTTTTACGATACTCAAATGCTATATATTTTTACGATACTCAAATGCTATATATTTTTACCTAGATAAAACAGAAGTACAGTTACTAAATTTATATAAAAAACAACAAGATCATTAAAAGAATAAGAACAAAAATCATTTGTGCATCAGTTTTTGCATTTTCTATGTTGGATGCATGGGATATATCACACTCATTTAAATTAGCCACGTCCTCATGAATATGATTGTCTTCACCTAGGTTTTCATTATGTTGCTCAAGATCATTACCCACACCCAATTTATCAGAATTATTTTCTTCATCTAAAATTTCAGGTTATTCAATGTTACTAATACCCAATCCATTAGAATTTTTATAAATCGAGTCTCTTTTAAAAACAAATTTATCAATAGCCCCCTTTTGTGAAGCATTAAATTGCTCAACTTTTCTTTTTTTTCTTTTCTCACAACCAGATGACTGTTTTTTTGAAAATATTATCAAATAAAATTAAACACAATTGTAATACAAAAAGAACATTAACACCTGAATTCTTGTAAGATGAAGTCTTGTGACGAATGATGAAATTGGGTAGTAAGTAGAACCATCAAACTTAATTCATGATCTTGCATCAGAACATGATAAATAAACAATTACACAAAAAATACAAGGAAAAAAATTCCCTAAATAAGCAAAATCCAGAGTAAAGAAACAAAAAGGCAAATCCTAATCTTTCTTTTTTTACATTGCCAGTTAATTTAACCCTTCGGCGAAAGAGGGAAGTGCTGAAAGAAAGCCGAATTGATTCACCGTTCACGGCCAAAAAGAGCAATTCAGGACTAGGAGCAGGGCAAGCCGAAAAGAGCATTCCAAGGAAGAAATTAAGAGACGGTGGGGGGAGGAGATCTCATCTGATGAAGATTGAAGGGCTTGATTTATTATGATAGATTTAGGAGCTTTGTGTGCAAAATACAAGGAAAAAAAAGTAAGAGACCTACGCAAACTACTAACAGACTTACAGACAGTTATTTTTTTCAAATTATATGTAATTAGCAAACAAATAAATATTTATTATAGCTATAAAAAAATATATAAATACCATATACACTATAACCTATTTAAGAATGGACCCCTTATCGAACCCCGATTGATTGCCCTCACTGACCCCCCTTAGGGCCGGCCCTGATTTTGAATCCCATGTGCATATTTTAGACAACCAGATTCTGTGAATAGCAACTATTAGAAAATTGGAGAATGAAGCCACGTGTTGGGCATGGCAGATCCATAATTTTCAAATTGTGTGTTATTGGTATTTAAAAAATATTATAAACAATAATAATAGTGAAAAATAACTTCATATATAAAAAAAAAAGTTACATATGATCGATGACTTGGATAAAAAAAAATCAAAATTCTGAAATGGCGTAGAGTCTACGTCAATAATATACTACTACTACTACTAGATCCGTCCTGGTCACGTGGGCTTAAACCTGTCAATCTGCATGTTTATAATTGTTAGCGCGTTTAAGATTGCCCGTGCGTGAGTGTGTTTAAAATTTTTAATTTGTATGTTTAAAACTGCCCCTTTTTTGTGTTTGAAATTGCCAACTTGTGTCTTTAAAATTTGCCAATTTGAATGTTTTAAGCTATCAAATCGTGTGGTAATTATTTTCAAAGCATTATTTCAAAAAAAAAAAATCGCAGTGCATTTGTTTAAAACTGTCGGTGTTAGTGTTAGTATTAAAAGGTGTCAATATTAGTGTTAAAATGTGTTAGTGTGTAAAAACGAGTGCAAATGGCTGCTTTTTTAAATGCTATAGTTAATTTAAGAGAATGTCAGCGTTTTTGTTAAATAGTGTCAATGTTTGTGTTTTTTAGTGTAAGTGTTGATAATTAATATGAAATATTTATAACAATTTAGTTAAAAATTAATATGACCAATTAATTAAAATGAGATTATCATTTTTGGAACCGAGGGTATAGCCGTGTTCTAAAAATCGTTCGTCTAGACGCTAGGCGGTAATAAACGCCCCACATAACTTCAAATTCGCCTAATATCGCTTTTAGTAAAAAAATTGTCGAATAGGTTCCCTACGCGCCAAAAAGTCGTGATGGGCCTGCCTACCGCGAGATCCGACTTGCAATATTAATATTTCTATAAAATATTTGATCATAAAACGATATTGTTTTTTTATCTCTATAAATTTCAAAAAAGAAATCCTCGAACTAAAAACTTAAGTCGTGAATTGATTCACTTAAGTCTCAAATTTCAATATAGGGCTTACAACTTCGGTTCCCTCTCTATCTTAGTTTTCTCTTTATCCTCATCTTCATTTTCGTCAAATCATTTCCGACACCGATTGTTATGTAGTCAAGACTTGGAAGGTTTTATAGGATTCAACATCCTTCTTTATCTCGTAGTCACGTCAAATTATTTAAGCTGAATATTATAAATTATGTATAAATTTCTGACTTCGCCTTAACTCTGCATAAAGACGCTTTAGACTCTAGGCTCGACTCGACACGACATTTAATGACCGTCTAGCATTTTTATAGCTTGGGATATAGTATGTTTTTAGAAGGGGTTTATTTTATTCCAAGAGTAGTGTTGTTATATGCACCCGTAAAATTATTGAGTACTCCCGTATTACAAAGACACAAAACTCTTTGAATTTGCCGGGAATATCATGATCACATGGCTTCGCAAGTCGCCACCAACCACAACCACAACTAGGGCTGAACAAAAAATCGATGGATCGGATTGAATCGATAGAATCGGACCAGATCAATGAAAATCGGATCAATCCAATAGAATTGGTTTGGATTTGGTCCCCAATTTATATGGAACCGATTATTTGGGTTGGTCCTGATTTTTGAAAAAATATACTCCCTCCGTCCCACGTGAATACAAACTTATTTCCTTTTTGGTCCGTCCCACGTGAATACAAACTGCCCAAAATGGAAATAAATTTATTATTTTATATTCACCCTACCCCACCCACTCATTCTCTCTCTTCATTTCCTACCACACAATTTATTCAACCAACTCCACTCATTCTCTCTCTTCATTTCCTACCACACATTTTCATTATCTTAATAATACTTCTTAATTATTGTGCCCAGGAAATTGGTTTGTAATCACATGAGACGGAGGGAGTATATGGTCCTGGACCGAATCCGGACCGAACCGAGTATGTATATATTATGTATAATATATATATATATATATATATATATATATATATATTTATTTATTCATAATTTCAAATTACTAATTTCCAAAAAAAAAAAAATAATTTTGTTGTGACCTTATCCATCTAGAGACATTACAAGTTTACAAAAACTCTAACCCTATTATATCTCTTTCATTTCCGCCGTTTGGTTTTCTATCTCTCTCTCTACGCTTTTCCCCTATCTCGTCTTTCTCTCATCTCAATTGTGAGGACCCCGATCCGGAACCTACACGTGTCCCGAGCTGGAGCGTCCTCAAACTAACCCCAAAAGTCCTAAACTTTAAAAACTTGATTTAACTTTCAAACATAAAACACAACCTTTTCAAAATACTCTACTTCTTTCCACATTTGAGGAAGGGTTGACCAACCTTGAAAGTAATAAACGGTTTTAGTTACAAAAAGATATCAAATATAAACTAGAAGTAAAGTTTATGAATACAAACCCTTTAAAAGAATTATACCAAAATATACTTCTATGCCAACCTATATATATACCCCGACACTTCCCAAATTATCACTTCCAAACTCCTCACCGCCCTTACTTGGCCGGTCCGCCTGTCTCGGAATCTAAAAAACATTAAAGGGAGAGGGTGAGAATAAATCTCAAACAAGCTATTATGAATGCGGCAATATGCCAAATAAAATGCAACACATAACAAGTCGCATATAACACATTGGAAAAGTCAGTAAACACCTTACAGTACCTTGGTTTACCTTTTCCCGTCTGAACATTAGTCGTACAACATTGGGGAGAATAATACTCCAATCTTACAGTGGTGCTTAAGCAATACTCACATCTTATAAGACCCGTTTTTCAGGGGAACCAAATAAGATAGTAGCAACTCGTAAGGCTTTTGGCTCAATACGTATGCTATACCCCAACTGTGGCCGCGGGAGGGGACGGCCACAGATATAACATAATCCGATCACATTAGGTCACACTTCCATAATTGATCGTATTATGTTATACCCCCAACATCAGCTGATTAACACATTATCAAGCACATAATAGTTACTTGAAACATAATCCACATAAAGGGATAACAATATAGCAACATGGTAAAATATACTCATGTCCAATCAATATCATAGTGCAACAGTTATTCAACACACTATGCATAATATAAACAATGTATATGAACTCAAGTAAGGCAAGGAAGTAGCATTTATCCATCCTACAAGGTCATTATACAATAATACTTAGCCTCTATGAAGGCCCAATTTAAATCTACCAAGTTGGAATCCCATTTGTCAAGTTACCATACTAGGTTAACTAGCGTTTTCCAAGTAACATTTAAAGTACTTCCCCAATTCCATTTTGCTCACTTAAGATGTCATTGTGTAGCCAAAGTATTCTACTTCAATCTAAGTTAAAGGGATTTCATTTTGGTTTTAGTCTGATTAGGTTTGAACAGCTCTGAAATAGATGTGAAAAACCAGGCCAGGGCACGACTCGTCCCCAAGGGCACGACTCGTGCCCATTTGGCACCCCTTCGATTACGTCGTCCCTAATAAGGCACGACTTCCTTATAACCCTGGTCACGACTCGTCCCACACCTCAGGCACGACTCGTGCCACAGGGCACGACTCGTGACTGAGCCCGTGAATTAAAACAGATGCAGAAATCCTTCACCACCTATACCCATTTGTTCCCTACCAAGTTTCCTTTATTTTGTGTGAACCTAGAAAGCTTACTAACTTCATACTTCACATACTAAATCATTTTAGACCCAATTATGTTATAATTCTAAGTCATTTACCACATGATTCTCAAGAAACCAATTTTTCCAAATCAAGTGAGCTTTAATTTATGAACCTAAAGGAAATTTCTAACTTTGTTACTTACTTCTAACTTATTAAATCTCCAAGGTATCAAGTCCCACACATAAATTATTTCCACTTGATTTTCCACCCAATTTACTACAAATTTTCAAGATTTCCATTTAATCCATTTAATCAATTTACTTCTATTGTTTTACTACTTTCATGAACAACAACCTTTCTCATACCACTCACCCATTTTACTAACACATTTCAAGTTAAATCTTATAAACTAACTTCACCCATTTCTTACACCCTAAATCCACTTTTATGAACAACAACAATTTCTATAATACTAACACTTTCCTCAAATCCAAGAAGGCTTCCCCAAAGCATCAAATAGCCATTAGAACAATCATAACAACATGAAATATTCATGAACATTTAAAGAAGGGAATGTCATAATAACTCACCTTGGACTAGGAGATGGATTATTGATTTCTTGAGCTTGCTAAATTACCCTAGATGTTCCAAGCACAAAAGTACAACCCATTTTGAAAATGGAGAAGAAATGAGTTTAGGAGGATCTTGGGAGATGAGGCTTTCCATGGAGAGTATCCATGGAAAATGATAAGGAAGAAGGAGAGAATGATGATGGAGGAAAGAAGGAGGATGGTAGAGTTAAGGGAGAAAGTATGGGAGGTATGGGGGGAGTCTTGACTTTAAAGGAAGAAGGGGAGGATTTTAGGGAATGGCCCCCCTCCCACTAATAATAAAAGGCTTTCACAATTAAAATGAAATCTCCTTTTTCCCATTATTTATTTTACCCATTTTAACCTCCTCTTACTCTTTATCTATTTCTATTTTTATATTTTCCCCTAGAACATTATTTTATTTCCTTATCATTTTATCCTAATATAAGAAATCAAGTATATAAAAATGAACACATACTATTAACAATAATATCAAAAGCACACAATATGATGCTAAATTAGTGCCTAGGTTTAGGGTCGTTACATCAATTCTCAGCCCTAGAAATTAAATTGATTTTTCATGGCGGCGCCCTGATTTCGACTCAGCTTTCCAACCACGGCACCACTATCGATCTCTACCGACGGCGCAGCTGTAACGGAAGTAATTAATCTACGACCCAGATTTGTTTTTTCGTGTGAGATTGCAGAACATCATTACTCTGTTATTTTGCCTCTCAAATCTCCAATAAATGGTAATGATTTAATGAGATTTTGATGTTATTTTCTCAGTCTCTACCCCCAATCTACTCGTATTTTCAATTTTCTTACAATTTTGCATCTGAATTTAGTTATTAGGGTCTGAATCATGTTTATGTTTTTCTCTTTTGTTTATGTAATGTAATCATCCTATATTTTTTATTTGATTTTTGTTCCTCTATTTCAGTTAATTTGATGTATGTCTGAATATTTTTATTTGAACTTTGTTTATGTAATCGTCCTATATTTTGGTTTCATGAAAAAAAATAGTTGTTGCATGTTTTATCTTTAGAAAAAACTAGTGTATCACCAGTGCGATGCACGACGATTTATAAAATTTTATAGTTAAGAATGAAAAAAGAATTAAAAAAATAAGTAAATAAAGAAACAACAGTACAAATTAAATTGGTTGATATACATTTCTAAACAATACTTAAGAAATTTCATAGTATTGATCTTCATTGAGACAACACATACGCACACACTCATATATATTAAGAAATAAATTATTAAAAAGTGATAGAAGATATGAATTATACATTTTGAAAAATTTCCTAAACACCACATTCGTAGTACAATTGTTGGTTAAATTGTCTTCTTCAAAATTAGATAACCAAATATGAAGTCTATTTGGATGGGTGACTCTAAATAAAGCAAATAAAGCTGACCATAACTGAAAACATGATTCTTTAAAAGGATTTAACTGTAGATAGAAATTGTCCCAGACTTTTGTTTATAGACATGACATAAATCAAGAGAAATTGACGACGTTCAAAATTGAAAGGAATTCTAGTATTCGATGGAGTGAGAGACATCCGAGGGGCCCTTTATATATAAATATATATATAGAGTTCAATGCTAGAAGCACAAAATAAAGTCAAAAAATCCTAATCACAAAATGAGGTGGTGATATTTTATTAGTTGTATCGATAGTAGACCGGCTACATTTTAACTAAAAACACCAATAAAATCATTACAGCTAGGATTTTGGAGCAAGATTTTGTGACTATTTTGTTTCTTTAGTATCTCGAAATATGTATGTATATATTATGAAACTGCTACATTTCAGATTTTCATCGGTAACATTTCTTCTTAGTAAGTGTTACTTTTCAGGCGACGAACAACTTAACTTTTTTGTTTCTGCAAATATGATTTTACAAAAAAAATTAAATTCATATCATGATGCTACTACTTCGATTCGATTCGTCTCGTCGAGACGAACACAACAGTGTTTTCAATTTTTTTTCTACTTCAAAATCTCAAGTTATTTCATTTTAAAGTTGTTGAAAGTTTTTTTTTTTTTAAATACACGTGACAGACTTTGGACGCGCGGGTTAAGACTTGCGTGGCGGACCTGAGCGGATGGGTTGGACAACCCGTTTTACGACCGTCTCACCCAAGTTTTTGTCATAAAAAAGTAGTTAGTTACGTAGTTTAATAACAAATCATTTATTATAATATTTTTTCTGAATAGATGTTTATTAAATCAAGGAAAAATAAACATTAATTTAAGACAAAATAAATAAATCTTTGCCATCTCTTTTATATATTTCTATTTTCTAAGTAATATTTTCTTTAATTATAATCTGTAAAGTGAAATAATAAATTATTTATTAAAAATTACTAATGAAAATATAATAAATATAAATTAATTAATGGGATTTCACAATGAAAATTTTTAAAACAGGATTGAAATAATATGAAATAATTGAATTTTTTTCTTTATGAAAACCCAAAATTGGAATTAATGAGTACTTAAAATTTTTCTCTATTGTTTCATGACTTCTAAAAGCTCAAAAAATGATGATATATGTCACTTTCTCTATTTTAACATTTCCACTTATCTTTAAACAAAAAAAATCCAACAATCACACATATTTTCTCAAAAGTCTATTCCTAAAATATACTTAATTCTCTAGTTTTTTGTAATAAAATGATTTTTGATAAAATAAAATATACAATATATGGTATATGATTTAAAACATGAAAGTTTAAAACATTCCAATTATAAGATGCTCTAAAAATAAAAATGTGATGGACATATTAAATAAATAAATAAATAAAATTGGAAGTAAAATGAGTTAAAATATTCCAATTATAAGTGCATGTAAATTAAATGGTTCGGAATTATGTTAGAGTGCAATTCAATTCCAAACAAATGGTTCGGAATTATGTTAGTCATTTCAATTACACAACATGTGCTAATTACAAGAATTTTTAGTTCTGACAAAAGAATAACCTGTTAGGACATGCAAATTATGTCAGTCATTAGAAAAACATGATGAATTTCGTACAACTAAATTTACTCTTCAATTCCAAACAAATGGCTCAGAATTATGTTTTTCATTTCAATTACACGACAGGGAGAAACTGAATGGGTAACATCTATCATAAATATCTTATTAGACGGCCTATCAAATCCTAAATAAACACATCCTTGGAAATGCACTTCCCGAGGGTCACACAATTAATTATAACACATCTGGTACAAGAAAAAAAATAATAATAATAAGTTCGGAAAAGTAAACCCATACCTAGCTGCAAAAATGATCAAAACTCTTGACTGCTTACGGGCATAGCAGTGAAGTTCTTGCCCTTTTTCTAGTCTCTTTCCCTTGGCCCAAAACACGCCAATATCCATCTATTTCTTTCATGCTTGCATAACCTTCTGTTCAGCTTCACTAATGATATCAAATATCTTTGCTTCTGAATGTGTTACGTAATTCTGAAGGTACTTGTGTACGTATGTCCATTTTTTCTAGTTAATTGATGAACATGATACTGTACTATGTCATAGCCATATATTAGACAAAAGCATGACCATGCCCTTTTGATGATGTTTTTGACTTCTTTTTCCTCTTCCTTTCAGCTTTTGTATATGTCCTAGCTTCAATTCGTTTCGACAGCTGTGATCGTATTTCAAGTAGTTTGATTTTGGCATCTCGAAAGGGTGCATCAGATTTTGAAGCCATCAATTGCTGAACAAAAATAAAGTGGGGTTTTATTTTCCATCAATTGATACAAACACAAAATTGTACTCCCTCCGTCCCAAAATGATTGTCCCATTTGACTATTCAAGCATTTTAATGGCACATTTTCATTACTACCCTTGCTGAAGTCCAATTATTACTCCCTATAAACTCTCTTGCAACAACCATAACTATTCAATAGATTAATCACAAGGTTAAGTTAGGAAGCTCAATACATAGATGGTGCTATCAGTTACTCCCCGATCAAGATCCAAAATTAATATTAAGCTTTGGAGAGAGGAGTATAACAGTAGGTCTCATCAGCACGAGACACTATCATAAAAAGTTATATTTTACACTATAAAAGATCACAAATTAACATAGAAAATTACCAAATTGAATCCTTTAAGAATTTTACTCTAAATAAATAACTATGACTTGTAATTTAATACGAAAACATGTTCATAGAAACTACCAACAAGAACAAAGTTTATCCTAAAGCCAAGAAATATAAAAATACTTTCAATAAGTTTGACAACGTTGACAAAGCATTTTTAAAATTCGGCCCATGGCAAGCAAGTTTCTACAAAAGAACATCTAGGTTTTAATTTGACTCTTACCAATTTTTTGCAACTCCTTACTTTGTTTCGGTAACTTAATACTAATTTCTGTATGCTTCTAAATCCACCCGCAATGTACTGCTGCCATCGTCAAAGCCAGATTTCATTGGTTCCAATTTTCACATTTGGATTTCCAGCAGAATCTTTTAAATCCACAAGTTCCGTCATTCACTTCCTACTTTATAGCTAGGTCTGTGCTATGCAATGAAGCTCTAGTGAAATCTGTTCTCGAGTCAATCTTCTGTCTTTATTTTCTCAGATCTCCTACTTTTTCGGGTTCATTCGATACACAAACATGTAGTATTTCAAGCAGAGTTTTTTTACACAGTAAACAAAATAAACTGTCGCAAGTCCACTGATTACTGTTAGCATCAGCAGAAATCACAACTAACGGAATAGTGGCCAATATGACATTATTTTATTCTTTCAAGGGTGGGACTAATAAAATATGGAATTGCCCTCACCTCTGCGTCTAACAGAAAAACTAAATACATGCATAAATGTATTGCAATAGCGATTGCAAGCGTATATACTATTAGAAAATAAGTGCTATAGAAACGTGACAAAAGCACGTCGCAATCTCTAATCAAGGTAAAGATGGTGAGAGAAACTGAAAATTCATATAAGCCTCTAAACTTGGCATCATTTGTAAGGAATTGTATAGCTTTTCCCCAATTCAAAGGGGTGAAATTGAAAACCTAGATTTACCTTGAGTTGTTGTAGAGTCTTAGGAATCGCCCCAATCCCTTTCTAATGGTACATATTCTTGGCCTTCCTTGCAAGAACCTGCTCAATCAAAACCTCAACAAATCTCAAAACCTAATCTGAAATTTCAGAAACTTATTGGGGAAAAGCGATTGTAGAGAGAGAGAAAGAGAAAGAGAGAAAATGATTGATTTGCAACTACTTGGGAGTGGGAAAAGAGAAGAGAGAAGAGAGAAGAGAGAAGAGAGAAGGGAGAGCGGCGGCGACCATGGAAAGCAAGAGCGGGCGGCAGAAACCACGGGAAAAGAGAAACGGCAGGCTTGATTCAGGGAAAAGCGATTAGAGATAGAGAGAGAGAGAGAATGAAAGTGGAATGGAAAGAGACCTAGTCAGAATTTATTTGGGATTAAATATTTTCGATTTTAATGGATATTTTTAATTATTAAAGGGGGTGTGTTTAGTAAATGGCATTAGTGGTAATGAACTTGACCTCTATTTAATCCAGGTTCGAGTTTGAGCGGGAAAATGGGGGGTGTGCTGAAGTGCTTTGACAAATCGCAAAAATTAAATCAAGAGTTACTATAACTATAAAAATTAAATTAGATTTTAAAAAAATATATAATTAAAAGGTACCCAACAAAATTATATAATGATAATAATATAAAAGTTACAAAATCATATTGAAAACACTGCTTAAGAACACAACATTGACTTTGTTCTCCAATCACATGAACCCCAAGCATTCCACAGACACCAAGTACTGTACTCAGACTGGCACTGCAAGAATATATGAATCGCTTTATGTTCGAGAATATATGAATCGCTTTATGTTCGAGAATATATGAATCGCTTTATGTTTCTGCCTATTTCTCGCATACCCACATTTCATAGAAGTCCATAATATTGAACGGTCCTTGTTCAGAGTCTGGAGTTGGAACCTATTTTCTGCATCAGTCATCCTTCACACTTTGTGAACATATCTTGTGCTATTTTCATTTCAACTCTTCAGGCTCATTTCTTCTATATTTGCATTTTATTTTAACTTGGATTTCGATTTGTTGTGTGATAATGATGCATCGGAATATCAACAAAAAATAACAATAATCTATCGAATAGATTGCAACAATGCAATCTCAAATAAAATTAATAATATCAAAGTTGTGTCGTCCAAAATCCTACAAGGGTATTTATACTCGCAAATCCAAATAAATAAAGGAAAAGAAATAACAAAAACCTAATAAATAGATGACATGTTATTCTAATGTTTTAGGGCATCAATTCGAGGTACAATATGAAAGATTTCCAATACTTGTACGTAAAACAATAAATTGTTTTCATTCAAAGCTACACGAGTTCGAAATTCTAGTCTTTTAACACTATATAGGTTGTGCTCGGATTACCTTTCCCACTCTTATCAAACATGTTATTTTGGTCTTGCAAATGCAACCAACGAATATTAGCACTGGAGGTGAAATGCGGTCAAAATACATATAGCTAAACATGCTTGGACCGCAAAAGCATACCTTCTTGTGTCAAGAAATATGAGCAGATTGCTGAAAGATGCAGCCTTATAAAATCCTTCAATACGTTGTATTACAAGCCATGCTCGACGTGCCAGTGATCTCTAAATATATACAAACAAAAAATAAATGGCAATTCAACTTTCAGAAAGTATTGGGAGAGAGATATATAGATAGGTAAGAGAGAAAGAGAGAGAGAGCTTATCGTGCTTAGATAGATGATCAAAATACATCTAGCTAAACATGCTTGGACCGCAAAAGCATACCTTGCTGTGTAAAGAAATATGAGCAGCTTGCTGAAAGATGCAGCCTTATAAAATCCTTCAATACGTTATATTACAAACCATGCTCGACGATACAGTGATCTCTGAATATATACAAACAAAAAATAGAGTGCAATTCAATTCCAAACAAATGGTTCGGAATTATGTTAGTCATTTCAATTACACAACATGTGCTAATTACAAGAATTTTTAGTTCTGACAAAAGAATAACCTGTTAGGACATGCAAATTATGTCAGTCATTAGAAAAACATGATGAATTTCGTACAACTAAATTTACTCTTCAATTCCAAACAAATGGCTCAGAATTATGTTTGTCATTTCAATTACACAACAGGGAGAAACCGAATGGGTAACATCTATCATAAATATCTTATTAGACGGCCTATCAAATCCTAAATAAACACATCCTTGGAAATGCACTTCCCGAGGGTCACACAATTAATTATAACACATCTGGTACAAGAAAAAAAAAATAATAATAAGTTCGAAAAAGTAAACCCATACCTAGCTGCAAAAATGATCAAAACTCTTGACTGCTTACGGGCATAGCAGTGAAGTTCTTGCCCTTTTTCTAGTCTCTTTCCCTTGGCCCAAAACACGCCAATATCCATCTATTTCTTTCATGCTTGCATAACCTTCTGTTCAGCTTCACTAATGATATCAAATATCTTTGCTTCTGAATGTGTTACGTAATTCTGAAGGTACTTGTGTACGTATGTCCATTTTTTCTAGTTAATTGATGAACATGATACTGTACTATGTCATAGCCATATATTAGACAAAAGCATGACCATGCCATTCTGATGATGTTTTTGACTTCTTTTTCCTCTTCCTTTCAGTTTTTGTATCTGTCCTAGCTTCAATTCGTTTCGACAGCTGTGATCGTATTTCAAGTATTTTGATTTTGGCGTCTCGAAAGGGTGCATCAGATTTTGAAGCCATCAATTGCTGAACAAAAATAAAGTGGGGTTTTATTTTCCATCAATTGATACAAACACAAAATTGTACTCCCTTCGTCCCAAAATGATTGTCCCATTTGACTATTCAAGCATTTTAATGGCACATTTTCATTACTACCCTTGCTGAAGTCCAATTATTACTCCCTATAAATTCTCTTGCAACAACCATAACTATTCAATAGATTAATCACAAGGTTAAGTTAGGAAGCTCAATACGTAGATGGTGCTATCAGTTACTCCTCGATCAAGATCCAAAATTAATATTAAGCTTTGGAGAGAGGAGTATAACAGTAGGTCTCATCAGCACGAGACACTATCATAAAAAGTTATATTTTACACTATAAAAGATCACAAATTAACATAGAAAATTACCAAATTGAATCCTTTAAGAATTTTACTCCTAAATAAATAACTATGACTTGTAATTTAATACGAAAACATGTTCATAGAAACTACCAACAAGAACAAAGTTTATCCTAAAGCCAAGAAATATAAAAATACTTTCAATAAGTTTGACAACGTTGACAAAGCATTTTTAAAATTCGGCCCATGGCAAGCAAGTTTCTACAAAAGACATCTAGGTTTTAATTTGACTCTTACCAATTTTTTGCAACTCCTTACTTTGTTTCGGTAACTTAATACTAATTTCTGTATGCTTCTAAATCCACCCGCAATGTACTGCTGCCATCGTCAAAGCCAGATTTCATTGGTTCCAATTTTCACATTTGGCAACATTTGGATTTCCAGCAGAATCTTTTAAATCCACAAGTTCCGTCATTCACTTCCTACTTTATAGCTAGGTCTGTGCTATGCAATGAAGCTCTAGTGAAATCTGTTCTCGAGTCAATCTTCTGTCTTTATTTTCTCAGATCTCCTACTTTTTCGGGTTCATTCGATACACAAACATGTAGTATTTCAAGCAGAGTTTTTTACACAGTAAACAAAATAAACTGTCGCAAGTCCACTGATTACTGTTAGCATCAGCAGAAATCACAACTAACGGAACAGTGGCCAATATGACATTATTTTATTCTTTCAAGGGTGGGACTAATAAAATATGGAATTGCCCTCACCTCTGCGTCTAACAGAAAAGCTAAATACATGCATAAATGTATTGCAATAGTGATTGCAAGCATATATACTATTAGAAAATAAGTGCTATAGAAACGTGACAAAAGCACGTCGCAATCTCTAATCAAGGTAAAGATGGTGAGAGAAACTGAAAATTCATATAAGCCTCTAAACTTGGCATCATTTGTAAGGAATTGTATAGCTTTTCCCCAATTCAAAGGGGTGAAATTGAAAACCTAGATTTACCTTGAGTTGTTGAAGAGTCTTAGGAATCGCCCCAATCCCTTTCCAATGGTACATATTCTTGGCCTTCCTTGCAAGAACCTGCTCAATCAAAACCTCAACAAATCTCAAAACCTAATCTGAAATTTCAGAAACTTATTGGGGAAAAGCGATTGTAGAGAGAGAGAAAGAGAAAGAGAGAAAATGACTGATTTGCAACTGCTTGGGAGTGGGAAAAGAGAAGAGAGAAGAGAGAGCGGCGGCGACCATGGAAAGCAAGAGCGGGCGGCAAAAACCACGGGAAAAGAGAAACGGCAGGCTTGATTCGGGGAAAAGCGATTAGAGAGAGAGAGAGAGAGAGAATGAAAGTGGAATGGAAAGAGACGTAGTCAGAATTTATTTGGGATTAAATATTTTCGATTTTAATGGATATTTTTAATTATTAAAGGGGGTGTGTTTTGTAAATGGCATTAGTGGTAATGAACTTGACCTCTATTTAATCCAGGTTCGAGTTTGAGCGGGAAAATGGGGGTGTGCTGAAGTGCTTTGCACTTCAGCCTTTATATAGTTATAGATATAAATCGAAATTGATAATCAATGTAGCGGATATTAGGAGTATAATTAATACAGAAAAAAGATGTTGACACATGATGTAACATGGAAAGCCCTTGAGACAACTATCTCGCCGGTGCAAAACCACGGGAGGTTAGGTCCCTGCCTAACCAAAAAACATTATTAAGATTTTAGTGTTCCAACTTTGGAAGATGAAGAGATATGGTTACAATAGCGTGAGTTTAATAGTGTGTGCCTAATTGTCAACATAATCTCTTCCATCTCCTATATATTTAAAGAAAAACAAAATAAAAACAAAGAAAATAATAAGAAATTGCAATACTTTTGTTTAACCACAAATTGTGCGACATAAATTCTCAGAGTCTGTCGAAAACTTTCTTGTAGACTATATTCAGCGTCTTGTCATATGTTTGAGCATCTAAATCACAAATAATAACTTTAAGTCCTCTCTTGCTGGTTACTCTGGAAAATGCTACATAAAGTTGTCTGTGACTGAAAACAGGTTGTGAAAGATATAGTCCTACATGGGAAAGAGATTGTCCCTGACTCTTGTTGATTGTCATAGCAAAAGAAATGGCAAGTGGAAATTGCCTTCTTTGGAATCTAACCGGAAATTTTGTCACACCTGACGGAGACATTATCATTCTAGGAATAAGCACCTTCATGCCAGCATTCTTTCCTGAAAGCATCTTGGCTTCGACTACGTGCTTACCTACATATATGTAACAAAATTAAGTATTAAATTATATGTATATAAAAAATAAAAAATTACTGTATTTACCTAATTGAGTGACAATCATTCTGATGCCGTTACACAATTCAGAAGCTTGATCAAGATTTCTCAAAAGCATTACTATGCACCCAACCTTCAGCTTAATAATGTGATTTGCCAATCCAAAACACTTGATAGTGTTTAGAAATTCAGGTGAGAATATATCTTTAGCACCATTTTCTGTAGGTGTTAGTGCCCTAGGCCTATAGAGATAGACCTTTATGTAATGTCATTGTTCATTTATATAAGAGAATGTTTCTTTGATTATTATATATGTTTGCATGTTTAGTTATAATAATCGCGTCCCTAGTACTTATGAAGCACTAGTATGAAGTCTAATGGATAATCATGTGATGATTATATGCATGGAGATGCACATTAGATTCATGGGTACTTGTTAGAGAACAAGGTACTGGACTTGACCCATTATGAGATTTATGTCATGGTCAAATGTCATAATTAAATCTCATATAGTCATATCATTGATATCCTTTGACCTGAGATTATCATCGTCTTCCGCTCGATGAATATCATGTTTGATATAGTTTAACGTTGTCCTTAACCGGATGACAATAAGGGCTATCATTGGCATGGTATGATTCTTGTTGGGAAGAATGATAAGTCAAGATGGAAAATTGTCCCTCGTAAAGAGAGATGTTTGCTAGGCCACTCGTAAGTAAGATTGATGTAGTGCATGGCCATGCCCAAATGAATTAATGTGATTAATGTCATTCGATTAATCAATTTACTTGGTAACGAGAAAGCATTGAACAATATGAGTTGACGTGGACCATGACTCATGTTCAATATAACATCGTGTGACAATGGGATTGTGATATGTTCTATATAGGAAATCGAACTTGATATTATATTATTTGGGTAGGCATGATGGCTTGCTAGAGTCCGCTCATGTCTTATGAGGATCGATGTGATCGAACTCATTGCCAACATAATATAGTCCTATGGGGTCACACGCATCGAACGAATTGTCAAAAATGAAGAATATGGAGTTTTTGTTCTCAGGGGACGACTCGTCCCCAGGCCAGAACCAACTATTCCCCTTAAGGGGGACGCCAGATTCAGAAGCTGGGTGCCAGGGGACGACTCGTCCCCTGGGGGACGACTCGTCCCCTGGGCACTGGACTGACGCGGAATTGACTTAAAACTAGGGTTTTCGCGAGGGGAAAAGTTTTATAACGTATAAATACTTACCCCTGGTTGCCCTAGCCGTCATTAGAACGTTTTGGCTTGAGAGAAACATCAAAAGTGAGAGATTTCAATTGAGAATTGAGAATCAAACACCACCAAATCCATTGTTCTTCATTGATTGAAAGGTGTTTCAATCAATAGGATCTAGCAATCCTCCTAGAAGAGTTCTAGGGTTCGTTCATCGCGTGGATACACATAGAGGATCTTCGCTCGTCAAGATCTTTGGTTCGTGATTCCCGTTCGTTCATCAAGGATTAACAAGGTCATTCAATCTGGAGTTGGGTCAAGTTTATCAAAGGCAAAAGCATTCAAGGTTGGTATTTCTATTTCATCTTTCTTAATTATTCATCTAGAACAGATTCTAGGGCTTGGGGTTTTTCGAGTTATTGCTTATTCCGCTGCGCATGGACCCTCGAAAACCCTACATTTTCATCATCCTCATCCTTACAAATGGCATCAGAACTCATATATTCAACTTCGTCTCCCGAAAAGAGTGACATGACATAATCATTTATGTTATCGACAATCTCATTTGTTGACAAAGAAAATCACATTATATATATATATATATATATATATATATATATATATATATATATATATATATAATGTTTATGGTTCACACCAATAGCCGTATATCAAGTATTATTATCTTAGATCTAAATTAATTAACAAATTTATATAAAAAATCACATTATATATATATATATATATATATATATATATATATATATATATATATATATATATAAACAATTTTTTTTTTTTTTAGAATTTGTCTTTATAATGAAAATACTTCAAAATTGACAAAACTCAATAATATATTACCTTGAGCCGTAATACAACTTTGATGATTACTCGGTGAAATCAAATGACTACCTGATGATAAGTTCACTAAAAATAAAAATAAATTCATTTAAAATGATAGTAAAAAAATAAATATAAAATCATGCATTCTTATAATTTAATTTTATACACATGATATTAATGGATATGCTAAAATAATAATAAAGTAAATAATAAAATTACTATTAGAAATATCCGTCAATGGTAATCGTTGAGAAGATCGTTGCGATAAATTAATGGAATCGTTGTCCACATCAGTAAGATGCGTTTTTCTTTTCATAGATGATCTATACATTTGTATAGTCTAAAAAACTCAAATATTAATGAACATATATTTAGATAATGTTAATAATTTAACAACAATCTAAAAATAAATAAAAATAAAATAACAAATCATATACTCCCTCCGTCCCAGCTCAGTGGAGACTTATTTCCTTTTTGATTTGTCCCAGCTCAGTGGAGATTACCCAAAATGGAAAGGAATCTTCACTATTCCCCCCCACTCAGTCTCTCTCCAACTCTATCTACTCCATTTTTACACTCACAATACCAATCAAATCACTATTCCTCCCACTCATCATCTCTCCTATTTAATATATCCTACTCACAACACTTTCATTATTTCTTAATCGGTATGCCCAAATTTTTCGTCTTCACTGAGCTAGAACGGAGGGAGTATAATATATAAAAAAATAAGTTATAAATTTTATTTATTAAAAAAATTTAAGACGAAATTTTACATTGTATAAATATAACTTTGCAAAAAATTAAAATAAAAATATAAAACATAAAAATGAAATAGTGGAATGGGATATTTGCTAGCACTCCATTTAATCTAAGACAATATTATAGAGAGAGGGCAGAGCCTCTCTCTCTCTAAAAAACAAACAGAGCCACAACAACCGTCCACCACCGCCACCGCCACCACCATCGTCGTCCTCCGCCATCATTGCTGTCCTTCGTCACCGCATATATTCGTAACACCGCCTTCCATTTCTCTCTCTCTTGTTACAACTTATAAATCTCTCATGCCATGAACACCGTCGGTTCGGATCAACATCCCGCCATCCACCCATCACTGAAATCATTTGAAGTCTTCTTCAAATTCCAGGTATTCGTCTCTCGCCCTTCTCTTTCTCTTCTTTTTATTGTGTGCGTCTCTCTATAAGAATACACCGATCTGTGCTTTTTTGATCGATTATGTATGTTTTGGTTTATATCTAGACATTGACATTCAGATCTAGTTTTGTGTTCGATTTTATATTCGGTCCAGCTATGGGTTTGATTTGATTTCGAATGTCTAAATTATGGAAACTCAGATTTAGGTTTGCTTAAGATTTTTATTTTGAATTTGATTTTTTTGGTGATTTTATACATATTCGTATTTTAAAAAACTCTGGATGATATTTTTATAAGAAACTCTGGTAATTTTTTATTTTATACATATTCATATTTTTTACTCAGTTTGGAGATGAAGTACAGTAACTGTTGCAGAAATTATTTTTGTTGGGTGTCTTATTGGAACTTAGAAGAGTCTGTTAAGCTTTTTATTTTGTTGCTTGGGTTTTTAGATTAAAAATAAATGCTTGCTGAATGCCTTCAGCAAGCATAGAGCTTCTCCTATTGCCTTGTATTCTCCCAATTAGCCACTCTTAAATTAAATTGGGTAATTTCGGTGGGAGTTGTAATCTTAAAGGGATATGGGAGAAATTATAAATTGAATAGTGGAGTAAAGTACTTTAATACATCGTAAAATTAATCTTTTGTTGCTATCTATTCTCACTAACGAAATCGTTCCATTATCGCGCAGGTCACTGTTGCAATCCTTCAGCTTTAAGGTGCGCTCTCATTCATCAGAGGGATAGCGGATATGATAATATTTCAGTTCTTACACATTTGAGCGGATTTGTTTTGTTCTGATTCAGGTACTTCTCTCTCTCTCTCCCCAGTTGTATTTGAACTGATTGACCATGTATGTTGATTAATTCGTTCAATCCCTTCTCGATGATTGCATTTGTCGGTATTTTTATTCTTTCTTTTGTTTAAGGTTATGGATTTCCCGATTCCCTCTTATTAACGTTACAACACAATTTAGGTTCTATTGAAATAACATTTTACAGAGCATTGAAACAACATTTGACAGTCCCTCTGATTAACGTTATATTACATGACAACTGAAAATTATTATGATGGGTTAGCATGACATTGGGGTTTAACTGAAGAATAGGAAAAATATGCAAATTTAACTTTTGACATTATTGTTGTGTTTACCAAAAGAGAGAAAAATTATGGGGAGGTGGATATGGAGTTGTTTAAGATAGTAAGTTGCAAAAATTGGGGTTATAAGGGACTTCCACAAGATCAATTGAAATATCTATGTTTTTATTTCTATTTACATTATTTTAACTAAAAATGACAACCACTCTATTAAACTTCAAAAATTGTTCATGAAAGCATGAAGCAATGATTCCACCTTTTTTATTATGGATGTTGGATGGAAATGTGAGAATGGTTAGTGGTATGAAACTAAATAATAAACTGCTTCTCCCCCATCAAATCACAATTTCATATCTCAATCTTCAACCCTCAATCCATCTTACTTCTTTCAGGTAAATGTAATTTGTTTCTTTTAGATACTCATTTTCTCTGCTTTATTCACTGTCTTTCGGCATGGATCCATCGTCATTCAGTTTGTATCAGATTATGTGAAAGGATAGGGGGTTTAGGGGAAATAGATAGATGTTTTTTATTGTGTGTGGGGGATGATTAAATGAGTCTTCGTTATAAGTTTTTTTTTATAGTCGAAAACAAATGAGACTAATTATAATGATAAAGATGAATATTTCTCTTTTGTTTCTCAATTTCTAAAACTTAGACATCTTTCTTCCTTTTCTGTTTAGCTTGAAGCCCAAGCATGGGTTGGACTTTTCTATTACTCGCTGTCAAAGAAGTTCTTTAAACACAATATTTTGGGGGAAACTAGTTTCTCCCTATAAGTTATAAAAAGTCCTGTTTTTTTTAAACTGATCTTATATTCGTCAAATATTTGCAAGTTGAAAAAAATTGGACTTTTTATAATTTATGAAGAAACTGGTTTCTCCCAAAACTTACTCTTCTTTAAAAGGTATTGTTCGATGTGTTTATGTTATAAATTACATGAATTTTTTGTTAATGTACAGTGTTAATTACTTATCATGTTGAATTAGTTTTAATTACTTATCATGTTTAATTTCTGCCTTTCTTTTTTGCCTCTCTCAATAAAAGTTTTGCGTGGGATTTTATTTGAGGCGGAGATTATTTTTCATTAGTTGTATTTTCATCTTTTGAATTACATTTGTGAAAAATTAATGAAAGTGTTGAATAATGTAATATTTTTCCTTTCTCTTTAGCTTTTAAAATTTCTTGAGATTTCATGAATATAAAATTTTCAAAACTTGGTGATTTGTATTTTGTATAAAGTTAAATTGTGTGCTACATATGTACACGTGGTATAATTATTTGCTTCATTTGTATATGCACTTACACTTCTATTATCATATTTGTTTCAATAATTTTCTTATACTTTACTCCTTCATCTGATCAACAAGGTAAGGTGATTTGTATAAGATTGATGCCTATTTTAATTTCTCTTGTTTTGAAGGAAGCAGATGTATAGTAAATAGAAGAGATTTCGCTATGAAAGGAATTGTTGCTGCCGGAGCTTCAGTTATTCCCTCTTCGTTGATATCCGAACCTGCTAAAGGTTGTGATGACGCCACAGCTTTCGGGGTCAGGAGCGGTTCAAGGATATCTGGCTAGGATATATTTGATGGTTTGATGTACCTAGATCACAACACAAACAAGCACCGTTAAGGTCAAAGTTGGATGTTACTCCAACTCAGGCCCTCGGGTGTGAGAGTAAGAATACTGAGTAATAAGGCTTTGAATACTTTTGGAGTGTGTGTGTGTGTTTAGGTTTAAAGAGTAATAGAGCTTACTCAATTGTATATGGAACTTACCTTGCCCAAGGGGGTAAAGGCCTTCTATTTATAGGCAATGCAATGGTGCTTGTTGAGGTAAGCAATGAGATCAGCCCTAGGGGGCACTTTGGTATTTGACCAGCTACACGTGTCCGCGGCTAATTGGTCTGTCGGGGAGGGAACATTGGTATCCGGGGGACATGGTGAAAGTGACATGAGCCGTGTAGCCGACTTAGTGCATTAAATGGAATAGTAGGCGCCGGGCGAGCCGCATTGAATGCGTGATGGGGGAGCCGGCAAGTGGCTGTCGAGCCGATAAGCTAACTTGCTCGGTAAAGCTTGACATTAACGGGAAGCAGCATGTGCCCGCGGTCAACGTTGTGCCCGCGGTCAAAGATATATGACGCGAGCACGGTTGATGCGGGCATGACTCGTGCGGGCACGGATCCAGCGAGCAGGGTCCCAATGGTCCTCGATGGGGACGATGCGAGGAGGGACGCGGTCTTGACCACAAGGGCCTATTTGACCGCGGTCTTCCCTACAGCGGTCTAGGAACTGCTACGTCACTGGTTCCTTGGACTAGACCGAGCGCGGGCCCGGTCCAGTAGATCCGGGCTCATCAATGGCCCCTAGCTCCAAGTGTGATTATTTATGGTGCAGTGAGGAGCTACTAGAAGCTCGATGCGCTCCAATTGCTCCTCGAGCGAGCACCGGTGTTAGCGTTTTTGTTGTCATTGCTTGGCCCCGTGGGCCAAAGGGAACGTTCGGGAGGCACCGGTGAGTGACACGTGGTCCCTTGCGTAGCGTGCCTCCCGGTTAACAGTGGGCCCCTTGGCGGATGAAAAGACGGGTTAGTGGTACGTACGAGTACGTGTCGCTCATTCGAGGGCAATAAATGCAAAGGGTATTTAATTTTTCGAATTTTCAAACGTTGGAGACGGTTCAGGGTCCGAGGTAGGATTTGTGGGCTAATTAATACGGGTTAACGGGTTAACCCGTATAGGTAGGCCTTATAAATACCAAACCCTTAAACCTCAAACCCTTTTTACCGTTTCCAAACCTTCAGAGAGCCTTTGAGAGAAATTTCTTGCTGCGATTTTCTTGCTACTGCTTTCCGAATCCTTCTCTCAATCTTTCTCTCGTAAGTAACGTTGGGTGCTTTCTTCTTCATCTCCTTCGTTTTTCTTTTATTTACGGTTTTCGAATAATGACTACTCGAGAGTTTGGACCCCGCCGTCCCATAGAGTTAGGAGATGGGAGCACTCCGGATCTGTTTCTTTGTTTGTAAACGGACAGGGGGGATATTTAGGAAGGTAGGCCATGGGTGGCTTAGGTTATCCCTTGAGTGCTTCCAATATTTCTGCGAAAAATCCCAATGGGGGCCTTTTGTCCCACCCCGGTTGTGGGAGGCCAAGGATAAAAGGGTAAAAAGGAACGGTGATGTTTTGGTGTTGGGGGATACCGGTAAATTTGAGAAATTTTGTGATGGGGGTTTTGTGCGGGTTTCCCGCGAGAGAGGCTCGGCTACGAACGCCATTGAACTAGTGAGGAGAGTGATTCGCGTCCCCGAAGTAGTTTGTGACTGGGAGAAGTGTGAACTAATGGACTCTGACCAATCAAGAAGTTCGCGGGCACCGAGAGCGGGGACCCTGAGTGACCCTCTAGATGTTCTGCCCCTGAGTACCATCTTTCCCCCAGTTGTGCCCGCGGCCTCTAGGGCGGGGACAATTGAGCTGAGCAGCAGCGAGGAACTTGACCCCCTTGATTTCGAGGTGACTGGAACCGGTGAGGTTGAATCGGAGGTGGCCCCTGCCCGTGGTGACCCCACCGGTCTCTTTGGCTCCTCGAGCTCGGAGACCGAAGAAGATGACCGCGGGGAGGGGGATAGGAGGGCCGCGGGGACCTCCAAGAAGGCCGCTGAGACCACCAATATTGTGGATGCCTTCGAGAGCTCTGACTCCGAGGAGGAGGAGATTGTGGCCCCTGCCCGGAACAAAGGCAAGAGGCCAGCTAGGGATGCGAATCCTGGTCGTGGCCGTAAGAAGGCCAAGGAGGTGGCCACCATTGACTGGGAGGAGGAGATTTACGAGGTTTATAATGTGGACCGCAACGCTTACCGTGTCCGCACCCTTGGGCATGTTCATTTGGCGGACAAGGACAAGCTGCGGCCAGAGACCATAGCAGATGTCCGTGGGGACAACAAAGCCTGCGTTTTTTATGGGGCCCAGTTTGAGAACGGATTGAGGCTGCCCCTGGACCCTTTCTTTTACTTCTTCCTGGAGTTCAATGCCTGCCTGCCCATGCACCTGACTCCCAATGCCATCCGAGCCATTGTCTCCTTCATCGCTGTGTGCAGATTCATGGGCTATGAACCTACCCTTGCTGGGCTCTACGCTTATTATCAGAACCAGATTAGCCGTGGTATCCTGAGCTTGAAGGCTAGGAACTACTCCACCAGGACTTTCTCTCCTCCCTCCAACAAATTTGACCAGTGGAATCAGAAAGATATTTTGGTTATTGAGTCAAGATTTGGATGGCCCTTTTCCAAACCTTCACACCCCGTCCCTATGAAAGTGGCCGCTAGCAAATATCCGGACCCGTCCTTAGCCGATGCTATGCGCACTGCCATAGAGAGGCATCTGGCCCTCTACTTGGACAGCGGGGAGGAGCCTGTATATGACGTGGGCGCCATAGTGGAAGATGAGCCCCTCTTGATCTACTCGGGGTGGCTCCTCGCGAGGGAGGCGCCCACATGCCCCTGCAGTGTAGATAGAGCCTTTGCCGCGACCACGATTGGCGGGTGCACGAACATTACCGAGCCCGAGGCGCATTGTAAGACTCCAGACTTTGGCAGGCGCCGAGTGCGATCCTCCCGAAATAATCGGTCTCTGATTCCTCTATAAAACTGTTGCCAATTTACTTTGCCTTTGATTTTTTGAACTGCTCTGCTAACCATTTTTCTTTCCCTCGAGTAGATCCTAAGTGTATAATTTCGATGGCTCCTCCTCTAAGTGCGGCTCAAGGCGAAGGCCAAGAACCGGAGGGCCAACAAGGAAGGCGCCGTAAGAGGCGTAATGAGATGGGAGGGGTTCCCACAAAAGACAAGGCTGTTCTGTAGCGAGCGGGAGGGAGGCGGGGAGACTCTAGCTGCTCCCAGAACTATTCTAACCACTGGGAATCTGCCTCCACCTCCCCGGGGTCCTCCTCCACCCAATGCTCTCCGGGCATCATCTCCCGGCCGTACTATTGCCTCCGGGCATAACCAAGAGCAGTCCAGGAAAAGACCTGAGAGAGATGCGGATCTGACGCATAGGGAGAGGTCTTCCAAGACCCAGAAAGTGGTGGAGACCTCTTCTCGTAGCCCTCCTGCTGCTGCCACTACTTCTACCACTGCTCCCTCCACCGCGGGGACACTCTGCTCGGTGGCCTACCCGATCTCCTCCCTGGCCACCCGCGAGGAGACTTGGGAGAAGAGAAAACAGGTGGGAGGTGTGCCCGCCATTGAAGGGGTGGACATGTATGCCCGCTCTGCCCACAACTCTGCTGTTGGGATCGGGCTCATCAATAGGCTCTTTGCCCCGGACTTTTATCATGCCGTGGCGGAGAAGGAGAACCCATCAGCCTTGATGGGAGACATTGGGATTGCCCTCACTGAGGTTTGACTCTTTCTGTCTGTCCTTTTGACACTGTTAGCCTTCCTTGTTCTAATTATCCTCCTCGCAGGTTGGCAATAAGGCTATGCGGCTCCGGGAGACCTGTGATAGCCTGTCCGCTGAGATTGCCAGTAACACCAAGGACCTGGCGGCTAAACTCCGTGAGCTGGAGCTGGCCCAGGAGAAGGTGGGGACTCTGAGCTCCCTCCTGGATGCCAAGGAGAAAGAGCTCTCCACCAAGGAGTCCGACCTGAAGGGCTTCCAGGATCGGGTGACCGAGCTGGAGGGGAGCCTTGCAAAGGCAAAGGGTCGGGCCGAGATGAGCTTAGGGGCCACAAGCTTCACTGGAGCAAAGAAATTCCGAGCTCATGGTCAAGCTGGATGCCTCCCAAAAGCAAGTGGAGATCCTGGAGGCCAAGGCGGATGATCTCTCAGGAAAGCTGCGCCTCGACCCAGTTCGGCTTGGAGAAGGAGAGGATGCTGGCCGAAGCTCGCAAGGAGGCCATCGAGGCGGATAAGAACTCCGATGAGTTCAACGCGGAGTGCCTGGCCCAGTACGAGGCCGGTGTCCGGACACGAGATCCGAACTTCGCGGCCACGGGTATGTTCTCCGTGCAGCGGTTGGCCGTGATTGGCTCACTGGTTGCTGCGACGCGGAGTGCGTGCCGGGCATGCGCTAGTTCCTCTGTCCGAGGACGAGGTCAAGGGTCTAGATCTCTCCGCCGCGGCCTCTCGCCTCCCGTGGCGAAGTGGCCCGCCCTTGGCACGATCGCCGAACTGGATGTCTTTGCGATTCGGGGACAACCCTTTATCTTTGGGGGATGCCACAGCTCGGGTTCTTCCGGAGGGGCCGGCCATTGGAGATCTATTCCCCAGGCGGGCGGCTCCGCTTCGGCTTCCGCCGAGCAACAAAGCGGCTCCTACTGCGAGGTGCCTGCTGGGACTACCGCCTTCCCAACTCCGGACTCAGCGGGCACAGGGGGTGCGGCAGCGAGGAGCCGGAAGCGGGCACGAGATGGAGCGGCCACCGAGGAGCCCAAGGAGAATGCTCCATTAGTATAGGATTTTTGTTTTTTCTTGTTGTAATAGTTTTAGGATTTTGTAAATACTTCCTTAACATTAATAGAAGCATTTTTCTCCACTGCTCCTTTACTTTTATCTTAATTACTTGTCTTGTAGGCTATTTTGAGTAGTTTGGCAATTTTCGAGCACCTTAATACTTGCATTCTTGCCTATTACTTTTTCCAGCGTTTTTGACTTGCAATTAACTTTATACTCTCCTTCTGCGGGCGGCGGCTAGTAGGCCCTTTGCCCGCATTTTTGAGTTTTCCTAACTCTTTATTCAAAACCCTTAGGTTTTTGTGAGAGTCGACCTTATTCTTCTATGATCGCGTTTGTTTAGCCTTGTGGCAAACTTTGAGGCCTTAACCTCGTTTGTCTGTTTGGCTTTGTTAAACTAGTTTGATCACTCTCATCCATTTACACTTATTCCCACCTTGCGAGCCGTGGTGTAAGTCAAAAGTAGCCAAGGCAAGCATACTTTCATAGGGCATGCGAAGGTGGCCGTGAGGCTATTGTCCGCGCACATGTAAAGGTAGGAGCATATTTTAGCATAGAGGCCCTTTAACCCCCTGGCATCTGTATCCCCTTATTGGAGGTTCTCACTTATTTGACCCTTTATTCAAAACTCCCTAAGGTTTTTCGTGAGGGTCTCGTGGCGATCTGGTGAACGGGCTTATATGGAGGCCTTTGTCACATACAGGCATGCGAGTAACGGCCCTAACGAGGTCCTTCGCGCAATTAGTGGGTCCGGACTTCAGGTCATTGTCCCCACTAGAATCCGTAGGCACGGGCATCATGGCCTTTGTACCTACGTTCATCTATATCCACTTATTTTTGGTGGTGTCACACGGGCAGGAGAGAGTATCCTCCCCGCGATCATAGTACGGATCGTAATGGATCTTTGTACATATATAGGCATGCGGATCCTTAGATCTTTGCGCATCAGTAAGTAGGAGCTCATATGTTGGCTCTTGAACCCACTGGCATCCGCATGCGGGCATCCACCCTAGCTTTTGAGGCTGGTGGGAATTGATTTTTGCATCAAAATATGATGATAACTTCCTTTGTATACACAGTACTATACTCCTTCCAAAAAATTACAAAGATTTAAAAGAAATATCTCTTAAGGTGGTCGCTATTCCAAGCGTGCTTAAGCTCTTCTCCCTCTTTTGGTCGCAATATGTAGGTGCCCTCTTTGACTATCTTTGTGACCTCATATGGACCTTCCCATTTCGGGGACAGCTTGTTGAAACCAGGTTGGGTCCCTTGGACCTCTACACTTCTGAGTACCCAGTCTCCAACTGAAAAACTCCTCCTATTTACTCTTTTGTCATGGTGCTTCTTCGCTTTCTGTTTGTAGTTCACCATTTTTTCATGTGCCCGCATTCTCTTTCCTTCGAGATCGTCCGTGTCACACCTTCATTTGCCTCGTTTTGAGACTCGTCGAAGTATGTGACTCTGTACGAGGGTAGGGCTACCTCAACTGGAGCCATTGCCTCTGACCCATACGTGAGCGAGAAGGGAGTTTCTCCTGTTGAATTTCTTATTGTGGTGCGGACAACCCATAATGCGATCTGGAGCTCGTCCAACCAACGTCCTCCTCGTCCTTCCAAATTTTTCTTTAAGGCAGTCAGGACTAGCTTGTTCGCGGCCTCAGCTTGGCCATTTCCCTGAGGATAGGCAACTGCGGACTTACGGTGTTGCACCTTCATTCTCACACATTCAGCAGTGAACTTTGCGGAGAATTGGGTGCCATTATCTGAAATTATTGCTCGGGGAACCCCAAATCGACAATAGATGTGGTCGTGGACAAAACTGATAGTGTTATCCTCGGAAATAGTGGCCAAACCCTTTGCTTCCGTCCACTTGGTAAAATAATCTACGGCCACCACGGCATACTTGATGCTTCCTCTAGCAGTTGGAAATGGTCCAATAAGATCTATCCCCCACGTATCAAACGGCCACGATGGTACAACCAAAGTCTGCTCTGTTGATGGTAGTCTAGGGATGTCCGCAAATCTCTGGCACTTATCACATTTTCTAACATACTCCTGCGCATCCCTTCTCATTGTGGGCCAAAAGAATCCTTGGAATTTGATCTTGTCTGAGAGGGTGCGAGCACCTGGATGTCCGCCACAAACTCCTTCATGGACCTCATAGAGTAAGTTGGTGACCATGTGAGTTTTAACACATCTTAGTAAAGGCTTGGTGAATGATCGCCGAAAAAGTACCCCATCGAGGACGAGGTATTTTGCGGACACCGTTCTGATGGCTCTAGCCTTTACTGGGTTCTCGGGGAGGGTTTGCTTCTCGATGTAATCCTTCATTTCATCTACCCAGTCCCTTACTTGATCCTCAATATTGTTTATCTGTATTCGATCTATAGCAGGTCTCTCCGTGAATTCAATCTGGCAATCTGTCTCCAATTCACCAATTTCTTGCTCGGTTATTCTTGAAAGGAGGTCAGCTTCCACATTATCCTCTCTCATGACTTGGTTCAGCTCATAGTAAGTGAAATTTTTGATGAGGGTTTTTGCAAGGCCACGCGATCTTGAGTTAGTACTTGGGTTGATAGTATCATACTCCCCCTAATTTGATTAACTATGAAATGAGAGTCACTATTGATCTCAATATTCGAACTCCCAAGTCTCTTGCCAATTCCATGCCCGCTATAATCGCTTCATATTCGGCTGATTGTTTGATGCTTCAAATTTGAACCTCAAGGCCCTCATAAATTTCTCCCCGCAGGTGCGATCGAAGTATGCCCGCTCCACCGATTAACTTGCTCGCGGAGCCGTCCACATATAAAGTCCATACCTCTTACGGACGCTCCCTTGGTTGAACAATTTACGTGCTCGGGCTATCTGGGTCATCTTCGGATTCTCGCTCGCTTTCTTTTTCCGAGGTCGCCGTCCGCTAATTTGAATGATGATTCTACTACAAAATCGACTAAGGCTTGCGCTTTGATTGTCTTTCTCGGGGAGCAGTGATCCGGAACTCGGTGAGCTCTATAGACCAAGCTAGCATTCTCCCGAGGACTCGGGTTTATGTAAAACCTTTCTAAGCGGAGCCTCGGTCGGTACAGTTATAGGATGTGCGAGAAAAGTAGGCTCTTAATTTTCGAGCGTATACAAGCAAGGCGTAAGCTAACTTTTCTATATTAAGATAACGCCCTTCCACAGCGGACAGGGCCTGACTTACATAATAAACCGGTTTTGGGAGTTATTCTCCTCCCTTACAAGAACGGCGGCTCTTGCCCGGATCGATAACGGCTAGATATAAAAAGAGCTCTTCTCGGCACCGGCCGCGAGTAGAGGTGGCCGCCCGAGATATGTTTTGACTTCTTCAAAAGCCCGATGGCACTCGGTGCTCCATGTAAATTCATCGGCTCTCTTCCCCCTTTGAGAGTTTTGAAGAAGGGGAGGCATCTCTCTGCCGACCGCGAGATGAAGCGGCTGTGCGGTGATGCGACCATTGAAGTTTTTGTACATCCTTTACGCGGGCGGGAGGTTTCATGTCTAATAGGGCTGGATTTTCTCCTGGATTAGCCTCTATCCCTCTTTGGTTGACCATGAATCCGAGGAACTTGCCCGCCTTGACCCCGAAAGCGCACTTAAGGGGTTTAGCTTCATGTTGTTGTGGCGCAAGTTTTTGAAGGTTTCCTCCACATCGAGCTCGTGGGAGTTTTCCTTAGTTTTTATGACCATGTCGTCAATGTAGGCCTCAAGATTTACGCCTAGTTGGTTTTTAAAGACCAGATTGACCATGCGCCGATATGTGGCTCCTGCATTTTTCGGCCCCAAAGTGGCATCATAGTGTAGCGGTATGTCTTGCCGCGGCAATGAAAGCTACGGAGCGGACATCTTCAGGAGCCATCTGGATCTGATGGTAGCCGGAGTATGCATCAATGAAGCTTAGAACTCTGTGTCCGGCTATAGAATCCACCAATCTGTCTATGCGAGGAAGAGGGAAGCAATCTTTTGGGCATGCCTTGTTGAGATCGGTGAAATCAACGCACATCCTCCATTTACCATTGGATTTCTTAACCATGACCACATTGGCCAGCCATTTGGGGTAGGAGATCTCCTTTATTATCCCCGCTTTTAGCAATTTTTCCACCTCTTCCTTGATGGCAATCTCTTTTTCCGGGGAGAAATATCTGGATTTCTGGTGAATGTTTTTGAAGGATGGGTCATCGTTGATTTTATGGAGGATCACGTCCTCGCTGATTCCCAGCATATCTTCCACCCTCCAAGCGAACACATCGCAATTTGCTCTAAGGAACTCAATAAGTATCCTTCTCTCCTCGCTGTGAATTTCCAACCTTAGCTGTTTGCTCGGGGAAGTGGGGATTGATTACCACCTCCTCGAGCTCGTCGTTAGGTTGAAGGTCGCCGATTTCACGATTGTGCAAGGAGTCAATGACAATAGTTGGGGGGTTGACACGTGCTTCGGTCGGTGTTGCCATTGAATATATGATATCACTGGTCAATTTCTCCCTCTATTCCTCGATCAATATAACCTCCCTCAACAGGGCGCCCAAGCTGCTTCGATTTTACGCTCATCTTGAGCTCCACCTTCGTGGAATGGAAAGAAAGCATGCCAATCGGTACGGGCGGCGGCGGGAGTGCAAGAGTTTTCCCCTTTTTTGACTTGTCCTCGCCTTTTCCCTCTATCATTTTGTCCTCGCCCTCTATCTGCGGCGGGAAGGTCCGCCTTTCTGTTCTTTCCTTTTTCCTCCAAAGTGCTCGGAGGAATCTCCCGGCCGGTTCTTGATGGTAGCAACCCCGCCCTGGGTGTTAAATTTCACCCTTTGGTGGGGACGGACGCAACTATTCCCAATTCGGCTGAGCGATTCTGCCGAGAATGGCATTGTATTGGGAAGGAAGATCGACCACCATGAAAGTTATCTTGGCCGTCTTCCGCATAGGTTTTCCCCCAATAGCTACGTCAAACACAATCGTCCCCTTTACCCTTACGGCGTGGTTGGTGAAGCCTTCGAGCATGCCCGCATATGGAGTGAGATGTGCTTCGTCATTCTCATTCCAACCAAAGTATGGTAGTAGAGTATGTCGCGGCAAACTCCAAAAGATCTATCAACACTCGGCCTATGTTTGCCCGGTTGATTCTCATTCTGAGGGTGAGTGGTTGTGTGGGATGAAAAAGGGTGGAGGCAAGTTCACTCCTTTTGAACCCAATTTCCTGCTCTTCCTCCGGAGCCAGGGCGGGGATGGAGAAAACCTTTTCTAAAGTCCGAATTTGGAGAGACATTTTGCTTATTAGAGGGAGGTTCCTCCCCAATGAAGTTAATGTCATAGTCCCCAAAATCATCATCATAATTATCTCTTTCATTTCTCTACGGTCCCCGCGTGTGTCGTGCCCGCCGGGTCATTGTTATTGGGGGTAGTATTGTTTCCCTTAACCCACTTGGTTAGCTCCCGTTATTGATTTTCTGGCTGGATTACTCGCTTGGTGGAAACGATCCTCGGTTCCGTGCCCGTGGTCGTTGTGATACTCACGTAACTTAAGTCTACTCCTCTCATTTGGCTTTCGAAGCATGGGGGAGGAGCAGAAAGTCTCGAGGCTCTCATGATCACCACCCTTGGGTCGGTGAGCTCTGTGTAAAGCTGTTTCGGCCATGGCCTTTTGAGCTTTTCCGATCCCCGGCCTCTGTTTTTGCCCCGACTATTGGTGTGAGCAGCTGCAGGGTGGTCTCCTGGACTTGGCTTATCCTTTCTTTCGCGAAGCTCGGGGAGCGGGCACACTAGGCTCTTCGGCGGAGCTGCAATGGCCGAGGCCCTTTCATACATTTCCTCCATCGATTTAGGTTTGCTTTGGAGGCAAAATTCATTTTGAGGAAGGAGGAACCGAGGCCGCCCTCAAAACATAGTCGATATCTCCTTCGTCCAGTCCACAATCTCCTCGCTCACCTTCCTGAACCGGGATATATAATCTTTTGTAGAGTTCGTTTGGTGCCCCTTGACACGGACAAGATCTGTCTTTGGTCTAGCGGGCACACTCTGCTCCGGCAAAGGCATTGAGGAAGAGAACTCGAACCGCCGAATGATCGGATACACCGGGGCTTGAGGGCTAGCATCCAAGATAGGGCCTTGCACGGTGAAGGTCGCGGCCAGAGCTTTGCACATCACCGACTCGTCCGCGGAGAATAAAGCCATCTGGCCCTCAAATCTTCCCATATGACTCTTGGCATTTTTGGATCCATCGTAGGTGTCCATCGAGGGGTTTGCCCTTCGGATCGGTGCCGCGCAATTTTATCGCCGAAGGCGTCCATGGTGCGGCCACACTTCGGCGGCCTTCGATGGGTCTCCCACATCTTCTCGCATAAATTCCACAAACTCGTGGTTACGGTCATCAACCTTGTGCTTCTTAGCTCGTGGAGTCACGGCCTTCTCCTTGGCCGGGGCCAAGGGTCTGGCTTTGGACCTCGCACGGTAGTTTGACTGTGCCTCTTCCCCTATCTCCTCGCTATCCTCTACATGTACCACGCTTCGCTGCCGCCGTCCGCGTTCAAGGGCCGGATCAACCCGGTTTGCCCCACCTTGACTAGCAAGCGAGTTAGCGGGAGCTCGTTGGGGAGAACCTTTGTGACCCTCGAGGGAACCGTAGCCCTCCATTGGCCTCTATTTCAAACATTTCCATCTCCGCGTCGTTGATGGCCATGGCCTCCGCGACCGCTTTGGACTTGGAGGCCAGGATTTCCTTCCTTCTCGGGATTTGCTCTGGGAAAGTGGGGTGGTTAGAGTGGTGTTTTTATGTGAGCTTGGGGAGTTTTGGGCTATTGTTTAGTAGGGCTCGGGCTTTTTCAAAAGACGGGCTTCCTCGGTTAACCGGTGTAGAACTCGTTGAGTGGGGATTTTGGGCCGAGAATGGGCCCCCATTACATTGAAAACAGAGTTGGTTTGCCTTTCCCTATTGATGGTGGAGGGTTCGGCTTGGTTCTCCTCTTCTAGGGTCAAATGACCGGCATTTTTCGAAATTTGAGACATGTCTCGTAAAGACGAAAATAATGAAAAGAAGTGTCTTTTGACAAGCCGGTTGTTTAGACTACAAGGTGTGTCGAAAACAAAAGTTTTAAACGGGAAAAACTTAGTGATGTAAAAAGAAGAGCCTTTCGGCACTGAATTTGTTTAGGACACGTGAGGTGCCTTGAAAACAAAAGATTTTTAACGAGAAAACTAAAGAAAGTCGATTCCCGGCAATGGAACCACTGATGACGCCACGGCTTTCGGGGTCGGGAGCGGTTCAAGGATATCCGGCTAGGATATATTTGATGGTTTGATGTACCTAGATCACAACACAAACAAGCACCGTTAAGGTCAAAGTTGGATGTTACTCCAACTCAGGCCCTCGGGTGTGAGAGTAAGAATACTGAGTAATAAGGCTTTGAATACCTTTGGAGTGTGTGTGTGTTTAGGTTTAAAGAGTAATAGAGCTTACTCAATTGTATATGGAACTTACCTTGCCCGAGGGGTAAAGGCCTTCTATTTATAGGCAATGCAATGGTGCTTGTTGAGGTAAGCACGAGATCGGCCCTAGGGGGCACTTTGGTATTTGACCGCCTACACGTGTCCGCAGGCTAATTGGTCCTGTCGGGGAGGGAACATTGACTGTCCAGGGGACATGGTAGAAAGTGACATGAGCCGTGTAGCCGCTTAGTGCATTAAATGGAATAGTAGGCGCCGGACCGAGCCGCATTGAATGCGTGATGGGAGCCGACAAGTGGCTGTCGAGCCGGCAGCTAACTTGCTCAGTAAGGCTTGACATTAACCGGGAAGCAGCATGTGCCCGCGGTCAACGTTGTGCCCGCGGTCAAAGATATATGACGCGAGCACGGTTGATGCGGGCATGACTCATGCGGGCACGGATCCAGCGAGCAGGGTCCCAATGGTTCTCGATGGGGACGATGCGAGGAGGGACGCGGTCTTGACCACAAGGGCCTATTTGACCGCGGTCTTCCCTACAGCGGTCTAGAAACTGCTACGTCACTGGTTTCTTGGACTAGACCGAGCGCGGGCCCGGTCCAGTAGATCCGGGCTCATCAGGTTGTCTGTAGTCTTCATAGTCTCCAATTGGCACTCCTTGAATATTTTAAATTATGAATTACTTTGAGATGTTATTGAAATTAACGACAAATTACTATTTTTTTTTCAGCCTCAGAGGATTTCTGTTCTGGCAAGCCAAGCAATCTACTTGTCTTGAGTCTGTATTGAAAAGTGTAAGTCAAGCCATTTAAAATAGAATCTTTTTCTTCTTCTGGTATAAATCAGTACTGTACAAGTTGGAGGATCCTGGATAAAAGATATTGTCGCCGCAAAGTACTACTCCTGTCGTATACTGTACTCCCTCCGTCCCGAAACAATCTTCACACTTTCCCTTTTGAGCGTCACAAAACTTACTTCACACATTTAAAACTTACCTAAAATGGAAAGGAATCTTTACTATTCCCTCCACTCATTCTCTCTCCTACATTATTTTAATACTCACAACACCATTATAATTTACTATTCTCTCCACTCATTCTCTCTCCTATTTTATTTTCACACTCACAACACTTTCAATATAATATTCCCTCCTTAAAACTAGTGCAAACAGTGTTTGTGAAGTAAGTTCCGGGACGGAGGGAAATTCTTGTGGCATTTGAAAATTGATTCATACATGCATCAAGAATCTGACCCTTATCAATTTACGCCCAACCAATAGCGACTTTGTAAGCTCTTTCATTCTTGGAGATTGTAGAGTCTCATTACTAAAGTTCTGTTTGAGCCCAACATACTGCGATGAGTTATGGTAGCGACTTCATATTTTATGTTTTCAGCGTTCAATGATAAAGCAATGTATGTGCAATCACAAATTTTACCTCCCTCCGTCCCAAAATGAATGTCCAAAAAAATCAAATCTGCCCTTGATCGCTTTTAAGTTATAGTTTAACCTCTGAAATGGTATCTCCATATCTCGTTTGCCTTCATTAGACTGCGATGAACTTCTTTGTTTATTTCAGGTATGCAAGAATACTTACAATGTTGATGATTATCTAGTTGAATCAATCACAAGACCGGCAACTGATCCAAATGCTGGAGAATTTTATTGCGGGTATGAACGTAGCCCTTGTGATGCCATTATTTGTTTTGAAGTGATGAACAAGGCTTTAATTGAGTGGTTATCATCTTTGCCATCTACATCTTCTCTCCAAACAGTTTGAATCAGCTTCCCAAGTACTCTCTCCGTCCCTAATTGAATGTCCACGTTTCAAATTAAGGGACACTTTGAAAATATATTAAGAGACACTCTGAAAATGTGTGCTTTTTATCCATTTTAATGGCAAAGGTTCATAAATATTCTTACTATCCACTTTCTAAACATTTTAGTTTTACGATAGAGAAAAAAATTAGGTAAAAAAAAATGTTTAGGGACAAAGTTTTTGAATTTGAACATTCATCTAGCTAGGAACAGAGGGAGTATCACTTAGTAGTCACATTTAGGTTGACTACTTTGTAGTTGTTCTGTATATTCATTGTTCACGGAAACTGACATACAAAAGGTTAATGAAATGGATTGAAAATATATTCATCTCTTGTCTAATTATAGAATCTCTATGTCACCCTCGGCCTTGTGGTCATACCCATCTCGAACAAGATTAGTCTGCATCCAATATGCTAACCCGACACTGGTGGTTAACACAAAACAATACATTTGCCTAATGGTTTGAACCTTCAACCATAAATGAATAACTAAGGAAAGACTCATTCACTAGAGAGTAGCTGATAGTACTTTGTTTTAAATTGCACCCATGAGAGAAGGTCCTCCAATTGGAGTTTAGCTAATACTTATGGCCCTTTTTTTTTTTTTTTTTTTTTTGCTTTAGTTGGTGACTTGGTGGTTACCTACCAACAACCCCAAGTTATAGTAACTCTCTTTAATTAAGTTCTTGAATTCTATTTTCATTTGAAAAGAGAATAATACTCACTCCGGCGCATAATAACGAATTTCGTACTTGATTTGTCAACTTTTTAACGGAAAGTGCTTTACTTCTTGTATATTGCTTGTTCTATGGTAAAATTGCACCAAGTTTGTTTCCATATTTAGAAACGTAATACTTATTTTGACATTGACTAAAGAAAAACACTACATACTATGAGACGGACGGAGTATAAGGAAAAAAAAAAGGGATGAAGTAGGAAAGGGCTATATTCTAGAAACAGATGGAGGGTCTGATCAACTCCTAATTGTCAAGGTCAAAACCAAATTATCATGTCAGCTTGTATCTGGACAGAATGTGTTATTATGTTCATCCCCACCAAAACATAAGATAATTGTTTCTTTCTTGAAGGTTAGGTTGGTAAAATTTGTTTTCATTCTACCACTTTAAATGCTCTCTTTTGAATTAAGCACCTTAGGAAGGTAATCTGTAACATCAGTTAGCTTGAATTTGTATATATAACCAACCTTAGACCAAGCTAGCCATCACCATTCTTTCTATACTCAAAACTTGCAGCTAGTTTAACCTATTTTCTCTCCCAATGGCTGAAAAAAGCAAGATTTTGATCATTGGAGCAACTGGGTATATCGGGAAATTCATAGTCGAGGCTAGTGCGAAATCCGGGCACCCGACTTTTGCATTGGTTAGAGAGAGTACACTCTCAAATCCAGACAAGTCAAAACTCATAGAGAGTTTCAAGAGTCTTGGTGTTACACTGGTTAATGTATGTGATCACTAGAAAAATGACCATTTTACCCTTTTAATTCAAGTTTTCTTTTGCATTTACCTATGTTGGATTTGTTTATATATATTATCACCTTGAGTACTTTCTTGTTGAATAATGTAGGGAGATCTTCATGATCAGGAAAGCTTGGTTAGCGCGATCAAGAAAGTTGATGTGGTGATCTCTACTGTAGGGGGAGAACAATTGGGTGATCAAGCTAATATCATTGCAGCCATTAAGGAAGCTGGAAACGTCAAGGCTAGTAAATATATAGCTTAATATTTAGATATTAATATCTTGAAATGTAGTAGTTTAATTAATTTCTGGAGAAATAATTAATTTATAATAGCAATTTTTTTCAGAGATTTTTACCTTCAGAATTTGGAGTTGATGTGGACCGTACCAACGCAGTTGAGCCAGCTGCAAGTGCTTTTGGGATTAAAGCTAAGATCAGGAGGGCGATTGAGGCCAACGGAATTCCACACACATTTGTATCATCCAACGGCTTCGCTGGCTATATTTTGCCGAATTTAGCACAGATTGATTCTTTCACTATTCCTAGAGAAAAAGTGACCATACTCGGAGATGGAAACGCAAAAGGTACGTTTAAAACCAAAATATAGCCCTCTGCCCTTTATATACAGAGCGCAGAGAGTTATGTTATGCATCATATATATATACTATATATATATATATATATATATATATATATATATATATATGATATCAAACATATAGATATTGATAATTATTGATTACTCGGGTTTTAGTAATCGTGGTGAAGGAAGAAGACATAGCAGAATACACCATTAAAGCAGTAGATGATCCGCGAACCTTGAACAAGATTTTTTATCTGAGACCGCCTGCAAACATTTTGTCCTTCAATGAAATCGTTTCTCTATGGGAGAAAAAGATTGGTAAGACCCTTGAGAAAACCTACGTGACGGATGAACAACTTCTCAAGAAGATCCAAGGTGAGAATTAATGTTTTAATTAGCAACAAGTTTGTATCTCAATATTATTAATGTGTGTGTGTGTGTTTATGGTGGTTGCAGAGGCGCCGCTACCCTTGAACATAATTTTAGCTATATATCACGCAATATTTGTGAAGGGAGATACTGCAAACTTTGACATTGAAGCTTCTTCTGGAGTTGAGGCTTCTGAGCTCTATCCTGAAGTGAAGTACACAACTGTGGATGAATACCTCAATCAGTTTGTTTAAGATCGATCCAAGCGTCATCCAAATTCCAGGCCATATTTCTCATTTTATTTGATAATAATGCACTTTAATCTGTATGTAATACTGTTGGTTTGGTTTGTGTTTGTGTTTGTGTTTTGTGTTCGTGTTTCTGTTTGTTCTTCAATTGTAACAATGGAGAAAAAGATACTTATACTGCATGAGTACTATATTCAAGGGTGAATATTGCGTTAGTTTTTCATCCAATTTCGTTAAAAAGTTTGCATTTCATCCATTTTTACACTAGATTGTTAAATATACAAAAGAGTTAGCATCTCTGGTGGTTAAATATACAAAAATTTGGTGTGGAGTTAAGAGAATCTCTTAACTTCATACCAAAACTTGGTACCTTGCATTTAATAATCGGAGATGTTAACTCTTTTTGTATAGGTATCAAAATTTGGTTTTAATATCTACCACTTAAATTGCCCTACCAATCAAGAAACTGCCCCTACCAATCAAAAATGCATTCATTGTGTCCAAATCCTCTAACTAACGACATCCAAAATCGTTAGCAAATCTAACAAAACATAACGAGTGGAGTTTGCTAACATAAAAAATTAAATGTCCAGCACCGCCTACTAAATTTCAATAATCAAAATAATATCTAAACTGAGATTTAATCAATCTAAGTTTTAAAAAAAAAATCATACTCCGAATTTAATGAATCTTAAGAAATTCTAAAAGCAAAAAATAATTTTACTTTACTTTTAGTTTTTTTTTTTTGTCAACTCATTGTTGTTAGCCAAAATCTTACAAAAACGCGTTTTCCTTTAAACTTAGAAAAAATGTGTTTTCTTTTCCCCGCTATGCCAGTGCTAGTGTAACAAAGTGCCAGTGAAAACAAGCGCCAGTATTAGTGTAACAAAGTGCCAGTGTAAAAAAATGTCAGTGTTAGTGTAACAAAATACCAGTGTAAAAAAGTGTCAATGCATGTATATTAAGTGTCAGTGTAACAAAGTGTCAGTGTTGGTGTAACAAAGTGTCAGTGTAAAAAAGTGTCAGTGCATGTATATTAAGTGTCAGTGTAAAAAGTGCCAGTGTTAGTATAACAAAGTGCCCGTGTAAAAAAGTGTCAGTGCTAGTGTAACAAAGTGTCAGGGTAAAAAAGTATCAGTATTATTGTTATTAAGTATCAGTATAAAAATGATTTTTTCTAAGCTTAGAAAAAAATGTATTTTTTGTAAGATCAACTTTTGTTGATATTTGTTAGAAAAGAAATTAAAAAATTAAAATTCTTTGTATCTAGGATATTATAAGAATCAATAATATTCTAATAATACATCAATAGTAACCTATAGAGCTATAGAAATAATTAAATTTCATAAATTTGGGACAAAGTGATAATCGATACATCCCGGAAAGCTAATATCACTTTGATTCGACTTGATAATCAACTTAATTAAAATTTTAACAAAAACTTATCTAGATTTTGTTGGGATAGAGGACCAATCGGACTAGACTTCGAGATAAAGGGGAGAAATTCGTCAGGAGTTTCTGGAGCTGAGGGCGGCCGCGCAGGTGATGGTGCGCGACCGCGCTCTTGGACAACAACAATTGACTCGGAGGATCTCTCATGTGCGCGACCGCGCTGGGCATGAGGGCAACCGCGCTGAAGGCTCAAACAATGGCGTTAAATTTTCTGGTGGTTAGCGCGACCGCGCAGCCATGGAGAGCGGCCACGCTGGGCCCGTTTTCAGCAGTCCGGATTTCCTTGTTTGTCTAGGGTTTGGTTTATTTCCCTAGGTCATATATAAGTAAAGTTCCACCTCTTTTCTCATTGTAACAAAAATTTACATATTATAGTGCAAGATCCTGGCTTTGTAGTGCCCCCAGACGTAGCCAATCAAATTGGTAAACTGGGTTAACAATTTCTGTGTTCTTCTTTGTGATTTATTTCTTGTGCTTGGTTTTGTGTGCTCTAATTGTTCTTGTAGGTTTGCTTGGTAGTGGAGGGCCATATTCACAACAACTGGTATCAGAGCTCTTGGTTCAAGATCAAGGGAGTTGTCAAGCAATCAAGAATGGGCAAGGACAAACAGGCGGTTGAGAAATTCGATGGGTCTGACTACGGATATTGGAGGATGCAGATTGAGGATCTCTTATACAACAAGGATCTCTATAAGCCTCTGAAGGGTGTCAAACCGGAAGAAGAAGATCAGGAAGAATGGGAACTCATGGATCGGAAAGCCCTAGGGGTGGTCAGATCTACTTTGTCAAAGTGGATTGCAAAGACTACTAAGAAGGCGACAACCACCAAGGAGCTATTGGATTATCTTACTGAGAGATTTGAAACTCCATCTGCTGCAAATAAGATTGATTTGATACGCAAGATGGGTAGTCTCAAGATGCAAGAGGGAGGATTCTTGGCTAAGCACATCGATGAGTTTATAGATGTTATAGACTCATTGACAGCGGTGGAGATCAAGTTCGATGATGAGGTTCATGCGTGCTTGTTGCTAGCTTCTTTACCAGCAAGTTGGAGCGGAACGGTGACAGCGATCAATGCTTCAGCAGGTAAGAAGAAATTGAAGTATGATGATGTTAAAGACTTTCTTTTGGCCGAAGAAAATCGCATGAAGAAGTTGAGGACATCGAGTGCTTCGGGATCGGCTTTAGCTACTACTAGCAAGGGAAAGCCGGGTACTAGCAAACAAGGGAGAACCGAATCTAGGGAGAACGTGGTGAGTGGTAAGGGCAAAGCCGGGGAGACCAAAGACAAACCAAAGGTTGCAAAGGGATCTGTTCAGTGCTATTATTGTAAGGAGTTGGGACACTACAAGAGGGATTGTCCAAATCGTAAGGGCAATTCGGTGAATGTGACAGTCGAAGGTGATGATGTACTGGTTCTGAGTGTTAGTAGTGCACTAGAATCATGGATGCTGGATTCGGGGGCATCATTCCACTCTTGCGGACATAAGGAAGAGATGGAGAATTACACTTCCGGTGATTTCGGTAAGGTCTATCTGGCGGATGGCGAGCCTTTGAAAATCAAGGGGAAGGGGGATGTCAGAATAGGAGCATCGGACGGGAAGGTCTTACATCTGAACGGGGTCAGACACATTCCGGGTTTGAAAAAGAACCTACTTTCAGTTGGGAAGTTGGACGAAGAAGGTTACAAGGTGACATTCGGCTGCAGGAACTGGGTTATTACCAAGGAGGATTGTGAGATCGCAGGGGTAATAAGGAGGGTACATTGTATTTGGCAAACAACACCAAGGATAGTATTGCGGTAGCGGCAGCCAAGGGTGATACTGATTTGTGGCACTGTCGATTGGGTCACATGAGTGAGACGGGGATGAAGGTGCTTTGTTCAAAGGGACTACTACCGGGTTTGAAGACAGTCAACGTGGGGATCTGCGAAGATTGTATGTTTGGAAAACAAGGGAGAAATAATTTCTCGAGGACAGGTAGGGGTTTGAGGGAAGCAAAGTTAGAATTGGTTCACACGGATTTGTGGGGGCCATCTCCGGTAACGTCTCTGGGTGGTGCTTCATATTACATGACCTTTATTGATGATTCTACAAGGAAGGTCTGGGTCTATTTCTTGAAGGGGAAAGATGAAGCTTTTGAGGTATTCAAGAAGTGGAGGGCTTTGGTGGAGAATCAGACAGGACTTAAGCTTAAGTGCTTGAGATCAGACAATGGTGGGGAGTATGAGCTCGGGGAGTTTAGGGAATATTGTGCTGCGAATGGTATTCGTATGGAGAAGACTCCAAAGCGGACATCACAACTCAACGGGGTAGCAGAGAGGATGAACAGAACATTGAATGAGCGGGCTAGAAGTATGAGATTGAAGTGTGGACTTCCGAAGACGTTTTGGGCATATGCAGTTGACACGGCGACTTTCTTGATCAATCGGGGACCATCGGTACCATTGGGAAATGGAATTCCAGAGGAAGCTTGGAGTGGCAAACAGGTAAATCTGTCCTTTCTTCGCATATTTAGCTGCGTTTCTTATGTTCATGTTGATTCTGCTGAGAGAACTAAATTAGATGCAAAATCTGTTAAGTGTACGTTTATTGGGTATGGCGGGGATGACTTCGGGTACAAGTTTTGGGATGACCAAAACCATAAAGTTATTCGTAGTCGAGATGTGGTATTCAATGAACAGGTATTGTACAAGGACAGAAAGGGGGCATCTGATGGCATTAGTTCGGAACCGGAGGTTGTAGAGGTGGATATTCCAGACTCGGGTGGGAGCAGAACAGTTCATGTTGACCATGGTCAGGAGTTCACTGAAGATGAACCACGTACTCCAGAACCGGATATTCTGCTGCGTAGATCCAGCAGGTTGCGTGGATCGCCTGACAGGTATACTCCATCCAATTATTATTTGCTGTTGACAGATAATGGGGAACCGGAATGTTAAGCAGAGGCTGTTCGTAGTGCACTTTGTGGTAAGTGGAAAGCTGCGATGGATGATGAGATGGACTCATTGAGGGCCAACAAAATTTGGGAGTTGACTGGACTGCCTAAGGGGAAGAAGGCACTGCATAACAAGTAGGTTTACAGGATCAAGGAGGAAGCAGACGGTAGCAAGCGTTACAAGGCAAGATCGGTCAGAAAAGGGTTTCAAAGAAAAGTACGGTATTGACTACACCGAGGTATTCACTCCGGTTGTGAAGATGACCGCTATCGAGGAATGGTTACGGGGATAGTAGTGGCGAACAACTTGTTGCTTGAACAGATGGATGTGAAGACAGCCTTCCTTCATGGGGACTTGGAGGAAGAAATTTACATGGTACAGCCAGAGGGTTACTTGTCTAAGGGTAGCGAGGAGCTAGTTTGCAGATTGACTAAGAGCTTGTATGGCCTTAAACAAGCTCCTAGACAGTGGTACAAAAAGTTTGATGGGTTCATGCACGACATTGATTTTATCAGATGTGAAGCGGATCATTGTTGCTACTTCAAGAACACGGACAATGGTGTTGTGGCCAGATTTTCCACATGTTGACATCATTGAATATCCCTGCATGGTGACATCCTCAGTTGTTCCTGCATGTCAAGATGATATTCCACTATAAGTATTGCATAATATTTATTGTGTTTATCTAATATTATTTATATCATATTTTACAGTAAATCAAAGGAGTTAAATCCGGAGATATTTACCAGCACATGGGACTTTTCCCTCAACGCTAAAAAGATCAAGTCAAAGGACGTTGAGAGGATAAGAAGATGTGCCGAGATTATAGGGATTTTTGTTAGTTTGTTACGTTGAGTTGTGGAAGACTTGGTCTTAGCGAAGTCCTTGATTTGGTTAAACAACCCAGTCAATGGCAATCTCCGAGCTTCATCAAACGGCCGTGATCTCCATCTTTGGCGATATTTTCTCCTTGTTTCTAGGGATATTTTTACCTTTCTTTTTACTATTTAAGGGGTATAAAAGAGAGTAACCTACACTTACACACACACGTTCACTAGCTTCTGTAAACTCTCTCTTATGCTATCCGATTTGTAATCACTCAACTATCAATAATACATTTTTGGGTTTTAGGTAGGTTACCTAAAACCTCCCGAGGTTTTATGCCGGCGAGATCATTTGACTCAAGGGCTTCCCTCGTTATATTGTTGTGTCCTTGATTGTGTTTCTTCATTTTAGCATCCGTTTGTTCCATTTAATCAAATTCCAAAGTCCCCTCCTTATTATTAAACATACACTTTCATAAATTAAGATTCTATATTATTGTTTTTTCTTCCAAAACAATTTGGCGCCCACCGAGGCCATTTGGTCTATTGATTATTTGGATCATTTCCTAAAACGATTCATCATGTCAACTAACCCGAAGGTTTCCGCCGCCAGGCAAGACAATCGTCGTTACTCCGTCATGCAGGGGCGAGGCAACCTCGTTGCCGCCACCTCCTCAATCGAAGCCTCGATGATGCGGCCTTCGCCATCTTCCCAAAAGGCAGATCTTCTAATGTGGATGCCGACATCCAAAGTGCCTTGACCATGTTGAATCGTAGGCCGGATAACCAGGATAGTAACTCAAAGTTTTTGGCCAATGATATGATCAAGATGCAGCAAGATCGAAGCTCATTGCATCCCGCCAAAGAACATCTCGCCAATGCGCGCGAGGAATATCGCCTTTGAAACCGGTGGAGGATCTCCGTTTGAGAATGAATTCATTCCAATGGGCAGCCCATCTCGTACTCATCGACGACACCTTCAATGATGTCGACACCTTCCAGGATGTCGACACCTTCCAAGATGTCGACACCTCCCAGGATGTCGACACCTTCCTTGATGTCGACACCTTAATCTGATGACACTTTGCTGACACCACCCCAACAGGATTCACCTCTTTCATGCCATTCACTGACAACACCGTTGTTACCTCAGCCGTAGACAACACTGGTTTGCTTAATAATATTTTTATTAATAATGCTTTCTGTGACGACCCCAACCCTAGGCACTTATTTTAAATATTAAATTATATGCTTTTAATATTTATGTTATCTTTATGTGTTCAATTATGTCTCTAAATTCTTAAATTAAGATAAATTGGGTGAAAAGTAAATTGAGGAACTTATGAGAATTTATTGGACATTAAATAAAGAACTAGGGGAAATAAAAATAAATGGAAATATGATAAATAGTGTAGGGAGGTTAAATGAGTAGGATGAATTAAAGGGGATAAGATTTATTTTAATTTAAAATGGGTGGGTGAAAGCCTTGCTAATTTCCCATGGGGGGGCCATTTTGTAGAAGTCCTCCCTCCCTTGCCAAGTGTCCTCCCTCCCATGCCTCTCTTACTTCCTTCCCCTCCTTCTCCCTCCTCCATCATTCCTTCATACTTTCTCCTACAATATCCATGGAAGAGTTCTTGAAAGCCTCCCTCTCCTACACTTCTACCAAGACCCATTTCTTGTCCATTTGAAAATCTAAGTGTCCTTTTGTGAGTAGAACACCTCAAGGAGTTGATCAAGCCAAGAAAAGCTCCATTTCATCTTGTATTGCCAAAGGTGAGTTGTTATGACCTTTTCTTTCCTTGAATGATCATGAATATAGATGCTATTGTGTTTGTTTCTCTTGAATGTGTTGATTTAGAACCTTGTTGGGTTTGTAGAAATATTGTGAGTTATGGAAGTTGAATGGATCTAGGTTTAAGACTTGATTTCATGGAGTTAAAGGAGTAGATTAAAGTTACCCAAGTTGGAAATGCCCTTTAGGTTCATAACTTAGGATGCATTTGGTTGGAATCTTGGGATTTTGGAGGCATTGTTGTTATTGCTGCTGTTTTTGCAAATTCTGGGCTGAGGGACGAGTCGTCCCTTGGATAAAGGGAAGTCGTGACCTAAGGGGGGGACGCCAGGTTCAGTGGGGGTAATTTGGGGACGAGTCGTGCCACTGGGGATGAGTCGTCCCCTGGTCAGATTTTCTCACCTCAACTTTATAGCTATTCAAACCTAATCAAACTCGAACCAAAATGAAATCTTTTTAACCTAGATTAAAGTAGAATACTTTGGCTTCACAAAGGACGTTCTAAGTGATCAAAATGGAATAGTGGAAGTACCTTAAATATTGCTTGGAAACGTTAGATAAACTAGTTTAGTAACTAAACAATTATGATCCCAACTTGGTAGATTCCCCTTAGACCTTTCAAGAGGCTATGTATTATTGTATAATGACTTTGTAGGATGGATTTATGCTACTTCCTTGCCTTACATTGAGTTCATATACATTGTTTCTATTGCATAGTGTATTGAATAAATGTTGCACTATGATATTGGTTGGACATGAGTATAGTTTACCATGTTGATATGTTGTTATCCCTTTTTGTGGATTTTATTCAAGTATCTATTATGTGCTTGATTATGTGTGAGTCAGCTGACGTTGGGGGTATAACAGAATACGATCAATTATGGAAGTGTGACCTAATGTGATCGGATTATGTTATATCTGTGACCGTCCCCTCCTGTGGCCACAGGTTGGGGTTATAGCGTCTGTATTGAGCCAAAAGCCTTACAGAGTTGCTACTGTCTTATATGGTTCCCTGAAAAACGGGTCTTATAAGACGTGAGTATTGCTTAAGCAGCTCACTGTAATTGGAGTATTATTATACCCAATGTTGTACGACTACTGTTCAGACGGGAAAAGGTAAACCAAGGTAATGGAATGTGTTTATAGCTTTCCCAATGTGTTATGTGCGACTTGTTATATGTTGCATTTATTTGGCATATTGCTGCATCCATAATAGCTTGCTGAGATTTATTCTCACCCCTCTCCCTTCTTGTTTTAGATCCCGAGACAGGAGGACCGCCCAAGTAAGGACGGAAAGGAGTTTGGCTGTGAGCATTTTGGGATATTGTCGGGGTACGTTAGGTTGGCGTAGAAATTATTTTGTCATAATTCCTTTAGGGAGTTTGTAATTATAAACTTTATTTTCTACGTTAAAAACCAATATCTTTTGTAACTAAACAGTTGATTGTTTTCAAAGTTAGTTATCTCCTCCTCCGATGTGGAGTTGAGTGGAGTTCTTTTGAAATGTTATATTATTAATGCTTATGTTTGAAAGTCAAAGTAAAGTTTTAAAAGTTTAGTGTTTTTGGGTTAGTTTGAGGACGCACCAACTCGGGACACGTGTAGGTTCCGGTCGGGGTCCTCACGGTTGGTATCGAGCTCGGTTAGAATTCTTGGGTAGAGTCTAGGCGAGTGAGAGTGTGTGTAACCGACGTCGAGTGTTTAATGCGGGAGTTTGTTGTAATGGCGGGAAATGAAGGTGATCCGAATGCAGGTTTGGGTGGTGTTGGTAATCCGAACGCCGAGATGATGGATATGTTCCGAGGGTTTCTTCAGCATATGGCAACTCGAGAATCGAATTTGAATCGGGAATCTAGGCGAGACAAGGGCAACATGGGTTGGAGAAGTTCGTGAAGATGTCTCCTCCTAGCTTTAACGGAGATCCGGATCCGGTGAAGGCTGAGAGGTGGCTTGAGGCTATGAACAAGATTTTCGCAGCTATGGAGAGTACGGATGCGGAGAAAGTGAGATGCGCCGTTTTCAAATTGGAAGGACCGGCGGAGCATTGGTGGCAAGTGGTAAAGGATGGTTGGGACCGAGATTTGACACCGCGGACGTGGGAGAACTTCACGCTCAAGTTCCGAGATCACTTTGTGCGATGGTTACTAGAGACAAGAAAGAAGGCGAGTTCTGAAGGCTGGAGCAAGGGACCATGACGATAGCGCGGTATTCGGCAAAGTTCACGAAGTTGGCCCGATATTGTCCCCATTTGGTGCCAGATGAGGAGAGGCGAGTTTACCGGTTTGTGAAAGGTTTAAGGGTTGAGTTTCGGAAGCGGTTGTTGACGCATGCTTCGCCAATTTCAAGCGGCGGTGAATATGGCGTACCGGATTGAGAACGACATAGAGGAGCATCGTGGTAAGAATGAAGGAGGAACAGGAACAGATTTCGGGGTCAAGGATCGGGACGAGAATAGAGTGCGGCGAGGACTTTCACCCGGGAGCGAATCGAGGAGGTCATGTGGCGGCTCAGGCAAATCGTGCGACTTCCGGTCGGTTTGGGACAACATGTGGGTTTTGCAAGAGGATAGGGCATTCCGAAGACAAATGTTGGAGCAAACAAGGCAAGTGTTTGGAGTGTGGATCGCCGGGCCATTTCGGGAGGAATTGTCCCAAGTTACGAGAATAAGCAAGCGACGGGTGCGGATTCGGGGTCAAGGTAGTGGTGTGAAGAGAGATGTTGATGGGAAACCTAAGGATAAAGTCCAAGGTCGTGTGTTTGCTTTGGGTCGAGGGAGGTCGATCCTAATGCCGTCATTAGAGGTATAGTTCTGTCTCGGGAGTTAAGGCCCGCATTCTTATAGATCCCGGGTCTTCCCATTCATTTGTGGCGTCTCATTTTGCATTCTCATTGCATATCTTGCTGAATCTATGCCTTATGTGTTAGAGGTCTCTACTCCTATGGGAGAGAGCCTTGAATCTTCTTTGATATATCGTGGATGTGATGTGACTATATGTGGGCATGTATTGGGTGGATTTGGTCGAGTTACCAATCCGTGATTTTGATGTGATCCTTGGTATGGATTGGTTGAGTCGGTGCCATGCTTTGGTAGGCTGTCGTAGGAAGCGAGTCTCATTTGCTATGCACGATGTGCCTACATTTATATTTGATGCCGATAAATCTATGTTCGGGTTACATGTTATTTCTGCCTTAAAAGCTAGAAAGATGCTATCTAAGGGGTGTACGGGTTACTTGGCTTATGTGGTAGATTCCAATAAGAAGTCTCCCGAGTTAGCTCATGTTCCGGTAGTGAATGAGTTTAGTGACGTGTTTTCTAGTGAGTACTCTATGCCTCCGGATCGTGAGATAGAGTTTTGTATTGACTTAGTACCCGGTACCGCTCCTATTTCTAAAGCACCCTATAGAATGGCTCCGGCCGAGTTAAAAGAGTTGAAGGTCCAATTGCAAGAATTGTTAGACCGAGGTTTTATTCGTCCTAGTGTGTCTCCGTGGGGAGCACCGGTCTTGTTTGTTAGGAAGAAGGATGGTACCTTACGATTGTGTATTGACTATCGTTTGTTGAACCAAGCCACCATTAAGAATAAGTATCCTCTTCCGCATATAGATGATTTGTTTGACCAACTCCAAGGTTCCGTTATCTACTCAGCTTGATTTGAGAAGCGGATACCATCGATTGAAGATTAGGCCGGATGATGTTGCTAAGACGGCTTTCCGTACTAGATATGGTCATTATGAGTTTGTGGTGATGCCGTTTGGGTTGACTAATGCTCGGTAGTGTTTATGGATATGATGAACCGTGTCTTCAAGCCTTATCTCGATAGTTTTGTGGTGGTCTTTATTGATGATATTCTTGTGTATTCTAAGTCCCGGGAAGAGCATGAGAATCATTTGAGGATTGTCTTGTCCGTTCTTCGTGAGAAGCAGTTGTATGCTAAGTTCAGTAAGTACGAGTTTTGGCTTGAGCAGATTTCTTTCTTGGGGCATGTGGTGTCGAGTTCGGGGATTTCCGTGGATCCTGCAAAGATTGAAGCCGTGGTTAATTGGAAGCAACCTTCGACCGTGACCGAAGTCCGTAGTTTTCTTGGTTTGGCGGGGTACTATCGGAGGTTCATTGAGGGGTTTTCTCGGATTGCTACTCCGTTGACTAGGTTGACTCGGAAAGATGTATCGTTTGTATGGGATTCCAAGTGTGAAGCAAGCTTTGATGAATTGAAGAAGAGATTGACAACGGCTCCTATTCTTACCCTTCCGGATGGTTGTGAGAATTTTGTTATTTATAGTGATGCCTCGAAGGCGGGTTTGGGATGTGTGTTGATGCAGAATGGGAAGGTTATTGCGTATGCCTCTAGGAAGTTATCACCGGCGGAACAGAATTATCCTACTCATGATATGGAATTGGCGGCGATTGTATTTGCGTTGCATAAGTGGAAGCATTATCTTTACGGAGCGAAATTCGAGATTTTCACCGATCATAAGAGTTTGAAGTACCTATTTACCCAAAAGGAGTTGAACAACCGGCAAAGAAGATGGTTAGAGTTTTTGAAGGATTTTGATTGTGTCATATCCTATCATCAGGGAAGGCCCATGTGGTGGCCGATGCGATTAGCCGAAAGGCGTATGTGGACGGCCTTGAGTTCTCGGGAGTTGAAGAGTGAAGTGATAGTTGCGAATGTTCGAGCCGTTCCGACTTTGTATGGTGATTTGAAGGAAGCTCAACAAGAAGATCCGGAATTGAAGAAAATTTGTGATCAAGTGCAAGATGGGAAAGCCGGGATTTTGCTTTGAATCGAGATGGGATTTTAACCTTCGAGGAGAATTTGCGTTCCGTCATCGCCGGAAATCAAGAAGCGTGTTTTAGAGGATGGCCATAAGTCCAAGTTTGCGATTCATCCCGGGAGTACCAAAATGTATCAAGACTTGAAGCGTGGATATTGGTGGAATGGAATGAAAAGGGAAATAGCGGATTATGTATCTAAGTGATTGACGTGTCAACGATTAAGGCGAGAACATCAAAGACCGGCGGGACTACTTCAACCATTGGATATTCCGAATGGAAATGGGAAGGGATCTCGATGGATTTTGTTTCGGGTTTGCCTCTCACCGCGCAAAGAAGATGGATGCTATATGGGTTATTGTGGATCGTTTGACGAAGTCGGCTCATTTTCTTCCGGTATCAACCAAGTTTTCGTTAGAGAAGTTAGCTCAGTTGTACTTAAAGGAGATTGTAAGACTTCACGGGGTTCCGGTTAGTATTGTTTCCGATAGAGATCCGAGGTTTACATCTAGATTTTGGAGAGCATTGCATGAAGCTTTGGGTTCTAAATTGTGTTTTAGTACGGCATTTCATCCTCAAACCGATGGTCGGTCGAGAGAACTATTCGTATACTTGAGGATATGTTACGAGCTTGTGTGATGGATTTCCAATTGTCTTGGGAGGATCATCTACCTTTAGTGGAGTTTGCTTACAACAACGATTATCGATCCCGAGTATTGAGATGGCTCCGTACGAAGCTTTGTATGGAAGGAAGTGTCGATCTCCGATGTGTTGGGACGAGGTTGGTGAAGCGAGACTGTGGGGTCGGATTTGGTTCGAGATTCTACGGAGAAGATCAAGGTGATTCGGGATAGATTGAAGACGGCTCGAGTAGACAGAAAATTTACGCAAGAAATGGATAGAAGGCGGGATTTATCATTTCGGGTTGGTGACTTTGTATTCTTGAAGGTCTCTCCGAGGACGGGGATTAAAAGGTTTGGGAATAAGGGTAAGTTGGCTCCGAGATTTGTAGGACCGTTTGAGATTCTAGAGAAGATAGGGGAATTGGCTTACCGGTTAGCGTTGCCTCCGTCTTTCTCTTTGCTTCATGATGTATTTCACGTTTCTATGCTTAGGAAGTATTGTCATGACCCCTCCCATGTTTTGAGCTCTCCTCCCGATGATGTCAGCGGACATGTCGTATGTTGAAGAGCCATTAAGAGTATTAGAATTCCAAGTTAAAGAGTTGAGAACCAAGAGTATTCCGATAGTGAAAGTCCTTTGGAAGAATCATACAGTTGAGGAAGCGACGTGGGAGCTAGAGTCGGAGATGAGAGCGAAATACCCGTGGTTGTTTGAAAATTCAAGTAAGTTTCCTTTTTAAAATTCGGGTCGAATTTTCTTTAAGGGGGAGTGAGTGTGACGACCCCAACCCTAGGCACTTATTTTAAATATTAAATTATATGCTTTTAATATTTATGTTATCTTTATGTGTTCAATTATGTCTCTAAATTCTTAAATTAAGATAAATTGGGTGAAAAGTAAATTGAGGAACTTATGAGAATTTATTGGACATTAAATAAAGAACTAGGGGAAATAAAAATAAATGGAAATATGATAAATAGTGTAGGGAGGTTAAATGAGTAGGATGAATTAAAGGGGATAAGATTTATTTTAATTTAAAATGGGTGGGTGAAAGCCTTGCTAATTTCCCATGGGGGGCCATTTTGTAGAAGTCCTCCCTCCCTTGCCAAGTGTCCTCCCTCCCATGCCTCTCTTACTTCCTTCCCCTCCTTCTCCCTCCTCCATCATTCCTTCATACTTTCTCCTACAATATCCATGGAAGAGTTCTTGAAAGCCTCCCTCTCCTACACTTCTACCAAGACCCATTTCTTGTCCATTTGAAAATCTAAGTGTCCTTTTGTGAGTAGAACACCTCAAGGAGTTGATCAAGCCAAGAAAAGCTCCATTTCATCTTGTATTGCCAAAGGTGAGTTGTTATGACCTTTTCTTTCCTTGAATGATCATGAATATAGATGCTATTGTGTTTGTTTCTCTTGAATGTGTTGATTTAGAACCTTGTTGGGTTTGTAGAAATATTGTGAGTTATGGAAGTTGAATGGATCTAGGTTTAAGACTTGATTTCATGGAGTTAAAGGAGTAGATTAAAGTTACCCAAGTTGGAAATGCCCTTTAGGTTCATAACTTAGGATGCATTTGGTTGGAATCTTGGGATTTTGGAGGCATTGTTGTTATTGCTGCTGTTTTTGCAAATTCTGGGCTGAGGGACGAGTCGTCCCTTGGATAAAGGGAAGTCGTGACCTAAGGGGGGGACGCCAGGTTCAGTGGGGGTAATTTGGGGACGAGTCGTGCCCTGGGGGACGAGTCGTCCCCTGGTCAGATTTTCTCACCTCAACTTTATAGCTATTCAAACCTAATCAAACTCGAACCAAAATGAAATCTTTTTAACCTAGATTAAAGTAGAATACTTTGGCTTCACAAAGGACGTTCTAAGTGATCAAAATGGAATAGTGGAAGTACCTTAAATATTGCTTGGAAACGTTAGATAAACTAGTTTAGTAACTAAACAATTATGATCCCAACTTGGTAGATTCCCCTTAGACCTTTCAAGAGGCTATGTATTATTGTATAATGACTTTGTAGGATGGATTTATGCTACTTCCTTGCCTTACATTGAGTTCATATACATTGTTTCTATTGCATAGTGTATTGAATAAATGTTGCACTATGATATTGGTTGGACATGAGTATAGTTTACCATGTTGATATGTTGTTATCCCTTTTGTGGATTTTATTCAAGTATCTATTATGTGCTTGATTATGTGTGAGTCGGTGACGTTGGGGTATAACGAGAATACGATCAATTATGGAAGTGTGACCTAATGTGATCGGATTATGTTATATCTCGTGACCGTCCCCTCCCCGTGGCCACAGGTTGGGGTTATAGCGTCTCAGATTGAGCCAAAAGCCTTACAGAGTTGCTACCGTCTTATATGGTTCCCTCGAAAACGGGTCTTATAAGACGTGAGTATTGCTTAAGCAGCACCGTAATTGGAGTATTATTATACCCAATGTTGTACGACTAATGTTCGTACGGGAAAAGGTAAACCAAGGTAATGGAATGTGTTTATAGCTTTCCCAATGTGTTATGTGCGACTTGTTATATGTTGCATTTATTTGGCATATTGCTGCATCCATAATAGCTTGCTGAGATTTATTCTCACCCCTCTCCCTTTACTGTTTTAGATCCCGAGACAGGAGGACCGCCCAAGTAAGGACGGAAAGGAGTTTGGCTGTGAGCATTTTGGGATATTGTCGGGGTACGTTAGGTTGGCGTAGAAATTATTTTGTCATAATTCCTTTAGGGAGTTTGTAATTATAAACTTTATTTTCTACGTTAAAAACCAATATCTTTTGTAACTAAACAGTTGATTGTTTTCAAAGTTAGTTATCCCCTCCTCCGATGTGGAGTTGAGTGGAGTTCTTTTGAAATGTTATATTATTAATGCTTATGTTTGAAAGTCAAAGTAAAGTTTTAAAAGTTTAGTGTTTTTGGGTTAGTTTGGGGACGCACCAACTCGGGACACGTGTAGGTTCCGGGTCGGGGTCCTCACACTTTCAATCATATTCCTGCGGCTGACCCTTTTGCAGGTAATCCGTTAGCCAAGCAGATGTAGGACCTTAGAGAGCTGATAATGAATGTACCAGGCATAACCCCTCTAATCCAACCAAGATCTCGAGTGCAACACCGCCTCCCGGTTTGTCCCAACAATTTCAAATGTCGACATCCCGAAGCGTTTCAAATGCTCCATCCATGAAGTTGTATGATGGCAAAGCACGGATCCAGAGGAGCATGTTGCCACAGCTTCACTATCACGAGAAGATGGACATAGTGCATATCCCACTTCAATTCAGTGAGGCCCGCTTATGCAGGGATTTGGATCAACCTTGTCCGGACCGGCCTCAAATGGTTGATTAGGCAACCTCTAGGTTCAATTGGTTCTTACGCCCAGCCTTATCAACATGTTCTATAACCAATTCTCATGCAAATGACAATTTGAAAGGTTGACAAGTGATCTCTACAATGTAACCCAACAGCCTAATGAAACTCAAGGATTATGTCCACCTAGCTCAATAAGGAAGTGCTAGAAATTCCCAATCTTGACATGTCGACAGCCACGTAAGCATTCAAAATGGGGTCAAGAAAGATTCACAAAGACTATCAAGATCTGGTGATGACTCCTTGCAAACGGTTGGAAGAAGTCGAAGCGTGGCCCTAAGATTCATAAGATTGGAGGAAGATGAGCTGCGAAGATCAAAGTCCTCATCCAAGTTGTCGACATATGACAATCCAGCAGAAGACCGAATCATCCCACCGCAGAACAACCGTTCCAATCCTTATCCGAGAACTGATAACAACAAAATTAATTCAATTGAGGGTGAGGATGAAGATAGCGATAATGTTCCTAATATTTCTGACTATTGCTTTTCTGTTGACATTTCAGGTGTACTTTGTGCAATGGGTAACCTTGGAGAAAAAGCAAGATGGCCAAAGAAGACTGATAAATCCATAGGATGGCGCGACAAGTCAAAATGGTGCGCTTACCATGAACACTTCGGGCATATCATAGAAGACTGCATAGCATTAAGAAAGGAGATCAGCTACTTGCTCTCGAAGGGACATCTTAAGGAGTTTCTGGGGTCCAGAAAGGAGAAGGCAGAAAATGCAGAGGTTCCACATGAAGTCGAGCGACCAGTTTCTCCTCCAGCATCGACAAAGGTGATCAACTTCATCAGTGGAGGGTTAGAGATTTGTGGCACTTCCTATTCTGCCGCAAAGCGACACGCCAAGGAGTCAAAGGGGGAGAAGCCAGAAAGACCATCCAGGATGTCGACACCTTGCCAGGAGCCCATCACCTTTGATGAGAGTGATCGAGACAACTTGCTGGAACCTCACCATGATGGCCTAGAGCCATCTGATCAAGGAGACACCGCCTTCATAACACCCACAGGTATCTACTGTTATATTGCTATGCCTTTTGGACTAAAAAATGCAGGTGCAACATACCAGAGGCTCGTGAATAAAATGTTCAAAGATCAGATTGGGGACACCATGGAGGTATATATTGATGATATGGTAGTGAAATCAAAGAAAGCTGAGGATCACATAAGCCACCTATCTCAAGCCTTCGACATCTTGGATTGTTTCAATATGAAACTTAATCCAGCAAAGTGCAATTTTGGTATGAAGGCAGGAAAGTTTTTAGGCTATATGGTAACTAAAAGGGGAATTGAAGCCGCCCCAGAACAGATTTGTGCCATTGTCAACCTGTCGTCACCTCAATCTGCCAAAGACGTCCAAAGATTGACAGGAAGATTCTTTGGCACTCACCGAGGTTCATTTCAAAATACTCAGACCGATGCAAACCTTTCTATGACATCCTAAGGAAAAACAAAAAGTTCCAGTGGGAAGACCAGCATGAACAAGCCGTTCAGGAGCTCAAAAGTTACCTGTTGACACCTCCATTATTGGCCAAACCTCAGGAGGACGAACATCTTTACATCTACCTAGCAGTATCAGAAAGTGCAGTCTTAGTGACAGAGCGAGATGGTAGTCAGCAACCCATATACTATATAAGTAAGACACTTTTAGATGCAGAGACCAGGTACTCCCATTTACAGAAGGTAATTTTAGCTTTGATAACTGCTTCTATTAAATTAAGACACTATTTTGAGACACATACTATAATTGTGCGTACTAACTATCCTATTAAGAATTTTATGAGAAAACCAGAGATGTCAGGTTGAATGGCTAAATGGTCCTTACAATTGAGCACTTATGATATCAAATATAAACCCAGAACAGCAATAAAATCTCAAGCTCTAGCTGATTTTGTGGCTGACTTTAGTCCAACCATGCAACAAGAAGTGGAGTTGGAAGTTCAAAGAATCCCAAGATGATGACATCCTGAAAATATGGATACTCTACACAGAAGGTGCTTCCAACATGAGAGGTACAGGTCTTGGAGTTGTACTAAAGTCGCCACAAGGGGACATAATACCACAATCCATCAGTTGCAGTTTTAAAGCTACCAATAATGAGGCAGAGTACGAGGCATTAATTGCAAGCTTACAAGTGGCCCAGGACCTGGATATCAAGCACATCAGGGTGTTTTTGGATTCTTTGCTGATTGTCAACCATTACAACGGGTCCTACATAGCAAAAATGTGAAGATGACGATATATTTGGAAATAGTGAAAATCATGGCGGCCAAATTCAAAACATTTACTTTGGAGCAAAGCCGCGAGAAGAAAACTCACAAGCGTATGCTCTGCAAACTTAAGCTCACCTTCAAAAGCATTTCACGTAGAAGTATTCCAATTGTGCATGTTGACATCCCAAAGAATTGAACGTCTTGAGTTGTTTGCCTTAGATGTCGACATCCTTCCCACCCAAAGAAGAACCTCTACGGACAACCCCTATAATCAAGTATCTCCAAGATGATACAATCTCAGCATAAGAGACAAACACTCGAGCATCCAGTGGTAAGGTCATCTAATTATTTACTTATTGATAACTTTTGTTTAGGAAATCTCGTTGCAGTCACTACTTGAGATGTCTAGAAGCGCATCGAGCACAACAGGTTTTGATGGAGCCGCATGAAGGGCAATGTGGAAATCATACCGGGGCGTAAGCCCATATACCAAGGCTCTAAATATGGGCTACTTTTGGCCCACAATGCGAAAAGACGCGGCATTATGCAAAGAAATGTGACTCCTGTCACCGGCACGGCGACATCCTACATCAACCACCGAATTGCCGCATCCTATCCTTGTCGCCATGGCCATTCATGGTTTGGGGAATGGATATCCTAGGGAAATTGCCAAGAGCTTCGGGAGGAAAAGTTTTTCTACTAGCCATGATAGATTACTTCTCCAAATGGGTAGAAGCCAAGCATATGTACGTGTTCGCGACAAGGAAGTTATTTCTTTCATCAAAAGGAACATATTCAAGAATTTTGGAATACCTTCGCACAATGGCTCCCAGCTTATCGCCGGAAAACGCAGACTTCTTGACAAGGTGGGGAGTTAAGATGGTGACATCTTCACTGTTCACCCTTAAGCAAATGGACAAGCGTAATCAAGAAACAAGATTATCCCGAGCAACTTAAAGAGAAGGCTAGACCAAAAGAAGGGAAGATGGGTCAAGAGCTACCAATGGTCTTATGGGCCGACAGACGACATCCAAAAATGCTACGGGTCGACACCCTACTCTCTCTTGTTTGGGTCGAGTCGACATTCCAGCAGGTTCTCGTTACCTACAAAGCAAGATATGGTTTGTTGACATCTCGAACATAATAAGGACATCTTGACACATAATTTAGATACTATAGACGAACTAAGAGATATGGCCAAAATCCGGATGGCAAAGATATCAAAGAAAGAGTAGCCAGGTCTTACAACAAAAATGCAAGCTTGCCCCAAAGTGGGATGGTCCCTACCTGATCGATGCACAGGCCGGGAAAGGAGCATATCGCTTATCAACCTTGGATGGCCAAATGATCCCACGAAGTTGGAATGCCATTCATCTTAAAAGGTATTACATCTAGGCAATGCCTTCCTAAAACTTACATCATCCCGTATGGACAATCCTCTACCGGTCTTTTCATTTATTGAATTTGAGTATCCTTTCATTTCCCTATTTGTCATTTTTTTATTTATTTACTTCAAAATAAGATGTCGCTAACACAACCCCGCGTGAAGGGACGTCAACATAGTTGACGTCCATCTCTAACATGTCTCTGTCTTGCGAGATGTTGACATACAAAAGTGGGGACATATCAAAGTGCTCAAGCTAAAGTGACAATGAAATCTCCTCCGCTAGAGGCTGGCCACCTCTTCTAAAGTTAAGGTACATAATCCCTTCTAAGGTTTAAAGAGTTAATTACCTCTTTCTCCGAAAGTTAGGTTTCTACACCTTCGCCCGGAGCGCACGATATCTCATTGGTTGAGGTGTGGGATGGGCCTATATGAGGAAACTTGTATAGCTTACCCATTTCCACTCAGTCAAATGATTGATCTTAAGAATGATTCAATTGGTTATGGCATATTCCCATCATCTTAAGTACATCCGGTTATGACATTCTCATGTCTTCACTCGAAAACAAAAATATGACATTTTATTATGTCAACATCCTATGATAATACTTTAGCATCGTGGATCAAAGCATGACATGCACAGAAGTTGCTAACAAAAGTTTTTTATAAACACTAAGATACTAAATACTATTAAGACTACCATAAAACGTTTCCAAATTCAGTTGGCCCGCTCCAACATCCAAACAACATAAAACTAAAAGCAGAGTGTTGAACCAACCCAACACTTGAGATAAATTGTCTTCGGTCCTTATGGACCAGGAACATACCAAAATAAATAAAAATTTCTTTGGGACTCGGCCCAAAAATCATCATCAAACAAAACAACTTGAAAAACTAACTTGAATTTTTCTTCACTTAGCATCTGTTGCAGGTGTGCCGAGGGAGTTCTGTCTTCCTCATCCTTCTTCTATCCTTCTACTTCAACCGTCACATCCTTAGGGTTAGATGACACCTCTCCTTCATCCACTTTTCTCACCCAACAGATTCTTCAACTTTGCATACTCATTCTCAACCTTTCAATCCTTAGATTTTCCATCATTATGTTCTTCCATCATCTTGATTTTGATCTTCGACATGACTTTGGCAGCAACCAACTTCCAGGATTCCCTTACTTCATTTATTTTATTTTGATAGTCACCCTCAATAGAAGTCAGATTGCTAACAACCCCTTCACCGTCTTCTTCCGTTCCTCTTTCTGCTCGTTAAAACTTCTTCTCCCATAAAGCATCTTCCTTCTTGGCCTGATCCATATCACTCTTAGCGCTCTTCTTAAATTGCTCATTGATCTTAGCCATATCTTTCACTTGGGACTCCAAACATCTCATTGCCTGTTAAGAAAACACCATAAGTTTCAAATTAGCAAATAATAGAGCTATGGAACAGTTAGGACAGCTTAGTAACATCTTACATTGGTTACTAATCCTAGAAGCTTCTTCTTCACCCCTCCTACCTTCGAACCTTCAAAAATATCCGCATCCACAACTTCGATAGCCTCACTCTCTATAGCCTTCCTCTTCTATACCCTTGAATCAATGCCGCATTTTCACCCATCCGGACTTGTTTCTTTGGGACAATGGGTACCTAACATCGACTTAGCAGGAAAAGCACCAACAAGAGCATCCAAATCTTCCGCATCAAAGTCTAAGCCTGAAGCAACCGCCTTTGAATCGAGAGAAAGTTTAAGCATTGAGGAAAAGGAAGATTAGCAGAATAGAAAGACGGGGTAAACTATTCTTACCGTTGACATTTTGAGAGATGACGACGGCTTGACTTCTTCTTGATTTTCTTCACCACCAAATGTTGTCAAATCATGTCCGCCGCTACTCGAAGTTTGGAAACTTACCTCTTCGTATTCCGCGAAGTGATAAGTTTGGGGGCAATTGTTGTGGCCGATTTTCCACATGTTGACATCATTGAATATCCCCGCATGGTGACATCCTCGCTGTTCCCGCATGTCAAGATGATATTCCACTATAAGTATTGCATAATATTTATCGTGTTTATCTAATATTATTTATATCATATTTTACAAGAAATCAAAGGAGTTAAATCCGAGATATTTACTAAAGACATGGGACTTTTCCCTCAACGCTAAAAAGACCAAGTCAAAGGACGTTGAGAGGATAAGAAGATGTGCCGAGATTATAGGGATTTTTGTTAGTTTGTTACGTTGATTTGTGGAAGACTTGGTCTTAGCGAAGTCCTTGATTTGGTTAAACAACCCAGTCAATGGCAATCTCCGAGCTTCATCAAACGGCCGTGATCTCCATCTTTGGCGATATTTTCTCCTTGTTTCTAGGGATATTTTTACCTTTCTTTTTACTATTTAAGGGGTATAAAAGAGAGTAACCTACACTTACACACACACGTTCACTAGCTTCTGTAAACTCTCTCTTATTCTATCCGATTTGTAATCACTCAACTATCAATAATACATTTTTGGGTTTTAGGTAGGTTACCTAAAACCTCCCGAGGTTTTATGCCGGCGAGATCATTTGACTCAAGGGCTTTCCTCGTTATATTGTTGTGTCCTTGATTGTGTTTCTTCATTTTAGCATCCGTTTGTTCCATTTAATCAAATTCCAAAGTCCCCTCCTTATTATTAAATCCATACACTTTCATAAGTCAAGATTCGACATTATTGTTTTTTCTACCAAAACAAATGGGTACATAATCTTGTTGTTATATGTGGACGACATGCTAATAGCGGGCTCTAGCAGTAGAGAGGTAAACAGATTGAAGACTCAGTTGTCAGAACGGTTTGAGATGAAGGATTTGGGAGAGGCCAGAAAAATCTTGGGCATGCGAATTGACCGGGATAGGGAGTCGGGCAAGTTGGTTCTTTCACAAGCAGAAAACGTTGAAAAAGTCTTGGCAAGGTTTTGTATGGAAGAGGCGAAGCCAACAGGGACGCCATTGGGTTTGCACTTCAAGCTATCCGAGAAAGACTCGCCTATGGGCAAGGAGGAGCGTGACAAGATGGAGAGAACTCCATATGCTTTAGCAGTGGGGAGTCTCATGTATGCAATGGTGTGTACAAGGCCGGACATTGCACATGCGGTGGGAGTAGTCAGCCGATTTATGGGCAATCCAGGAAAGCAACATTGGGAAGCGGTTAAATGGATCCTGCGTTACTTGAAGGGTGCTGCTGGTAAGGCTCTATGTTTCTCAAGCAAGGAGGTGGTGTTAGCAGGTTATGTTGATGCGGACTTGGCATCAAGTGATCTTAATAAGAGGAGAAGTACTACGGGTTATGTGTTCACATTGGGTCGTACGGCAATATCCTGGGCTTCTAAATTGCAGAAGATCGTGGCGCAGTCGACTGCAGAAGCAGAATATGTGGCAGTGACAGAAGCAAGTAAAGAGATGGTATGGCTGCAGAACTTCTTGGGTGAACTTGGGAAGACGCGAAGTGGTAACGTTCTCTACAGTGACAGTCAGAGTGCAATTCACTTGGCTAGGAATCCGGCGTTTCATTCGAGGACGAAGCACATTGAACTGAGGTTTCACTACATCAGACATCTCTTGGAGGAGAAGATTTTAAGGCTAGAGAAGATATTGGGATCGGAGAACTCGGCTGACATGTTGACAAAGGTTGTAAACCTTGAGAAATTGAAGTTGTGCAAAGCTTCAATTGGGCTTGGAGAATAGAAGAAGAGGATGGCACTACCATGATCGAGGTGAGCACTAGGAGGACACCAAGGATGAGTTGAAGAACGGATACGGGGCTTGTATGTGTGGTTGATCTCTAGGTGGGAGATTGTTGGGATAGAGGACCAACCGGACTAGACTTCGAGGCAAAGGGGAGAAATTCGTCAGGAGTTTCTGGAGCTGAGGGCGGCCACACAGGTGATGGTGCGCGACCGCGCTCTTGGACAGCAACAATTGACTCGGAGGATCTCTCATGTGCGCGACCGCGCTGGGCATGAGGGCGACCGCGCTGAAGGCTCAAACAATGGCGTTAAACTTTCTGGTGGTTAGCGCGACCGCGCAGCCATGGAGAGCGGTCGCGCTGGGCCCGTTTTCAGCAGTCCAGATTTCCTTGTTTGTCTAGGGTTTGGTTTGTTTCCCTAGGTCATATATAAGTAAAGTTCCGCCTCTTTTCTCATTGTAACAAAAATTTATATATTATAGTGCAAGATCCTAGCTTGGTAGTGCCCCCAGACGTAGCCAATCAAATTGGTGAACTGGGTTAACAATTTCTGTGTTCTTCTTTGTGATTTATTTCTTGTGCTTGGTTTTGTGTGCTCTAATTGTTCTTATAGGTTTGCTTGGTAGTGGAGGGCCATATTCACAACAGATTTGATTTTCTTAATAAAATTTTAAAACTATTATTGATGCATCATTAAAAATATCATTAATAATATCTTTTAAATTTTCATTATTGCATTATATTTTTATTTTTTCAACCGAAGTGACCTTTATAATCAAAATCAAATTATCTTTTCTCAAGATAGATTAATGAATTGGAAAATATAGATATATGATATGTCCATGCATTTAGTTCAAAGATGCAGATATACCCTTATACAAATTAATTGTCATATTTGCTTATGTACTCAAGAAAAATGTGAGTATATTCGACCATCGTTAACTTTTCGTCCAAATATTAACAATAATGCTGACTAAAAGTTTAGGTGAAATTTAGAATGTAACACGTGAAAAATATTGCACACGTGAAATTTTTGATGAGGATTGCAAGGACATATTTACATAAATTTCATAGTAGAAGGGCATATCTGCATTTTTAACATATGTACAAGGGCATTAATCCATATTTTCTTTTTACCTCTTCGTAACCACCATCGCCACACTCTACCAACACAATTATCACCACTACATTACCACCATCACCGCTTCTCAATACTACTATTAACATCGCCATCACCGCCACTGTCACTACAATCACCAATACCACAAACACCACCATCCCCATTAACCACACCATCACCACCACTATTAGTCACCAACACAATCACTTCTACAATTTTTAGTTGGGCTTTGATATTGGTGGTGAAATTGATGTTGATGGCAGTGGCGGTGCCTTTGATGTTGGTGGAGAATAATTAGCGGTAATGGTGGTAATAACGGTGGTGGAAGATGATTGTGAGTGTTGAGTGGCGATGGTAGTGCTAAGTGTTGGTGACGATGATGGGGATAACGTATAAGTGAATGTGAATATGGTGTTGGTGGTAGTGGTGAGGTGGCAGTGATGGTGTTGAATTGGTGGTAGTGGTGGTTAAGTAGTGTATTTGTGGTTATGATGGTGATGAATGATAGTGGTATTATTGGTGATGGTGGTGGTAAGCTGTTCCGACAGTGGTGAAGTTGTGTAATGGTTGTAGCGATGGTGGCGAGCGATGATGGTGGTAGTGATGGTGGCGAGCGATGATGGTGATGATGATGGTTGAAGGAGAAAATATTGATTTTTGCCCATGCACTTAGGTTTAAGATACAACAGATCTGGCCTTGTACTATGAAAATTACGTAAATATGTATTTGCAATCCTCATCAAAAAATTCATGTGTGCAATTTTTTTCCTCGTATTACACCCTAAATTTCACCTAAGCTGCTTAGTCAACATTTTTTTAAAATTTTTGAACGAAAAGTTAACAGTGATCAAATATATTCACATTTTTCTTGAGTACAGAGACAACTATAACAATTAACTTGTATAATAGTATATATACACCCTTAGCTTAATTATAGGGGCATATATCCATATTTTTCCAATAAGACTATGTACAGTGGTTTCATCCCACTCCCTTATTTCATCTAACATTTTTACACTTTTTCTCATCCACCTAATATTTCATCTATCCATTTCATTTAACTCCCTACAATGGCTAAATTAAATTAAATTTCAACTCCCTCTAACTCATCATTCTATACCCCACCACTTTTATTTTATTTATATTCTTTATTTTTATGATTAGTAAAATAATAATAATTATTATTATTATTTATAATTAAAAAAATATTTCACACTTAATTAAAAAAATATTGCATCAATTTATAGGAAAAAAATAATGATTTTTTTTAAATAAAGGCTAAAATGAAGAAGGATAATTGGGAAATGAGTTTTTTTTTTAATCCAAATCAAATGAAACTTATATCAATTTATAGGGAAAAATGATGAATTTTGGTGAAAAAAAAATTAAAAAAAATAATTTACTAGGTGATAATTCAGCTCAAAGAATTGAGATAAAAAAAAAATCGAAAATTTAACGGATCAATAAAAACGTGATACTTGGCACAACCACAAAAAAAAGAACGAAAAACGGAGCGCCTCACGCGCCTTGTCTGGGCGTGAGGCGCACACGCCACATGACTTTCAATCAGAAGGCGACACGTGTCACTAATTTTTTTTATTTTTTTTTTCAGCTGGATGAAAACTTTCATCCCACCTTTTCATGCCACCCCATTTCAACCTCCCATTACAACATTTCAACGGAATGAAATGGGTTTCATCCCACCTTCACCATTGTACACCGTCTAATGAATAATACTACTCCCTCCGTCCCAGATCAAGGGTCCTCGGGGGAGATTTCACGCTTCTTAAGATTTTTTTTTAAAGTGGGTAGAAAATTTTAGGAGAGAGAATGTAAATGTTAAATGTGTGGTAAGGAATAGGAGAGAGAATGTAAAAGTTAAAAATATTTAATAGGAGAGAGAATGAGTGGGAGGAATAGTAATGGTTTTTTTGTAAATATATGGAGATGATAAGGATATAAATATATGAAAAACTTTTTATTTAAGGAAAGGGACTCTTGATCTGAAACGGATCAAAAGGAAAAGTAGGACTCTTGCTCTTGATCTGAGATGAGATGATGAGACGGAGGGAGTATAATAGTACTACTAACGTGCAACAGTCAACGTTAAGTCCAAAAAATTCGTTATCTTTTGACGTGTAATTTATCCTTCACCTGAAAACGCACAGCCACGTTTCTCAAGACGAAAAAAAAAAATAAACCGAAACTCTAGACACATGTAAAGATCCCTACCGTTAGAGTAATTAACAAACCAATCCAACGGCTCATACACTACGAAAAAACCAACCAGTGAAAATCCTCTGCCCGAATTCAGCCATTTCATCTTCGTCACCCCCTTCAACCACTCCACACACACACACACACACACACACACACACCGCAGACGCAAAGTCATTTTCGCATTCCAAAGTAAGGTTCATCTCCTTCCTCTCTAAGTTTCCTGCAATTTTTGTTGTTATAGATTGCACGTTTCTGTATCTGTGGCTGCTTCATAAGAACATGAGCTTTAGTTTTGATTGGCACAGGTTTTTCTGTCTTACATTTCCATGGATTACTGTCAAAGAGTTCATGTTTTGAATTTTTGGTTGTTCGATTTACTGTATAGATTTTGTCCGATTGTGTGTTGTATGGTATATCAAATGTTGAGTTAGATTATTTATGATCGATTGATTTAACTTAGTACGCTCTCTTCATGATTATTGTAACCAGTCATTGAAAATATAATTTGGTAAGTGTAATATACAAAGAAAATCATTGTGAACTGACACTTTTGACTTTGAAATGTCAAAATAGGGCTCTCATTTTGGGACAGATATCTGTTACAGCCAGATATATGGACAAGGAATTTTGATATGTGTTAATTATGGTTGCAGAACGAATATATGCTACTTTCATTTATTTTTTATGCTTTTGGAATAGCTTTGTTTACCTTGTTATGGTAGGGTCCTTTTGGTCCGCCATTATTGTGGAGGTTTGGAGACTTATCAACATTTTGTGGTAGGGTCCTTTTGGTCCTCCATCAATTTGGAAGTCTGGAGGCTAATCAATTTGACACTTCGGCTATTATACGTTATTTCATATTTTTTTATTTTCTTGTAATGGTATATGCTGAGGCATATTAACCACTGGGACAGTTCAGGGGTCCGAGACACGTTTTTTTTTTTTTTTTTTTTTAATTTAAAAAAAAAAAAAATATTTAAGCAAGAAAACGAAAAGCGACAAAACGTATTTATGAGGCAAAAATAAATTCTACTATCGAATTATTCATTCAACCGTAGCAAGTACAAGTTCTAATTTATACTATAGATTTGGTGGATGCCAATAATATATTTTGTACTTTCAGTATCATGATAAACACAAGGAGTCAGGCTATTGGCAGTTATGCAAAATTTCGATTCATATTCCTTTTTAGAATTATGATTTGGAAAGTAGAGATGATAGTCATATATTCTAGTTAGTATACAAGGATCATATTTAAAACATTTGTGGAGCTTGTAAGCTTATTTTTGTGCGTAGGGGTCTAAATTATAAAGGTAGTTTCCAAGTGAAACAGAGATATTGCTATGTTTGGGTTTTAGAATTCATTTATGTCATAAGTTTGTTTGTCCCATTGTTTCTTGTTTCTTTGATCATGAGCTAATTTTATTTCAATCTTGTGAAGGTAAGCATGGCTGAAAATTCAACACCCGGAAGTGAGAACAATTCTGGAAGCTCCAAAACTGTCCTTAATGAAAGGATCCTCAGCTCTATGTCACGAAGATCTGTTGCTGCTCATCCTTGGCATGACCTGGAGATTGGTATAGCCTTTCTGCTCTTTTATTACGTTAATTAAGTAGCCTTTTTATCTGCTGTGGATGTGAAGTGCACAGTGTCAAGATTGTTCTCCTAGTAGGATTAGGATCTTAATCATTAAACTTTTTGTCGTCTTTTTATATTATTCTCTGTTCCGCTCATAGAGTCCATGTTTTGAAATAAAATATTTTTAATAGTTTTCCATCACTACCCTTGATTCTAGGAAATGAAACACTTATATCCCTATCTTCAGTTTAATGCATCATGGGTAAATCTGGAACCCCATAAACTTATTAACTTAGTTTTTAAAACAAGACTCTGTAGGTGAAATGGATGGGATACATTTGTCACATCTATAAAATTTCATTCACGCATGTCGATCTTTAACTTTCAAACCTCTAAACATTTGGAAACCTTTGTAGTTTGGTATTTAAGCTTCACATGAATTTGTTTGCAGGGCCCGGTGCACCTGCAGTTTTCAACTGTGTAAGTTGTTCTTCAACTCTGCTGCTTGGTACTTTTTGGAAGTTCAGTTTTTTGGTAATGGGACCCTTAATAGAGTTTTTCTTGTTGAGCCCTGCCTGTAGAGTAATAGTTCGTTATTTATGGTAGTGTGATGTATGTAGTCATTAGGCTCTTTGTTTCGAAAGGGTCCTTGTAATAAATAAATTAATTAAGGAGCACCACTGATATCACCCATGATATGCAGGAAACCTGCATTTGCACTCCTGTTCCAGCACAGACTTTTGACTTGGCAATAAGTTGAGTTGTGCTCCTTGTAAACCAAGCTACTCATTTATAAGCATTTTCTTTTCTTTGGCAGGTCGTTGAAATAGGAAAAGGGAGCAAAGTTAAGTATGAGCTTGACAAGAAAAGTGGTTTGATCAAAGTAAAGCTCTTTCTCTCTCTCTCTCTCTCTCTCTCTCTCTCTCTCTATCTATCTATCTATCTCTCTCTCAATAGGTAGGTTAGGTTGTATTATCATGAACTTTAGGTTAGTAGATTTCAACATCTATGCAATTTAATTTGGTCTGTGTGCTCGGGTAAATAGTGTTGGTTCCCTGAAGTGGTTTTTGCATGTGTAATAAATGAAGGAAAAATTAAAATATGACCATTTCCATGGTCTTCTTTTCTGCTGTTTAAAGAACTCTGGATCGAGTATAAACAGACCTTTGGAATTTCCATGGACATGTTAAAAATGAGCTGAGAGGCCATTTAGTTGAGTTTTAAGGCCAGTTGAGTAGATTTTATGTGTGTTTACCTATCAATGAATTCTTAGGTGTTAGGTGTCAAAAAATGGCCCTCTATTAGATCTGTGTTATATAAATTTGATTCCTCTACCTAGTCTTCTTCCTAGCTGCTTGTAATATGGTCACTTTGGCAAGTGTTCCATTTTTCTCTTGTTACATGAATAGTTCAGGTAGGCCCTTAAGTTCAAGATTTTTTGTACACACGCTGTGTGTTTCCTTTATGCAAAGCAAAATAATTGTACTTTTCGGAACCTGATTGTGTTAATTTTATGACCTTATGTCAAAACTAGAAAGGTTAAGTGAGGACAATATTGCTGTTAAACTGTGACACTTGTCAGCATGGGATTTTGTTTCATTTAGAAGATTCTTACAAGTGAAAGAGTAGAAATCCAAAAGTCAAAGGGAGCTGGTATTGACGTACATGTTAGCAAGTACTCCGTATGTAAGTATGTAGATGCAGCCCCATTTGGTTCACATATTTATAGAGAGAATGGATAGGCAAGAACGAAATAATTTCCATTGGTTCTTGGAAGAAAACAAGGGCAGGAATTAAACAGAATAGGAAGTTTGAAACTGAATGCAAAGGCTAATTGTGATTTTCCTTATTTTTTCTATATAATGGAATTTTGTAAAATTTGATCTTTTACTGGTACAGTTTCAGTCCTTGTTTTGCTTCTCTTTTGAACATAACGAACTTCTGCTATTTATGATTGTCTCTACTCATATTTCAGGCACAAGGTGCATCATGACTTGACTGCCAAAGAAACAGTTCCTGACTTTTTCGCGTTGATCTGCTACTTATATTTTTTAACTTTATGAAACTAATCTGCATGATATAAATGCCCCGTATTTCTCCTGAATTTACTTTACATCACACTAACAGAGGTGTTGAGCTTTGCAAAAACAAGAATGAACAAGAGATTAACTTAGGAAATTTTCCCAAAACAGGTTGATCGTATTCTCTACTCCTCAGTCGTTTACCCACACAACTATGGTTTTATCCCGCGTACCATATGTGAAGATAGTGATCCCATAGATGTCTTGGTTCTGATGCAGGTACCTCATTTTTAATCCAATGATTGTATTTTTATGGTCAATCATTTACATTCCTTGATTAAGCTTAAATTAGTATTCCTAATAGATGGACATTTTTCTCTTGCATAGGAACCTGTACTCCCCGGTACCTTCCTCCGTGCTCGTGCTATTGGATTGATGCCCATGATTGACCAGGCATGAAATCTTGTATTTTATTATTTGAAATTCTCTTATATGACGTCAAATGATTTTTTTTTTAATTTTTCTGATGCCTTTTTTTAATAAATAAATAAATATTATTTAAAACCCATTTATGTTTATCATCCTATAGGGTGAAGGAGACGACAAGATAATAGCAGTGTGTGCTGATGACCCCGAGTTTCGCCATTATAAGGACATCAAGGAACTCCCTCCACACCGCCTTGCTGAGATCCGCCGGTTCTTTGAGGACTGTATCCTAATCATTCACATGCATAATTGATTCTCCCAAGTATTAGTTGCATATTTATAATTTTATTATGGTTAATTTTAACCGAGGAAAATGATGCTAGAAAACATGGTACCCCACCCCCAAGGTTTGGTTTCGTCTCACTTACCCCTTTTGTCAGCTTTATTTAAATGATATGACTATTTTACCCCTAAGTTTCCTTTATGGCTATATATATTTCTTCCTCTCTTCCGTGTGGTACTTGTGCATCCTTCACTTATCATGAACATAGACAAAAAGAACGAGAACAAGTCAGTCAAAGTGAACGACTTTCTGCCTGCTGAGGATGCTATTGCAGCTATCAAGTATTCCATGTGAGTTTACGCTATGAAACTCCGCTCTATTCTTGTGCAATTAAACGTGTTTAAATTTATTTATTTTTCTGGGTGGACGTGTTTTTTTATTGCAGGGATCTGTATGCATCTTACATAGTGGAAAGCTTGAGGCAGTGAGCTACTCTTTACTTGACTAACGGCATATATGTGACACCCTACTTGGTTGAGATAATATAGCTTAGGGTTACATGATGAAACTTTTGAATAAAACAAGGAAAGAAATCAGGATGTCGTGACTTGATAATTGACTCTTGCTTTGACCTGTGGATTTCAATTTCCCTTTTACCATATTTTTTTCTGCTAATGATTTCAAGTTTAGAGCTTTCATATTTGTTCTGAGGATGTTTATGGTATGTTTGGTAGGGAGGGTGGAAAATGGGAGGGGTTCATTTTGTACTACTCCTATGATGGAGTTGTTAATGCTTTCCTTTCCTCGGTTACTTTCTCCGTCCCAAAATAAATGTTGAAACTACTTTAGTTTGGTTGTACATTTTCCGTTCAAATATGAATGTTCAAACTCAAATTTGTTCGTGGTGAAGCAAAGTTGCCTTGTGCAACCTTGAAGTGATTATATGGCCTCCACTGTTTTCCTCGTTACTCCCTATTCCCTTAAATAAATGAATGTCTATAAGAAAGAAAAAAAAAAGCAAAATAAATGTCTTTCTATGTAAAAAAAATTTATCTTTAAATGTTTTTTTACTCTACTAATCATTTTATACTTGCAAAACTAAATTTTAAAAAATGGATAGTAAAAATATTTATACATATTTCCCATTAATTATATACTCCCTCCTTTCCAAAATGTTTGTCCCATTTGACTTTTTTGTTGAACTTTGATCACAAATTTATGAGAGATTAATCATGTTCATGAAATTCTAAAAGTTGTTGTTGATAATATTATTAATGGTGAATCAATAGGAATTTTTAAAATTTCATGAACATAATTAAATTGTCATATATTTGTGGTCAAAGTTCAACAAAAAAGTCAAATGAGACAAACATTTTGGGACCAAGGAAGTACTTAACAGTTTTAGAATGTTCTCTAAATAAAATCTGGACATTCATATTTCGTTGTTTTAGGGACAGAAGGGGCAATGAATATCACTCTTTTCTTTTAGGTCCATTTAAAATCAAGGTTTTAAAAAGCGCTAGGCGGATGCTAGGCGGCGGAGCCGGGCCTAGCGCCCAAGCGGGGACTAGTCGGGATTAGTTGAGACCTAGGCGGGGCTTAAAACTAGGCGTTGGAGAGGGGCCTAGCGCCTAGGCGGGATCTTTTTAGAACATCTATCTATATATAATAATAAGATAGTGGTAAATTTTTTGCCATTGAGGGGCATTTTAGACATTTCACAAAGTGGCAAACTTGCAAATAACAAGCCAGAAAATAAACGTGGCCAAATGTGATTGGTGGTGTTTTTTTTTATTAAATTTGGACAGGTGTTGGCTGTTTGGGTAAGGGTAGAATGGATATTTCAATGGGGCGTGTATTCAAGCTTCGACAAAGGCGCGTGAAGACTGTTTTGTTTTTTTTTTTGAGTTTGGACACGTGTCATACTCTGGTTGGTTTTCGCTTTTTTTTTCCACCCATTTCTTTAACCTAAATTATATTACAATAAATTAATTTTAAAATAAAAAAAAATTTCACCATAATTCATAATTTTTTTTTCTCTTTAAATAAAGACTATTTTCATTTGATTTGGACACAGAAAAAATTTCTTTATTTTTAAATATAAAATTTTTATTTTCCTTTTTTAATTTTTCTTTTTAATTATTCAATACTCCCTCCGTCCCATGTCATTGCAAACCATTTTTCTCGGCACAATAATTAAGAAATATTATTAAGATAATGAAAATGTGTGGTAGGAAATGAAGAGAGAGAATGAGTGGAGTTAATAGTAGGTTGGTTGAATAAATTGTATGGTGAAAAATGAAGAGAGAGAATGAGTGGATGGGGTAGGGTGAATATAAAATAATAAATTTGTTTGCATTTTGAACAGTTTGCATTTACGTGGGACGGACCAAAATGGAAATAAGTTTGCATTCACGTGGGACGGAGGGAGTATGTTTTTAGTCAAAATTATTTTTGACAAAAAAAAACCTTCTTTTTTTAAATAACGTGTCGCAATTTGGGTGAAGGGCGTTTTGGTCATTTCACCGGCGCGTTCACTTCACGCCGACAAAGGTTGCGTGAAGACAGACATTTTTTTTTTTGGTTTGGACACTTGGCGTTCTCCTATTGGATGTTTGAATTTGGATTTTTTATTTTTAACCCATTTTTTTTACCTAAATTATTTTATATTAAATTAAATTTTTTACACCAAAATTCATACTTTTTTTTTCTCTTTAAATAGAGACTATTTTCATTTGATTTGGACACATAAAAAAAATCATTTTTTAAAAATATAAATTTCTTAATTATCCTTTGTTAATTTTCCTTTTTCATTTTTCAATATGTTTTGAGTCAAAATTATTTAAGTGTGAAGTATTTTTTTATTATAAATGATAATGATAATAATATTAATTTTACTAATTATAAAAATAAAGAATATAAAATAAAATAAAAGTGATGGGGTATAGGATAATGAGTTGGAAGGGGTAATATGGTTATTGGGTTTATTTTAATTCGATACATTAAACAATTTATTTATTTTATTTTAAAAAAAATTGAAGCATACTAAGTAAATTATTAATAAAGACGAATATCGGGAAAGATCGTCATAATTTTTAAAATTATGATTGAAGTGCATGTCAATATTCTAAGAAATATAGATAGTATAAATTGGTATTTTAAATGAAAAAAAATTTCCCAAACCCTCCACTCCCTCATCAAACCCAACTTCGGGTTTTTTATTTTTAACCCATTTCTTTTACCTAAATTATTTTATAATAAATTAATTTTTTTTTAATTTTTTTACACCAAAATTCATACTCCCTCCGTCCCGCTAATATTAGCACACTTTCCTTTTTGGGTGTCCCGCTAATATCCGCACACTCCCAAAAAGGAAATTTTATATTAATAAAATATTCACCCAACCCCACTCATTCTCTCTCCTACATTATTTTAATACTCACAACACCATTATAATTTATTACACCCTCCACTCATTCTCTCTCCACTCATTCTTTTACACTCACAACATTTTATTAAAATATCATATTCCTTAATTCCCGCGCAAACAGTGTTTGTGCTAATATTAGCGGGACGGAGGGAGTATATTTTTTTTCTCTTTAAATAGAGACTATTTTCATTTGATTTGGACACATAAAAAAATCATTTTTTAAAAATATAAATTTCTTAATTATCCTTTGTTAATTTTCCTTTTTCATTTTTCAATATGTTTTGAGTCAAAATTATTTAAGTGTGAAGTATTTTTTTATTATAAATGATAATGATAATAATATTAATTTTACTAATTATAAAAATAAAGAATATAAAATAAAATAAAAGTGATGGGGTATAGGATAATGAGTTGGAAGGATAGTATGGTTATTGAGTTTATTTTAATTCGATACATCAAATAATTTATTTATTTTATTTAAAAAAATTGAAGCATCGTAAATAAATTATTAATAAAGACGAATATCGGGAAAGATCGTCATCATTTTTAAAATTATGATTGAAGTGCATGTCAATATTCTAAGAAATATAGATAGTATAAATTGGTATTTTAACAGAGGGTGAGAAAGAAGTGGGTTGGGTTGGGTTTGATGAGGGAGTGGAGGGTTTGAGGAATTTTTTTTCATTTAACACAATTGTTGAATTATTTCTTGGACATTTATTTGAGAAATGAGAAAATTAGTATAATAAAATTTTAGTCCAAAATTAGATTAGTTTCTTCGTTTAATTTTTTCATTAATTTTAAACTCATAATAGAAGTGAATATAATATATTTTTAAAAATAAGCATAAAATAATTAGTTATAAATCGCTATCTCTCTATATATAAAAAGACTTGCATAAATTTTAAAATAAATGAGGACACATTTGTAGTTACTTTTTTAGGATTGAAAATCTATGGAGGGCAAAAAAATTATTAAAAATGAGTTGCTTATTTAAAAAGTTTTGTACATTATGTTAAACATACACATGTGGACACACACTAAAACACATTAGAACATAATATCAAGTAACTAAATGAGTTATAATCTAAATTTTTATGAAATAAATTAAATTACTTAATTATCCTTTGTTAAATCGTTTTTTATTTTTCTATATATTTTTAGTATAAATTAAATAAGTGTGAAGTATTTATTTTTAATTAGAAATGATAATAATAATAATAATAATTTTACTAATAATAAAAATTTAGAATATAAAATAAATTAAAATTTGTGGGGTATAGGATGATGAGTTGGAATGGTGTTGAATATTTATAAACAAAACCATTGTGTATTTATAAAGTATATATGGTTGTTTTATATAATAATAATATATATCTATTTAATAAGTGAGATGGGGTAATATGGTTATTCTGTTTATTTTAGTTCGATATATCAAACAATTTATTTAATTTTTAAAAAATAATATTTGAAGCATTGTAAATAAAGTATTAATAAATTTGTCGATTTTTGTATTCGTCTCAAAATATTGTGTATTTATAAAGACGAATATCGGGAAAGATGGCCATCGTTTATAAAATTTTGATTGAACTGTATGTCAATATTAGAAGAAATAAAGATAGTATAAATTGGTATTTTAAAAGAGGGAGTGGAAGAAGTGGGTTGGGTTTGATGAGGAAGTGGGGGGTTTAGCCAAAAAAAATTTCATTTAACGAAATTGTTAGTATTTTTATTTTTCTTATAAGAATGGAATAAGTTAAATTGAAAATAAATATCATAATTATGTTCATAATGAGTTAATGTAAATAAATATGACATAATTTTTTAGATGTATAAGCATGAGTTAATGGAAATTTTCCATTTGAAAAATAATGATATTAATTTTTATTAGATAACTGTACTATCCTTTTGGTATGACCAAATCTTTTATTTTTATTTAAAGAATTCTCTTTACCAAAAAGAAATAATATATCACCTTTTTTTTTATTAGATTTCTAATCGTCACTTTTTTTTACTGATTTCAATAACTTATTTCGTATCTGATAAACATGTTCGTCTATTTTATTTAATTTTTTTAAATGATAAAATACTACAAAATTGTATATAGAGAAATGCATATTCCTTATGATTTTTATTTTATTTCTATTTTATTGATTTTTAATTTTTGTGTACTGACAATGTAGTCTTTAAGGAAGTATTATATAATTTATAAACGAATTGAATTTTTGCTTTATTTTAGTTTAATTTTTATTTTTTGAATATATAATAACGCCCCGTGCATCGCACGGGAGTCAATCTAGTTGTTAAAAATAATGCTTATACACTTCACCACCTTCATATTCATACCAAGTAGTCCCTCCGTCCAAAAATGGTCCACTTTTATTTTAAATGGTTAACTCAATTAGATTTTAACTAAAGATTTATATAAATTTAATCATTTTTATAAAATGATAAAAAAAATAGTTATTGATACATTATAAATATACTATTAAGAACACTTCTTAAAATTTTATAATTTTATGAGGATATTTATATAAAAAAATTTAGTCAAATTTCAATTGAGTTAGACTATCAAATAAAATTATTCGGGACTTCCCGGGAGTATATACAAAGCTCATTGGGCTTTCATTCCAAGCCCAATAAGATACTAATATAAAAAAGGCCCAGTGACTATAACAGCCCAAGGGTTTGCAAACATATTTTAGGGTTCATAGAAACCCCAAGCTGTTTCGTTTCTGAGTACAACAGAACTAGGAGATCCAGAGCTTCCGCATCTCATTACGAAAATGGTACCTTTTTCTTTCTCTTTGTGTACGATTGTTTGTGTGTTTATGCGTTTTTAGATGTATGTGTTTGGTTTCCTCTGGGATTTTAGATTTCTATGTTTTTGATGCACTATTCACTAAGGTTGCCTGTGATTTTAATGGATTTTCGATTTATGATGAATTAAGATTTAAGTATGTTTGATTTTTATTGGTTTTTCTTATGTTTTTTGTTATTATTGTTTAAATTTTGAAAATAAAATTGCTATCTTGTGCTCCCTCTAGGATTGTATGATTTGTGTAATTTTTGTAAATGCTAGCATGCATCTCACTACTACTGCTTGATTTCATTTATCTAATTTATTTCCATGATATAAAATAGATAATAGCTCTGTCCCAAACTGAGTGACCAAAAAAATTTCAAATTTGCTCTTGATATATGAACAAATTTACTCTTGTTATAAGAACAACAACAACAGCATTATCCCAGTGCCTCAAAGGCTCCCACCTAAGGTGGGGTAAAGGGGGACGGGTGTACATAGCTTTACCTCTGTATTAAAGCTCTTACAGTTTAGTGAGCCATTTGCTTTATTCCATCATAATCCCAAGCCAAAAAATAGTGAGTCTTGTTATAAGAACAAATATGAAAATTTTTGGTCATTCATTTTGGGACGGAGGGAGTATATCTTTCTTTCAGGCAAAGCAAAATTAATATAATTCGGATACAATTTGAATTCGTTTTTTTGTTGCTGGATTTGAGTTAATTATTTGGTTATATGTTGCTCTGCTGAGATCTTGTTGAACGTTAGTAGTTAGTATTGGTTGGGTAAAACTTTCCCCAAACTCATTTTAAGTTTCAATTTATAAAACTGGTAGAAAAGCATGAAGAAATATTTGAATATGATATGTTGAGTTTCACTTCACTATATTTGTTTATTTTATTTTTTTGAGGTGAGTGATAAGGGGTAGTGGTCGAGGGTAGGAAAGAATCAAAGGATCTAGAATGGATGATACACCTCAAATGATATGCTTTCATCATCTGATTTTTATTCAGCCTAGGGTTCCACATTGATGTTATTTTCTCCCTCGATTCTTGAATGTCTAAAGAACTTGTCCCTAAATGAATGTTCATTTTCTAATAAATTTTGTTCTTAAATGAATTTACACCCTCGTAATATCATATTCCAAGACATAGTTAGAAACTTAAAAGTTCATAAAATGGATAGTAAGGTTATGTATGCCTCTTTGCTACTAAATGTTTTTCCTTAACTTTTTTCATAATGTCTCTTTAAGTGAGAAATTAACATTCTTTTTGGGACGGAGCGCATACTTATAGACTGGTGAGAGGCAGGTCTTTATGGCCATTGTCTCATGAAGAGGCTCACCTCTCTTTTATTTGTTAGATAAAGAATTAGTGAAATGAACCTTGATCACAAAGGAAAACACGGTTATGTTCTTTGTTAAAAAAGGGACAAAAAACTACACATGTGAACTGGTCCTCAGTTAGCGTAGTCTTTAAAATAATTGGTGAAAAAGTTACAAATATTTATCCCAATTCATGTCAATCTTAGTCCTTAAGGACAAATTTGTAATTGTTTGATGAATATGGTTTGAGAAAGTTGGATTAAAAAGTTTGGTACCCTTTAATTTTCCTTTAAATACCACTACGTAGGTGGAACGGATGAATGTTACTAAAAAGAATGTTGGCTCATCTAACAATGGAGAGAATATACTTTATATAGCCATGTGATGTATGTTGACATAGATATAAGTTGAAAACAGAATGCTCACAAGTGCATCTTTCTGAAAGATTTCTTATATTCTGCTTTTATTCCATTATAGTTTTTGTTTCTTTTTTCTAGCGTTATTGTGTAAACAACTTTACTTTTCCTTATATATTTTATAATACTCAGCCGAAGCAAATTCACGAGATCAAAGATTTCCTTCTTACTGCAAGAAGGAAGGATGCCCGTTCGGTGAAGATCAAAAGAAGTAAAGATGTAGTCAAGTTCAAGGTTCGCTGCTCCAAGTACCTATACACTCTCTGTGTTTTTGACACTGAAAAAGCTGACAAGTTGAAGCAATCCCTTCCCCCAGGTCAGTATATAGCTACTTGTCTTATACTTTTTTGTATAGTCTTTTTAATCAAATAACCAATTGGTATCCACTTCCCAAGTTTTTGGAAAGTATAATGTCTCAGTGGGTATTTAAAGGCTTATACTATTTCTAATCTCAGTCTGTTCCTGAGCATGTATGCCATTTTATATACTACCCCCTCCGTCTCTCAAAATGAATGTCCAATTTTCATACTTGATCTTTGACTTTGTTCGAGAGCAAATTTGAATTGTGCAACGGATTTGTGATTTACAATGCTTATAACCGATTTGTGGCATAAAATCTGCAGGTTTGAGCGTTCAAGACCTATAGAGGACATCCTTACAAAGAAAACCGTACTGGAAACATTGGCCAAACCCTTTAAAGAGAGAGATGTTTTTTTTTTTCTTCTTTTGTTTGTCTAGAACTTTTGGTCAAATTATTTTTCTTGGTAGTTTTGGAGATTCGGATGAGATAGTATGAGTTTTTTCTTGTCATGGTTTTTGTCATCTGCACCTTTGGCTTCTGGCAGTTTTGATAATATGAATGTGAATCTCATTGTTCCAGATCCATATATTCATCCCATGTTCATATCAAGTTGAATCATTCCCAAGAATACATCTTTCTACTTCTCTTCCTGTCCCTAAATTAATCTTCATTTTTTTCAAGAAATTTTTGTCTCAGGTTTTCTTTTAGTAAAAAACTGTCCACAAACATTTCTTTACTATTTTTCTTTTATTTTTTTTTGTCTACTCAATTATAGTTGAAATACTGGGGGTCGTTTGGTAGTCCTTAGCGTTGGTTGATGTTTGGTAGACTAAATGTAATTAACTGGTGTAATAATACTAACAATTCGAACAAGACATTTTATCCCTCTTTTTCCCTTCATATTCCCAACTTGCAACCACTTATTTTTCAAAAAAAAATATAAAAGAAAAATCTAGATTTATAAACATTTATTGATTAAAAAAAAACTTTTAAATTTGAAAAAAAAAAATTATAACTAAAAAAGGTCACAAACTTTAAACAAATTTACTAACAATATATTACTTGGTCATTGGAAATATAATTAAGAAAATAAATAAGGAGAACTACAAATTTTTAATCTCTGAAACTTGCTCTTCAATAGTAATTTTTAGAGTTATAAGTAATCAAATATTTTTATGCAATAATAAAGTTAAATTATTATACCAAACAACCACTCAATCTTTGACAAATTTGGTTAAAATTTTGTGAGATGTTTTTGTGTCTCTGGCATTGCACTAAAAACTTGCATTTGCTCGGTCACAAAATGAATAATTATTTTCATTCAAGGAACGTTTAAAAAATTTAATGTTAATCATTGTCAATGTTTATTTTTGTTCCAACCTTGCTCAAAATGAATACTCCCTCTGCCCCATCAATCAAGAGCTTTACCATTTCTCTATGACACAATAACTAAGAAAAATGATGAGTGGAAAAAGGGTTGTGAGAGGGAAGAAGTGAGTGGATATGACAAGTGAGACCCACAATTTAAATGTGTGAGAGGAAAAAGTGCAGTAAGATTGACAAGTGAGATCCACAATTTAAGTGTGTGAGACAGACAAGTGGGATTACTAATATTTTTTTGTCATTTTAGGAAAGGTGCCCTTTTAGGTAAAAGGTGAAGCTTTAGTTGGGATGGAGTATATATTTATGTTTCTTAGAATAAGTGTATTCAAAATCACATTTTCATGAATTATTTTTTGTTCTTACAGAACTTTATATATTCTTTTTTAGTTGATTTATCAAAGTTACTTTTTTTTTTTTTTAAAGGGACAAATGTATGAAGGCAAAATGGAAAATTCACTGTTTGGAACTGTTCACACCACTGTAGCAAGTACAATCCCTTATTTATACTATAGATATTACTAGTACATGCCCGTGTCCTGGACACGGGGGTTGTTTTTTTTTAAGGGCAAAATGGGAAAGGGACAAATGTATGAGGGCAAAATGGGAAATTCACCGCTTGAAACTATTCACACCACACCACTTCACACCACACCACTGTAGCAAGTACAATCCCTTATTTATACTATAGATTTGCGGGTGTAACGCAAGTTGTTTTAAATGAGAGTGATAATCTATATAATATATAAAAAGAGAAACATTTCATGTCATCATATTAAGCCATGTCACTATTATGACATGGCATTATGTGATTCACCCATTGACCAATTATTTTAAATATAAATCAAGTGATTAAATTTAGAAATCTATCAAGGGTATTTTAGTCATTTACGTTCATGGCATAAATGTAGATATTAGACATTGAAATCAACATCAAGTGCTTTTGATTGGATGCCTTAATTTACGATTTTTTTTTCCTCCAAATTCTTTGACCTCAATTATTTTATAATAAATTAATTTTAAAAAAAAATTTGTTTACACCAAAATTCATAATTTTTTTTCTCTACAAATAGAGACTAATTTCATTTGATTCGGACACAGAAAAAAAGTCCTCTTTCTTGAATATAAATCAAATATTTTATAATAAAATTTTTTTTTAATTTTTTTCCACCTAAAATCATTAAAAAATTTCCTCCAAAAATAGATATTACTTTCATTTTATTCGGACAAAAAAAAATCCTCTTCTTTGAAGTGCATGTCAATATTCTAAAAAATAAATGTAGTATAAATATGTAGTTTGAAAGAGGGAGAGGAAGAAGTGGGTTGGGTTTGATGAAAGAGTGTATTGTTTGAAAAAAAAATTTCATTTAACATATTGTTAGTTATTTTTGAATTTTGATTTTTCTTCTCAAAATTAAATAAGTTAAATTGAAAAATAATATTATAATTTTGTTCACGATGAGTTAATATAAACAAATATGATATTTATTTTAAAAAATCCTCTTTTTTTAATATAAATCAAATATTTTATAATATTTTTTTAAAAAAAAAATTCACCAATAATCATAAAAAAAATCTTTCAAAAATAGAGACTACTTTAATTCGGTTTGGACACAAAAAGAAATCCTTTTCTTTGAAGTGCATGTCAATATTCTAAAAAATAAAAAATAAAGATAGTATGAATTGGTATTTTGAAAGAGGGAGAGGAAGAAGTGGGTTAGGTTTGATGAAGGAGTGAATTGTTTGGGGAAAATTTTTTTATTTAACACAAATGTTAGTTTTTTTAAGATTTTGATTTTTCTTCTCAAAATTAAATAAGTTAAATTAGAAATGAATATTATAATTACATTCATGATGAGTTAATGTAAACAAATATGATATTTATTTATTATTACTATTATTCGTATACTAATAAATGATAATCCCTCCGTCCAACTTCAAGGGTCCTACTTTCCCTTTTGGTCTGTCCCACTTCAAGAGTCCCTTCCATAAATGACATGTTTTGAATATATTTATACCCTTGTAATTTAAATATATCGATTCAATATTTCTCACAATATCCAACGTAACGGTAGGGTTTTTTTTTAAATAAAAAGAATCATTAACGACAATAAATTCATTATACAGTAAGTTTATGCATTTGAATGCGTACTTGATTTTCTAAACAATGTTACGCCCTCCTAACAAATAAAGTTTATGCATACAATAATGAAAAATACTCCCTCCGTCCCATAAAGGAATGTCCAAAAAAAAATTCAAATTTGCTCTTGATCAAAAGCAAATTTCAAAACTTTTTGAACATTCATTTCAAATATGCTCTTGACTAAGAATAATTTGATAATTGAATTGTTATCCTACTGTAAATTGATTAATATTTGATTCATTTAATAAATGACTATATAATTGACAGACAAAATAGCCTACCAAACTACTGTTTGTCAAAGATAATTTTGTGAGCAAGTTTGTGTAAATTTTATAAGCTCAAATTATGCGAGTTTGTGTAAATTATATATTCTCCATCTCTTAAAAAATCGGTGATCAAGTGTACACAAATTTTTATTTTTATAATAAAAATAGATTTTTGTGACCAAAATATGTTTGGCCATCCCAACAAATATAGGCTAAATGGAGTTAGTTTGAATGTAGTAATATAATTTTATGTGAGAACAGGATACTCCCTCTATCCCAAAATGATTGTCTCACTTTTTTATTGTTGGATATAAACCTAACATATTGTTTTCGTTTATTTAAATGAAATTACAGATTATAACAATAAGTAATAATAAACCTTAATATACCCGTCGATCGAATCTCGACGAGTTACTCACTAGTGTTAAGAAGGTGAGAAACAAACAACCGAACAATACCATTAAGAGTTGTGATGACTAATACCAGAGAACAGAGTGTTGTGAGCTAACTTGTGTAGCACAACACAAGTTTGAAACAATAAAACATCCCTATTCCCAGCCAAGCTTAGACAGTCTCTTACAAAAGTCTGTAAGAATTGTGCAGCAGTAATGTGTAGTTGCTAATAAAAGAAGCATTTTTCTCTTAAAACAAGCACTAAACAAACAGTAATGAGCATAATAATGTTGTCTACACTGAGTAGTAGCTAGAAGTTGATAAATTCTTGTATTCTAGGTTCAATAATGTAATACTGCGACTTAAACCTTCTTCCACATAAATATACGGACTACTGTAATTTCTCGTAACGAGGTTCGGAGAATTATTTTGGCCTAGGTATCATATCGTTAGAAAAACAAGGGTTAACACCCTGAAGCAAAGAAAAGATTAACCGCTGAGAAGTGAGAACATAGCTCACCGTGACCTTTTATAAAAGCAATAAGCCACAACAACAGTTGTCACAGCTCCAACCACAGCAGCTGCAGTGAGAATTTCACGCTGCTCCCATTTTCCCGTCCAGCAGGAGAGCCCCTTCTTCACTGGTTTAACTTCTTCTGGTTTCACCTCTGAAGCTTCATCTCTGCAACATGAGATCCCATTAGCACCTTGGCAGCAGCTTACACCATCTTCCTTCTTCTCCTCTGTTGTGATGACTTCTTGTGGTGGAGCCTTCTCAGTGATGTTCAGATCATTTCCATTTGAAAGAATTGGCTCATCCACTTTTTCAGGTTCTTCAACTGGTGCACCCATCTGGCCCCTGTAATTGATCATGTCAAATGCATCTTTTGATTCAAGACGTAAAACAAATGTAATCTTGCTAAAAAGCTACTCCCTTCGTCCCATAAAGATATTCCTACTTTTGTAGAGGTAAATTTGATTGAACATTGACCATTAATTTATGTTAATTTATTGAAAATATAATAGTGCTTTTAATGGTGTATCAATAGCAAGTTTTAGAATTTCATTTGGATAGTTGGTTTTTTCTAAATCTTTGATAAAAGTTCAATCAAATTAACCACTAAAAAAGTGGGACTATCATTCCGGGCCGGAGGGAGTATAACACATGGTAGTTATGGCGTAAGCAGAATTAAGCAGAGGTACATGGGGTTTTACATGTTCATTACTTCAACAATAATGAAAAATGTGATTGACAATGAAGAAACAGCCTAACATGTTCAAATTCCTCTAACAAAGAAAAAATAATGTAATTCACTACACACACAATCCTATGATTCCACCAAATCATCGCATATTACGGCATCAAAGGAAATTACATAATGGCTTATGAAGGTCCCCAAGCTTTGAGGTGAAGAGGCTCATATGCAGAAGAGTGGTTCTCATTCAGTAAATAAATTAGACAGCAAAAAGGATGTATCCTTGAAAAAGAATGGCACATAAAAGGTACTATATGCGATGAGATCAAATAAGGCCATAGCACATGCATTAAATGGAAGAGGGAGAGGGGAAAGAAAAAAAAAGCGAGTATGATCCGAAGAAACTGAAAAACACTAATATTATTGAAAATGCCATCAATATTATGCCTACGTTTCCCAGTTTGGAAGTTCAGTTCTCGGTATTGGGTACATCTGCTATGTCAAGGCAGAGTGGAGTAGTAGTACAAGGAAGCCAATATATTTTCAAAGCTAGTACTCCCTCCCTCCCAAAATGATCTTCTATCAACTGAACTATTAGGCACTAATCAGAAATGGTTGTAATTTAGTACTCCCTCCGTCTCATAATAAATGATGCACTTTAATTTTTTGTCTGTTTCAAAATAAATGTCACATTTCTAATTTAGAAAATAGTCTACGTGCAATTTCATCATGGTACTAGCAATGTACAAACAAGTAGAGCACATTCCTTAAATACGTTGACAAGTTACTGTGACATTAATTATGGGACAGAGGAAGTAATAACCTGTGGAACTAAATCACCAGTTCTACAGATACTAGTATATAAGTAAAGAAGATTCAATATGAGACACTAAAGAAGGGAATACACAAACCTCCAAAGACGTTCAATAATCTCGCCCTTGCCTATATGTTGATCAAGCAATTCTGGCACATCACTGGGGGCAACATAACCATACCTGAACAGAAAGAATAACAGTAGATATGCCAAACAATGAGTGTAACATTTTTACAGCATTATTTGATAATCACTAGTGCAGAGTACAGAGTACAAAGTACAAAGGAAAAAAAGGAAAAAGGAAAACAAGAAAGCAATGTGAAAATAAAACTAGCCATACCAATGACCGGTGATTTTCCCATCTGCATCTGCACTAAAAATAATCAAGTTGCCTGCATATTTGTGGCCACCAACGTGCGAACAAGCACTCACAACTACCTGATCTTTCAACCCCTTCAGTTCAATCTCCTCCTTAAACTTTTCAATCAGAGCTGGTCCGCAAACACCACACCTTTTATCTCGACTACTATGAGCACACACATATATGTGCGAGCCTGTCAGTACCTCCTGTGTTCCAGAAGCCCACGGTTTGCCATTCACAAGCACATCTTCAACAAAACTGTCTACATCTGAATCCTTCAATCCCCTTTGATTACAAAAAAATAACGAAGTAAATTTCTAAGAAAATCTCATTATTCACTAACCATCAGCAAACCACACAATCATTAAGAGTTTCAATAAAGTAAAGCTGTAACAAATAATTCAAACTTTTATGCATTTCGATTGATTCTGTTTCAATAACTTAGGCTGCAATTTGGACCCAAGTTCTTAGAAAAACTACTGCCCTAGCAAACTGCATTGTGTGACAGGTGACAGGCATTTTGTGCATTAAAATAAGATACTCAACCTTCACATTCGTACATGATTGTTTCAAGATTAACAAAATTATAGAAGCAATTGCTGACTTGTGCTTAGTGAACCCTTTTACACTTTAGAATATGAAGTTTGAGTATCTTCTTATTCACTCACCATCAGTGAACCACACAATCATTAAGAGTTTCAATAAAGTAAAGCAGTAACAAATACTCTGTAATTCAATCTCTTATGCATTTTGGTTGATTCGGTTTCAATCACTTGGAAAAACTACTTCTCTAGCAAACTGCATTATGCGACAGACGACAGGCATTTTGTGCATCAACATAAGATACTCAAACTTCACATCCATACATGATTATTTTAACATTAACAAAATCGTAGAAGCAATCACTAACTTGTACCTAGCAAACTCTTTCACGCTTTAGAATATGAAGAAACTTCCTCATTGTAGCCTCTATATGAACCAGATATCAACATTTTAGGCCATTGTGTATATTATTCAAGATAATATATGTTTGGACTCCAGAATTCACCCTAGACATAACGACCTCTTCCACTTAAACATGAATCTCTAATAACATACCTTAAATGACTTGCATCATTTATCACAAAATCACTAAAAGAAACACATCTATATATAAGGAAATCAGCCGGAAACAAGTCATAATTTGCTTCGAGAAGATATTTACAATTATTTTCTTAAAAACTAATGAGATCATACAAGTATTTCACTAGTATACCTGTACTTGATCATTTCCGGAAATATCAAAACATCTCCATCGGTCTCTTCACTGCCTTCGCATATCGTCAAACGAGTCTACACAAACACGAAGTAACCGAATCACACTCAGTACAAAATTGAAGAGACTCGAACGAAATCTCACACATCAAACTAACACGTTTTCCACAATATTTTCAGACTTCCATTCAGACTCCAATTTCAGCAATAAACCACAAAATTCATGATAATAAAGCGTTAATCGAATTCGAAATAGCAAATAAACACAATACCTTGACACCGATGTCCGTTTTGCGAGCCTTCAAAGCACCGGAGAGAAGCTTGGGGAGCGGATCGGACTCGGAGTTTTCAACACGAGCAGGCCAATCCTCGTGCGACTTGTAGCAGAGGAACAAGTGACGGTCGTACGAATCGACGGTTCCTGAGAGTTTGCTGGAGTGCATCTCCGGTCGCTGGAAGCCGTACTTGACATCGTCGCCGTCGACAACAACGGCGTCGGAAGAGAAACCGTTTTCGGTAGCTGCAGCCATGGAGACGAAGAGAGAGTTGCGAAGAAAGGAAGATGAAGAGAGAGAAAATTGGAGGGCAGGGAACAGGGAACGGGTAGAATGCACAATACGCATCTGCTATTCTGATATTTTCAACACTGGTATTTATATGCAAATGGTTTTTACAGGCCAGTCTTGGGGCGGGGGTTAACTTTTTGGCAGTAATATCGTGTGGATGGCACGCGCCGTACTCGTATAAACAACGGTGTAGATGAGTATGGTACAAAATTGACGAGGTACTAGCAATACTAGTAGTGACACACTATTGGTCCCGTCCGTCATTAAATAATTACTCCCTCCTTCCCACGTGAATGTGGACTAATTTTTTGGGTGTGGAAATTAAGAAAAAGTGATGTAAGAAAGAGAAAAAGATAAATGTTGTGAGTATAAAAAATTAAATAAGAGGGAGAATGAGTGAGAGGAATAGTGAGGAGAGAGAATGTTGTGAGTGTAAAAGTGAAGTAGGAGAGAGAATGAGTGGATGGAATAGTGAATATTCTTTGCCATTTTGGAAAGTTTGCATTCACGTGAGACGGACCAAAATAAAAATAAGTTTGCATTCACGTGGAACGAATGAAGTATATTCTCTCAAATCGAATTATCATTTTAGATAGTCCGATTTGTCATTTTTATTAGTATCATCTCAAAATCGGGCTATTCAAAATGAAAAAAAAAATCTATTATTATTCCTATTCATTATTTCTCACATTTTATTTTTATACTCACAAAATCAATCAACTTAATATTTATTTCATGTACTCCCTCCGTCCCATTAGTAATGGGAAATTTACTGTAGACACGGGAATTAAGGAAAAGTGAATTATAGTGGAGGGAATAGTGAATTATAATGGTGTTGTGAGTATTAAAATAATGTAGGAGAGAGAATGAGTGGAGGGAATAGTAAAGATTCCTTTCCATTTTAGGAAGTTTGTGGTTTGTAATGGGACGACCAAAAAGGAAAGTTTGTGGTTTGTAATGGGACGGAGGGAGTATTCATTATTTATCCTAATTTACTTTTCATATTAATAACACATGTCTCCTGTTTTGTTTTTTCTTAATCATTACTCCCTCCGTCCCAAACTAATATACCCGTTTACTGTTCGGCGCAAAAATTAAGAAAGGTGGGTAATTGAGAAAGTGTTGTGAGTATAAAAGTAAAATAGAAGAGAGAATGAGTGAAGAAAATAATAAAATTGATTGGTGTTGTGAGTATAAAAGTAAAAGAGGAAAGAGAATAAGTGAATGGAATAGTAAAATTTTTTTGTCATTTTAGAAAAGGGGTATGTTATTATGGGACGCCATAAATGACAAAATGGATATGTTAGTTTGGGACGGAGGGAGTATATGCAAAAAGTTAATTCAATTTGAGATGAGACGGATGAATTATATTGAAGTAATTTTTTTTAACAAATGAAAAAACTACTCCTTGTACCAAAATAAATAAATAAAATTGATTAAGAATAAATTTAAAAAATATTTGATTATTTATTTTAAGACGAAAGGTAATAGCACAATTTGACAAATTAAAAAACTACTCCTTGTACCAAAATAAAGAGTCATAAAATCTTGCTTAAAAAATGAGTTGGCGATATTTTATTGGTTGAATCGATAATGAACCCGTTACACTTTAATTAAAAACATCAATAAAATTACTACACCTAGAATTTTGTGAGCAAATTTTTGTGACTATTTTGTTACTCTAGTATTATTCTTTGACAATATTACTAGTAACATTATTCGCATGTCATCGAATAATTACATAAATTTTTGAATACATAAATAGATTAGCACAATTTTATCATAATAAAAAGTCAAAAACTTATAAAAAAATGCGTTTTTTGTGAGCTTACAAACGTGTTCACGTCTCTCTTACTACTCTCTCTCTCTAGACGCAAACAACAATTTTCTCTCCGTCTTCGCCTTAGAATAAAATTTAGCCAGAAATTATTCAAGGGGAGTGATTCCAGTCATAACAATTAAAAAGTAAGCACTCAGAAAACACACATGATACCCAGCTAAAGAAGAAAGATCAATTAGACCGACTCGGTGGATGAAAAATAAATGCAACATCAAATTAAAGAGAAATTTGCATGCGTTGAGATATGTAATCCATGTAAGCCCTAGAAATTGCACATACCTTTGGAGTTCTCGCATTCGGAGTTGCTTTTGAACCGTTCTTCACCATTGCTGTAACGACCCGAGCTCGAAGCCCGACCCGCTACGTATGCACCACACACTGGCCCACTAAGCATCTCCTCAATTGGGTCAACCACAGCCCATCACAGGCCTCCAAAAGTCCAATGGATGATTTGATGCTTAGTAGTAGTGTATGGGTCTTCTATATATCACACTAAATTCCCACATATTTTCAATGTGGGATGGGGGATATCACATTCTCCCCCACTCAAACCCTTGCCGTCCCTGGCAAGGTCAATCAATACCCAGATCGTACCCCCGGGCTAGCTCGCAAGCCTTAAGGCCGGGGTTCTGCTCTGATACCATTTGTAACGACCAGTGGCGGATCTACACCTAAAGTTTTGGTGTTGCCTATTATTTATTAAAAAAAATGACGCGAAGAAACTAAGATTCAATACGTTTACATATATAAATATAATAGGCTTCAATATGTCAACATTACATAAAATAAACACAATTTACATTTGATGCTTCCTAGGATTCATGTTTTGAAAATAAGTTAAAATCTCATCATCACTAATTGTCATGAATACATCTCTTTCTACGAAAGTTACCAAACGGTCATTTAACCATTCATCCCCCATCTTAGACCTCAAATCGCCCTTCACATGCTTCATAGCTGAAAAAACCCGCTCAACACTTGCGGTTGCTACCGGCAAAAGCAAAGCAAGCTTCACAAGCTTATAAACCACACGGTAAGTCTCATTCTTTTTGGATGCCACAAGTGTCGTTGAAAGATCAACAAGCCCTTTCAAATCTGAAAAACGAGAGTCTAGGCGTACATCCATAATATAATTAGCCAATTGATTGCGAATAGATGATTCACATTCTTCCGAAAAATCATTAGGATACAATTGCGTCATCCTCACCAATTTGTCCTCGTCAAAAGAAACAAACAACGAGGAAGGACACAAGCATGCTACACATTGTAATAGTTCAGTGCTTTCCACATTAAACCTTTCATCAAGCTCTTTCAATTGCACATCTAAAATGCTAAAAAAAAACAATCATTCTTGTAATGATGTAGATTAGTAACAAATGAACCTTGACGACGAGATTTCTTCAACAAGTAATAAGGTCCATCCATGACTGGCACATCAATGTCATGCCTCGTAAAAATTTCAACCACACTATTCAAGAGTATTTCCCATCCACTATCCCTCTTCTGCTGAAGTCGTCGTTTGGCAATTGTGACAAGATTCAAAGCATTCAAGAGATCTTGCTCACGTCTTTGTAAAGCCAAATTCAAATCATGAGTAATCCCTAAAACATCAACCATCAAATATAACATGAAAATAAAACCAAAATCATGCAACCCATTTATCAAAGTGCTTGCTTGTCCACGAACGTCACAAGAAGCATCTCCAAGAATTGTTTCAAGGACTTGAATCACCGGACCATACAAATTCATTATACTCGTAAGAGTCTTGTAGTGCGACCCCCAACGAGTATCACCGGCCCTCGTAAGAGATGATTGTTGATTCAAACCTCTACCGGTTTCTACCAAACCCTCCTCTATTATTTCGGCTAAATGAGCAAATTGTTTGTCTCGAAGCAACTCTTGTCTTTTGTTAGAACATCCAATAATATTCATAACTTGATTAACCAACCCAAAAAAAGCACTCACATCAATATTACGCTTGACAGCCGCAACTAGTGCCAATTGAAGTTGATGAGCAAAACAATGAACATAAAATGCAGAAGGATTCTCTTTTTGAATTAAAGTTCTTAATCCATTTTCACAACCACTCATATTGCTTGCTCCATCATACCCTTGACCTCTAATCATAGACATACTCAAGTTATTCTTAGTCAAAAGATCCTCAATTGCATTTTTAAGTGATATGGCATTTGTTTCTTTCACATGTTCTATCCCCAAAAATCTTTCCACAACACCACCTTTGAAATCAACATAACGCACAACAAGGCCCATTTGTTCTTTCATTGAACAATCACCGGATTCATCAGCTAAAATAGTGAATACATCATCTCCAATCTCTTTACAAATTTTTGAAGTGGTTAAAAAGGCACATGCTCTTGCAAGTTCTTTTTGAATAGCAGGAGAAGTCATCTTACGACCTCCATGTTGACCATGAACCTCTCTTAACACACTTACATATTCAAGAAAATGACCTTGGTAAGAAGAATTTTTTGCCTCGTTATGGCCCCGAAATGCTTGCCCGCCCCTCAAAAGTAATCTAGTAACTCTAAGTGATGTCTTCAAGTTCATTACATAATCACTATCTTCTTGTTCAGTTTGTCTGTTCATACACGTTCTAATGCTTTGCTTGGAGTTCATGAGAATTGTGCATTTTGCATAACTTGCTAAATGAAAATCACTCTTAGCATGTCTTTCAAGTCCCTCCCCAATTCTAGACCAACTCTTAAAACCATTATCTTTATCAACAAAAGCTTCACGACCATACTTACTCACATCTTTAAACAAATAGCATGACAAACAAAACAAAGCATCTTTCGATTCACTATATTCCAACCAATCTTTATAGTCACTAAACCACTCATGACGAAATTTACGCTTTTTACCTGAGATGAGAGTGGTTGGATATTCCGGTAAAATTGGTTGTTTCGGGCCTTTGACGAGGTACATTCTTCTAACTCTTTCAACATCATCCGGATGAAAAACCGTGATTGCCACCCTTTTCTCGGGATCATTTTGTAGTGTCACATCTCCGTCTCGTAATCGTATTGTAGGTTGTGGTCCTTGTGTTTCTTCAACAACTACCTCTTCTTGAGTAATTGGAACACTAGGGCTTGCTTTGTTTTTCGGAGTCATCGTAAAGAATTGATCCAACCTATACCAATGTTATCAAAAAATCAATTAAACTAAGTTTGTAGAATTTAGAACAAATCAACATCCAATCCAAGTAATATATTAATAATAAAAACTAGTTTTTAACTGGAAAAAGAATTGGTTCCCAAAAAAAAACTAGCTAAAAAATCTGGTCATAAAAAAGTTTTGAATTATCATTTTTATTTAAAAAACACACATTAATTAGCCATTGTTAATATTCCCATGAATCCAAAGAAAAAAGAAATTGAATGTGTACAGATTGATTCAAACCCCACCTCTTTCTTCCGTCTTCATCAACAATTAATCAATCCCAATAAATTTCAAAATTCGAATAAAAAATCAATTTTAGATTTTTAGGGTTTACCTTTTATTCGAAAGAATCTTCTTGATTTTGTGAGGAGGTTGCGGAGGAGGGGGTGGGTCGTCCATATTGATGGAGGGAGGTCACTCCGGCGGGCGGCGATGGCGAACGGGCTCAGGGAAGGAGACGCCTGTTCGTTTTCTCTCTTTCTTCTTTTCTCTTTTCTCTCTTTTCCTCACTGTTCTTTTTTCCTTCTGCAATGCAACGTTCATTCACAGCCTCACATTTGATTTAGCGTTTAAATTACTTTTTTTTTTTCTTCTGAACCAAAACGACGTCGTTTTAAAAAAAAAAATTTTTTTTTTTTTTTTTGGTGTTGCCTCGGCAACACTTGGCACACTACCAAATCCGCCCCTGGTAACGACCCGAGCTCGAAGCCCGACCCGCTACGTAGGCACCACACACTGGCCCACTAAGCATCTCCTCAATTGGGTCAACCACAGCCCATCACAGGCCTCCAAAAGTCCAATGGATGATTTGATGCTTAGTAGTAGTGTATGGGTCTTCTTTATATCACACTAAATTCCCACATATTTTCAATGTGGGATGGAGGATATCACAATTGCCGGCGGTAAATTCTCTCTCACACACGCACTCTCTCTCTCTCTCTCTTCCCCCTGTATCGGTACCAAGCTGTGAGAAACGGTGGGGGAGGAGAATGGAGGTGAGCTGTTTTCGATTTTGGACAAAGGGGATCTTCAGAAACTCAATTTGGTAAATTGAAAGAATGGTTGCAGGGGATGGGTAATTAGATGCCAGTGCGGGTGTTTTGAAGTGCCAGTGCATGTGTTTATGAGTGCCAGTGTTTGTGTTTTTGAGAGCCAGCAAAAATAATTATCAGTGTTTTTAAGTGCCAGTGTATGTGTTTTTGAGTGCCAGTTCATGTGTTTTTGAATGCCAGTTCATGTGTTTTTGAATGCCAGTGCTTGTGTTTTTGAGAGCCAGCAAAAATGTTAGTGTAACAAAGTGCCAGTGTTAGTGTAACGGAGTGCCAGTGTGAAGAGTGTCAATTCATGTATATAAAAGTGCCCGTGTAAAAAGTGTCAGTACCAGTTTAACAAAGTGCCAGTGCCAGTTTACACTGGCACTTTGTTAAACTGGGACTGACACTTTTTTCACTGGCACTTTGTTACACATGCACTGGCACTTTGTCACACTGACACTTTGTTTAACTGGCACTGACATAAACGGGGAAACACAAAACACATTTTTCTAATGCCAGGAAAAATGCGTTTTTCATAAGACACACTCTAATAAAAATAATATACAAAAAATACAAATCATATTACTTAAAGCTTTAACAAATCAACTGAAACGTTCAGTTTGAAAGCAATTATAACATTTATTATGCAACAAAAAGTGTGTTATTATCTATAAATACTCCCTTCGTCCCGCTCGATTTAGGACGTTTTGCCATTTTGGGCGTCCCACCCGACTTAAGATGGTCAAAAATGGAAAGTTTATATTACTTTTATATTAAATGGGACCCACTTGTCATACTCACAACAATAATTCCATCACTATTTATCCCACCCATTCTCTCTCCTATTTAATTTTTCACACTCACAACACATCCTCCACTCATTCTCTCTCCTAATATTATAATAGTATTCCTTAATCTCCGTATCCGGAGTGAATGTCCTAAGTCGGACGGGACGGAGGGAGTATATAATAACAAGCTTTTGGTAATTTAAGGAGGTATGAGGGGCATTTTCGTCTTTTCACAACGTGGCAAATTTGCAATTAACAAGTGGAAAAGGTGACGTGGCAATATGTGATTGGTTGTTTTTTTTTTTTTTTTAAACAATCTTGGACACATGTCGCTAACCTGGACAGGGGCATTTCCGTCTTTTCCTTGGCGCGTGGAAGCCACGCGCCGACAATGGCACGTCCAACACTGATTTCCTGTTTTTTTTTTTATTTTTAAATTTTTTCCATGTGGCACCATTTGATTGGCTGGAAGGTTTTTTTAAAAAAAAAAATTATCCCATTTCTTTGACCTCAATTTTTATATATTAAATTTATTTTTTTTTATTTTTTTTCACCAAAATTCATAATTTTAATCCCTCTTTAAAATGATACTTCTTTCATTTGATTTGGACAAAAAGAAAAAATCCACTTTTTTAAATATAAATTTATTAATTATCCTTTACTAATTTTTTCATTTCTTTTTAGTGAAATTTAATGAGGTGTCAAATAATTTTTTTAATTATAAATTATAGTAAAAGAAATCCTCTTTTTAAAATTTATTTTTTTTTATTTTTTTTTCACCAAAAATCATAATATTTTTTCTCTTTAAATAGCAACTTCTTTCATTTGATTTGGACAAAGAAAAAAAACTTCTTTTTTAAATATAAATTTGTTAATTATCCTTTCCTAATTTTTCGATTTATTTTTAGTGAAAATTAATTAAGTGTGAAGTAATTTTTTTAATTATAAATGATAATAAAAAATTCCTTTCCTAAAGAAGAAGTTGACATTTAAAAAAAAAATAAGAAAAATAAAACTAGAGGAGAGAGAATTAGTGGAGGGAATAGTGGATGGGATAATAGAATATTAATAAAATATTTCCTTTTTAGGAAAGGTGACGCTTCAAACGGGATGTCATTTTGGATAAAAAGTGACACTTCTAACGGGACGGAGGAAGTATATCCATCCAGATTCCATTCCTGTTCCAGCCTCCAGCCATCAACCAAGCAAGCTTAGCCCTTGGACATAGCCCTTGGCCCTTGGCCGGGGAGATATCCCACATGGGAAATTAAAGAAACTTATTGCCTTGACTATTACTATATATTCAAGCTTCAGCCATTTGCTCCTAACCCTTCGGCCGTGGCCTTGGCTTAGTCCGGCAGTGGCCTTGGCGTAGTCCGGCCGTGGCCTTGGCGTAGGCCCATAAGTTTTCTATTTTTGTAAAGTGAAAATTAATTAAGTGTGAAATATTTTTTATTATTATAAATGATAATAATAATAATTTTACTAATAAAAAATTAAATAATATAAAAATAAAATAAAGTATATTCTCCGTCTCCCGGAGTGTGAATTTTTGGTCAAAATTTTGACAATAATTTAAAAACATAATAATGATCCTAATAAATATCCAAAAAATGTTATTGTTAAATATTATTAGCGTGAGACAATAACAAATTTTGAAATTTTTATTAGGATCATTATTATTTATTTAAATTATTGGTCAACGTTGGTCAAAGTTGATCAAAAATCCACGCTCCGCTGGGACGGAGGGAGTATATGGTTATCTATCTATCTATATATAATAACAAGGTTGCGGTAATTAAAGGGGGATTCAGGGCAATTTCGTCAATTCGGGCGGTGGCAAAACGGCAAAAATTCCGGCTGAAAAGATTTGTGGCGATCTATGATTGGCGTATATTTTCTTTACATTTTTTTTTTGGAAATGAGGACACGTGTCGTCCGTTTGTTCAAGGGCGTTTAGGACATTTCCTTGGCGCCAGTACGTCAATCGCCGACAATGGCGCGTGAAGGCGGATGGGTTTTTTTTTTTAGTTCGATATATCATACAATTTATTTAATTTTTTTTAAAAAATACTATTTGAAGCATAGTAAATAAAGTATTAATAAATTTTTCTATTCGTCTCAAAATATCGTTTATTTATAAAGACGAATATCGGAAAAAATGACCATTATTTTTACAATTTTTATTGAACTGTATGTCAATCTATAGTATAAATGCAACCCCCCTTGAACAGTTCTTTGAACAGTTCCAAGGGGGGAATTCCCCATTTTGCCCTCATTTTTTTACCCCTTTCCCATTTTACCCTTAGAAATATAATATACTCCGTAATCCTCAACCGCTCCACATTTCTTCTGCAGCTCTTCTCTGTCAATGTCTTCTGCTCATTCATTACTTTATTCTAACAACACTTGCTTTGATTTCTTAATCTTTTAATCCTCCCATGGAGAAGCAGAAGAGTTTTTCCTTCAAGCCCACCAGATTCTTGGTATTTTCTTGCACTGTTTCTTTCTCAATATTCTTCCTAGCTTTCTTCTCTATTTGGGTTATTCGGGTCATATACTTGGTTAATCAAGAAACCCATTTTCATTTGGGTCTCAAACCCTTGATTACCCAGACCTTTAGCACCAACTTCACGGCTGATGGATTGAGTAACGGGTTTCGACCCGCACCCGGATTGGTAGACCCGTTAATGAATCCGAGGTTGCCAGAATTTCAAGATTTAAGGGCTTTCCAAGAGAGGAAAGTGTGTCTGAAAGTTCAGATGGTAATGCTGTGAATGGCAGTTTCTTGATCTCAGACGAATTGATCTCTTGGCTTGGCGTTGTTGGGGCGGCGCCGTTGAACGGATTTAGAGAGAGAACGGTCGCTGTTTGGGTGGAGAGCGGTGATGGATTTGGAACAGGGGAAGGAGACACCGACGTTTAGAGAGAGGGAGCGGGAAGCGGTCGTTGATGAATGGGTTTAGAGAGGTCAGAATCTGGGAGGGAAGGGAAGGGGAGGAGGTGGCCCGATTGTGGGAGGGGGTGGGGTAGCCACTGCGGTGGTGAGGCCGGACTCCGGGATGAAGGGAAGGGGCGGCGATGGGTTCTTTGATTTTGTGTTTGTGTGAGTGAGAGAGAGAGATAGAGATAGAGATAGAGATAGAGAGAGTGAGAGAGAGAGAGAGTATTTAATTTATACTATAGATGTCTCAATTGAAAAGATAAAAAAATTTGTATAATTAGATAAATTAAAGATTTATTTTTTATTTGAATGTCTTAACATAAACTTTTTAATGTCTTAGTTAATCCAATTAAATTGTTTTTTTATTTCAAAGTAAATATTCCCTCCGTCTCAATAAGTGCTTCACCTTTTTGGGTGGGCATGCAAATTATGGTAATGAGAAGGGAAAAAAAATGTTGTGAGTAAAATTTGAAAATAGGAGAGAGAATTAGTGGAGGGAATAGTAAATTATAATGGTGTTGTGAGTATTAAAATAATGTAGGAGAGAGAATGAGTGGAGAAAATAGTAAAGATTCTTTGCCAAAAAAGAAAAGGTGAAGCTTCTAACAGGACGCCCTTTTGGGTAATTAGTGAAGCTTTTATTGGGACGGAGGGAGTATTAATTTTGGATTAGATAGTTTTTTTAATTATTATTATTTAAATATTGTGTTTAATTTTATGTTGTATTTAATTTTATAGGTTTGAAAAAAATGAACGATCAAGAAACATTGAATATTTATGGATATGGTGATTCAGCTCTAAGTGAATATTTATTTATGGATATGGTGATTCGGCTCTAAATAAACATTAAACATATAATTTGTAACTATAGTGTTTATGTTAATTAAAAAAAAAGACCCGTGTCCTCGGACACGGGCATATGTACTAGTATTATAATAAATAAAGATAGTATAAATTGGTATTTTAAAAGAGGGAGATGAACAAGTGGGTTGAGTTTGATGAGGAAGTGGGGGGTTTGGGGATTTTTTTTTTTCATTTAACGAAATTGTTAGTATTTTTATTTGTCTTCTAAAAATTAAATAAGTTAAATTGAAAATAAATATCATAATTATGTGCATAATGAGTTAATGTAAATAATTATGACATAATTTTTTTGATGTACGAGCATGAGTTAATTGAAAGTTTCCATTTGAAAAAGTATGATATTAATTTTTATTAGATAATTGTACTATCCTTTTGATATGACCAAAGCTTTTGTTTTTAATTAAAAATTTCTCCTTATCACAAATAAATAAAAAATCACCTTTCTTTTTACTAGATTTTCAATCTTCACCTTTTTTTAACTGATTTGAATAACTTCTTTCGTATTTCATAAATATGTTCGTGTGTTTTATTTAAATTTTTTAAATGATAAAATACTACAGAATTGTATATAGAGAAATGCATAATCCTTATGATTTTTGTTTTATTACGATTTTATTATTTTCTAATTTTTATGTATTGACAATGTAGTCTTTAAGAAATTATTTCATAATGTATAAACGATTTTTTTTTAGTTCAATTTTTTTCATTTAAATGTACAGTAATGTCCCGTGCATCGCACGAGAGTCAATTTAGTTTTAATAACAACACTTAAAATGACAAACCTGACTATCTATTTTTTTTAATTATTAATTTAAGTTATTTTTATTGTCTAATAAAATCTTAAAATTTATGATTAATAATATTTTAATGATATATCAATAACAAATATAAAATTTTTATTGAGATAATTATTGTTCTCAAATTTATAATTAAAATTCTATCAAATTTACTAAAAAAAAATAAAAAAATTGCTAGTATTTTTCCGTATAGAAAAGTAGGATTTTGACACAAGCAGGTAGGCGGGCCCTTAGACAATAAAATTCCGCCAAGTGTCTGCAATTGACTTGTATTTTATTTTATTTTTTTCTTAAAGTATTTATTTGTTGTACCTTGCTTGTATCATTATACCATATAATAAAACTACATTAAAATATTTTCTTATTTAATATGCATCACATAATTTGACAAAAAAAAAATGACTTTCATTACTACTTCTCTATCCTAAAATGATCTTTTCACTTTATTTTTATCGCAAAATGATCTTTCAATTTTTATTTTTTTTTATCATTAACACGAAGTTACTTTGAGCAATAAATTTAGGCAAGCTTAATCATATTAATGAAAATTAAAATTTGTTATTGATATACTGTTATGATCGAGGGTTCTGGTTATTTTGGGGATGACCGTTGGGTTAGGCCGTTAGTGGTAGTTTTTCAAATAAACAAAGTGGCGTCGTTTTAGTTTAAAGGGTTACGTCGTCGTTTGCTTAGAAAGGGCCACGATGTCATTTTGCCTTCTGTTATTTTGATTTTGTCGTTGTTAACTGGGTATAAATATGGTTGGCGTGTAAAGTGTGAGGGATATGAAATGAATTAGCATACTTCCTCCCCAATTTACATTCTCTCTCCACGATCCTCTTCTCTCTCTTCAATCTAATCTCCCTCTCCTAAATCTGTATTCCCAGCTCTATTTCTCTTTATCTCTCTTAACTCATCTCAACCTATTTCTCTATCTGTTCTTCTATTTCTGTGTGGAAATTACGGAACTCATCTCTGTAAATTGATACTCAATTTGCAGAGATCATTGTCAATTTGCCAAGTTCATAACAAATGGTATCAGAGCCTTCTCGATCGAGAAGGTTTTTGTAGCAGCTATGGTGGAATCTCGTTACGAAATGGAGGGTAACCTAAAGGCGTGTGGAGAGCAAGTCAAGGATTTGATCAATAGCCACAAAAGAATGGAGGAAACAATCAAGGTTAACCAATTGGAGAAGAAGGCAGCAATCGGAAATTTGAAGAATGAAGTTGCAGGACTTTGTGCGTCAATGGGGAAATTTCGGGATCTGCTCATGGACTTGCAGAGATCGTTGGATGATGACGAGATAGAGGTTGAAGCTGGAAAACCATTCGAGCCATCCAATAGCTCGGGATCGAAATTCAAAGCAACGCTTTCAACCCCACAGCCAACAATCATCCATTGCAATGGTGTAAGTTCTGAAAGGAGAGACAATAGTTGTTTTACTGATTTTCCTCGCTTCAATGGTGATAATCAAATTTGGTGGATACTTAAATGTCGCAATTATTTTCACTTTAGATCTGTTCCGGAACATGCGAAGGTTAAGTTAGCCTCAATGCATTTAGAAGGGAGTGCAGAGTTTTGGTTCCATGTCAATAGAGATGAGCTTAAGGAACTACCATGGGAGGAATTTGTACAGAGAGTAGAAACTAGATTTGGTATTTCTAAATATGGATCTGTATGCTGAAGCCAAAGGTGTGGCTAAATTTATAACTCCTGTTATAGATGTTATAGAGGAAGGTCCTGTAAGTGTTGAATCTGCGAATGTAAGTGCTGCGAAACAAGAAGATCCCCCTACAATCATACATGTTCTTCAGGTAACTGCTCTAAATGAGGGTGACGACAAATCGGATGATGCGAAGGAGGATCAAAACACAAGGATACTACAAGCTTCATTAAAGCATGCCAACTGTTCGACAAAATGCCCGGGAGAAATGGAGGGATTGCTCCAATCAGTTGATGGTTCAATGATGATTGATGAAAATGGTGTGAAATCACTTGCAATAATCTCAAATGATGTTGGTGCTTCGATGACCGAATACGTATCACTTGTTTCCAAGGTACGTACAGAATTAGAATGTCATTTGGGTTTTAGTGAAAAAGCTTTTGTTGAAATGGATTGTAATCGTGAGGCTGCTGATCAATTCATTTTCAAGTTGGTTGAATATGGTGCTGAGATGACTGATTATTCTTTGCGAACCTTGTCGATAATTATTCATTCTATGTTACCTCTTAGACCTATGTTGAAATGGAATAAGGATTCCATGGAGGATGATGGTGAGCAAGAATATGTTAAGAAACACTGGGATAGGGACAAGGATATAGAGGATCGGTGCAAAGGAGATGGGTTAAGTGAATTGGTTGTTTGTCCAAATGATTACTATGACTCTGATGAAAAAATTGGTCACGATGATGTTGGCCATAAGTGGCGGTCTATTGAAGTTTTTGATGAGAAAATGTTGATTGGTTGGATATTATTCTATAATCAGCTTGGTGTGATTAATTATCAAAGAGTTATGGCAGCTGAAAGTCCCTGTATTCTAGGACGGAGTGGAATGTATTTGAATGAGTTATGCTCCAAGTTTTTGCGAGCTTTTCAGATGGAAAATTGCTTAATGAAAACTTGGGTGCCCCTACTGTTGGTGCATCCGGTGGGGATTTGGTTCCCTCTGCTGAAGCCATGGATGCAGACAGCTCCATGCCTCCTGCTACGGATCAAGGTGCTGAAAATGTGGAGACAACAGAGTGAAGCAAATATGACAGAAGTTACCGCTTTAAGTGAGAATGGGATTAGTTCAGATGTTCATGGATCCTCTTCAGTGCAGCAGATAGGGGATGAATCTGTGTTGTCACCTGAAGAAGAAAGACTGTGGGATAAAAATATTGAATATGAGTATCAGCAGCAGCAGTGGTCCCATCTTGCCTCGATTTATACAAGGATATTGAAAATTCCCAATCAACAGCTGGAATGCTATTTCACCAGCTTCAGGGAAATGGTTGCGAGTCGTCATTTAAGTGAACTGAGGACTGCAGAGGAAGTTGCGGCTTTAGTCAGTGCTAAGTTGGAAGTTGGTGGTCAAGAAACTGAGGGGGAGATTGACCCTAATAAGGTGGAGCCATCTCTTCAACCTGTGAGTGCAGGCTTAACAGAGGCACAGGAGTTGGAGAATTATATGGCCATTAGAGAAGAGCTGTATAAGAAAGCTAAAAAGTTCAATTCTAAGATCATTGATTTTGAAACAACTATCAGGAGGCCTTATTTTCATGTGCGGCCACTAAATGTTGCTGAGCTTGAAAATTGGCATAACTATCCTGATTTTATTGAAGCTGGAGGTGACTTTAATAAGATTGTTAAGCTGTATGAAAGATATCTGATTGCTTGTGCAAACTATCCGGAGTATTGGATACGCTATGTTTTATGTATGGAAGCTAGTGGTAGCGTGGATCTTGCCGAGAATGCCCTTGCTCGTGCCACCCTTGTCTTGGCCAAGAGACAACCAGAGATTCACTTATTTGCTGCTAGATTTAAAGAGCACAGTGGGGATATTGCTGGAGCTCATTCTTCACATCAGCTTGCAAGAAAAAATGGTTTTGAACTCAATGTTTCAGTTGCAAATGCTCTTATTGACTTGTACGCTAAATGTGGAAACATAGATTTGGCCAAGAATGTTTTCGATAGGTTGCCTCATAAAAGTGTCGTAGCCTGGACCTCAATTATTGCTGCATATGTGTCTCATGGCCATGGTGAGGATGCTGTCAGGCTCTACACAAAAATGAGAGGAGAAGGGATTAGGCCAAATAACTTTACATTCACTACAGCTTTGACATCTTGCAGGCATTCGGGTCTTATAGATGAAGGTAGGGAACATTTTGAAAGCATGAGAAAAGACATTCCAGCTGTTTATGCAGATAGCCTTGAGAATTTACCTGGTAGAGGGCTTTATGCGACATTATCTAGCTTGTCTCTTGCCAAGGGTGATGTCAAGTGCTGCTGCAGAATTACCAAGTTACCTAAGGGAATTGGTTAAAATAATCCTTGAGGACAAGGATTTTCTGAAGGAGTGGGGAATGTTATGATCGAGGGTTCTGGTTATTTTGGGGATGACCGTTGGGTTAGGCCGTTAGTGGTAGTTTTTCAAATAAACAAAGTGGCGTCGTTTTAGTTTAAAGGGTTACGTCGTCGTTTGCTTAGAAAGGGCCACGATGTCGTTTTGCCTTCTGTTATTTTGATTTTGTCGTTGTTAACTGGGTATAAATATGGTTGGCGTGTAAAGTGTGAGGGATATGAAATGAATTAGCATACTTCCTCCCCAATTTCTGTTCTCTCTCCCTGATCCTCTTTCTCTCTCTTCAATCTAATCTCCCTCTCCTAAATCTGTATTCCCAGCTCTATTTCTCTTTATCTCTCTTAACTCATCTCAACCTATTTCTCTATCTGTTCTTCTATTTCTGTGTGGAAATTACGGAACTCATCTCTGTAAATTGATACTCAATTTGCAGAGATCATTGTCAATTTGCCAAGTTCATAACATATACCATTATAAATACTATCAATTATGATTTTTAGACGTTCATTAGGACAATTAGATTAGCCTAAAATTATTGTTCAAAATACATTCGTATTAACGGGAAAAAAAACACGGGAAGAACATTTTTTGGGAGGAAGGGAGGGAGCATGAGACAAAGTATATAATCTAGGTCAACGCGAGATGAAGTAAAGCAAAATGGAATGATGCATATTATACATACTAACAAATGAACCATTAATGCAATACTTGTTTTCCTACAAATTCATTCAGATTGCCATGCTTCACTGTTAATGTTACAACTAAAACACTGTCTGTACGCAAATGAAAATGAAACTTGCTTGAAATTTTAATCTCAGGACTGTTCTAAAAGATTTTCCAAGTACAAGTTCAAAATATATCTTCCAGTGGACAACAAATCGAGCCTCTTCTCGCTAGGTTCATATTTGCCCTTCCGAAGCTGGTATCGATGAGTTACAGCAGAGATTGTGTAAGTCTGCCCTTCAATTGTCACACTTTCACCGCACTGCAAGTTCTGTCACATAGTAATTCAGCTCAAAATCAGACGACAAAGAATAACATTACCCTATTACAAACTTTTTCTCTTCGGCTGTTTTGGTTACACACACAAAAAGAAACAAAAAAAAAAAACTCTTTGTTCTCCTCCAGGACAAAGAGATGAGATAGAAAAATCTAATGTCGTGGACACGAGCACTTGGAATCACCAACCAACACTATAGCATATTAATTGTGGGATATTAAAAACCTTTGATTTTTGTTTTTCTATTTTCTCCTCTCTTTTTTATTATTTGCAAAACTATGATTTTTTATTTTTTTTTATCATTCTGTTTCACGCATCAGAAGCCGTCCATAGTCACAAATGTGTGTCTCAACTCAAGTGTGAAATCAATATCGCCGGTGGGTGTATTACATAGACGTGGCCTCAAAAAAGACAAGGTGACTGACAATGGCTCCGGCAGCTCTCTATTCAGAACCACGTATGGTTCTTCGTAACCTCTAGTTTGAGCAGGGGTACTGAAAACGGATCAGCTAATGGAAGTTACAATTTGCTAAAAAGGAAGATACTTAAATTCTCCTAGCCTTTCATGGTTATTTGCAATATGTTACCTTCAAGTTTTCAACTAGTCCCTCTACTTATATCTAGAATTAAAAAAAGTGTTGCAGGCGCAATTCTCATTGAACTTGGTTTAGTATCAATACAAGAAAAACTGCAGCAATCTGAAAGTATGATTTCTGAAGCTTAAACAGGCCACCTCCCCTGGTTATCTAAATAATCAGAATCTCCTCAAAATAAGGAATGATGAGAAAAATGGTAAGAACGTCCAGGAATTCATCAAACTAAAGTATGTCGCATAGGCTTCACGAGTGGAAGAACTGGGAGGGCCCCTCGTCTCTATGCAGTTTCCTTTATGGGTCACACGATTTCAGTTGCCCCAAAGCAGGTTGGGAGACACCATCCATGGCAGAATGGCACTCTGCAGCTTCCAAAGCTGCTTATCTTCTTAACCTTGTGCTGCTGCAACTAATCTTTTATAGGAAAACTTATAATTTGTTGTCGTCTTGAGTAAGGAGGCCTTTGCAATATACTCCCTCCGTCCCAACAATTGCTTCCCATTTTTTGCCAAGCACGCAAATTAAGAAAATGGGGGGGAAGAAAAAATGTTGCGAGTGTAATTTGAAAATAGGAGAGAGAATGAGTGGAGAGAATAGTAAATTATAATGGTGTTGTGAGTATTAAAATAATGTAGGAGAGAATAGTAAAGATTCCTTTGCCAAAAAAGGAAAGTGGAAGCTATTAACGGGACACCCAAAATGGCAAAATGGGAAGCTACTATTGGGACGGAGGGAGTATTCACGAGAAAGTGTGAAATAACATTTGGCCCCATTTCCCTCTACTCCTAGAAAACAAACTATTGTTCTATATATCCTATCATTTTACATGTGGATTGTTTAAGAATGCCGATTGATCATCAACTCAACTAGATGAGCAGTTGTGGCAGCACGTCCTCACTACTTATGGAGATCATACCGGCCACCATAAGGATGGCAAGTGAGATGTACTTGGAAGGATTAAACAAAGTGTATGAATTAAACAAAGTGAAGGATTAATAATGGTAGTTAAAACAGTTTAGAAAAGTGAAGGATTAATAAACCACCGTAAACGGAATATTGGAAATTCGACCCCTTTGAATCTTGTTCATAGCTTCTTGCTACTGTACGAATTGCAAAATAATCCAACTACCAAAGCACAATATTTGTATCAAAATACAAAGAGAGTATCGGGCAATTAAACATAGAATCATTCATAATTCATGTCACTAACTCGAGCAAGTCCAAATATGAACAAGGGGCTAATTTCACAGCTGAATTGGGGAAAATTAAATCGATTCACTGAGATTCATATAAATGTAATGGAATTGAGGATAGAATTGGAAAGTGCTTACAGGGAAAAGCAGCGAACACCGAGGTTTCTTGGTGGGGGAGAAACTTCAACGGCTGTGTAGGGGTGAATTTGGTCTCTGCTTCTGTCTTTCTTTCTACACATAATCTTGTGCACCTTTGTCTGCAAATTTCACAAAATTAATTTTCCAGAAATGTAAGTAGGTGCCGATTATTTTTCCCAAATTGAGAGAAGAAATTGGAATACAGGGAAGATCATACCTTCCTAAACGCGGTAAAATCCGACGCCATTGCCATCTCTCTCTCTCTCTCTCTCTCTCTCTCTCTCTCTCTCTCTCTTCCAAGGAAATGCCGCAGGAAAGAATGAATAAAAGCCAGACAAATGTCGGAAGAACAGATTATTTTTTCTGGTTCAAAGGAAAAATAATGCTATCACACCGATGTATCTAGAAGTCAAAGTTTAATACAGTCATAAAATAATTGAACATTTTTACTCCAAATAATACCAGTATAGGAGTCAACTCTCCTCTTAATGTCTGGAGTATTTTCTACATTTTTATTCCCACACAAAAAGCACCAGAAGAGAGACTTTTTATCCCCCTACAAAATAGAAAAATCAAGCAATAATTAGTACTGCAAACAGTGAGTGGCTAACCTTTTTAGTAACAAACTGCAGTATCAACTATGTACTCCGCCTGGAAATCTATAACGCTCTAGAAGGTAGATCAAAGAACCATAGAAAAAAAATACATTCAACACCAAAAAACAACTGGCTCATGAAAACAAACAAAGATGAGGAAGCATGATTTAAGAAAGACCTGATTCAAGCAGCAGCCTCAAGTAATTCCCTGTCAGCACGCTCCTTGATCCTCTTCTCAAGCTCTGGCCTAAAGTGCCTAATAAGACCTTGAACAGGCCAAGCAGCAGCATCACCCAATGCACAGATGGTGTGCCCTTCAATCTGCTTAGTAACCTCCTGAAGCATGTCAATCTCCTCCAACTTTGCATTCCCAACCTTCATTCTTTCCATGATCATCCAAAGCCATCCTGTTCCCTCCCTGCAAGGTGTACACTGACCACAACTCTCGTGCTTGTAGAAGTAAGAAAGCCTTGCAATTGCATCAACAACATCAGTTGACTTGTCCATCACGATAACAGCTGCTGTTCCTAATCCTGATTGGACAGCCTTTAGTGCATCAAAGTCCATGAGTACATCTTCACATATATCCTTTGGAAGCAATGGTACTGAAGAACCTCCAGGAATTACTGCAAGTAAATTGTCCCATCCACCTCTAACACCACCACAGTGCCTCTCTAATAGCTCCTTTAATGGTATACCCATCTCCTCTTCGACAGTGCAAGGCTTGTTCACATGACCTGATAAGCAAAATAATTTTGTCCCTGAGTTGTTCTTCCTGCCAAAACTAGAAAACCACTCTGGTCCACGCCTTAAAATGGTAGGCGAAACAGCTACTGTTCCTACATTTGTAACAGTTGTGGGACAGCCATATAACCCAGCATTAGCTGGGAAAGGAGGTTTCAATCTTGGTTTTCCTTGTTTACCCTCGAGGCTCTCCAGAAGAGCTGTCTCTTCACCACAAATATAAGCACAAGCACCAAAATGGATATGCACATCAAAATCATAACCTGATCCACATGCGTTCTTCCCCAATAATCCAGCCGCATAAGCTTCTTTCCTTGCCTTCTCAAGGTTCAGGCGTTCATTCACATATTCACCCCTAATGTAGATATACGCAGTGCTGGCTCTCATTCCCACTCCAGCAATCAGGCAACCCTCCAATAGTTTGTGTGGATCATGACGCATTATTTCCCTATCTTTGCAGGTTCCAGGTTCACTTTAATTAGCATTAACAACAAGATAGGAAGGACGGTTCATGTTTGAACCGGATGAACTGGCGGTTTTGAACCGTTGAAAACCGTGAACCGGATGAACAGTTGAACCGTGAACCAGCGGTTTACGGTTCATACGTGGTTTAGGCTTCTAAATCGGCGGTTCATATCGTCCCTTTTTAAAAAAAAAAATTGTCTCATTCCACCCATTAGTTCCTATAAAAATATGAAATTTAAAATTTTCTTAATGCTTATGTAAAGTAAAATAATTTATAATGTATCAAAAAATTGAAAAAAATTTTGTCTAAAAATGCTCAAAATATTTTATGTTTTTACAAAAGTTGAACCGGTGAACCGTAGCGTGAACCGTAGAACCGTGAAGTGAACCGTGAGTTAATGGTTCATAAACGGTTTTGATTTTTGACGAACCGTGAACCGGGCATGTCTAGGAGGGAGGGGAAAGAAGAGCGAAGGACGGTGAGGTAAGGGGTAGAGGGAGGAAGAGGGAGGGGGTGGTGGGAATATATATACTCCCTCCATCCCACAATAATATGTAAACTTTCTATTTTGGGCGTCCCACAATAATATCTAACTTTCCCAAAATGGAAAGAAATCTTTACTATTCCCTCCACTCATTCTCTCTCCTACATTATTTTAATACTCACATCACCATTATAATTTACTATTCTCTCCACTCATTCTCTCTCCTATTTTATTTTCACACTCACAACACTTTCAATATAATATTTCCTCCTTAATCCCCGTGCAAAACCCAAAAGTCCATAAATCTATGGGACGGAGGGAGTATATATATATATATATATATATATATATATATATATATATATATATATATATATATATATATATATATATAGAGAGAGAGAGAGAGAGAGAGAGAGAGAGAGAGAGATGGCTGAATGGTGGGTGGAGCTGTTGTTATCTTTTCTTTCTTTTTTTGCTGCATTAACTAGGGCTAATGAAGTATAACAAATTTTAATGGAGGTTTGTCACGTGACTAACATTTGTTACATTTTGATGATTTTTTAGACGGAGTAGTGACATTTTAAAATATTGAATAGTTCAGTGATGACTTTTGTAAACAAATTAGTTCAGTGAGAACATTTGAAATTGGCCTAAAGTATAGTGAGGACTTTATAATTTTGGCCTTAGTTTTCCTATCCAAGCTTTTATCAGGTTATCAAACGGACCCCCCTAATAATAGCATTTCGAACCATTAAAGCTCTCCACAGTTCACGTACGATGGTGATGAAAATGCCATCCTTTGGTGGGGATCATATCGGGCTAGACATTTCATCAAGCAGATGGTGGACAGTCCTAAATGGCAAAAAGAACATAACTGGCAGATTTAATAATCTGTAAGTTGACTTGGTGTGGGTGAAATGTGCAGTATCTACCTTTAGCCACATATATAGAGAGAGCAAACTTCTACAAAAACACAAGTAAAATGCTATTGTGTTACCTGTTTGTTTAGAGGACAAATAGAGCTGACCAAAGTCGTTACTTACCATATATTGAACACTGCATCAATATAGCCTAGGGAAGGAGGGAATACAATACTAGTAACTTCCCCAAATCGTGATAGCAATTGTAAATCAGTACGTGATGATTGACAAGCACGGATTTACTATGTTCACCAAAATAAAATCGACACCCATTTCGGACAATTTTCTTACAACATTGACATTTATTTAAGCACGAAATGAGTAAAAATACTTTGAGTGGCTCCACAAGCATCCGTTTTACAAATTTCTTTACACAGCTAATAGTCTACTAACATTTACTTTGGATTGTAGAACCACATTCTATCATATGCTTATCATTCCGGGCATATGCATATATTGATTGCACAATTTCTTTTTCTTCATGTCACTTTTCATTGCTCTAAATCGTTTTCTAATAAGCAAACTCGCCCTTACATAACCTATAGACTTCAACAATCACCACATTTGGAGAGTGGTGTGTGTGTGAGAGTGCGAGCAGGTGGATGGGTGTGTGCCTTACTGCAAAACACATAACCTAATCTTAATACAACTCAGCTCAACTCAACCAAGCTTTTGGGATATCTATTCTAATTCTTGTGCTTGTGTCAGGATTTCCTTTTCTCGAAAATTTGAACAATCTTGACCCAAACTAACTTGTTTAGAGTTAAACAAGTAATCTTAATAATTCAGCAAACCAATTTACAAGAAAACTAAAAAGCATTGGATGATTGGAATCAAAACATGCTCAATTCTACAGTAATAAGCACAATTGACAGTCTCAAACACAAAACAGACAATCATGATCTCTCATTTATCAGCAGGACAATCTTTAAACGTTAATTCTCAAAATCCCTAAGCATTCATTTCAATTAAGAACCCAAGAAATTGAAAATTTGAAAACATAACTAATCCAATTCCTTCTGAACCTTAAGCCCCATAGAATTAGCCGTACCTATAATTGATTTCGAAATCGCCTCCAATGACATATACTGACAATATGGATCCGCCTGCTTAATCTTTGCAATCTCGAACACATGCTTTAGGGTTAAAGTTGAGGCCACTACATGTCCCGGACGGCTACTTCCAGATTCGACTCCGGCGGCCTTCTTCAGGTACCAAGTGACCGATGGCGACCTGACGCTTAGCTCGAAAGTGCTGTCCTTGAAAACTGTGACGGTGGCGGCGATCGGAGTGTCTGGCTTGTACTTCTGCGTGCGAGCATTAAAGTCCTTACAGAAAGCCATTAGGTTAACTTTGTATTGACCGACGGCAGGTCCGACGGGTGGACCTGGACGTGCTCCGCCGGCTGGGATTGTTAAGCGGACGGTGGCGGCCACCGGCCGGCGGGTTAAAATCTCTTTCAGCGTTGCCATATTGACTGTTCGCGGAGGAATCGATTAGGGCAAATGGGAAATGCCGGCCAGAGATTCAGATAACTGGAAGAAAAATAAACCCTAAAAACTTTATTGAAAATCAAAATCAAACCCTATAATGGCGTAGCTACATAGATCCGGGGAGAGAGAAGATAGAGGGTTGAGTTGAGGTGCTTACCACCAGTCACCAGAGGAGCGAGGTCGCCGGCTGAGATGGCGATGGTGATCGGCGTCGAGGAGGGAATCTGCAAGTCCGCAAGAGAGGGTTTATTTTTAGCACACGAGGAGAGAAGGAGAGACCACGAGTCGAAGCAGCCCCGTTCCGCCGTCGCCTTCAATTCTTCCGTCGTCTTCGTTGTTCGTATTTTTTTGTTCTGTGTTTTTCACTTGTTCCTGTTAGTTTATATTGGGTGGGCTTGTGTGTATTGTACTATGCAATATAATCCTATAGTGCTGATTAAATGAAGTGGCCTTTCGGTTTGGGCCTTGGGGTGGGGTGAAGACACAACTCATTCCAAACTTAGTCCAAACTTTGTACAAATTTAAATGTTAGGGTTGCAAAATTGGATAAGATTTTTTATTTTGTATAAAAAATATTATTTATTTTTGACAAATAATAAAAATAAGTGGCATTATTTTTTAGATATATATATAAATTTATGAAATATATTTAAAATTTATCTAATTTCTCGGCCCCGCTTAGGTCCCTAGGCGGTAGGCCCGACTCGCCGACTAGCCTTCAGATACCTTTGGCATGAATGACCATTTCAGGCCTGAAGGAAAACCAGCACCACCACGTCCACGAAGGCCAGACTTCTTCATTTCATTATTAAAACTTGTTATTGATATACCATTATAAATACTATCAATAACAATTTTTAGACGTTTATTATGACAATTAGATTAATCTAAAATTATTGCTCAAAATGCATTCTTATTGACAGGAAAAAAACACGGAAGAACATTTTTTGGGAGGGAGGGAGGGAGGGAGTATGAGACAAAGTATATAATCTAGGTCAACCAGAGATGAAGTAAAGCAAAATGGAATGATGCATATTATACATACTAACAAATGAACCATTAATGCAATACTTGTTTTCCTACAAATTCATTCAGATTGCCATGCTTCACTTCACTGTTAATGTTACAACTAAAAGACTCTGTATGCAAATGAAAATGAAACTTGCTTGAAATTTTAATCTCAGGACTGTTCTAAAAGATTTTCCAAGTACAAGTTCAAAATGTATCTTCCAGTGGACAACACATCGAGCCTCTTCTCGCTAGGTTCATATTTGCCCTTCCGAAGCTGGTATCGATGAGTTACAGCAGAGATTGTATAAGTCTGCCCTTCAATTGTCACACTTTCCCCACACTGCAAGTTCTGTCACATAGTAATTCAGCTCAAAATCAGACGACAAAGAATACCATTACCCTATTACAAACTTTTTCTGTTCGGCTGTTTTTGGTTACACACAAAAAGAAAAAAAAAAAACTCTTTGTTCTCCTCTAGGACAAAGAGATGAGATAGAAAAATCTAATGTTGTGGCCACGAGCACTTGTTGAATTTTATCATTCGCAATGGATTATAGACACCGGTGAAACAGACCATATCACATTCTCTTTTACTTCACTTGTTGATTCTATTCTCATTTGTTCATACGTTCATCAGCCTAATGATATACTCCCTCTGTCCCATAAGTCTTAAGAAAACTTTCCATTTTGAGCGTCCCATAAGTCTTAAGAAATCCCAAAAAGGAAACCTTAAATCACTATTCTCTCCACTCATTCTCTCTCCTACATTATTTTAATACTCACAACACATTATAATTTACTATTCCCTCCACTCATTCTCTCTCCTATTTAATTTTTTACACTCACAACACTTCTTCCACTCATTCTCTCTCCTAATACTATAATAATATTCCTTAATTCCCGCGCAAAATGGAATCTTCTTAAGCTTAATGGAACGGAGGGAGTAAGTTACAGTCAAAACACTGTCACCCTAAAACAACCTAACACTTTAAGATGAGAGTAGGGAGGAACTTTTTCATGCAGGGTTTCATAATTTTGTTATAAAGAGCTACACTAGGAAGTCTATTAATGATATAAGTTACAGTCAAAACACTGTCACCCTAAAACTTGAAAGGTAAACGAGAATGGAACCAAGAAACGTAGCTATCTCTAAAATGTAGCTATGTTTCCTCTCAGCATTTCCTTTCTGTTGTGGGGTTTCGGTGTTTGTACTAGATTGAAGAATCCCTATAGAAGTGCATTCATATGGAAAAAGGTAAGAAGTGTATGAGGAACTTGATCTTTAGATTTTAACAGATACAACTATATAGATCTTGAATGATCATCACAATGAAAAAGATAAAACAGAGCAAAAAAGTTTGGAGTAATTCTGAGGAAAGGGGGATCTTGTTTGTCTTGCATAATGACTTGCATCACACTAAAATTCATTGAATTTATGATCAAAATTACATTCAATTTTAGGAAGAGATTTCAATTTCTGTATTGGAATGTGGCCTAATCAGAGATGCCAAGAGATACTGTTTGAGATTGATTAATACAACCTGATGGGATGTACTACAATTATTTGGTGAGGCAGAGACATTTGTAATTGGTAATAGCCAGCTTATATAAACCTCCATGCATTTTACCAATCAGCCTTGGCTTCTTCAATAGATGGTCCTTGTCCAGGAGAAACAAGCATCAGACAAAAGCAAAATTAAACAATTTCTATCCACTGTTAGTTTGCTACAACAACAACAACAAAGCCTTGCCTTGGTCCCAAAATAATTTGGGGTCGGCTAACATGAATCCTCATATGTCATCGTGAAAAAATAAATAAAAAAAAAATAAAATAAAAAATAAATAAATAAATAAATAAAAAATAAAATAATAAATAAATAAATAAATAAATAATAATAAATAATAAATAATAATAAACAAATAAATAAACAAATAAATAAATAAATAAACAAATAAATAAATAAACATACAAATCAAAAAAAAAAACAACCCCCCACATGGATTTTTGCCCTCCACTCCGGCCTCTTCAACACCATACTTTCATCCACTCCAAGTAAACTCATATCATTTTCAATTACTCTAATCCAAGTTTGTTTGGGTCTTCCCCTACCCCTCGCCATTTTATCATTTCTCCACTGTTCCGGCCTCCTAACCGGTGCATCACTCGGTCTCCTTCTCACATGTCCAAACCACCTTAGACGATTTTCCCTCATTTTATCCTCAATGGGCGCAACTCCTACTTTACCTCTGATCACCTCATTCCCCAATCGATCCTTTCTTGTATGACCGCACATCCATCGAAGCATACGCATCTCCGCCACATTCATCTTATGCACGTGACACTGTTTCACGGCCCAACATTCGGTGCCGTAAAGCAATGCCGGCCTAATTGCCGTGCGGTAGAATTTTCCCTTTAATCTATTGGGCATACCGCGATCACATAGAAACCCTGTGGCACTCTTCCACTTCAACCAACCTGCTTTAATCCTATGAGCCACATCTCCATCTAATTCTCCATCCTTTTGGATAATGGATCCAAGATAGCGAAAAAACTCAGAAGCTTGGATAATATTTCCATCAAATGTGACCGCCCCGTCCTCCCTACTTTCAACTCGCTAAACTTACACTTCAAATATTCGGCCTTGCTTCTGCTTAATCGAAACCTCGAGATTCCAAAGAGTGTCTCCACAACTCCAATTTACTTTCAACACCCTCTCTTGTCTCATCAATCAAGACAACATCATCTCGCGAACAAGATACACTTTGGTATATCATCTTGGGACCGGACTCGTCAATTCGTCCATTATCAAAGCAAAAAAAAAGGGGCTAAGTGCGGAACCTTGATGCACTCCAATCTTTATAGGGAACTCTTCAGTCTTTTCAACACTAGTCTGTACACAAGTACTAACTCCATTATACATGTCCTTGATAATATCAATATATTTCTTTGAAGCACCCTTCTTTGCTAATGCCCACCAAAGTACCTCTCTTGGCACTTTATCATACGCCTTCTCCAAATCAATGAAAACCATATGCAAATCTTTCTTTTGATCCCGATATTTCTCCATGGTTTGTCTCATAAGATATATTGCCTCCATAGTCGATCTTCATGGCATAAACCCAAATTGGTTATCCGAAATATCCACAATTTTTCTCACCTTTGTGCAATCACTCTTTCCCAAAGTTTCATAGTATGGCTCATTAGTTTCGATCCCAGATAGTTGGCACAATCTTGGACATCACCTTTATTCTTATACAAAGGGATCGTAGTACTCTTCCGCCACTCCAATGGCATTCGTGTTAACTCTCCATATCTTGTTAAATAGCGTTGTTAACCAATCTACTCCCCTCTCCCGAAACATCTCCAAACCTCAATTGGTATACCATCCGGTCCAACGGCTTTCTTCAATCTCATCTTTTTCATTGCCATTTCCACTTCACTCTTTCGAATTCTCCGCATAAAATCTTGATTAACCATACTCAAGAGATATTTAAATCTCCAACATCCCGCTCTTGACCGCCATTCAACAAGTTATCAAAGTACGAACTCCATCTATCTTTTATCTCTTTATCCCCGACTAAAACTCTTTGGTCTACATCCTTCACACATTTAACCGTCCCAATATCTCGTGTCCTCTTATCCCTCATACGAGCGAGTCCGTAGATGTCCTTTTCCCTTCTTTTGTATCCAACTTATCATAAAGTTTCTGATTCACCTTTGCTCTTGCGTCTCTTACTGCTTTCTTAGCATCTCTTCTAGCTTCCTTATACTTCTCATAGTTCTCGTCGCTCCTACATTTCCCCAATAATTTGTAGCATTCTCGCTTGCCCTTTATTGCTTGTTTTACTTCCTCGTTTCACCATGATGTGTCCTTACTTGGTGGCCCATTTCCTCTAGATTCTCCAAGGACTTCTTTCGCCACCTCCTTTATGGTATGTACCATCTTAGTCCAAGTCGAATCTATATCCATATCCTCCATATTATCCGACCAAATACCGGTATCGACCATCTTAGCTACAAATTTCGATTGATTCTCCCCTTGAAGTCTCCACCACTTGATTCTAGGGTCTACATGTGATTTTCTCTTCCTCGAAATTCTCTTACTTCGAAAATCAAGTACCACTAGTCTATGTTGAGTTGCTGTGCTCTCACCCGGAACAACCTTGCAATCTGTATAACTCTTTCTACAAGTATTTCTTACTAAGAAAACTCAGTCACATACATAACATTGAATAAAGAATATATTCAGTCAATTTGATTTTGCCTGTGTGGGTTATTTGAGATTTTTGTCCATTAGGCTGATGAACGTGTGAACAAATGAGAATAGAATCAACAAGTGAAGTAAAAGAGAATGTGATATGGTCTGTTTCACCGGTGTCTATAATCCATTGCGTATGAACTCATCGGAAATTGTAAGCAAACTTTTATTTATTTGCAAAACTATGATTTTTTTTATCATTCTGTTCACGCATCAGAAGCCGTCCATAGTTACAAAATGAAAACCAAGAAAAGGGAACAGCTATTTAACAGCCTGAATGGGCAGGAGAAGAAAGGGTCTCAGTCAAATGGGATCATTCATGTCGCATGACCAAGGGCACACACTAGAAACTTTCAACTCTGTTTAAGCCTTATAAGTAAATGACTGATAGTAAAATAAGAAGGAATGCCTATTTCGGCAATGCTGATTCCACCTTCTCAAAGAACCGTGCTGTTGGACTATGACAAACTAGTCAAAGTAACAAAAGTAGCCCAATCCCAAAGGATGTTCCACTGGTACAACTAAATGCTTCACAAGGTATTACTCCATTCATCCCAAAATAAATGTCATACTCTCCTCTTTTATCGGTCCAAAATAAGTGTCTCGCATTCCTAAGTTAGGAAAGAGTCGTAGTGCAACTTTACCATTGTACATGCAATGTACAAAAAATAGGTGAACCACATTTCTTAAAAATGTTAACAAGTCAAATGCGACATATATTTTGAGACAAGGAGTACGAAATATGAGATCCCAGATTCAATGCATTGTCTACTTGGGGCCACCAATAATAAAAAATTCATTTGCTGATCCTAGAGAGAAAGGGCACCAGAAATACCACAGGGGATTAAAGAATGAACCATACATATAAATGATTCGATCTCTAGTTTCTATCAGACCTGATAAATCCAAAATGAATTTTAAAATGGGCAAAATGGTGCTACAAGAGGTCCCTCCCACTACGCGTGGGGCCCAATTAACAAAATAATCAACAAATTCACTACTTAAACAATAATATGTTCAGCAGGCGCATTTCGCCAGACGAGAATAAGAACTTCAAGCGGCATTCGATGTCCCTTTCTATATGAAATGTCAGGGGTTCAAACCCACCAAAGACACTTTTTAGTTCAATCTTGTAAAAGCTTAATGCATTCATTCATAAATTAAAAAAAAAAAAAACAAGAACAAGCAACCACATTGTTTCCAAATGATATGACTTGTGTTTCATATTCCATTTTCTCTAATTGTTTCCAGATTTCTTGCGGAAAAATAATGATATCCATTGTCAGTTTCTAGAGTACAGAAATGCCAATATATAAACTATAGTATATGGACTAGTTGTTAAAATCTCGTGCCTTGTCATATTTACTTTTGAGCTAGGTTAAGTTGGAACTCAAACATTTGGGCCTCGGAAAGAGGCGCAAGATTTAATAATGAGATACAAAAACGAAGTTAAATCTGCTTCCGCATTGGGAAACAAATGTGTGTCTCAAGTGTGAAATCAATATCGCTGGTGGGTTTATTACATGGACGTGGCCTCAAAAAAGACAAGGTGACTGACAATGGCTCTGGCAGCTCCCTATTCAGAGCCACGTATGGTTCTTCGTAACCTCTAGTTTGAGCAGGGGTACTGAAAACGGATCAGCTAATTGAAGTTACAATTCGCTAAAAAGGAAGATACTTAAATTTTCCTAGCCTTTCATGGTTATTTGCAATATGTTACCTTCAAGTTTTCAACAAGTCCCTCTACTTACATCTAGAATTAAACAACGTGTTGCAGGCGCAATTCCCATTTAACTCGGTTTAGTATCAATACAAGAAAAACTGCAGCAATCTGAAAATGTGATTTCTGAAGCTTAAACAGGCCACCTCCCCTGGCTATCTAAATAATCAGATTCTCCTCAAAAAAAGGAATGATGAGAAAAATGGTAAGAACGACCAGGAATTCATCTAAACGAAAGTATGTCGCATAGGCTTCACAAGTGGAAGAACTGGGAGGGCCCCTCGTCTCTATGCAGTTTCCTTTATGGGTCACACGATTTCAGTTGCCCCAAAGCAGGTTGGGAGACACCATCCATGGCAGAATGGCACTCTGCAACCTCCAAAGGTGCTTATCTTCTTAACCTTGCGCTGCTGCAACTAATCTTTTATAGGAAAACTTATAATTTGTTGCCGTCTTAAGCAAGGAGGCCTTTGCAATATATTCACGAGAAAGTGCGAAATAACATTTGGCTCCATTTCCCTCTACTCCTAGAAAAAAAACTGTTGTTCTATATATCCTATCATTTTACATGTGGATTGTTTAAGAATGCCGATTGATCATCAACTCAACTAGATGAGCAGTTGTGGCAGCACGTCCTCACTACTTATGGAGATCATACCGGCCACCATAAGGATGGCAAGTGAGATGTACTTGAAAAGTTATCCTAAAGCTAACATGCCGTCTAGGACAAACTGTAATCACCCTTGCTTTCAGACATCATCACTTATTTCACCTTAGTGAAGGGTGATTCAAATGCAAGGGTTAACAAGGATACATGCTCCGAACTAGGTAAGCTTAAGAGTAAAAAATGGTAGTTAAAACAGTTTTGAAAAGTGAAGGGATTAATAAACCGCCGTAAACGGAATATTGGAAAGTAATTCGACCCCTTTGATTCTTGTTCATAGCTTCTTGCTACTGTATGAATTGCAAAATGATCCAACTACCAAAGTACAATATTTTTATCAAATTACAAAGAGAGTATCCAAATAACTCGGCCAATTAATCATAGAACCATTCATAATTCATGTCACTTACTCGAGCAAGTCCAAATATGAACAAGGGCTAATTTCACTGCTGAATTGGGGAAAAATAAATCGATTCACTGAGTTTCATATAAATGTAATGGAATAGAGGATGGAATTGGAAAGTGCTTACAGGGGAAAAGCAGCGAACACCGAGGTTTCTTGGTGGGGGAGAAACTTCAACGACTGTGTAGGGGTGAATTTGGTCTCTGCTTCTGTCTTTCTTTCTACACATAATCTTGTGCACCTTTGTCTGCAAATTTCACAAAATTAATTTTCCAGAAATGTAAGTAGGTGCCGATTATTTTTCCCAAATTGAGAGAAGAAATTGGAATACAGGGAAGATCATACCTTCCTAAACGCGGTAAAATCGGACGCCATTGCCATCTCTCTCTCTCTCTCTCTCTCTCTCTCTCTCTCTCTCTCTCTTCCAAGGGAATGCCGCAGGAAAGAATGAATAAAAGCCAGACAAATGTCGGAAGAGCAGATTATTTTTTCTGGTTCAAAGGAAATTGATTTACTCCCCTATTTTCTTGTTTCAAAAAGAAAAAAAGAAAATGAAAGGAAAAATAATGCTACAAAAAATGTTTGTTAGATAAGTTTTAAAAATAAAATGGATATTGTATTATATAATCCATTCGTCCCATGTGAGTATAAAAAATTAGGCACAAGAAATAAGGAAAAACAGGAAAAAGAGTTAACGGGGTAGGTGTTTGTGAATATGAAAAATAAAATAGGAAATAGAATGAGTGGAAAAAATAGTAAGTTGATTGGTGTTGTGAGTATAAAATTAAAGTAGGAGAGAGAATAAGTGTAAAAAGTTTTGATGATGCAGGAAATGTGTGGATTAGCCTTCGTCCAGCAATTAGGGTTGATCTCTAGCTATGTGGACCTGAAAGCACGAACAAACGCTAGCCAGATGGTCTTCGGCTAAGACCCTTCGGCGTGATAATGAGATAGATTGTATTTTGCTTATAAACTGAACTTGAATTATGTAAAAAATACTCAAAATAGCAAAAAAGACATTACCTTTGAACGTTGAATGTTGTTAGGTATTTATAGTGGTGATTTAGGATTGTGTTGAATCCCTATAATCATGGAGATATTGTAGGCATAACGGTCTCCGTGATTGTAGGAAACGGTTATGGAAAGAGTAGTATGTCAACGTACGCCTCTGTAGGTCGGGGTCGTATGAATAATCAAGGTTGGCCTGACTTCGTGGCTTGGCTTGGTATGAATTGCACAAGTTGATGATCATATGTCGGACAAAGCTAGGTCGGGACCAATGATGACCGGACAATGAGCTAGGTCGACTGATCTATAATGGGCCGTTGATGTTGCAGTAGTTAGGCGGCCCGTTGGATAATACGGTATGAATAGTGTATGAAAGGTTGGGCTTAGCTCGTTGGGCCTGGCCCACCACTTTTATTCCGTTTAGTGGTCCCCAACTTTCTGTGTTGAGTTTGTCGACGAGGAAGTTATAAAAAAAATTGTGAAGGCTTGTATAGCTCGCTACTAGTTGGTCGACTGAGTAGACGTGGTTCGATCTCGACCATTGACTTTTGGCGGTTGGACAGCTGTTTAGTGCCGTAATTCTCGCATTAAATGTACGGACGATTGGACATCCGCATTGGGAAACAGCGCTGGTGATGGATGTGTATTTACCCATCCAAATGATGCACTTTTAGGCTTTCTTTGCGTTTGATTCCCGAGTTTTATGTATATTTGATGTGGTTTGTGAGTATTTTATGAGTACAGGTATAGTAGTCGATTAAAGGTGCATTTTATGGCTAAAAAGTGCAAAAGGAATAAAGTGGAGCGGAGCAGAGAAGAAATAAAAACTGAAATTACGAGCTCAAGGACTAAACTGGCATTTGGAAGCTTTTGGACTAAATTGGAAATATTGGAAAATTCAGGGACTGAACTGGGAATATGGAATTTTTGGACGAATTTAATTTCTAAAAATTCGTGGGTTAAAATGAAAAATAAAGTCTCAAAGAGCGAAGTGCAGAAGAAGTCATTAAAGCGATCAAAATGGACTTGGCAATTATGGAGACGAAACGAATAATTAATTGATACTAAATGTGGCCAAGGTGCTTTCGCTCGTCGAGGAAGGTGCGAGCCACTTGGGGCCAAGGCCGGCTACCGGAAGCCACTGGGGCCAATATGGGTCAAGGTATTGCACGGCTACTCAAGCAAGGAAGGACGCGTCAAGCAAGGGCGGCCGCGCACCAAGGAAAATTACGCACGTGTCTCGGCCAACTACCGCGTCCGCGCTAAAAGTCACCGCGGCCGCGCTTCTTCCGACGTTCAGCAACAGTGCAAGTAATTCTCAGGGGCAGTTTCGTATTTTCCAGACCTTGGTCGATTGATTTGCCCTAATTCTATATAAATATTGCAGCAGCCACGTGAAGAACATATTATGAATATTATTATTAGTTTTTATTTTCTTTTCTTGGAACAATTCCATTGAAGAAGGAAGATTAATTCATCAATCCAGGTTTTTATTTTTTTGTAAATTATGAGTAGCTAATTTATTAGATTTGTAGATTGGTCGAACCTTTACCGGATTTCTATGCAATAATATTTTTAATTCTTTCTATTTAATTCCTTCTAGTTCATCAATAGATTTTAATTTCTTGTTCTTAGATTTGAGACGTATGTTAAGATACGAACTCATCTTTGAATAATTGGGTATTTATCGAGCCATTAATTTGGGCGATTTATACATTGACCACTATTGATTGAATAATTTGATCTGTGCCGTAATAGAAGTTTTTTAGATCAATATTAGGTTCTTTTATTCTTGTGTGCTTAATTTATTCTTGGGGTATTGTGGAACCGTAATAGAAACTGCAATATTAAAAGAGTATTTAGGATTGTAATCCGGCCACCTAACCGTGTCGATCCTAGCTAAAGTGAATGAACCCTAGAAGTTGAGTTAATGTTTCTTAAGTAAAATTTTGCATAGAATGATGGTGAAGTGAAATCCAATCTACGAATCTCTGCTCATAATCTGTTTTCTCGTCTAGTTAATTTTTGTTATTTAATTTATGCTCTTAGTTTTAAATAAAAATTATAAACTTTGGTTACTCAATTCACTGCTTTTACTTTACTTGTTTACCAACGAGTCTCTGTGGATTCGACCCCTGCAATTGCATACTGCTACACCGGTAGTGAGTACACTTGCTCGGTTTTTATTACAAGAGGGAGTTTTCCTCCATCAAGTTTTTGGCGCCGTTGCCGGGGACTTGTTGCAAGTAAACAAGTAGGTTAAACAGTGAATGCAAGGTCGTCGTTCTTTGAAGCCTATATTGGTGCCATTGGACGATAACATAAATAGACTTGAGGAAGCATTTGAGGGCGATCCCCTCTTTAATCCCCTTTTCAGATTCTGACACCGAATCGAACCTCCACCACCGAGGTAGAGGAAGAGAAAGCCGAGATGGCAAGCACCACCGGCACAGACTATGAATGATTTCCGAGACCTAGGGTAGACACATCTACCTCTTGCATAGTGCTGTCCGATGCAGCCAAAAATCTAGAGGTCAAAGGACAATACTTTGCCATGTTGCCAAGCTTTCACGGATTGCCTGGTGAGGATGCACTCACGTTCCTCAAAGAGTATATTATTGTTGTTGCTCAATTTTTGTTAAGACAGTGAGCGACCGAGGAGCAAATTAGATTAAAGTGTTTTCCTTACACTCTTAAGTGGAGTGGCTAAAACATGGTTGCCGATGCTTGCACCGAGCAAAGATTAGTACTGGGTAGAATTGCAAGATGTGTTCCTTAAAAGATATTACCCACATCATCTCGTTGGCTAGTTTTAGACAGTAAATTGATGACATTTTCCCAAGATGTGGGAGCCCTTTCATGAGGCATGGGAAAGATTTAATACAATGTTAATACAATGTCCCCAACACAACTTCACACTACCCTCACCGAACCAAGCCTTTTATGATGGCTTGAATGACAATGGTCAATCAATGGTTGACAATGCCGCCGGAGGCTCAATTGGAGCCAAGACCCCTGATGAGACCAAGGCTTTATTTGAGATGTTGAGTGCTAATTCTCAACAAAAGAGTTCGAGGGGTAGGACAAGGGGGTATTAGATTTGATCAAGCTACCGATAATCTTTCTAAGCAAATTGCAGCCTTGAGTAGTAAATTTGATAAATTGATCCGCTCATGCACTTCGTTGGTGCCAATGTTATTACCGATTATTGTACAAATTGTGGTTTATCATCTCATGTGACTAATATGTGTCCAAGTGCAGCAAATTTCTTGTATAATCCCGAACAGCACATGCTTTCAATGGATATGCACCAAGGCCACCACCCCAAGGCAACCAATATGGCAACTACAATCCACGGGGTGGCTATCGTAATCAGCAAGTGAAACCTCTTCATGTGCCACCACCGACAACATGATAAAGAGCCTTGGGAGCCGGGCACCAAATAGCAGGATGGAGATGCAAAGAAAGTAATAGAAATACAGATGCTGCTTTTGAAAAGATGGGCACACAAGTAGAGCAACTTGTGAAGGTTGCCCAAGAGTTGATGAAAGAGAAGAACCCACCTGAGCAAGCAAAGTCAATCACAACAGTGTGGGATGAAAGTGAGGAAATTGAGGAGGTATTTCTATCTTCTCTTGATAATTTTGAATGTGATAATATTGATAATGTTAGTGAGGAAGAGGATGAGATTGGGGAGGTTCAATATGTATTTTCTGCATTAAATTTAGAAACCCCTCCCCCCAATGTTGTGAAAATCACATCCCCGAGTGGTGTGGAGTTTAAAAAAATCAAACATGTTCAAAAAGACCCCGGATGTTTCACTATCCCAATTTCTTTAGGGGGTCAAAATTTTAAAGGTTTGTTGGATCTTGGGGCAAGTGTCAATGTGATGCCCTTTCATGTTTTTAGAAGTTTGGGGGTATGTGAGTTGAAACCACCCATGAGAGACTTGCAATTGGCGGATCTCTCAATCAAAAGACCTTTAGGGGTTATTGAAGGGGTGTTGGTTAAAATTGATAAAATCGTTATCCCTATTGACTTTTATGTGATGTGTATGGAGGGATCAAGTGAGGAACAACTGAAAACTCCCATTCTACTTGGGAGGCCATTTATGTTTGACACTAAGGCCACCATTGATGTGTGTCAAGGGGTGGTGTCATTGAGAGCTATGGGGGAGGAATGTAAGTTTTTTATGCTTAAAAATGATAAGAAACCCTCCCCCGAAGATGGTTTTGTAGGAGCCATAACCGATTTACCGATTGTCAAATATGATGTGAATGGAGGTGAGAAAAGTGGGGATAATGCGGACGTTTGTCCCTTGGCTAGTAACATTAAGGCCGACCAATACTCTAGGAGTAACGGGTCGTATCACTCCCCACACGACTCCCATAAAGAGTCGAATCCATCACATTTACCACAAGGGCCTTCAAAATCGAGAGTTAGTGAGGAGAGTTATAGTGATTTATCTGATTCTATATTTTTAAATATTTTTGTGCATGATAACTCTCTTGATCTTGGTTGTGAGAATGGTATTTTGCAGGTTGAAAGAGTTGAGTTTGGGGGTGGAAACCCCAATAAAAAGAAAAGAAAAAGGGGTAAGCACAAGTGTAAAGTTTCAAAAATAAATGTGGCTTTACCCCTACGTGTTGACAATGGAGTGCTGAAATGGAAAGAGAAGGGCGTTTGTGCCCGCGAGGAAAAGAGATGGTCCAAAGGCCGCAAAGCAAAGGCCAAGTAAGCTTGGGACCATAGTCGGGCTAACGACTTTAACCAAATGCGCTGCTTGGGAGGCAACCCAATGAGGTATGTTTTATTGTTTTGTTAATTACTGTCTAGTAGTGTCTTGCTATCTGTCGAACCCAAGGCATGCTTTTGTTCTCTTTGCTATGAGGACATAGCATGTTTTGAGTTTGGGGGTGGGCAACTCTCCGAGTTTGTGGGTTTATAGGGGAGTGTATATAGTGTCACCCTCTAAAAAAATAGAAAAATTTAAAAAATTTTGTTCTTTTCATAGTTGGGATGTTGGTCAAAGTCTGTGATGATTAGAGTATGCTTTAATTTTAGAATCACATGTGCTATTATTAGTGTGGTGATTGGGATTGCATTGAAACATTTAAATTATGATTGCACCACCTCTCACTTCCGTATCATATTCTTGGTCATTGTCATCAACTTAGGTGCCTTTTATGGGATCACTTTGTGTATTCTCGGGGTCCCTAGAACATGTTTGCATGATTGTCAATAACACGTCAATAGGTTACTTGATATATATGGCTATTCTTTGAATCCCTTTTTGTAAGCCTTAAACTTTCTAGTCACTAAAAATATTCCGCTAGAACCCCTTTTGAGCTTGAAAAAGAATGGAATCTCTCACAAAGTGGGAGGTTATCTTAGACCACCATTCGCCTTCTTTTGTACCCGCATTGTCCTACCCTTTTAACCTATACACAAATTTAAATTTTTCTCACCTTTTCAAGAAAGTGAAACTAGGGAATGAATGGGGATATTTTGGGGGATGTTTTGAAAATTAAAGGATTGAGTGGAAAGTGGTCACGAAAAAAAAAAATGGGTCATGTTATGTAATGAAAAGAGGGGCTTGATAAAAAAAAAATAAAAAAAAAACAAATATTGAATGCACATTCTTCGTGATGTAATTGTGCAAAGCAAAAAAAAAAAAAAAAAAAAAAAATGAAAAAAATGAAAAAAATCGAGCCCTCTCTAATATCAAAGTGGAATTATATTTCAAGGTGGCCAAAGGAAGTAGCGGAATGTGCCCAACCCCATGTTGATGTATGAAAAAGTTTTAGTTTGTGGGTTGGCACATTGGAAAGTAATAAGGGTGAGTGGAGGATGTATTGTTAAAAGAAGACTTTCTAGTTTCACTTTCTTATTTTTCGTATGCCCTTACCTTCATTTGTAACCATGAACCTAGCCCTGCGATTTTTCGCACTTAACTGTTAGGCCATATTATTCTTTCAATATTGAGTAACCGGGTTGACAATCGTGTAAATATGCATATGAGTGTCCTTTTTGGGTTGTAATATCTATAACATATTGATTTAGAGCATCGCTTAGTGAATCCATAAACAATCTTAGGTTGTTGGCAATGACCTCCCATAATTCATTCATCATTCAGGCCGCGGTGGAAAATTGTGATTTTTATGCTTCAATGTGATTGTAATCCCATTACTGTGGTGGCATTTGTTGATTATGTGTGTTGGTGAGAATCTGAGACTTGTATGGCCAATGAATCATCTGTGATAGAACATCCCAAAAATAATTATTTTGTTTTATTATTAGTTAGAGTAGTTTTATTTTTGTTCTTTTAGTTTTGTTTTACTCGGGACGAGCAAAAGGTTAGTTTGTGGGTGTTTGATGGATGTGTATTTACCCATCCAAATGATGCACTTTTAGGCTTTCTTTGCGTTTGATTCCCGAGTTTTATGTATATTTGATGTGGTTTGTGAGTATTTTATGAGTACAGGGTATAGAGCTGATTAAAGGTGCATTTTATGGCTAAAAAGTGCAAAAGGAATAAAGTGGAGCGGAGCAGAGAAGAAATAAAAACTGAAATTACGAGCTCAAGGACTAAACTGGCATTTGGAAGCTTTTGGACTAAATTGGAAATATTGGAAAATTCAGGGACTGAACTGGGAATATGGAATTTTTGGACGAATTTAATTTCTAAAAATTCGTGGGTTAAAATGAAAAATAAAGTCTCAAAGAGCGAAGTGCAGAAGAAGTCATTAAAGCGATCAAAATGGACTTGGCAATTATGGAGACGAAACGAATAATTAATTGATACTAAATGTGGCCAAGGTGCTTTCTGCTTGGCCGAGGAAGGTGCAGGCCACTTGGGGCCAAGGCCGGCCACTGGAAGCCACTTGGGGCCAATATGGGCCAAGGTATTGCACGGCTACTCAAGCAAGGAAGGACGCGCTTGCCAGTGGCGGCCGCGCACCAAGGAAAAATTACGCACGAAGTCTCGGCCAACTACCGCGTCCGCGCTAAAAGTCACCGCGGCCGCTTCTTCCGACGTTCAAGAACAAGCAAGTAATTCTCGTGGGGCAGCTTCGTATTTTCCAGGACCTTGGTCGATTGATTTGCCCTAATTCTATATAAATATTGCAGCAGCCACGTGAAGAACATATTATGAATATTATTATTAGTTTTTATTTTCTTTTCTTGGAACAATTCCATTGAAGAAGGAAGATTAATTCATCAATCCAGGTTTTTATTTTTTTGTAAATTATGAGTAGCTAATTTATTAGATTTGTAGATTGGTCGAACCTTTACCGGATTTCTATGCAATAATATTTTTAATTCTTTCTATTTAATTCCTTCTAGTTCATCAATAGATTTTAATTTCTTGTTCTTAGATTTGAGACGTATGTTAAGATACGAACTCATCTTTGAATAATTGGGTATTTATCGAGCCATTAATTTGGGCGATTTATACATTGACCACTATTGATTGAATAATTTGATCTGTGCCGTAATAGAAGCGGATCAATATTAGGTTCTTTTATTCTTGTGTGCTTAATTTATTCTTGGGGTATTGTGGAACCGTAATAGAAACTGCAATATTAAAAGAGTATTTAGGATTGTAATCCGGCCACCTAACCGTGTCGATCCTAGCTAAAGTGAATGAACCCTAGAAGTTGAGTTAATGTTTCTTAAGTAAAATTTTGCATAGAATGATGGTGAAGTGAAATCCAATCTACGAATCTCTGCTCATAATCTGTTTTCTCGTCTAGTTAGTTTTTGTTATTTAATTTATGCTCTTAGTTTTAAATAAAAATTATAAACTTTGGTTACTCAATTCACTGCTTTTACTTTACTTGTTTACCAACGAGTCTCTGTGGATTCGACCCCTGCAATTGCATACTGCTACACCGGTAGTGAGTACACTTGCTCGGTTTTTATTACAAGAGGGAGTTTTCCTCCATCAGCTGGCAATAATAACTGACGAAAAAGCCGTTATGTCCCCCACCCTTTTCTATTCAGGTAAGGATTGGGATTAGGTATAAAAGGCTAAATCTTTTTCCTTTTTCAACTTTACAAACCCCAAATTCACAAATATCCAGCAAGAACAAAAGCAAGGCCAGTGATTTTCCAGCGCAATCGTGTTCTCGTTCGTCTTCGATTCCTTTCTTCTCCAAATTACTCTAAAGTACCCCTTAATTCCTCTGTATTTAGGCTCAATTTCAAGTTTTTCTTTCAATTTCTGCCATGGCTAGGACCTTTGGTTGTGAACCAGGTGTTAGATATCGGTACTGTTCTGCCAACCTTAGGGTTTACAAAAGAAAAGAGGGACCTTGGAAAGAGATGGCTAGGCAGGAATGTGTCTCCATTCTGAGTATGTGGGGTTTATGTTATGGCATTGTAGAGCTCCCAGGTAGAGAGAGTATAGGACATTTGGAGGTGGACGATCCACGGATTGTTTGCTTCCGTCTTTTCAATAAGCTGATAGACCACTTCATTATTTTTTATATCAAGACAAATAAACCTCCCTTCCCTAGGAATAGACTAGTATTCCCAGGGGAATCTAGGTTGCCCTTAGGTAATTCGGATGAGTCTTCTACTATGACTGATTCCCCTGTTTCTTCTTCTGTAGATATGGCAAATCAGGAACAGGCCGCTGGCTCTACCTCAGCGAGCTCCCAGTCTGGTAACATTGTCGATGCATTTTGCTCGACGGTCGTTCCAGGCCGCAATGAGCCGGGATACATGGCCCCCAGGCCGTTAATTGGGAGGAGGAGCGGAGAGTCAGGGATTGAGATCCTCCACAATTATTTTGAGGTCAACAAAGACGAATTCCTCTTAACCCATTTTACGGAGGCTCAAAGGAAAGCTCAGTCTTGGGCATACTGGGCTCTGAACTCTTCCCGGGTAGCTTTCTATTACGGCCAATTTGAAGCCGGGCTACGACTTCCTCTTGACCCTTTCCTCTGTGAATTCTTGGAATGTATGGCTGTCGTTCCCATGCAATTAGGAGCCAATACCGTGAGGGTCCTTGTATGTTTTGCTACGGTGTGCAGGTTTGTTGGGTACGAGCCGTGTATGCAGGTTTTTATAAGGTTCTTCAAGGTCGTCATGAATGACAAAACTTTAGGTATCAGTACCCCGGCTAAAGCTAAAGCCCTCAAGCTATTCGTTAATCTGTCAGACAAAGTGTCTGGGTGGAATGCCCACATGATCTTGGTCGAGAGTAAGAGAGGATGGGAATTTCCTTTGCCCGAGATGGGTACACGCCCAATGAAAGATGAGGACTACTGGGTCCCTGACTAGAGTGACGAGCTATACCGTAGGTTAGTGTTGGTGACTCGAAGGAGTACCATTAGCTGGGATACCTTAGGGTCGAACAAAGATTACTTCATCCAGACCGGTATGATGCTGGGTGGAGATGGGGAGGTAGCCCCCTTTACCTTGATCGTAAGGAGCCTTAGATACCCTGACTGGGTCACCCACGAGAGAGAGAGAGAGATTTGAGGTCCAATGCCACTATTGTAAAAGGACGCCCGGTCATTGCAGAACCCAAGGAGAACATTGTGGCGGTTAAGTGTTTATTCGTCTTGCTTCTTTTCCAAAGTAACTTCAAGAACAAATGTAGACTTGAATCTTTAAGGGATCTTTGGAAATCAATGTAACAAATATTTGTATCTAATTTCTAACAATCTATGATGAATATACTATGAAAATTCAGTATTTTTCGATGTCTAAGACTGAGTACAAGAGGTCTTTTTATAATGGGTAGGGAACTCTTCAAGAAGGTGCCTCCAAAAGGTGCCTTTTAAATCTGCAGACGCGACTTGCACGGCCGAGTCAAGGGAGTTGCACGGCCGTGCTCCCTTGGCGCCAGTTTTGAATTTGAGTTTGGACATCTTGCACGGCCGCTCCACTTTAAGCTGCACGGCCGCTCCGAAGACTAACACGGCCAATCAACTTTCAAGACACGGCCACTCTGAGCTTTGGGGCGAAAAAATGGCCTGAAAATGGCCAAGTGCACGGCCGCTCTGCGTTGGCTGCACGGCCGCTCCTTCTGATTTTTGGCTTGTGTGTTTGATTTGTTTGTTGCTCCTCCATGCCTTTGCTTTAAAGTGTCCAAGCATCTTTTTGATCATAATAGATTCCAAAAACCTGTCTAAAATGCATGAACTATACCAAAAACCGTAAAATCTAATAAATATGAAAAAGGAACTAAAAATATACTAAAATGAGATGAAAATGATTATTTAACTAAGTAAAAGTATATAAAACCTTAGGATAAATGACTATATAATAGTCACTTATCAAACTCCCCCCACACTTAAGCTCTTGCTTGTCCCCAAGCAAGTTTAGGATGAAAACATGGAGAGGGAGAAAAGAAAAAAGAAAATAAGATTGATCCCTCAGAAATATAGTAGCAAGCCCTAATTACCTTTTGGATATTGCCTTCACCTTTCTAATCATATTTTATATACCTTTAAAAATTATTAGAAAGAAGCATTTTGGGGATACTTTAAAGGAATAATTTTTAAGACAATAACCTAATATAACATATATAGAATTTGATCAAGTAAAGCATGCTAGAAAGATAAATCTTAGATCAATTACTTGGTAAAAGAGAAACTTTCACTCTTTAGAGTGATTTTTGAGAAAATGAATTTATTACTTTAAAATGTACAAAGGGAAGTATAAACACTTATTCACAAACTAGAAGTTTCCATAGAATTTGATTGCATTTTTAAATCACAAGAGTGAAAATGGATGATGATAGTGGAAAAACCTCATCAAGGTTTCAACAATTTTATCTTATTTTTGCACGTGTTATATTTTTGCAAAAGACCTTAGTTATTTTTTATCCTTTCAAGTAGGAGACATTGTGGCTGCGAACCCCATGTTCCTAATACTTAGATCAAGAATACTTTGGATATTACTCCCGTTTGACAAGGAAGCATCGTCGCAGCGAACGTCGTGCTCCGAGTTACTTAGGAAAAAATAGATTTCTTTTTGCTTTTTAAGATTTGGTGACTAAGTCACTCTTTTAGCAATAAGATAAAAATGCCTAACCTTGATTTGATTTAGTGGAAATGGAAAGATAGAATTATGATGAAGAGGTGTGATTCAAGGGATGCAAAACAAAGTGGATGCTTCTAATAAGGGAATAAGCATTTAATAGAATTTAAAATGTACAATTTTAAAGAAATATTTTCAAAATTTTTTATAAGAATAACCAAGTGTATAAATATGATCAATAAAGATTCCTTCTAATCAAATGTTTTTTTCTTGATAAAACCCTATATTTTGTTATACTAACTTATGAGGCTTTTAATTTATTTCCTAAAAATATCCCTATATTTTTCTTCTTATTAATTTCTAAGTTTATAGAAAATATGAGAGGAGAGTTAAAGGCATTATTCTAGGGCAAATAGCAAGCATAAGGAATAATAATATGGATCATCATATGGATTTTTTTTTTATATATATATACACTAAACATGCATAAAAAGAAATGAAAATGCAACTAAGTTAAAAAAGAAAAATTATACTAGAAAGCAAGTAAATTTAAACTAAAAAGCAAGTAAAATAAAGATAGACACTACAAGAAAGGAGGATATTTACGGCGCTCACTTACGGCGGTGGACACGCGTCCGCCGTATATATTATATATATACGGCGGTTGTGCATACCGTCGTATATAACTAATATATACGGCGGACTAGGCCGCCGTAAATAAGTAATGTACGTACATTTGGCATGTACGTATATGAGATAGAAGTTATATACGGCGGTATATCAGTAGCCGCCGTATATAGGTACTTATTATCGGCGGCTCATACGCGTCCGCCGTAATAATACTCATTATTTACGGCGGTGTACAATATCCGCCGTAAATGTTATTAAATACCGGGAAACCCAAATTTCCCTATTCAGTTTTGCGGTAATCTCTATCTCAGTCTCTCTTTCTCTCCTCCATAGCTAGGGCACGAATTTCCGACGCCGGTGACCAAATCAGCAGGTAGGTATAGCGTATTTACTTTTAATTTTTGGTTTTTTTTATTCTTGGTGTGGTGTTGTTGAGCGTTGATTTCTTCGATCTCTATATCTCAGTCTCTCTTTCTCTCCTCTATAGCGTATCTCAGTCTCTCTTTCTCTCCTCCAGCCAGGAAAATTGAGCGTTGATTTCTTCGATCAACAACAATCAGGTATACATTTCTTTCCCCTTTTCTAATTTACTTTTAATTTCTGGGTTTTTTTGTTCTTGGTGTTGTGAGTTGTTGTTGATGTTGCTGTTGTTGTTGTTGGTATTGCTTCAGTCTCTGTTTGAACTGAAGCAACTGTTAAGTGTTATTCTTGATTTCATTCTTTAAATTTCGTGCACACTTATATAATCATGAAAGTCTTATCTAGTTCATGTCAGTTAATAAGCTATGAATTGAAGCTATTGTGTTTCAAAGTTCTTGTTGTATTATAGTGCTCTAATTTATTAACATTATGGCTCCTGTTAATATGCTTCCATGCTTATGTTTGAACTGGCTCATTTGGAATGCTGTTAGAGTAGGTTTACTTCCTTGGGAATGAGCAGTTCTAAATTATCTGGCAGATTTGGTAGTTGAAAGTGAGTGTTGGTAATGGATAAATTCTAGATATGTGATTAAGCTCGTGTAATCATATTGAATGTGATTACTTGACATCAGAATGTGTACAAGCTAATGCACATGACGATCGTGGATGAACTAAAAGTCTCAAAAAGTTGAATGCTGATTCCACGGTTCCCAAGCAAGTGTGTCAATTCCGATCAGAGACATGTCAATTTCGATCAGAGACATTGCAAAAGAGAATCCTCTTTCCCTTTCCAAAAAGTGTTTCTAAACAAATTGTATTCAGTCCCTTTTTGGTTTTGAGATAGAAAATGAAACCACTTCCATCGATTTAATCTACTTGAGATTAATTTGAGGATGTTAAAGGAAACGCCAAATACCTTCTTCAAACCTTTGTATCGGACACTTACGCTAGGACGGAGGAACTACATTGTTTTGAGCAAGCCACAGATAATCTTGACTATACTAAACTTTGTTACATTGTTTTGGTTTATAGTATTTTGTAATGTAAATCTAAATAATATTATCATTGCTCTGTTTAGGGGACAGTTAACGGTATAACTCTTTTCATGTTTAGTCTGTCCACGCACACGCCCTAACTTGATAAAGCACATAAACTTTTTAGCAATCTAGATGTTGTTTTGCACATCAACCTAGTTCCTTAAATTAGCTTCTCAATTAGGGGGGGGAGGCTTGTGAGAGAGAACGAATGAATGTTGTCATGGGGTTATACTATATCATGGGCCCAAGCTCGACTAATAGGCTAGGCTTCAACAATGTATATTATCTATATCGAGCCAAAAGTTGTACATATTTAGACTATGTTTGTTTATGAGTTTATTTTTATTCTAAAATTTGTGTCTCTCGGTCTTATATATAGGTTGTATTTTAACGTTAAAAATATCAAGTCAAGTCATATATGGACAAAAGTTGGATTGATTTGGGTAATCGAATTTCAAATGAGTATATGTCTGGGGTTGACAACTTTCTTGATTTTGCATTCTCAAAAAAGTCTGTTGGTGTTAAAGAAATATATTGTCCTTGTAAAAAATGCGCAAATCGTTACCAAAAAGACCGTGCAACCGTGAAATCACATTGTATTGAAGTGGGATTTCAAAAAGATTACAAGAATTGGATTAGGCACGGGGAAGAGTACATTTCGGCTGTATTGGAGACGGTGTCATCCGTCAGAGCAGATTTTGAAAGGCAACTTCAAGAGCAACGCCAACAAAATGAGGAGCAACGCCAACAGTTTCAACAACAAATTGATGATTTGAAACGTTGTTTTATGGAACAACGTGGAAAAGACGGTAATGAAAAGGTGGTGATATGTTTCTCAAAGTTGTGGATTTTAGACATTGATTGAGTTTTGGATACATTCAACAACTAACTTTTTTGTATAATGATTATTATGTTTGGTTATTATGTTTGGATATATTCAACATTAATTTTGTGTTAATGGTTATTATGTAGATTGTAAACATTAATTGCGGGTGTATTTTTGGTTATATACAGGTTGCATTTGTGTGTGTACATGTTGAATTTGGTTTTTGCGAATGTATTTTTGGGGAAAGTGAATTATACAGGGCTGGAGGGAAAAAAATAGGCTTATTTACGGCGGAACCCTTCATCCGCCGTAAATAAAGGCCTAGATGACTTGTGCCCAAAGGGGGGACGAGGGAACCTGGAGGGGGTACAAATGGGACGACTCGTGCCGTGATGGACGACTCGTCTCTAACAAGTCATTTACGGCGGTGACCACATCCGACGTATAAAATGGGCATGGATGACTCGTCCCCAAAAGGGGGACGAGGGAACCTGGTGGGGGTGCAATTGGGACGACTTGTGACGCAGCGGACGACTCGTCTCTTATTTACGGCGGTTACACCTACCGCCGTATAAAGATTACTCAAATATGCCAGTAATATACGTATGTATTTCATTTATATATGGCGGTGGTATTTCCGCCGTAAATACTATATACGGCGGGATATCTGCCGTAAATACTATATACGGCGATGTTTTATACGGTGGACTATATACGGCGGCTAGTCCGCCGTAAATAGTATATACGGCGGGGCGCGTTTTATATACGGCGGATTTTAACCGCCGTATATAAGCCTCTTTCTTGTAGTGAGATATACCCCCCCCCACACTTGAAATGAACATTGTCCTCAATGTTTCAAGGACAAAGAGTAAAAAGATAAGCATGCGGTGGTAAACAAAATTATGATAAACAGTAATATAATCCATCGGTTTACTATTCCGATGATGCTTGTTTAAGGTCATAAGCTCGACCCTTTTCTATCAGTAACAATGGACGGTGAGTGGTATTGTAATGGTCTCTTATCCTTAACAACTCGCTATTCCTTGCCCTTTGGCGTGATCGAGCTCTTATGATTGGTGCATACGCGATATCCTGGTGTGCCTTTTTTCTTAGGCCCCCTACCCTTTAATTTTTCAACTTTATTAGGCTGTTTAGGGTGCACATTTTTCACCTCTATGATCTAAGGGCTTTTTAATTATTATTTTTGAGTCCTTGGCTTGCGATTTTTCACCCTTTTTGCTATCATTTTCAGGAGTGTCAATTTTATGGCACGGTTTCTTGAGATTTAAGTTTTTAAATTCAACCTTCTTATTTCCAATATTTAGAGAAAGAGTGCCATTCTTTACATCTATTATTGGACCAGCGGTGGCAAGAAAAGGTCTTTCGAGAATGATTGGAATTTGGTGATCTTCCTCCATCTCAAGGACTACAAAGTCGACCGGGATAATCAATTTCCCGATTTGACAAGGTACATCTTCCATAATACCCACCGGGTATTTAATGGAGCGATCCGCTAGTTGGAGAGAAATAGTGGTGGGTTTCATTTTTTCCACACCTAGTTTCTTACCTACCGAAAGCGGAATGAGGCTCACACTTGCCCCAAGATCTAACAAAGCATTATCAACATTGTATTTACCTATTTTGCAAGGAATAGAGAAAGTGCCGGGATCTTTTAATTTAGGAGGAAGTTCTCTTTGTAAAATGGCACTAACTTCTTCTGTTAAAACGACAGTCTCATGCTCCTCAAGTTTCCTCTTATTTGCAAGAATATCCTTTAAGAACTTAGCATAAGACGGCATTTGTTGAAGGGCATCGGTAAAAGGTATGTTGATATAAATAGATTTTAAGATTTCTAAAAATTTTGCAAATTGTTTGTCGAGTTTAGCTCTTACCAACTTTTGAGGGTATGGTATTGGAGGGTCAAAATTTCTAGAAATCTTAGGGGATTCTGTCCCATTTTCAACATCTTCATTAGTCTCAACCATCGGTGGGGTTGAACTAACGTTCTCCTTACTCGGTTTGATATTTTCCTTAGGAAGGGGATCTACAATTTCTTTTCCACTCCTAGTTTCTATCGCACTAACATGCTCGTCGGGCCTTTGCGATTGACCGGGAAAACTCCCTTGTGGTCTATGCGAGGAGCCGGCTTGTTGAGCTTGTTGATTTTCAAGCATTTTATTGTGGGCGGCTAAAATATCAAACCTAGCATTCAACGACTTAATGGATTCCCTTAACTCATTATTGGTCTTTTCTTGTTCGTTCTTATTTTCAACAATAAAATCCATAATAAGATCCAATTTAGACTTAGGGGGAGGGAAAGCACTAGGATTGCCATTGAAATTCTTTTGTGTGAATCCCGGTGGTTGGGTAGAAGATTGCGGGTTTAAAATATTGTTATTCTTATAGGAAAAATTAGGGTGACTTCTCCATTCGGGATTGTATGTGTTTGAATACATACCACCATTTTCCCCATAAGAATTAACAAAATTTACTTGATCACTAGAAGTAGTGTCAAGCAATTCACAACATTCTGTACTATGTGAGACCCACATAGTTCACAAACAACATTAATGTTGGCCACGGGATTTACATTAAAGTTTTCAAACTTTTTAAGAAGCATATCAACTTTAGAATACAAGGTAGTAATGACATCAATATTGTACTTACCTGAAATTCCCTGCGGTTGTTCCCTCTCATTGAACCATTGATAGTGATTTAGGGCTATGTTCTCTATCAAGTCATATGCTTCATCCACCGTCTTATTCATTAGTACACCTCCTGCGGCGGCATCAATTGTCTCCCTTATTCTATATGTGAGACCATTATAGAAAGTGTGCACAATTAACCACTTTTCAAGCCCGTGGTGAGGGCACATCCTTAGGAGCTCTTTGAATCGCTCTCAAGCATCATACAGTGATTCGCTTTCTGTTTGGCTAAAATTTGTAATCTTCGTCCGAATTTGAGCGGTCTTGCTCGGAGGGAAGAAACGTCCAAGGAATGCTTCTTGAATTTGGTCCCAAGTTGTAAAAGAGTTGGGTGGGACTGAAATTAACCACTGTTTCGCCTTATCCTTTAATGAGAAAGGAAAAAGGCACATCCGAATTGCTTTCGGGGTAACATTCTGAATACGTGTGGTATCACAGTATTCCAAGAATGTTTGGACGTGGAGATAAGGATCTTCGAAAGTAGTGCCGCTATATTGGTTATTCATAACCATATGCAAAAGTTGCGGCTTTATCTCAAAGTGTGCCACTCCGGCATTTGGCACAACTATAGGGGATCTAGTTTCCGGGGTACTTGGATTCACAAAGTCCCGTAGGGTCCTAGTTGGCGTTTGTGGCTCTCCTTCCGCCATATGCTTGCTTAGTGTCTCCTTGAATTTCCTTAATCTTTCGTGAAAGCTTCGTTCGGGTTCTGGATCAAAATTGTCAAAGAATGTCCGAGCCCGTTTCATACACTATAAGAAAAACGCTCAAAGAGAGATTAAACATAACAATTTATCGGAAGTAAAGACAAAAATATAGAAACAAAAATTATGTAGTAAAGACAAAAACTAAAAGTAAACCGTTGTCCCCGGCAACGGTGCCAAAAACTTGTTGGGTCGAAACCTAACGGTTTATTTAATATCCGCAAGCGCACGGGCTATTGCAATATAGCGGGTGCAAGTACGGATCGATTCCACAGAGACAGGGTTTACTTAGGAATTATTTTGTCTTTATTAAAATTATAGAATAGTTTGGGGGAGATAAAGATTAGTTTGGGAAATAGAAAGAAACATATACAGAAAATACTTTAAAAACTTTATAAACGAAGCATTCTCGGGATTGAAAATCATACACATAATTTGTTCATCAAATAGTCATTTTCTTAGGAAATAAAGGTTTTCATAAAAATCAAGGATGGTACGTTAGGCCTACACTACTTCAGGTTAAGGCAGTAGCGTTTGTATTCTTCACTAATTATGTCCTAACTGTTTGAGATTTCCGTTTATGGTGCTCCAGCCCTGTCACAAACGGGCATTCCGGCTTATCTCTAGCTGACCATAATTAGTAAGAATCTACTAAGAACGAGAGTCAACATACTTTCCATTAAAGGAACATCCCTAGGCCGTTGAACTACTTTCGTGATCAATGGAACCTAGTTTCTTTATATGGTTCAGTCAATCGAGATTCTCCGCTAGGTCCTTCTCTCAATTAACTAAATCATACAAGTTGGACGTCTCCAAAATGTAAGACATTTAGAGATTAATATAAAGAAATTGTTTAGATGAAGATAGAGGACAATACTTTCACATTTTAATATGATGAACGGTTATGCTTTGAGTTTCCAACCCCAAGAACAAGGGGGATTACTCACTAGCCATGTAAAACAGATAAGCAATTATAATAAAGAATAGAGTAAGAGAAACTTATGATGAAATAGAAGATGAATGACTGGAAATAATGCTTCACTTTATTGCTTCTTTTCCAAAGTAACTTCAAGAACAAATGTAGACTTGAATCTTCAAGGGATCTTTGGAAATCAATCACTACCAGAAAAAGGTCATTTAGCGACGGAAATTTCCGCCGCTAAAATTAAATTTCCGTCGCTAAAAATAATTACCGGCGAAAAAATTCCGTCGGTGGTCCGCCGCTACCAACCCGTCGCAGTGCTCCAACGGGTCAATTTCCGCTGGTATTTTTTTACTTTACCGACGAAATATATTTCCGCCGGTGAATTAATGGTTACAGCGACGGAAAATTTCGCTGCTAAATTAATTTAATTTAATTAAATTTTCATTTCAGCGGCGGAAATTTCCGTCGCTGTAATAAAAATTAATTTAATTAAATTAATTTCAGCGGCGGAAATTTCATTTTATTATCAGCAACGGAATATTTCCGTCGCTGATAAATAAAAAAATATTAACTTATCAGCGGCGAAAATATTCCGTCGGTGTTTAATCAAAAAAAAAAAAAAAACATTTAATTTCACCGTCGGAATATTTCCGACGCTGATAAATTAAAAAAAATTAATTATTCAGCGGCGGAAATATTCCGTCGGTGTAATATTCCAAAAAAAAATAAAAAATATTTTAATTTCACCGTCGGAATATTTCCGACGCTGTTAGATAAAAAAAATAAAAAATGATATATTTCCACCGTCGGAATAATTCCGTCGCTGATAAAGATTTAGCGACGGAATATTCCGTCGGTAAATCAATCGCGAAAATAGTGGCGGTAATTAAACGAATATTCGAGGAATATTCGTTTTAGCGGCGGAATTTAGCGGCGGAATTAAATTCCGTCGCTAAATTTGACACCAAAATAATTCCGACGCTAAAGCTTATATTCCGCCGCTATTTAGCGACGGAATGAGTCCGTCGCTGATAATTCCGTCGCTAAAACACCTTTTTCTGGTAGTGAATGTAACAAGTATTTGTATCTAATTTCTAACAATCTATGATGAATATACTATGAAAATTCAGTATTTTTCGATGTCTAAGACTGAGTACAAGAGGTCTTTTTATAATGGGGAGGGAACTCTTCAAGAAGGTGCCTCCAAAAGGTGCCTTTTAAATCTGCAGACGCGACTTGCACGGCCGAGTCAAGGGAGTTGCACGGCCGTGCTCCCTTGGCGCCAGTTTTGAATTTGAGTTTGGACATCTTGCACGGCCGCTCCACTTTAAGCTGCACGGCCGCTCCGAAGACTAACACGGCCAATCAACTTTCAAGACACGGCCACTCTGAGCTTTAGGGCCAAAAATGGCCTGAAAATGGCCAAGTGCACGGCCGCTCTGCGTTGGCTGCACGACCGCTCCTTCTGATTTTTGGCTTGTGTGTTTGATTTGTTTGTTGCTCCTCCATGCCTTTGCTTTAAAGTGTCCAAGAATCTTTTTGATCATAATAGATTCCAAAAACCTGTCTAAAATGCATGAACTTTACCAAAAAGCGTAAAATCTAATAAATATGAAAAAGAAACTAAAAATATACTAAAATGAGATGAAAATGGTAATTTAACTAAGTAAAAGTATATAAAAACTTAGGATAAATGACTATATAATAGTCACTTATCAGGGAGTTACTTCTCTTCTTTCCCGGCGGGATTTTGATCGTTCTCCCCTTGGTGGCGACCTACGCCTATTCCTTTCAACCTCATCTTGCCTCCTTAGTGCGGATTCAGCCTCTTGTTCCCTTTGTTGGTTGAGCCTATCCCTTAGGTCGCCCGTGGGGTCTATTGATATGTGGGAAGGGTCAGGCCTTCCATTTCTTCTTTCTCCGTTGGACGGCATGGGACCTCCATTGGCTTGTCTATGAGAAGTGATGGATGGGGCCATTCTCTGAGACCTTCTGTCGTCCTTGTTGGGAGACTCAGGCATGTCGAGCAGCTATTCATGTACCTCGAGCAAGCTTTGCAACAATCTAGCTCGCTCTAGAAGAAAATCTTTCCTAGTGAGGTGAGTAGTTGAGGGACCTGCGTTGTCGCCTGCAACTGTTCGACCCATTTGGACTCGCTTTGGTTGCTGGCTCTCCCCTTGGTCGGGCATAGGCCTTTTCTGGCTTCTATTATCCTGCAAGCCCGTACCATCAGCCACGCTATTGGAGCGGGTGGCTCTTCTAGTGGGGCGTCCCGGCTGAGGAGGAGGCAAATTAGTGTTGCGATTTCCGGCACCAGCGTCCGTGTTTCTACCAACGTTTTCGAGGTCATATTCATTGGAGGGGGAAGCAGTGCGTCCATCAGATACCATTGTTAGTGGTTTGAGTAGAGTTTCAAGGTCTAGCGTCTCGTTCCCGGCAATGAAATCAAACTGATGATGCAGGAAACGTGTGGATCAGCCTTCGTCCAGCAATTAGGTTGATCTCCAGCTATGTAGACCTGAAAACACGAACACACGACTAGCCGGGATGGTCTCCGGCTAAGACCCTCCGGCGTGATGATGAGATAGATTGTATTTTGCTTATAAACTGAACTTGAATTATGTAAAAAATACTCAAGATAGGAAATAATACATTACTTTGAACGTTGGATGTTGTTAGGTATTTATAGTGATGATTTAGGATCATGTTGAATCTCTATAATCATGGAGATATTGTAGGCATAATGGTCTCCGTGATTGTAGGAGACGGTTATGGAAAGAGTTGTAGGTCGACGTACGCCTCTGTAGGTCGGGGTCGTATGAATAATCAAGGTTGGCCTGACTTCGTGGCTTGGCTTGGTATGAATTGCACAAGTTGATGATCGTATGTCGGACAAAGCTAGGTTGGGATCAATGATAACCAGACAATAAGCTAGGTCAATAATGGGCCGTTGATGTTGCAGTAGTTGGGCCGGCCCGTTGGATAATACGGTATGAATAGTGTATGAAAGGTTGGGTTTAGCTCGTTACTTTTATTTCGTTCAACTTTATTATTTTGAATAGTCTCCGCTCGGGTGAAACAGAGAAAAAAGAAAATAAGCCTCGGACGGATGGAGTATAAAAGAAAATAAGTCTCCTTGGGAGGGATGGAGTATAGGACAAAGTGAGTAACCTTTTAAACATTGAAGTAATATTTTCTAGTACACTTAATCTAATTTCTTATTTAAAAATATTTTATGTATTAAGTATTGTAGTTGATTTATTCTCTTGAAACATTTATTTTAAGTGAGAAATTCATACTCAAATTCAAAAAAAAAAAAAATTACTAGTATCAACTTTGATCAGCTAAATTACCTTTTAAGTCAATCAAATTTTTATCAATCATTAATTGAAAAAGTGAAAATTGTATCAAAATCATAAGCTCATGTGGAAAAAAGGAGCGGTTCTGATCCCTCAAACAAGCCCAAGCAAACTTGTTATTGTACAATATTGGACAGAAAAGATACATATGTGCTTTAAGTTATTGTATCTTGATGTACAAAGTGTTGTACAGTATAATACCTTAAAGAACATTACCACTGTTTATATTTTCACAAAAAAAAAAAAAAAAACTTGCTGTCTGTCTATACATCATTTTCCTTGATGAACCACAATAAATGTAAAAACCAGTGTCAGAAAAATAAAATGCATGATGCCTGCTATTAATGTGAGTTCTGAAAGACTCACAAAGTCCCAAAACGAACAAGCGTAGCGTCGCGTCTGCCTTATTGACAAAATAGATACGTTCATCAAACTACTGAAAATAATGGTAGGATGATTTTTACATCCTCAAACACACTGAAACAACAAAAGTTATCACAGCGATGTATCTAGAAGAAGTCAAAGTTTAATACAGTCAACTCTCCTCTTAATGTCTGGAGTATTTTCTACATTTTTATTCCCACACAAAAAGCACCAGAAGAGACTTTTTATCCCCTACAAAATAGAAAAATCAAGCAACAATTAGTATTGCAAACAGTGAGTGGCTAACCTTTATAGTAACAAACTGCAGTATCAACTATGCACTCCGCCTGGAAATCTATAACGCTCTAGAAGGCAGATCAAAGAACCATAGAAAAAAAATACATGCAACACCAAAAAACAACTGGCTCGTGAAAACAAACAAAGATGAGGAAGCATGATTTAAGAAAGACCTGATTCAAGCAGCAGCCTCAAGTAATTCCCTGTCAGCACGCTCCCTGATCCTCTTCTCAAGCTCTGGCCTAAAGTGCCTAATAAGACCTTGAACAGGCCAAGCAGCAGCATCACCCAATGCACAGATGGTGTGCCCTTCAATCTGCTTAGTAACCTCCTGAAGCATGTCAATCTCCTCCAACTTTGCATTCCCAACCTTCATTCTTTCCATGATCATCCAAAGCCATCCTGTTCCCTCCCTGCAAGGTGTACACTGACCACAACTCTCGTGCTTGTAGAAGTAAGAAAGCCTTGCAATTGCATCAACAACATCAGTTGACTTGTCCATCACGATAACAGCTGCTGTTCCTAATCCTGATTGGACAGCCTTGAGAGCATCGAAATCCATGAGCACATCCTCACATATATCCTTTGGAAGCAATGGTACTGAAGAACCTCCAGGAATTACTGCAAGTAAATTGTCCCATCCACCTCTAACACCACCACAGTGCCTCTCTAATAGCTCCTTTAATGGTATACTCATCTCCTCTTCGACAGTGCAAGGCTTGTTCACATGACCTGATATGCAAAATAATTTTGTCCCTGAGTTGTTCTTCCTGCCAAAACTCGAAAACCACTCTGGTCCACGCCTTAAAATGGTAGGCGAAAAAGCTACTGTTTCTACATTTGTAACAGTTGTGGGACAGCCATATAACCCAGCGTTAGCTGGGAAAGGAGGTTTCAATCTTGGTTTTCCTTGTTTACCCTCAAGGCTCTCCAGAAGAGCCGTCTCTTCACCACAAATATAAGCACCAGCACCAAAATGGATATGCACATCAAAATCATAACCTGATCCATATGCGTTCTTCCCCAATAATCCAGCTGCATAAGCTTCTCTCCTTGCCTTCTCAAGGTTCAGGCTTTCATTCACATATTCACCCCTAATGTAGATATAGGCAGCGCTGGCTCTCATTCCCACTCCAGCAATCAGGCAACCCTCCAATAGTTTGTGTGGATCATGACGCATTATTTCCCTATCTTTGCAGGTTCCAGGTTCACTTTCATCAGCATTAACAACAAGATAGGAAGGACGGCCATCAGATACCTTTGGCATGAATGACCATTTCAGGCCTGAAGGAAAACCAGCACCACCACGTCCGCGAAGGCCAGACTTCTTCATTTCATTTATTATCCAATCAGTGCCCTTGAGAACTAGGTCTTTAGTTCTGTGCCAATCACCTCTTTTCATGGCACCTTTGAGGAAGGGGTCATGCAAACCATAAAGATTTGTGAAAATGCGATCTTCATCTTTCAAGCCACCAAAATGAGTTTTCTCAGGAGGTGGGGGAGGTGGAGGGGGCTGTGGGGTAGTAGCAGTCGTTGCTGACTGAGTGCTGAATAATCTACTGCTTACCCCCAAACTCTCATAGTGACGGCGAAGTAAAGCACTTCTTTGCAGAGAAAGAATGCCCTTAATGGGTGCCTTCCACGAAATTGCAAATCAACATTCCAGGTCAGATAAATAACAAATTCATAACTGAGTTTTCTGAAGAGATAAGTGCTCACTTATGCAGCCATTAATTAACAGAAACAAAATGCAAATGCAAGACCTTCCCTTGATCAGAAAGAGGATGTGGGGAGCCGTGATTAACTATCACATTCAAGAAAAAGAGGAAAGTAATCTCGGGACCCATGATTCCATTTACCTAAACCATCTATAGACACATTACATATTCAAAACCTTCACCATACAATCACCAGTGGCCTTATAGTGCTATGCAGATTGGAAGGCACAAGATGCTGACACCATTTAAGACTATATGCAAAACCATGCATTCTGATAATAATAATTCCATGATAGCTTTCGTACTTTGTATACTATAGTAAGTGCTAATAACATACAAGGTAATGCTTCCTCCATTCCACTCAAAGATAACTCATCCGAAAAGTAAAACACTTAAAATCATACATCATGAGAAATCCAAGCTAAATAACTTGACTAGGACATTTTAAAGAAAAACATAGGCTCCCTAAGCAAATGAAGGTGGTGTTATACAATTCGAAAGATCAGAATAATAAGGTGGTAATGGTGATATTACACAGCAGTAAATTATGTTTACTCAATCTCCAGACAGGTAGTGACCTAACTACAAAAGTAGCCTTCTGTGGGTTACAACTGAACATGAAATCCTCAAGAGTAGGACTTACAGATATCCATATTATCCACCCACATCTCTCCTAATTCCACTCAAATATAACTCATCCGAAAAGTAAAACACTTAAAATCATACATCATGAGAAAATCTAAGCTAAATAACTTGACTGGGACATTTTAAAGAAAAACATAGGCTCCCTAAGCAAATGAAGGTGACGTTATACAATTCGAAAGATATGAATAATAAGGTGGTAATGGTGATATTACACAGCAGTAAATTATGTTTACTCAATCTCCAGCCAGGTAGTAACCTAACTACAAAAGTAGCCTTTTGTGGGTTCCAACTGAATTTGAAATCCTCATGAGTAGGACTTACAGATATTCATATTATCCACCCACATCTCTCCTAATTCAACACACAAGCTGTACCAAAAGGATGAAACCTAGCAACCCCCAAAAGTTGGTATCCAAGTTCCTTAATTTGAATTCCCTAATTTAAATGTAGTGTACAGGTGTCTTACATGTATTCTTATTTTTGACTTAGCACCAAAGTCAATACAAGATGGCAACGGGTGTGGTAGTTGGACACCTAAATCTAGTGTAAAATCTAACTTTCTTTTGGCAAGTTTGATAACCATATCCGGTCGTCCAACTGAGTCCAAGGAACATACAATCTTCTTCCAAAGTCATCCCCCAACAATTCAAGTATCATCTCAACTCTCTCCTCTCAATAATTATATCTGCAAAAATTCATATCTTTCCAGTTACTCCACCAATAGTCCCCAAAATACAATTTTACGATATCCATAAGTGAATGTACAAGAAATTCCGGAGGCAGGGGACCTTCAATTTGAAACAAAGCACGGAGATTGGATAACAATGCTCCAAAACATATCAGCATAATCACCCATAATTGGAACACACATACATACACAAAGTCAACAGAAAAAGAGGGAGAGATAATGAAAAATAGAATAAAATAAATTGAATTCTAGGGTTCCTTCAATTGTTTCAATCATTTTCTCCTCATGATTCGATGTAGCTGAGCTGCTTAGATCCATAACAAAATAGATAGAAGTTTCAATTTGATTACAGAATCAAATAAACAACAAAACAAACTAACAAACAATGGATCTATGAACAAGCTGTTGATTCATTTCAATGCGAACATACACATATGAACATCATAGATTCAATTTAAAGAGCGCAAGTCGATAAAACAAAAAAGAGTGAAGATTACGCGTACCATATGTTCGACGAAATGTTGAAGAATGATTAGATTACAGAATCGGCAAGTCAGCTGATCATCAGGTGAAGATTTTGAAGAAGCCGAGAGCGAGAAGGCTAAGAGAAGCTACTGTGTTGGAGTTTTAGGCCATAAGTTTTGTGACCATTAGCAGAACACGTGGACCTTGGCCCATTCACTTCTTTTGGTTGCCGACCCAGGCCTGGCCGACTTTGGCCCTTCTGTAACATTTTCAGGCCCGTTCTTGTTATTGCCTTGTTAGTACAAAAATACTCCCTCCGACCCCGTAGAAGCTTCCATTTTGTCATTTTGGGTATCCCGTTAAAAGTTTTCACTTTCTTTTTTTGGCAAAGAATCTTTACTATTTCCTTCACTCATTTTCTCTCCTACATTATTTTAATACTCACAACACCATTATAATTTACTATTTCCTCCACTCATTCTTTCTCCTATTTTCAAATTACACTCGCAACATTTTTTCTTCCCACCCATTTTCTTAATTTGCGTGCAATGAAAAAAATGGATAGCTTATGTTGGGACGGAGGGAGTATGCGTTAGTACTAATCACAAAAGTCGATATAACAAGTTTATTGATACGGTTGGTACTTGATTTATTTTTAGATTTTTGGTCTATTATAAAGAGCAACACATAATAACATAAAAAAAGGTCTCAAAACACAAATTATTAAGTCTTGAAACTATAGAAAAGTAGTTTCGACGCTAATATCAGATTGATTTCCCGCAATAAATGAGACTTGTCTTTTCGGGCCAAATCAAAGATTTGGGGCAATTAAGCTTCGGAGAAAAATCATTTCCTAGCTCTTTCATATAGGAAGAGTGAGACTATAGTTGCTTTCCAATTTTGCTTGCTCCTATATAGCTTAGGTGGGTCCTCTAAGAATGCCAACTTATCTCGATGGAATTCTTTCACTCACCTATCCTGACCGAAATATTGACCCTAAGGAAATCTTTCCCCTTTTTCCTGATGGTCCGGGGAAAACGCTAAATTGAAGTCGGTTGGTACAAATCCGAAAACCACAAGCTGAAAATATTGATATTGACATGCTAATCTCTCTTTTTGTGCTACTCCTAGACAGAGCTGTCAAAATCGAGTCCGGCCCATAGGCCCGATTCAGTCCACCTGATTTTTTAAGGGCCTGAGCCTCAAATTAGAATGCCCGAAAAAAACCGGGCCTCTTTGGCCCGAACATGAAAAGCTCGGAAAAGCTCGACCCGACCCGACCAGACCAAACAGTTGACAAAGTCAACACACTTAAACTTAATTAAAAAAATAAAAATTAAAAACTAAAACCTAAAAACTATAAAACCCTATCTATCTATTGCAGACACAGACTATCGGCATTAGGCGCTCACTCAGTCTCTCTCTTCTTCGATCTCTCCTTCTCGCCGGTCTCTCTCTTCTCACCGCCGCCGGCCTCTATCAGACCGCCGCCGCCTCCATAACCATGTCGTCGCAGCCCACACCACAGGTACCCTTACTACGGCTCTCTCTCTCTCTCTCTCTCTCTCTCTCTCTCTCTCAAATCAACTCACCACTCACCTAGAGATTTCTAGGGTTCATAATTATACATCTCAAGCAGCTGTCTTGATTTCTAGGGAAATTTTTGATGCTATTACTTCTGATTTTACTTCATAGTTTGTTGTCTGTCTACTTATTTTGCTGTCTTGATTGCTCATTTTACCTCAATTTATGAATTTTGATTTGGGTTTATGTGGGTGTAACTGTGTAACAGACTAACAGTGTAACTTGTGCAAGTATTACTTGGGTTTATGTGGGTGTAACTGTGTAACAGACTAACAGTGCAACTTGTGTAAGTATTACTTGGCCCGAAGGCCCAGAGGCCCAATGTTCACATGGGTCGAACTTGACTTTTACTAGGCCCACTAATGTTTAGGCCCGGCCTAGCTCGGCCCGTCATTAAGTGAAACCCGGTGGGCTTGGGCCGGGCCGGCCCGTTTGACATCACTACTCCTAGTAGACAAAAAAAATAGAGCCAAGGACCCTAAGACTCCTAAGTGAGATCACAAACCCATAAATACCCAATCGAGATCAGAAATTCCTCAGAAACCCACTGTAATTAATATACCTAGAATACCCCTCATTCCCTGTTCCTAAACAGTCGTCCTTTTCTATGTTATTTTAGAAAAATTGAATCAAAATGTAGAGTATGGGATTCGAACTCTAGACCCTCCACTATAAACCAAGGTCTTAACCGCTTGGCCAATGCTTTGTTTACATTTATTTTTGCAATATATTTCATTAGTATAAACTGTGGAGGAAAATTAATTTAAAAAAAAATGAGATTTCACAGCTATAAGACCTTTGAATGGTCCTATAGCAAATGGTATATGACCTTGCAACATCATATACAAAGCTATAAGACCATTGGATGGTTCTATAGCAAGTAGTATAGGACCTCACACAATCTTATACCAACGCATTAAGACCTTTGAATGGTCCTATAGCAACTGGTATAGGACTTAACAACATCATATACAAAGCTATAAGACCTTTGAATGGTCCTATATCAAGTGATATAGGACCTCACACAATCTTATACCAACGCATTAAGACCTTTGAATGGTCCTATAGCAACTGGTATAGGACTTAACAACATCATATACAAAGCTATAAGACCTTTGAATGGTCCTACAGCAAATGGTGCTTCCGGAGTCGGATTCAGATCTCAGATTGAATGGACTTGCAGTTGCAAATACGTGTGTGTGGCCGGAGGAGCAGGGGAAGGAGCTCGATTTTGGGGGAGAGCTCAACCGGTTGATTTGGGTGTGAGGGAGAAAGGGAGGTTTGGATGAGAGAGAGAGCGAACTTGCTGGGTTGGCTTTGGGGAGGTGAGCTCAACCTTGAGGAACAATTAGCTCCGGCCGATTAGAGGGAGCCGGTGAGGAAGGCGATTGTTGGTTGGGAGAGAGAAATTGGTTTGTTGTTTCTGTTCAGTCGGATTTGAGAGAAAGAACGGTGAGGAGGTCGGCGGTGGACGCCGATTTGGAACAGGGGTAATGGGCGATTGAAGGAGATGTGAGGGAGAGCTCGGTGATGAAGGGGATTGAGGTAGCGGCGGAACGGGGGCTTGGCTGGAGATGAAAACGTCGAGGGTTGGCGAGGCAGGGAGAGGGCGTGAGGAAGGGATTAGATGGTGAATGGAGAGGAATCCATGGATTCCGTCTAGAGAGAGAGGTCTAGAGAGAGAGAGTGGCCTCCCTTTGTGTTTAGAGAGAGGGAGGGGTAAAATTGATATTTAGAAATCATATTTGATCAGGTCAAATGAGTTTTGGGTTTACACGGTATTTTGATCTGGGCTTCTCAATAAGTTTGAAATTTTGAATCTGGGTTAGGTTTTTATGGGATAAAATCTGGGCTAGAGGGGTAGGAAGGAATTAATCCAAAAAAATAATTGTTGAACCTGCCCAGGACTACTGGTGGGTTAGACCTAGATTCAATGACAGGATAGCAAAAGTTTTGAAAATTAAACAATTTTGAAAGAGGTAGAGAAATCGTATGTTGCTGAGTTTTATAGAGGGAGAGCACGATTGAATTAGAATTTAGGAGTCACGACGACAGCTACAATTTGGTGTTAGGTAAAGAAAAATATTTTTTTGATATTATATATTTATATATAAATATATAATTTTTTGTTTTTTATAAATAATGTTGGTACATGATATAACAATGATAGTCAATATTGTATATCATGTATCAACCAATTAAACACAATTGGTACGATACTATTGTACTGAGAGTTTGGTAGATCAAATTTTTGTACCAATTCTAATTAATACGATTGGTATACGGGTAGGACGGTAAGGACGAGTACAATTTTCCAACCCCTAATTAAAATTGTGGTTTTGAATCAAATTAAATCTCCGAGTTTTTGAGTCAAGTTCCAAACCTATGTGATTCAATTTGTTTCAGATAGATTTAGAGCTTGATTCAACTAAGCCAACATTCCCAACTAATATTCAAACTTATACAATTCAATTATGTTATGATTCTGAATGGGACCCTCCTCGTATTAATCACAAAACTTATGGCGTATTGGTCAAAAATTTGTGGGAATTTGCCCCATAAATTTCTTTTGAAACAAATCACTTCCCACTAAGTTCCTCATTGTATTAAAATGACTCATAAGTTCTCATGTTGTATTATGTATAATACAACATTTAGTTATGCAGTAGTTTAAAATCATAATACTGTCGCCGGTCAATTTCGCCGGAATCCGGTAAATTTTCACCGAAATCCGACAATTTTGGCCGGAATCCGGCCGCCGGTCGCCGGAGGTCGGAATCTGGTCGCCGGTCCATGGGCTTCGGACTCCGGTCACCGGCGGCCGCCGGAATGCAGTATTATGGGGCCTTAATTGATGTTGTATTTTCGAAACATAATTCAACATCATAATAAAACATCATAAAAGGAACTTATTGAGCATAGATTTAAAAAAAAGGAACTTATGGGGCAATGACCCAAAATTAAGAAGTTTATTGAAAAATACATTAAAAAAATAAAAAATAGAGTACCATTTAGAGATTCTAGAGTTTCATTCAGCTAGGTGAAATCTCCTAACTTAATTGTTAACAGAAATGGAAGCCACAGATCCTGGCGTTGAAGATATGACAACAATGACAGAGAAGAAGAACGACGACGGGCAAGAAGGAAAAGGGTCGACCGACATGGCAGGAACTCAAATCTTTAGTCCCCACCATAGACATGAACAAGGCAACAGAAGCCAGCCGAAAAGCAGAAGCGGTGAAGAAGAACTTACAACAGAGAGGGACCTGCAGGCCTACCTCACCAACAGCCTCCCCAGCCTAAAGATTTCTTCACTGAAGCACTTGAACACCTCAGACATACTGTAGTGTGTGTGTGTGTATATACACTCTATATGTTGCGATGGCCTTGATTCAAACTAAAGCATCTGTTTGTATCCTATACAACTTTGCATATAAACCGTTCTGGCGTAGAAGTTCGCTGTGGTCACCCATCTGCCATTATCAAAAAAGACCAAACTTACAAATGATTCCAGATACAGCGAAGACCAGTAAAGAATCAAGTTGAAATGGATAAGTGACTTATCAAACATATTTGTACTCCCTGTGTCCCAAACTAAATGATGATTTTTCATTTAAAGGACATTCTGAAAAGTTTACATTTGAAAATTTTAGTTGCGAAAATGCATACTCCCTCCGTCCCATTGGAAGCTTCACCTTTTGCCAAAACGGGTGTCCCGTTAAAAGCTTCACATTTCCTAAAATGGCAAAGAATCTTTACTATTTCACCTACTAATTCTCTCTCCTACTTTACTTTTATACTCACAACACCAATCAACTTTACTATTCCCTCCACTCATTCTCTCTCCTATTTTACTTTTATACTCACAACACTTTCTCCACTAACTTTTTTTCTTAATTTGCGTGTCATGCTCAAAATGGTGAACCTATAAACGGGACGGAGGGAGTATATCTCATTTGCTATCCAGTTTCAAACTTTTAGTTATAAGGAAAAAAATTGGTAAAAACATTTAGATACTAAGTTTTTTAAGAAAATAGACATTCATTTTAGGACGGAGGAAGTAATAACCAAGGTCAGAAATCAAAGAGAGTCCAAGGACTTGGAGCTGCTTCAGATGGGTAATCACGGGATTCCATTTATTTGTATGTTTCCCTTTTCCTATCCAAGAAAAGATGAAGTACTAAGAACTAGGAAACTCTACCTCAACAACTTGACCGCTTTCCATGACAATGATTCTGTCTGCAGCTTTTGCCATGGATATCCTGTCAATAATTCATCATGGAATTATTGCCGAGTCTCTCAGGTACATAAGAACAACAGTATAAAATGACTCACCTATGTGCTATGAGAATCACAGTTCGTTTCGCTTCACTGTCATTTTTGAATGTACGGAGCAATTCCTATGAAGATAAACCGTGGAGTAGATATCAGCAGCCAGACCACAGAATCATAAGAGTAACAAATTTTTGATGGAAAAAGGAATAATAAAGTGCTCAGTGCTGACATAATTGCAATATGGTTTTTAGCCTTCTCCAGAAACTTGTATACTTCTATATAGATAAATCATCTTGTCTTGTAAAAGATACCAGTGTGTTCATGATGCGAAAATTCATATGGGCTGATAGAAACTAGTACGCCCTCCGTCCCATAAAGATGTTCCCAGTTTCTATTTTTGTTTGTCCCAAAAAGAAAGTCCCATTACTAAATTTGAACGGTTAAAATAAACAAGTTTCCAAATTTTGAGTGAAATGGACGTGTATGATGGGCTAAGATTAGTGGTCCTTTGTGTGATTCTTGTGTTCATTAGTGGGTAGTAATGGAAAGACAAATAAATCATTAAATTGATTGAAAAGTCAAATCGAAACATCTTTATGGGATGGAAGGAGTAAGAATTTTGCTTCTGCCATGGTTATATAGCTTTTTAGTTCTTTTATTGTCTAAAACGGACTTGCCGTTGCCATTGCCATTGCCAAATCATAGTTGATGCTATTAAGCTGCACTCAGTTGTTGCATCTCCCGTAGGTTAGAAATATTCTTGAATGTTTGCCTCCTCAAAAGAAAATATGGCCAATTACCGTGCCGCAATTCATTTACTATCGATGTCCCAAAATGAATCACCAAAAAATTTCAAAATTGCTCTTGATCAAGAGCAATTCAGAAAAAAAAAATTGGTCATTCATTTTGGGACGGAGGGGAGTAGCATTTAACAGAGCAATTTGTCTCAGAAAAGCATCCCACCGCGTACCTGAATATAGTATTCACTTTCTGCATCGAGAGCACTCGTGGCTTCATCAAGGATCAGAATGCTAGGGTCTCTGAAGATGGCTCTAGCAATAGCAATTCGTTGCTTCTGTCCACCACTAAGAAGTTCATCATCAATAATGGTTTCATATCCATTAGGTAAGTATGAAATGAACTCATGAGCATAAGCCCTCTTTGCAGCTCGTTCAACATCTTCCTGCCTGATGTCCCCAGAACATCCATAACTGATGTTTGACTTCACGTCCATATGAAAAAGATGGGGTTCCTGCTCAAAATACAAATGACTGAAGACAACATTGTTGGACTTCAAGAATGTATTGCAGTTCATTTTGTCAAACCTGTCCAACGTATCCAACATGGTCCCTCAGCCAGCTAATGTCAAAGTCCCTAAGAGGAAAACCGTCAAATAATATCTGTAATCCAGAATCAATTTCATGTTAAAATCCCATCCAGAAAACCGTTGATGGCAGTATTTCATCAACGTAATATTGAGACATCAGAAAAATGCATGATACGACACTTGATGCAAAAATTTGATTTACTAATATGCAGGACAATTGGTCAAGGTGGGATATTTCTTTTGACAAAAGGTCTGCCTAACTGATCCAATTAAAGCTTAAGCAGCAGATTGCATTTTTTAAGATTCCAATTCTTTCCCACCAAAGCCAGGGAAGAGTAATTCCACTCACATCATATGCACATTCTAATGATACTTTGGAAATCTTGATTTCCTCGATAACTCTTTCCAGCAAGTAGTGTACAGACAATAAGGTCCATAATTAAATCCTTATAGAGTCCAGAGGCACGACAAGAGCATCTAACAAAACAAAAACTAAGAAGTAAAGTTCAACCCAGCTAAGAGTTTTAAGTTGTTTTTGCATTAATTGAACAAATGCTATAATTTAGCCCTAGAACTCTTATCCTATTTCCATAAAAGGTACCCTTGTGTGTACAAGCAAGTTACATGTCTTTACTGCTAGCTAGAGATTTTCCGAATCAAAAAGAGTACATATTTGCTGTCATATTAAGTAGTTCCTGAAATCAGCACTACTGGCCATTATGATTTGCTACTCATGAGAGACCAACAGACGATCAAAAGGAATTTGAATACTTCTTACGCTTTTGAACTTTTTGAGTGAAAGGGTCAAAAGCTTAAACGCTTTCTTCTTCATTCAAAAGGCATTTGAAAAGCTGTACTTGCTTAATACTCCGTAAGATTCTCCGTGGCTTCTAAATAAAAGTGTGGAGTAACGGTAAATTCATAGATCAAGACTTCTTTTGTTATGCTAAGTTTAAACTTCAAATTTCAGAGTACTCGAAAGGATGAGGCAGTACCTGACCACGAGTTGGCTCATATAAACGAAGTAGCAGATTGACTAATGAACTTTTTCCACTCCCACTGAGACCAACCTAGGTAAAGCATGTGAATGCAGTTTTTAGTAAAATTTTGCAGCTTAACATAAATTGTAACGAGTCATAAAACAAACCAACTCACAATTGCGACAGTTTCGTGTGCTTGGACACAAATGCTCACGTCTTCTAGCGCGAGTGTCTGTTGACAAACAGAGATGAGGTAAACCAACTGTAACAGAAGGAACAAACTCAAGGAAAGACTAGAACAACATAAGAAATTAAAGACGCGACAAAGTAAGAAAATACGTAGAATAGTGAAGAGGTAAAGAATATTTATAGGACGTCACGCAATATACTCCCACAAGACATTGACAATATGTTGAGATGAGGAAATGTCACATGCCATCTTCGCCGAATATACAGGTAATGATGAAGGAACATTGATAAGGAGCAGTGAATCAAATCTTAATGAGCTAATACCAATGAGAAACCTCCATTGAATAATGCTACTCTGATATTAGATGGTTAGAGGACGTACCACCATTCTTGAAGGATAGTAAAAGGATACATTAACAAACTCGATATTGCCTGTTAGCCTCTGCAATTTCACCCCTGTACAGACAAAAATGGTCAATATAGTAGAGAGCAAACAAGAAATGCACCAGAAGCATATGAGTGTGTCAAAAGGAATTCATTTCTCAGCTGAAAAGCCTAGTTAGAACTGCAATAATTCTCAAGCTGCACATGATTCTGAAAATTTTCAAGTTATGCTTTATCCACTGAAAACCAAACATAGCCCTATCAGAGAGAAGAATTATCAACTAAGAATCAAAGTTCACGAGTTGATATCATTCCAAATACCAAAAGTAGATTAAAATTTAACAATGTTGTGGCATGTTAAAGTTAAGCATATACAGTTCAAAAATTGATATTGGCAATATACCAAAAGGTATTACTAATATTTCTTAAATTGAATTGGCAATATACCAAAATGTATTACTAATATTTCTTACTTTTGGTTATTTGCTCATGGACACACATAGCATATGCAACTAACAAGACTGTATTATAGTCCTATCCCATACCTAAATCAGTCATGGAGAGCAAAGCGAGCATGATTTCCCTTAAAGCATTGACAGAGAAATTTACCTTCAAAGGTTTTCACATAATTCTATTAGGGAACATTTATTACACAAAGTTCAAAGCTCTCAAAATTATTGTTTCTAAACAATCATTAAAAGGCACGCCGCATGACCATTCACAATATTGTTATGTGAAAACCTTCGAAGGTTTTCACATAATTCTATTAGGGAACATTTATTACACAAAGTTCAAAGCTCTCAAAATTATTGTTTCTAATATTCTTAAATTGAATTGGCAATATACCAAAAGGTATTACTAATATTTCTTACTTTTGGTTATTTGCTCATGGACACACATAGCATATGCAACTAACAAGACTGTATTATAGCCCTATCCCATACCTAAGTCAGTCATGGAGAGCAAAGCGAGCATGATTTCCCTTAAAGCATTGACAGAGAAATTTACCTTCAAAGGTTTTCACATAATTCTATTAGGGAACATTTATTACACAAAGTTCAAAGCTCTCAAAATTATTGTTTCTAAACAATCATTAAAGGCATGCCGCATGACCATTCACAATATTGTTTGACTTGTTAATGTCAATTATATGCTCCCTAACAGATTAAAGAAAGAGAATGAACCTTTTGATGAAAACTGATTACTAGGAAAGAGATCCATTAGCTGAAAGACCTTTTGACTCGCTCCAACAGACTGAAGTAATGATGATAAATTGTCTGCTACCCTCCAAGATGCATATATTAACCACTCACAGTATAATACATACTTTGTAAGTTGCTCAGCTGATGCATGACCAGTAAGAATGCATGTCCCTCCCAATATGATTGCCAAAACCTAAACAATCAAATTTCAGGATGGAGTGGAAGCTAACTTACAGACTAATAAGCAGCATTTGATTGAGAAAGTGATCAATTTGCCATTTAGGTCATCTTCAAAAGCCTTGAAAAGAAGTTTAACCTGTGTTAAACGGTAGAGAGTGCTGAAACTCAGATTCCAAAATCCATAGCCCGCACTTTCACGCATGCTTATGAAAGCTGATTTTTCCAGCCACACCTTGTACCTGTAAGCATAAAGACATGTATCACATAGTTAGCATATGTGCATACGATCCTTGGATGCCATTCTTGCATATTGCTTATGTTGGCAGTACGCTAAAGAGACAAAAAAGGGAATAATAACAGATACTTAACAGAAGATTTCTAGTGAGGAATTATTGCCTTCCATGTTCTCTTGTTTCCGTACCATAGACTCGGACAGTTCTCACCAATGAAAGAGTTTCTTGCACAACCTGCAATTTATGCGATAGAACAAATATAGAAATGAACAATAAAATTTAGATAAATTATGTAGGCTTTGAATTTACTTCATTGGCACATGCAGCGAAATCTTGGTTGATCTTTGCCGCTTCCTTTTGGTACCTACCCAACAGATAGCAATCTTTCTTAAGAGTTTCTGAATATTTCAATCATGCCGTAGTGAACATAGGTCCAAAATTTCAGGACAATCAGAAGATTTTTACAAACAGATTTAACAACAACATTACCCCAGTGCCGCAAAGGCTCCCACGGTCCCACCTATGGTGGGGTAAGGGGGGTCGGATGTATGCAGCCTTGCCCCTGTATTAAAGCACAGAGAGACTGTTTTCGGATGACCCATGATGAAAATTGTGTCGAAAATTGCATAGAGCGACTGCATCTTCATAAAAAAGAAGCGCAAACAGTTTAATGAGTCATTTTACTTTATTCCATCATATTTCCAAGCCAAAAAATAGTGAGTCTTTGGCTCCATCGGAAGTGATGGAAAGTACAAACAGATATAACAATGAAGTTTTATCCATCTTTGTACTGAGTTTAATTTGCAAAGAAAGAAATATGTTGCCTGGTACGTGCAGCATAATGAGACCCTACTCTTTTTCAGCAAAAGCTGCAAAAGTGCCACAATCAGAAAAAGATTTTCAAGTGGAGCATTATGCATCATTAAAGGTGGTAACACAGCCTTGATCCATGGGTCAGACAAGCATCCTCAATGTCAAGGGTTATCTAGCAAGGAATCAATCGAAAACCTTCCTGTTTAATGAACCAATATATGACATGAATTCATTTGTCCTTCGGGATCCGACATTAATCCCTCATACCCAAAAAGGACCCCCTGATTCCAGCTATGAAATCATTTGGATGAGGGAAATTCACAAAGAAGCCTAGGCAGCTAAGTAATTATCAGAAAAGCAGAGCAGCTTAGAATTGAATAAACGTAAATACAAAAATATTTACTACTCTATATGATTAGACAATATTAACTTCTGATGCAGAAATTAAGGTTTTCAAAGCCAAATAAGTTGGGAGGTGAAAGGTCTGAATGCTTACTGCCCATAGACCAGGAAGATTACAGAGAGTACGCAACATATGATGCAAGTCGATAACGCAAGAGGCCAAGATAGAGTCAACAAATTGATTAGTGCACCTAATCCCTGAAGGTAACACTTTCAGCTTTAGAATAAACAAAACTTTAACGCAAAATCAGGGAAAGAGAAGAATCTCAACTAGAGTACAAACCTGAAGAACATTGCGTATTATTAAATGTAAATCGCGTCCAATAACATGCGACAGCCGTTGACAATCTGCCCCAAGCCTACTTGTCAAATTGCCAACTGTTTCTCTGTCAAAAAAGGATATATCCTGCAAATATATGGAAGAATTCGGCAAATTAGCAAATGAGGGATATACTACATTGTTACATGCATAAGGAGCTTCGTGGAAGCTTGTGCTCAAATTTGCGGAAAGTACAATTACCTGTAAGATAAGAGATGAATATAAAGTTTCCCTTAGACGCTTGAGCTGCAAAAATCCATATGAAGCTCCCATATTATTATGCCTCTTTTGCAGAGTTGTGACAGTGATATAGAAAATGTGAGAAAGAGGAGACTCTTTAGCTTAAGAAGAGCTCAAGGGGGCTTTCTACTAAATGATGAGCATTAAGTCACTAGTTTGGGATCCGTTGAAGAATGTTAATCACGTAAATGATAACATAGTGCAACCCTAAACATTGCACGGAGATGGGTAATATCTACTTATCCATCAAAGGGATATTTGATGACACAAGTAAAAACGTTATGAAGCGATGGCAAGAAGGACCTTGTATGTGGTAGGCTGGAGATAATTATAAGAGCCCGTTCTTGAGCTCCTCAGAATGAAATCTCTAAGTTTAGTTTCTGATAGATCGCCTTGGACAGTATAGGCTACAATGACATTTTCTTCTTCTCTGACGGATCTATCTTTTAAACTATCATATCAGTCTGAGTCAAGTATTGAATTCCTGCGGGGGATTGGAAGGGCACAAACCTTCTACAAAATAATGCTTTATTTAAGAAATTAGTAACAGCTACTGTGCTAAAAGGTTTGTGGAAGTTGGGGGTTATTCAGTTCTCTCTCCTGATACACACTCTCAGAAGTCAAGCAGAACCCAGACAGCCAAGACTGATAAAGAGCATTGTCAACAACCTCCGCTCCAAAGTTTCGACAGCTCAGATCGTTTGAGTTTCCTTAGGTTGTTGTAAATCTCTTAACTGGCACATGGGAACTGACAGAAGTATGGATTCCTACTTAGCTACGGTTTACTACAAGAAAAATAAAGTAAATACAATTATATAAACAGCAACTTCAGTTAACTTTGGTAAAGATTATAGAGTAGTGATGGATGTGTTTTCACCCATCCAAATGATATATATATAGACCTATTTGATGCTCAACCTTGGGTGTTTTGATGGCTTTTTGGAGTGTTTACGAGTACAGGGAATAGAAGGAGAAATTCACGGATATTGATCTTAATGAGTGCAAAAGGAACGATCAAGAGCGGAGCGGTAAAGGAGGAAATATTGGAAATAACAGAAGGACAATGAGGATGTGACCATGAGCATTCATCACCACCATTGGATAGTACTCATCAAAAGCTTTCCAGCGATATGTGGCACGTCCAAATCGAAGTCCATATGAAGAATTTATGGCATCCGGAAGTTTGCCGAGAAAAGTACAAGTCAGCGAAGCACGAGGAATGCAAGCACCCCAAAGGAGGGAGCGGACGCTCCCAAATTACAGAAACCAAGGAAAGCTTTGCCCAATTGGGTGCGGCCGCCCCCATCAAAGGGGAGGGCACGCTCCCCCCTCGTGACAGCTTTGACAGTTTTCCTTTTTCGACTTGGTTTTGGCCCTAGTTTCCTAATTTCGACCCCTCCTTCTCTCAAGTATATATAGAACAACTCAGGCAATGTTTTGATCTATCTCTTATGTTTTTATTCTTTTCTTAAGTTGTAAACAATGATTCAAGACTCAAGATCCAGGTTTTTGATTTATTTAATTCTTTGTCTTTGTTCTTATGATTATGAGTAGCTAAACTCTCTAAATTCATGGGATGGATGTAACAATACCAAATTTCTATGCTATGATCTAATTCTTCCATTCAATCGTGTTCTAGTTCTTCAAAGTATACTTAATTCAAGGTTTTAGAATAGCAACTTTATGTTAAGATAATTTTGGCTCTTTAATTATTTGGGTATTGATTGGATCATTAATTTTGAGTGATTAAATACATTGACCACTACTTTGTTGAATAAATCCAATTGAAGCCGTAATAGAATTCAAAAGGATTTAGGTTCATATAATTCTTGAGTGCTTAATTCGTTCTTCGCATCTATAATACAATACACAGAGGTTTTAACCGCCTCTTATCTAGGGTATAAGTGGTGGCTAGGATTTAAAGTTGGGAAAACGATCCAACGGCCCAAAATTATCCCTCCCTCCTTCAAAACTGCCCGTAACTGTCCACCTCTCCAATTCATCGCCTCCCACCCCAATCGTCACCTATTCTCCTCCATTTTCTCCTCCACCGCCGCCGCCGCACCAACAGCCAATCTCTCTCTGTCATTCCCTATCGTTTTCCTCCGTCGCATCGCTTCCGGGACCCGCTCTTCCCTTTCCCAACTCCAAAAATCAAAGCAAAAACGTAGGCATAAACAAAGGATTCCATCGTCATAACCAAAGCAGTCACCGCCGCCCTCGCCTTCTCCGTCGTCTCAAAGCCTTCGGCCGCCTCCTCCTTTACAAGAAACCCTGGCGCACAAGATCAGAAAAATCTACTCGCCGTCCTGGCGCGCCTTCTAAGGCAAGAGTTTATTCCGAAATTAATGTGATCCAGCCCAAGGAATACTGGGATTACGAGTCACTTACCGTCCAATGGGGGTTAGTTTTGCTATGTTCACGCACACACTTAGAAATTCACAATTTCATTTTTGATATGTTTTTTATATATTCGTATTATGTATTTTTTTATTTTTTAAAAAATTTATATAGGGAACAGGATGATTATGAGGTCGTGAGGAAGGTTGGGAGGGGAAAATACAGTGAAGTTTTCGAAGGATATCATTGTATCTTCCAGGATGTTCCAGATCTAAGATTTGAGTTGTTATGCTATAATGCAAAAGGGCACATTTGCAACTTTCAACTATATTGAGTACTATATATTCTTGATGCAATTTTACATATTTCGTCATATAGTAATTTTCTCTTTCTTTTCCTATTAGTTGTTATTCCTAATGAGCAGTGCCTCATTTACTCTCTTTTTTTTCCAGCAAATTTAATCGACTCTCTGTTTTATAACACAGGTTTGTTCTTCGCTCAAATTGAATTTTCCTAATTTTGTTTTCAGGGTTTTTTTGTGAAGGGGATTTCGAGTGCTATAGTCAACTGGATTGGTGAGCAATGTTCAACGGCGGTTCTTGCCGCTTTTCATCCACCATGCTCTGCTCCTCTCTCTTTCTTTCCCAAAGGTCTCTATTTCTCAATTTTTTTTGTTTTTTAATTTCATGTTGCAATATCTTCCTCTTATAATCTCTGCAATCTGAATTTGGGGTATGATTTGAGATTTTCTGTTGTATTGCATTTTAGGACCTTAAATTTGTTGTCTTTAGAAGATCCATCCTAGCAAATGATGATAACGAAACCAATTATGAGGTGATTCTCATAGGAAATAAGGTGATGAATTGTAAGATTGGTGTCAGTTTCAAGTTCGGATTCAGAGGGTAATCATAAAGAGAACTCCATAATCTTTAGATGTGGATGATCATTTTAAGACACTAGAAAGGATAACATATGAGCAGCCCAGGATCAATGGGGCTAACATTTAGGAAATGAGATAAAAAGTGTAAATAATTACTTAAATGTTCAGTGTATAAAGAATTATCTACAACCATAAAATCGTGATTGATAGATATAGAAGTAAATGGTTTTTCTAAATGACAAATTATCTACAAGAAAAACTCTTACTAGGGAGACAAACATATTACTGAAACAACCATTTGAATGTGAAGAACCTCTCATGATCAAAAAATAATAGTGCAAGATGTTTCTTAAGTATAATTCTAAGGAGCTTCTGTTGATTGACGGTGCGATCTTGATTTGATTAGGTAATATTGTTCCCTTTTGCAGATGTTCTGTTTTTTTCTATTAATTGACCTGACAATTTTAATGGTACATTGCCCTTCGCCATTAAATTCATGTTTTCTTTGATCAATTTTGACTCTCACAAATTCGACTTCGATGTCCTTTGGGTGTGTCAATAATTCAATCATCTTTTGTCCAGGTAATTGAGTTTTCCTTTGTTTGGGTTCATATTTAGAGTTTTGTAAACGGAGTTGCGGAGCTAAAATAATTAGTTACATAATTTGAGGGTTTATAGTTACACTTTTCCGAATTTGCAACACTTACTATATATATTTCAAACTTATGTTAATTACACATGTACCCATTTACGCAACTAATGCTTCATACTATTAATTTTTGAAAGTAGGGGATCTTGCGAGTAGATGACCTTTTAAAATATACTACCTCCGTCCCTAAATAAATGTCATTTATTTCCTTGATAAAATACAAAAACAAAAATTCATTTTAGGATGAACCGGACGGGACTGAGGGCATTTTCTTTAAATTGGAGATTTTTAGACGATTCCTTAAAATTTATTTCCTTTTGGTGATCCCATTGAAGGGTAAACAACAAAGGCACTATATTTGTAAAAGTATAAACTTATAAATGATAAACTTACTGATGTTTGGTTGCACCCAAATATTTTTTTCTTGGAAGGAAAAATTTATATCAAGCAAAAGAGGAGACATGATTGAATCCACAAAAAAATGCTATCAGTTTGCCTGGATGTTGGGTTTGGGAAATTCACGTTTTCGTATCTGGGTTTCTTCATCTTTAAAGCCCAGTTGTATTGAATTCTGATTTACAAGAGGTGAGATTGAGGGAGTTTTTAAGTGTATTACATAGGATTTTGTAGTGGATTTGAATCGATTGATATTGATAGGAACCGAAAGCACCAACTTCTTCTGTAATTGTTTTTTCTGTTAGCTAGCTATAAACAATAGATATTTTTATTGCTTAGTAATATTTGGGTAGGCAGGGTTACAAAAAAAATGGTACTATGTTAGGTTGAAAATTGCGAAAAAGAGGAAAGTAAGTAGGGTGGGGATAGGAGGGGGCAGGAAAGAAGAAAGTGAGTGTTGGTGGGGGGTAACGCGATGAAGAAAATTTGAATTGCAGGATGCTCTTTCCCCTTTTATACTGTCACCGTGCCATTGGCACGGGTAGGGAGTACTAGTGTTATGTTGATGTAACATAATATAAAGGAAACCATATGATTGCGATCTGGCGACCTAACCGTCCCAATCATTACTTTTGTGAATGAACCCTAAAATAAGATTGACATTCTTACTTATAAAAATAGCATAGAGCGAAGGTATTGTGAAGTCCAGCCCGAGAATCCTTCTCGTAATTTGAATTTCCACTTGTTTTAATTGTTTCTCTAGTTTAATTGCTTTAATTATTTTAGTAATTAATCAAATCAAAACCAAAACCCCAATCTTTTATTTTCTTGTTTAACTGTTGAGAATCAAACTGTTGATACACAAGTACCAGTGAATTCGACCCTTGCTCGTGCATATTACTACACCGAAAACTAGTGCACTTGGTAGGTTTTTATTACAAGTGGGGTTTCCCCCATCAAGTAGACAAAGTACAAGATGAAGTTAATTGTTCGTCAGAAACCTGAGCCTTGAAAGAAGATTGTGCCAATATTAATTTGCAATTTTGGGCCTGAAAGGTCTATGCATCCTCCCATTTGAGAAAAGTGATATATAATTTGCCAATCCTTCCATGCTTGCACTTTGTTATTTGTATCTCGGGGAAACATTATGTCATCGACCTATAAATGCCAATCAGAACTAACTACCGGCTAGACACAAGTGCTATTTAGAAGATTTTTTTAACTCTAAACAAGTGCGGCGAGTAGGTGCATGTTGCCTTCGATAAGTGGAACGGTTTGAAGAGGGAAAATATTCCTAAACAAGGACTCACCAGGACAGCATTTGCAATGCTAAAACATCCACCTCGCAAGCCACTGCAAATTTCACGTGAAAATGAGTTAATCAAGCAACTTAAGGGCAAGTAGCTAGAAAGTTAAAAGGCAAACAATGCTAGCATAACGCACACAGGAGATAACATAAGTTGAAACATCAAACATGTATACTTTTACATATAAGGATGACAGTTTTCATTGAAATAGTTTGTTTACACAACTGCACTTGCTGGGACTGCTTTTGCTAACAGTCACAGAGATAACTAAGATTGACAAATGAATGTTTCCAGCTATTAAATTGTAACCTGCATATTCCTGAGGTGAAAAGCAACAATGTCAAGAGCTTCACGTTATTATAGAACAGCGAAGATTCACCACTCTGTGCAGAAAAGATACAAGCCGCCACCAAGTTCGGCATAGATATCTCCGACAGCTACACATCAAATAAACAATTGCAAATATCATTCAGCTGATGGAAGCAGGACAGGAAACAAGAAAAAACCAGGATAACGTGCAGATATGCATGACAGGAAGGTGAACTAACAGCATAGCGTCTAAATGATGACAACTTTTCATTAATAAGAGTGTGTGATTCATATAGTCCTTACACAAAAGCTTCCACATCATTTGGAATACAGGACATCGGATTGAAACAACTACATTCACCCTTGACCTAACCTTGAGCTTAGCAACATTGACAATATACCTGATTAAACTCAATTAGTTGCTACTATGAATTGTGAAGGCCTAAAGTCAAAGAACTGAGCTTAGCTTGGACTATAGTGCAGTGACTTTAGCACTATACGAAACTTAAAGGCACTGTATCTTCAATCTTAACATCCAAAATTCTTTAAGCAGATTGCTCAGTTGTCTAAAAATAAAATGCAGCTCCCCTTACAAATACTTGGAATCAACAACATTAATATTTTTGCACTAGCGTTACATCTAATCAAGATCATTGTTCAAGCCATGCCCACTCATATCCTTCTCAGACTATCATTGTGTCTCTTCCCTTACCCTACTAGTTACTCATTCTATCTCAAAAAAAAAAAAATTGCCTTCGACCCGTTAAGCTTTTTTAAGGATGTAGAACTTCTTTCTTCTTTAAAATCCAACTTTATTTATGGGACCGATGAAAATGTCAAGTGTTACTCTTTCTTTGGGACGGATGGAGAACTATAATTGTTGATATTGGTAAATCACAGACTTCCATCATGAATGCTTACTGTTTGTCTCATGACAATTAGCTGCATGCAGTATCTAATCTCAACATTAAAATTACATCAAAACAGTAGTCATATACAAGGAAGCAGACGTACCGCTGCAATTGTTAGCGAACCGAATGCAGTATATATAATCCATTTATCATCTGCAACCAATCCCCATATTCGACGAAGAGCTCGTAATACAGTTACTGGCTCAGCTGCAATCACGTCATTAGTAGTGTCTGTATCATCTCTATGTAAATTCCACCAACTTCCACCAGGTAATACTGAACGTACAAAGGTCACCCATCTCTTCAAAATGTCTAACAATTTACCATCGCCATGATCATCCCCATCAAAAACAGAAAACTCGGTGAAATGTGCTGAATTGAAATTGGAAATGCAGTTGCTTCTAATATCTGCCTTCGTGATTGAACGCTTCAACTTGGTTTTCGTCGCTAAGGCGAAATGTGTTGCACCGATAGGGGAGCTCGACAAGGGTTTCTTAGTTGAACTAATGGGATGGGATCCGGGCCTGAAACTCAGAAATTGTGCGGCCATGGGATTAGAGGACTCCGTCGTGTGTTTGGATAGAAATTTGCGGCGGAATAGTGGAGTTCATGGCCTGAGATCTGACTGTTCGACGAATTGCCGCTAAGAAAGGGGGGAGTACTTCATCACATAGCGCAGGTGCTGCCTCCAAATGTGCTCGCCGTTTGTCAAAATGCCGCAGAGAGGCGCTGTCTGACTTAATTTACAAAGTTGGGCGTTCGGGTGTAAATGGTTCGGTTTTGTTCGATTCGGGCAAATTTATAGACCGAACCACTAGTCATCGATTTGGGAAAAATTTCAAATCGAATTGAATCATGAAAAATTTTAAATCAAACAAAACCAAACCGCTATGGTTTGGTTTAAACCGCAATTCAATTATGCGGTTCAGATCGTTCAGACCATGATTTAGACTACGATTCAAACCACGATTCAGACCGCAACTCATTTCATTTTGTTTAAATTTTTCGTGATCATGAAGGAAGAGCTAAAAATGTGAATGTTTAAGAAACTAGAGGAAGAGATAGGTCGAAGGAAGAAAAACACTTTACAATGGCGATCGCGAAGAGAATTTGGTTATTTATGTGTCGTAATGAAGATAACAGATGATAAAATTAATATTAAATAAAATACAAAACGAGGGTTAGGATTAGTTTATGTAAATTTTAATAAAAATACAAAAATATTAAATAAGATACAAAACAGGGGTTAGGATTAGTTTATGTAATGTGGTTCGGTTTGGCGGTTTGATCTCACGATTCAGTTTGGTGGTTCAGTCTCGCGGTTTGGTTTGATTCGGTTAGGTTTGATTTGTTTTGGGAGGGTCAGACCACAAATCAAACCGAATCATGTGGTTTGTCAATATTTGAGATCGAACTGAACCATTAATACTTGAAAACCAAACCAAACCGCATGGTTTGATTCGGTTTTGTCTCAAACCGCGGTTTGAACCGATCACTTACACCCCTAGAATAAGGCTATGTTTGTTTAGCGTAAAAAGAATTTCGGAAAATGATTTCTCGTTAAATATTTTTCGGAAAATGATTTCTCGAAAAATGTTTTTCGAAAAATGACATAAACATGTTTTCGGCTGTTTGGTAAGAAAAATATTTTCATATGCTTAATATATTAAAGAAAAATATTTTAAAAACACACTTTGAGATAAGTTGAAAGAGATAGAGTGGGGTAGGGTGATTGAGGTGGGGTGGTAGGGTAGGAAGTGGGGGTTAGTAGGGGTGAGGTGGGTAGGTGTGGGGTAGGATAGGGTAGGATAGGGTAGGGTGGTGGGGGAAATGTAAAGGGTAATATGATGGTAGGCTAGGGTGGTGATAGGGTAGGGTGTGGGGTGGGGTAGGTGTGGGGTAGGGTGGGTAGCCGAGAGTAGGAGAGTGGGGTTAGGTGGGAGAATTGTTAAAAAATAAATTAATTTAATTATGAGTAAAAAAAATTGACCGTGGGAGGGGGTTGGTGGTTGGTGGGTGGGTGGTGAGGGTTGTTATAACATAATTCTAATATGAATAAAAAAATTGATTGGGAGTGGAAGAGTTGTTAAAATATAATTTTAAAATGAATAAAAAAATATTTTTTGACCTTGAGATGGTGGTGGCGATGGTGGGAGTGGGGAGTTGTTAAAAATAAATTTAAAATGAATATGTATTTTTTACCCGGGGGGTGGGGGTGGTGGTGGTGAGGGGGAATTGTAAAAAATAATTTAAATATAAATATTTTTGTATGAGGGGATGGGGTAGGGGGTGGGTAACGTGGGGATTAATGGAAAGTTAGAGGGTGAGTGTGTGAGGTATTGCCACTTTTCGGAAAATGTTTTACTTAAGAAAAATTCGTAAATTATTTAACTTAGAAAATTTCGAAAAAACATTTTTCGAAAAAACATTTTCTCCATTTTCTAGTGCTTACCGAACACCGAAAAATGAGGAAAAAGTTTTCCGGAAAACATCCAAGCTTATTCTTCTTTCTTCATTGTGCCTTAATTTGCTTTTATTTTGATCATTTTTTTTTCTTGAAATTCAAAAATATGGTAATTGAAATTGAGAAAATTTAGAAATTTTGAACTCATTTTGTGGTCAATTGAAATCATTTGATTAATTATTTTATCATTAGGTGAAAATATATTAAATCATTAGGGGTTTTTTCTTGAAAATTATTGTTGCAATTGAAATAGACAAAAATTGGGATTTTGAACTCAATTGGTGGTAAATTGATATAATTTGATTGATTGTGTTATTGTAGATATGTGATAATGTATTGACATTGTTGTGCTATTTTTGCTTGAAAAAAATATGAGTTTTAGGAGTAATATATTAGTATATTTGTTTATTTCATTTGAAAGTATTTGTTATTGATGTTTCAAAGTCTATGTGTTCATATATGTACGTGTTTTATGTATTTATTTGATTTTAAAATGCGATTTCTTGTGTTGAAACAGATGAATAATAGCTTCATTGATCATGGGTCTTTGGATAACATTGTTTTGACTTCACATGAGAACCTTAGAGCTCGATATATTTGGACATGACAGGATATTGCGAGTCTGCTTTCATTTAGACGTGGTGCCTCCTTGCCGGATAAATTAGCTCTGAGGATATTGTTGAGGTTAACCGAGAGTAGCTTTATGGGGATTCATTATATATTGATAATTCAGTATGATTACGGGTTGCTAAAAAAGCATTGATTGAGAGATGAAATCCGAAATTCCACCTCCCGGGTGGTGAGATGACCATTATCTTAGAGGATAACGACATGATTTTCGGGTTGCCGATTGATAGGGACGCTATTACTGATGCTGACATCTCAACGGTTTCAAATTGACGGGTATTATGTCAGGAACTTTTAGGCTCTGTCCCACCTCCCAGACATATTGATGGGAGTAGTCTCAAGTTTAAGTGGATAACAGTTTTCTCATTTTCACGACTTTCGTAATGATTTCCCCATGACGTGATTGACATTTATACAGAGGATTATATCGTGATGGCCCCGGGGTCTACTGTGTTACCCGATCGTACGAACAATATGTTGAAGTTGTACTATCTGCCACTGCTTAGAGATATTATGAGGATCTGGATGTATAACTGGGGTAGTGCTTCTTTGGATTTTCTATATCGAGAACTTTGTAGTGCTACTGCCCCTTCTACGAGCCAGTGAGGTGGATTTCCCAATGTTTTGCAGATATGTTTATCTCATTTTAATGTGCATCGTGATGTTGTGTTTAATTTTGATTTCAAATTATCAGCATTATGTATAGTAATTGATATATATTTTATTGATATAGATTTGGGCATGGGCATGGGAAAAGGTTGCTGTGAGGACCCCGACCCGGAACCTACACGTGTTCCGAGTTGGAGCGCCCTCAAACTAACCCGAAAACACTAAACTTTTAAAACTTTACTTTGACTTTCAAACATAAACATTAATAATATAACATTTCAAACTAACTCCACTCTACTCCACATCGGAGGAGGAGATAACTAACTTTGAAAAGTAACAACCTGTTTTAATTACAAAGACTTTAGTTATAACGTACAAACTAAGTTTTATACTCATAAACTCCATAAAGGAATTATACCAAAATACATTCTTTACACCAACCTATACGTACCCTGACAAATCCCAAAATACCACGTACCAACTCCTTTCCGTCCTCACTTGGCCGGTCCGCCTGTCTCAGGATCTAAAACAGTAAAGGGAGAGGGGTGAGAATAAATCTCAATGAGCTATTATGATATGCAGCAAGATGCCAAACAAAGTGCAACACATAGCAGGGTAGCACATAACACACTAGGAAAGCGGTAAACACATTCCGTTACCTTGGTTTACCTTTCCCGTCTGAACAATAAGTCGTATAACTGTGGGTATCAATACTCCACTACATCTCGTGAATGCATATTCACCAGTATCCCATACCATGTAACCGAGACAGCTTATGCTTATAACTCATCTCCGTGAACCGCTAGGCATATTCACATCTTATAAAACCCGTTTTCCGGGGAAAATATAAGACATCAGCATTCCTATGAACCGACCGCACATATCCATGAAGCCGAACCCCGCCCGTAGCCGCAGAGGGGGAGAGGTCACGGGTATGATGAATCTTCAATCACTTAGAGAACAAATCAATAACCGATTGAAATCCATTATACCCCCATTCACATAAAATATCAACACGTTCAAGCACATAATAGATACTTGAAATATGATCCACAAACGGGATAGCAATATAACCACATGGTAAAATATACTCATGCCAATCAATGCCATAATGCAACATTTAAGTAATACACTATGCATAGTATCATCAACAAATATGAATGATAACAAATAAATTCACAAATGGAATAACCATACAACTACATAGTAAATATATCCACACATTGGGATAACATAACAACTTGTCAAATATTCCACACTTGGGAAGCCACATAACACTTGCCAAATAATCCACAAAGGGGATAAACAATATAGTCACATGGTAAAATAGAATATCTGGAAATGATCATTACATATTTAGTTTATAAAACCAATTCCATTTGAGAGATCACCTAAAAATACTCAATTTGGACTCTCGAACCATCCAATTTCGAGTCCGTATGAATTAACTATGATTTATTCAATTTCCACTCAACTTCTAACGTACAATACTACCTGCTGTAACCAAATCAGATTTTTGGGACATAAGGATAACTTCTTTAGCTATGAAACCATCACATTCAGAAAGTACTCAGAAAAACACCCAATTTAGACCCAAGAACCATCCAATTCCGATTTAATATGATTAAGTTATGGCCATCACAAGATTGCTAAACGAATTCCTGGTTCGTAATTGAAGTTAGGATTTCTGGGGTCTTGGGCGACCGCCCAAACCTCTTGGGCGACCGCCCAAGAGGGTTTTCAAGGAAATGTGAGTTTACGCCAGCATGGGCGGCCGCTCAGCCCCCTTGGGCGACCGCCCAAGCCTCCTGCCAGCCCAAACTTAGGTTTTTAACCCCTTTAACCCTAGTTCTTCCTTCCCTCTACCATTGATTATTCAAGAACACCCAAGAACACCTTCATTTCACCAAATCCCAAACAAACATGTAAACTTCAAAACCAAGTAACCCTAGATTATTTATCACTACTATTTCTACCCATTTCAACCCTTTTTAACTCATCTTCATTGAACCCTAACTTCAACAATTTCAAATTCTATCCATTCCTTAAAAATCTAAATCAACTCCCATGAACCACTATCTTTTTAAGCCATTAATCCATTTTCTAACTCCAAGAAGATTTCCAAAGCATATAATAACAATCACAACACTAAGAACAACAATAGATAGATTATGAGCACATAGATGAAAGGAGGTCATAACAACTCACCTTTGGGATTGAAATGGAAGGTTGATCTATTGAGCTAGATGAGTTCCTCTAGGCGATCCAACTTCAAAGGTGCTCTTGGACTTGAATTTGGTGAAGAAATTCTTGGCTTCAAGGTTTGGAACTTGGGGCTTCCATGGAGGTTCTCTCTAATTCTCTAGGTTGAAGATGAATGAGAAATGAGGGAGAAGGGAGGGGTAGTAAGAGGAGGTGAGGGAGTTTGCCACTTGGCATGGCTAGGAAGGAGCAAGAGAATTGGCCCCCCTCCTCAATCATCTTAAAACCAAGGCTTTCCATCCTACCCATTTTAATTTAAAACTTAACTCATTTATCCAAATAATTCATCCTACTCAATTAACCTCCCTACACTATTTATCCTTTTCCCATTTTTATTATTATCCAAGTTTATTTATTTAATGTCCAATAATTTCATAAAAGATTCTAAATTTATTTCTCACCCAATTTATCCTAATTTAGAATTTTAAAGATAAAATTGAACACATAAAGTCAACATAATATTAAAAGCATATAATTAAATATTAAAAATTGAGTGCCTAGGGTTGGGGTCGTCACACTCACTCCCCCTTAAAGAAAATTCGACCCGAATTTTAAAAAGACTTATCTTAATGATAATTTAAAGAAGATAACCTTCCCCACAATCAAATTACACTTCCAAATAGTTTTCTCAAAGTATTATTATTATACCCATTTTCCACAACCCTAATACTCTCAAAGTTTAATTTCGGACTTACGATTTTAGTAACTCTCAACCATTCCCTCACATAAACCAAACCCGTTAAATCATCATTAGTTGAAGAACTCCGCACACATGAGGAATTTTAAGGACAACTTTCCCATACAATACTTCATACAATACCACTTAATACGTGGATCGAAAACCACTAATATACGCAATCTCATCAAGGTTAAATAACTTCTCAAGTTGAAACGAAATCCATCACACAACACGCAATTTATTCTCAAGAATTTGGATAGTCTTCTTTGTCTGTCCATCTGTCTGAGGAAGAAACGCACCACTGAAACTTGACTTGGAACTCAAAACCTTGCACCCTGCTTTCCAAAACACAATGAATCCTCGATCCCGATCTGGTAAAATGTTGATTGGTTTTCCACGAAATCATTCAATCTCCCGCATTCACAATGTTTTAATTTCCCCCTCGAATACTTCGTTAATATAAGTTGAAAGTAAACCGACTTGATCTATTCATCCACTATCACTCCAACACACCCAACCTTATCGACGTTGAAAGTAGTACAGGTTACAAAATTCCATCGCACTGTCTTCCCATTCGAATCTTCTAACTCTTCTTCAAGTCTTGATACTTCTTCAAACTTTTACGATGAGTCGCAATTCTAGGTTTACGGTCTTCCTCTAAAACCGGTATTCTAATCTCTTACAAAGAATGATACACACTCCGAGTTGAGGGTTAAATTTTCATCCCAATTAGATACAAAATCCTTGGTCTCCCGAGTCTTGAAACTAGCCGATAATCCTCTTAACTTCTGAATCATGGTTGAACTTCCTCTAAGGTCTCCACACTATAAGTATAACTTGAATATTCGCAAAATATCTCACCATGCAACTCAAAGGATATACTTGTTGACACATAAGCCTTTCGGCTACTCGCAATCGCAATCACAATAACTTTTCCTAACAAGATATAACCTCATTTAAGTCTTTCTAATAATTTCCACCCTCGACTCTCTGCTTATTGTTAAATTCCTTTCGAACCAACAAATACTTTAAACTTTCATGATCGTTAACACATCTCAAATTTAGTTGCAACTAGTTAAAAATTCCGCTAGTAAAACGCAATATAATCTCGATTACTTACAAGTTGAAAATAAGAAGATTACGCTCCGCCCGATTCACTTCCTCTAAACATAAGTTATCACTTTCCCATTTCGCATCATATCACAAATTAGCCTTCCATTGATACACCATTAAAAGCGTCGAAGTTCTCGCATTCATTACTCAATAAGGATCATATCTACGGTCGACCTATTCTTCCTCTCTACTATACGATTCACCCTTATTGCATTCTACATCCAGGATACCTCTTCCCGGTTAACTCTATCCACAATAATACAATTCTCCAGAATCTAATGACACTCCCTTGGTAGCACCCCTTTCAATCCTAAAACTATGGACTCATTACGGCAATATTCCAAAGCCAACTTACAATTATTAAACTTCACACATAAATTTTCCTATTGGAAAATAGATAACACAATTCACAATTAATTTTCATGATATTCTCAACGTCAAGTAAACAAGGATGTCACCACTAATAATTTCCACTAGCTATCAAGATAAGGATAGAACTCTACTCCTTATAACCACAACAAAAATCGAGACCATTCTATAGGGTGCTTTTGATATAGGTATTTAACCGGACACTACATCAATACGTGATTCCACTTCCCAACCGAAAGTCATATAATACTTTCTTGAAAGCATACTTACTATTTTCCTAATTAGCACATAACATTTTTCGAAGACTTCTTACCTAAGTCTACCACATTTCAATTAAGCTTCCCACTTCTTAACCAAAAATTTTCAATCTTTAAGGCATATCTAACAAGGATACCACATAAAGGCTTATTTGCATCTAATACCATATAGACCAATTAAGCATAGTAAAAAAAAGACTCGTTTCATACGACAGTCTATCACTGCCTGACCACTACTTACCATTCTAGGCCAGGTATATATCAAAATCACACATTGGTAATCATACCAAATCAACTAGCAATACATGCTCAGTTATAACCACGTCACACTAGTGGTAAACCAAATAATATTCGAGGTATTCTCTCATAAGAGTAGAAATCTCTAACACATAAAACACATCTTAAGCAATGTATGCCACATGAAACAAAATGCAATGTCACACGTGCATGAGATGAACCGGGATCTATAAAGTATGACCCTACTTACGAGACAGGTATATTACCTCTAAAGGTAGCTGAGGGATCTATCCCTCCAAAACTCAAAACAAGTATTCGACTTTAAACGTTACCTTTTTGGATTCCCTTCATTGTTCCTTTTCATTCCTCCTTTAGGCCCCCTATGTCCGGTACCCAAAGCTAACCTTCGATGAAATATAGGACAATTCTTCTTGTAGTGTCCCATTTCTCCACAATTCAAACATTTCCCTTGCTTACTCCAACACTTGTCTCTAATGACCCATCTTCGCAATATCCACATATAATCCTTACCTCGACCGAAGTCGGATGATTTGTCTGAGTCGCCGCTTTTTCTCCTCTTGCTAACTCCGGTGCTGATCCTTTCTGATGCCCTCTATTATATCCAGAACCTTGGCCTTGAAACTTCTGCTTACTTCCACTTCCACCCTCAGATTTACCCCGGTGCTCGTCAATATCATTCTCTATTCGGTAGGCTTTATTCACTGCTGTCTGAAAATCTGGGAAGTCGTGCGTCAATAACTGTTTCCTGAACTCTAGTCTTAATCCCTTCACAAATCGATATATCCGTCTCTCTTCTTCGGGTACCAAATGTGGACAATAGCGAGCTAGCTCCGTAAACCCGGTGAATCTTGCGCCCACGGTCATTGCTCCTTGCTCTAATTTCAAAAACTCAACTTCCTTCTTATCTCTTGTAACTATTGGAATGAAATGATCTCGAAATTTACGCGTAAAGTTCTCCCAGTCTGCGGTGTAAGGTTTCGATCCCAGCCCTTCACTACTTGCCACCAATGCTCTGCAGTCCCTCTAACTTGAAGATCACGCATCTCACTTTTTCTCGCATCCGTGCTCTCCATCGCCGCGAAAATCTTATTCATACTTTCAAGCCATCTCTCGGCCTTCACCTGGATCCGGATCTCCACTAAAACTTGGAGGTGTCATCTTAACGAACTTTTCCAAACCATGCCCGTATGCGCCTCCTTGATCTTTGCCGTGCTTGCCCTTGTGTTGTCATATTTTGCAAAAATCCTCGAAACATGTTCATCGTCTCAACATTCGGATTTCCATCACCCTGTGCCTTACCAACATTGCCCGAACACGATGATCATCCTCATGTTCGGCCATTGAATAAACTCCCCGCAACAAACACTCGACGTAATTTATCACACACTCTCACTCGGCTAGACTCTACCCGAGAACTCTAACCGAGCTCGATACCAACTGTGAGGACCCCGACCGGAACCTACACGTGTTCCGAGTTGGAGCGCCCTCAAACTAACCCGAAAACACTAAACTTTTAAAACTTTACTTTGACTTTCAAACATAAACATTAATAATATAACATTTCAAACTAACTCCACTCTACTCCACATCGGAGGAGGAGATAACTAACTTTGAAAAGTAACAACCTCGTTTTTAATTACAAAGACTTTAGTTATAACGTACAAACTAAGTTTTATACTCATAAACTCCATAAAGGAATTATACCAAAATACATTCTTTACACCAACCTATACGTACCCCGACAAATCCCAAAATACCACGTACCAACTCCTTTCCGTCCTCACTTGGCCGGTCCGCCTGTCTCGGGATCTAAAACAGTAAAGGGAGAGGGGTGAGAATAAATCTCAATGAGCTATTATGATATGCAAAGAAGATGCCAAACAAAGTGCAACACATAGCATGGTAGCACATAACACACTAGGAAAGCGGTAAACACATTCCGTTACCTTGGTTTACCTTTCCCGTACGAACAATAAGTCGTATAAGCTGTGGGTATCAATACTCCACTACATGCGTGAATGCATATTCACCGGATCCCATACCATGTAACCGAGACAGGTTATGCTTATAACTCATCTCCGTGAACCGCTTAGGCATATTCACATCTTATAAAACCCGTTTTCCGGGGAAAATATAAGACATCGCATTCCTATGAACCGACCGCACATATCCATGAAGGCCGAACCCCGGTCTGTGGCCGCAGAGGGGGAGAGGTCACGGTATGATGAATCTTCAATCACTTAGAGAACAAATCAATAACTGATTGAAATCCATTATACCCCCCATTCACATAAAATATCAACACGTTCAAGCACATAATAGATACTTGAAATATGATCCACAAACGGGATAGCAATATAACCACATGGTAAAATATACTCATGCCAATCAATGCCATAATGCAACATTTAAGTAATACACTATGCATAGTATCATCAACAAATATGAATGATAACAAATAAATTCACAAATGGAATAACCATACAACTACATAGTAAATATATCCACACATTGGGATAACATAACAACTTGTCAAATATTCCACACTTGGGAAGCCACATAACACTTGCCAAATAATCCACAAAGGGGATAAACAATATAGTCACATGGTAAAATAGAATATCTGGAAATGATCATTACATATTTAGTTTATAAAACCAATTCCATTTGAGAGATCACCTAAAAATACTCAATTTGGACTCTCGAACCATCCAATTTCGAGTCCGTATGAATTAACTATGATTTATTCAATTTCCACTCAACTTCTAACGTACAATACTACCTGCTGTAACCAAATCAGATTTTTGGGACATAAGGATAACTTCTTTAGCTATGAAACCATCACATTCAGAAAGTACTCAGAAAAACACCCAATTTAGACCCAAGAACCATCCAATTCCGATTTAATATGATTAAGTTATGACCATCACAAGATTGCTAAACGCAGTGCAGTTCGGGTGAAGTTAGGATTTCTGGGGTCTTGGGCGACCGCCCAAACCTCTTGGGCGACCGCCCAAGAGGGTTTTCAAGGAAATGTGAGTTTCGCCAAGGCATGGGCGGCCGCTCGGCCCCCTTGGGCGACCGCCCAAGCCTCCTCCCGCCCCAAACTTAGGTTTTTAACCCCTTTAACCCTAGTTCTTCCTTCCCTCTACCATTGATTATTCAAGAACACCCAAGAACACCTTCATTTCACCAAATCCCAAACAAACATGTAAACTTCAAAACCAAGTAACCCTAGATTATTTATCACTACTATTTCTACCCATTTCAACCCTTTTTAACTCATCTTCATTGAACCCTAACTTCAACAATTTCAAATTCTATCCATTCCTTAAAAATCTAAATCAACTCCCATGAACCACTATCTTTTTAAGCCATTAATCCATTTTCTAACTCCAAGAAGATTTCCAAAGCATATAATAACAATCACAACACTAAGAACAACAATAGATAGATTATGAGCACATAGATGAAAGGAGGTCATAACAACTCACCTTTGGGATTGAAATGGAAGGTTGATCTATTGAGCTAGATGAGTTCCTCTAGGCGATCCAACTTCAAAGGTGCTCTTGGACTTGAATTTGGTGAAGAAATTCTTGGCTTCAAGGTTTGGAACTTGGGGCTTCCATGGAGGTTCTCTCTAATTCTCTAGGTTGAAGATGAATGAGAAATGAGGGAGAAGGGAGGGGTAGTAAGAGGAGGTGAGGGAGTTTGCCACTTGGCATGGCTAGGAAGGAGCAAGAGAATTGGCCCCCCTCCTCAATCATCTTAAAACCAAGGCTTTCCATCCTACCCATTTTAATTTAAAACTTAACTCATTTATCCAAATAATTCATCCTACTCAATTAACCTCCCTACACTATTTATCCTTTTCCCATTTTTATTATTATCCAAGTTTATTTATTTAATGTCCAATAATTTCATAAAAGATTCTAAATTTATTTCTCACCCAATTTATCCTAATTTAGAATTTTAAAGATAAAATTGAACACATAAAGTCAACATAATATTAAAAGCATATAATTAAATATTAAAAATTGAGTGCCTAGGGTTGGGGTCGTCACAGTTGCTATGTACACAGTAGCGATATCGAAGACGAAATGGTGATGTGGCACAAGGCGACATGTCATTGGGATGTAAATATACATATATCATACTTTATTTTCTCGTTGTTATAGCTTTTTCAACCTTTTCTTATAATTTCTCATTCTATGACATTTCAGGTGGACCAGACCATTATATCTCAAGCAGGTTACTGCACATAACCTGCGAGGCTATCATAGTCGACTGCCCAAACTCACCGAACATCAAGTGGTGTGGCAGCCATATGAAGATCGACAACCTCCAACTTACTTATATTGCACAGGCATAAGTTGTGTTATTTCTTACCGTGAACCGGCGATTAGATTTAATGTGGTACCTCTTTATTTCAAATTGCGCCACGTTCTTGTTAGAAAAGTGTATCCCTTTAGCAATTTCGTCTTTCTATGGATCCCAAACTGAAAAACTGGGTTGATTATGGGAATCAATGAAGCCTTCTTCTTGTCAAGAAATATCACCAATATCATTATAAATAGGATAATATGCTCTCGCATACCTTTGATTTTCGACGCTTCATAATGAACCAAATGTGTTTCCACGTTATCGTCAATCAGACCATCATCACCCTCTCCCAAATCTACATCAGAATCAGTACTACTATACTCTTGATATTCATCATCAACATCGTCTAGCATCGCATCTACATCTGTATCTTCTTCTTCTTTTTTTATAATCTACATCATCTTCTGAATTATCATCATCAACTGGATCGTTTGGGTATGCCATGTTACCATAATTTGACGTTTGAGTTGATACAAGTGTTTGTGTACTCGGACCAACCACTGCATCACAGTATCAACTTAGTGAATTCCCATGCCAGCCTCATTTTCAATACGAAAAGGAAAGTACTAATCAATCGAGGATATTTACAAATAATTTCCAACTCATATTTCCACGCCCATCACTTTATATAACTTATCAATCAATTGATTGTATCTCCATCTACAATGAGCCCTAATTGCACATTTCGGTCCTTCCTGAAAATGAGGGCCATCAAATGGTTGTTCATCATCACCTCCCCAATAGCACATGAAAATGAGTGAAACTCCGTTCATCTTTAACCCTATATTACGAAATTAAAGTGTTAAAATCTTCAAAATTCTAATTTTAACATTTATATCTATAATGCACTAAAACATAATTAAAAACTTAAATTTATAATTATAAACATAAGTAAAAACAATGATTAGGATGATGTTGATTTACCTTGATTCTTAGTCTTCACTAATTTTGAAATTAAAAGATGTGAAAATTTAGGTTTTTTCTTCAACTATTTTTTGTTTGTGGTTGTTTGGATATGAAACAAATGAATCCCCAATCTGAAACCTTATATGAACCCGCTTAAACTTGCTACACAATGTAGCGAGTTCTTTTCCGCTCGAATTCGCTACACCAAGTAGTGGGTTCCTCTATAGTCGCTACACTGTGTCTCGAATTTACTAATCCATAATTAAGTCATTTGTATTTAACAACAACATTTATTATACCAAACTCGATATTTCAAGTAACGAGTTTCAAAGAAGAAAAATATTAATCTCGCTACATGGTGTAGCGAGTTTCATGAAAATGGTCATTCCGGACAATAATTTAAATGATTTGTCATTTTGGAAATTATTAATTTAAAAATGAATTATTTGAGAAAAGGCCGAGAAAATTAAGAGATTTAACATAATAAATGATTCTTGACTAATTTTGAGAAAATAAAACATTTTAATATATTCTCGTTGTTACATAATAAATGTTAGAGTCTTGACTTTCTTTTTAGTTTAATAAAATTTAACAAAAAAAAAAAAATTCAAAAATCTAATACTCCTCATGAAATTTTAAAATAGTATTTTCAACAGAGCATTAGTAAATGAGTAGGTCTTGTGAAAAATTAGTTTTCTCAAAATGTTATGGAAAAACTAGTTTTTAGCATTATTCATCCATCTTATTAGTTAGGCTTAGTGCTTAAAAATTAATTTTTTCTTATGTTATGAAAAAACTAATTTTTTACAAGATTTTGACTTAAAAATTAGTTTTTCACAAGATTTCGGCTTAGTAAATTTTATGAAAATAATCACATTTCATTTTTTAATAAAAATCAATTATTATGGGACTAATATTTGATGTCCCTAACTTAGCTCGCCACTGGGCTCACTGCCTGCCTGCTACAACTACTCAATTTCGCCCCAATTTCCCGTCTCCCTTTGTGGTCTACTGTCATCTCTTTCCCCTTCACCCGGCAGCTAAACCCCAGCTCTATCGGAGCTGCAAAACATGGGGACGTTAGGAAAAGCAATCTATGCCGTCGGATCCTGGATCCGTCGTTCCGGCCAAGCCGTTGATCGCTTCGGCCTCGCCCTTCAAGGCAACCACGCCTTCCAAGAACAACGTACTCCCTCTCTCTCTCCCGTTATTTCTCTGTTTCACACACTCTTTATAAAAAACTCTGTCTTTATTAAACATGTTTACGTAATGAACTGTGAATTTAGGGTTGGCTGATTGAAATTAGTAAATGTAGGTTATAAATGTGTATTTAATGTTCTAGTACATTTGGGTATAGGTACACTTTTGATAGTTTGTTATATATCATGTTAATTGGTAATTTGGTAGTGATTGTTTTTCTCCGTAGTTGAGATTGCTAGATGCCTGTTGTGATTCTAATGAAAATTACAGTGCTTTGACTTTTTGAGCTGCATTCAGAGTTGTAGGCGAATATTGTTGTTTGCGAACAATTTGTTTTGAACAAAGCTGCACTGAATTTTGATGTAGTTAGCAGTGAATCTTCTTTTCCTTTTCTAAATTTTATTCATATTTCTTTTTTCAACTTGCTCTTTTTTCTTTCATCTTTTCTCTAAAGAAGATACATATGAGGATTCATGTTAGCCGACCCCAAATTATTTCAGTAAGGCTTTGTTGTTGTTGCAAAGCACTGAATCTTGATGTATAAAGCAGTCAACCTTATTTTTCGTTTATACGTCTGAGGAGATGAAAGATATGGAGGGAATAAGTGTGAAGTAGTAAATAACCGGAAATGACAATAGAAGGACTCCAAAAAAATTATGCCTTCACGACGCAAGCTGCCTCAGCAGTTTTTAGAGAGCTCTTTTGTTGGATTTGTATGATCTAAATAGTGAGACTCATAGGTAAATAAGACTGTTATCCATGCGCTTCATCACCATATTTTGGAATGAAATGTCACCAAAGGCTTTGCCTATTGGAAGATCAATCTTGAAGGACATAACAAATCGTTTTTTTCACTAGGGATTGAGATGGCTTTTTATAGGATTGCGGGTCTTTTCATAAGTTGCTATTTGTGGTGCACAATTTATTGGAATGTAGTGAGTGGGTATGAAGCCAAAGACTCACAATTTTTTTGCCTTGGGAATATGATGTAATAAAGCAAAATGGCTCACTAAATTGTTTGCGCTTCTTTGTTATGTAGCCTTGTAGGGAGTGGTTATGATCAATTTGATCGAAAAGAAGGAATAGTGTGTATCTTTCGTTGGGGATTTCCCGGAAGAAATCGGTGTATCTTCCTTCGATTCCTTATAAAGGTTATTAAGTCCATCAGAATAGAAGTTAAAGAAGGTCTTTATGCTCGTCATGTCCCCTCTATGGATATCAGAGGAGAGGGGAAACACTTCCATTGGAGTGCATTCCCGTGTATATATGTTATATGAGATTAGGGTTCAGGGTTCAGAAGTTAAAGAGGGTCTTTGCCCACTTCACTATTTCATTATTTACATTTGATTCACTTGCTTGTCACAGACAAGAGTAAAAAAGGGTCTGTTCAATATCTCTACAATTTAGTAACTCTGGTGCTTTACTTATTCATAGTTGCTTATGGTTCGAGCAAGCTCTCGGGGTTTACTTAAAAGACCGGTCATTGGAAAGTATGAACTAATCACTGGAACCTACTTGGGCGTATTTTTTCCCGCATGCTACTCAAGCGTTTTATATTGATATCAAAGATAATTTCTTCATCTTCTTCTTTTAGTTATTTTATTAAGAAGTGGGAGTGGGGGAAGGGGTCGTTTTGAAGCCTCATTTAATTCTCTCAATAGGCCAAATATTGCTATTGATAACCCTGTAATTTGTTCACATTGAACATAGAACCTTTTTTTAAAAAGGATTTCATGAAACTAGTGATTCCACCCTCCCCCCACATTTTTTTTTTTGAAAAAGAAATAGGAAAAATAAGAAGATTGAGAGAAGGATGTAAAGATTCTGGCATAATAAAGTCGCGCAAGCCTGAAAGGTACAGCAGTTGAGTCCAGAGTCTTCATGCTTGAACCGGTTGAACATCCATTCTGTGCTAGTTGTATCTCTTTACATCTCCTTTATGGCATGCCTTACCTTTACTGTTTGTTACTTCCTTCAATATCATTGGCAAATTGTTATTTATACGTACCTTAGATTTTATACTAACATGGCTTTTTAACTTCTTTAATATATATGTTTGTATCAAGTATCTAGGCATCAAACTCTCATGAACTACAATGACAAAGATCCTGTTGTTGATAAAGATGTCTTTGTGGCTCCTGGGGCATCCATCATTGGTGATGTTCAGGTGGGACGCGGTTCCTCTATTTGGTATGGATGTGTTCTTAGAGGTAAGCTTCCATGCACATAAATTTTGACAATGGATGTTTGTATGAATATGTTGCTTTTGAAGTCTGGCCATAGTAATTAATGTGTCGAACCTTTTGGTTTTTTCTCCTTTTTTGGGGGGTCTGAATTTCTTTTCTGCAATGCAATTATACCTAAGGAAATGTTAAGTTTATTTTCTGTGTAAATCAAGTACCATGTCTACTGTTTCAGTTGTGGAAATTGTACATAGTACAACAGCCTACACTTTGAGTAAAATGATGTACTAATATCTTCAAGAATGCCTAAAATCCATGATTGCGTTGAATAGAATACATCCCAGGATCATTCGTTATTGTAGCAAAATGGCTCACTAAACTGTCTGCGCTTCTTTGATACAAAGCAACAAACAGTCTATGCAATTTTCATCATAGGCCATCCGAAAACAATGTCTCTGTGCTTTAATATAGGGGCAAGGTTGCGTACATCCGACCCCATTACCCCACCGTAGGTGGGAGCCTTTGCATTAATGGGGTAATGTTGTTGTAATGTTGAATGCTTATGTTAGACATTATCTTTGCTCATGTATCCTGAGACAAATCTTTAGGCATTTTATGATAAGTTGATTGTGGTTTTAACTTCTAACTCAAATTTATTTGCTAGCAATGCTAGCTTAACTTGAACATGGAAATCCATCCCCCACCGCTGCCATGAAGTATAGAATATTGCTATAATTGAAAGGTATATGCCCAATTGTTACCATCATTGTGATTCGCTTAGTTGTTAATCATGAATAGAAATGAATTCTAGGGAAATAATCATTACTATCTAAAATAATTAAGATTATCAATTTTTGATACAAAAAGTATGTGACATGATTTTGAGGTGAAGGTCATACTAGGAGTATGATCATGTCATCTAAAGTAAGAGGATATGACACTTGCTTTGTGGTGTCCTGAGATGGATTAGGGGACTCTTACTTTGGAACAAATAGTTTGCTAATGTAGTACACTTCTACTCTTTTTGTTCCTAAGAAAAAGTCCACATCTTTTCATTTTGGACTGCTCCTGAAAAAGTTTCCACTATATAACCTTTTCATTCTACGTTAATTTATTTGCTCCTTTTAGTTGATTGTCCCACTCCCACATGTGTAACATTGGAAACATAACCTGCCAATATTTGTAACAGTCACTTGGTTTTTCTTGATCTATATCTTGAGTTCAACACAACTCCTTTAAGGATCGGATAGAGTACTAAATACTCCCTCCGTCCCAATCTAAATGTCTCAACTTTCTTTTTTGGGCGTCCCATGTCTCAACCCAAAAAAGGAAAGTTTTTTTTACTATTCCACCCACTCATTCTCTCTCCTACTTTACTTTTACACTCACAACATTCTCTCTCCTAACTAGTCCTCCCACTCATTCTCTCTCCTATTTAATTTTTCATACGGCATTTAAATTTTTTCTCTTTCTTACATCATTTTCCTTAATTCCCGCGCCAAACCCATTTTGAGACATTTAGATTGGGACGGAGGGAGTAGTAAATTAACTAGTTATTTGTTAATACTTACTGTGTCTATTGCTAAATTCCTTGTTGACCTGGTACACATATTAAAAAAAGTGAGTTGCTACACTCTAAATATTAGGGTGGTTCTATCAAAATAAGTGAGTATTCCATTAAGGTCCGAATTGAAAGTTTCGTGTAGCTAGGAAACTTAGATCACGCAATAGGCAAAGGATGTGAGTACAGATGTGTCTCACAACTGTCCACACATCCACAGATAATGCAGCGGAATAAAACAATTAAATGCAAATAAAATGCAATAACTCAAGAGTTATATACGCTTACTGATCTATGAGATCAGCAAACCAGGCTTACGCCCAAAAACTTTTCACTATAAAAACTTTTGTTTCTTACAAAAACAAAGAAGTGAAAAACTAAAATATGAAAATACTAAACGAGTTCTAATCACCTTCTACGATAAGAACAACTCCCCTTTCCCAAGTAGGATCTATTCTAATCAGAAGTAAAACAAGAGAACTCTATGAAAACCTAGATGTGAGTTACGGATGTAAGCTCACAACCTAAAAACAACAATGTCGAACCGTGAAGAACAAAGGTATTTTTCTCTGAAATAAATCTCTAAAGCTCTATCTTCTCTTGTGCTGGTCTCTTGTATTTATAGGCACCTTGGAGAAGATCTTCACGAATCCAAACTCTTCCATATGTGAGAATCCAATTCCTACAAGGAAACATAAAGCACACTCACAAAGGAATAGATTGTTAGTAGGTTAGTCCTAATATAAAACTATGTACATAAATAAAAGATATTTACTCTATTTACAAAGTCCTTTTCAAAGTAGGATAATAAAAGATATTTACTCTATTTACAAAGTCCTTTTCAAAGTAGGATACTTATGAATCTTTCCATAAAAGCATAAAATCAACTTACCAAAAATTCCTCTTTGATTCGAATAGGAAACACTTTATTTCTTAAAACTAAAATCCTTTTCACAATAGGACAATATAAATCTTTCCATGAAAGTCCCAAAATCAAATCACCAAATATGCTTATTTGGTTCGAAATAGGAAACATATTTGTTCCCTAAAAAGCACACGCTTTAAATCTCCCCCTATTTTGGACTTTCTGGTCAAAACTAAAGATTTATGATTTGATTACTATGACCCACATTTTCGTATTCAAAACGCCCCGAATGGATGTGTGTGCGGATGTGTTAACACATCCACACAAAAACTGCATAGAACAAGTTAGTACTAAAAATTGCAGTTCAACAGATGTAAACTAAAGCAACCATTCAGCAAATGTATTTAGGGATTATAGATCAAGACTAAAACTAACAAGTAACTGAAACGAATATTAAAAGCAATTAAAAATATTAAAAACAAATATTAAAAGCAAACCTGTTGATGTTTCATTCACAAGTAAGAACAAACATTAAAACTCCCCCTGAGTTAAAACATCAACTGAAACATCAGCAGCAGCAGCAAAGACAACATCAGAATCATTCTCATCCTTTTTCTTCTTCTTCTCCCCCTTTTTGACTAGAAAGTCTAGTCTCCCATTTTTGGAGATCCACCTTCAAAACCCTCAGATTTTTGGCATGTTTCTGGGAGGCAATCAGTTGAGCATTGAGGGCAACAACTGCAACAATTTATGCATCAAAGTCTTCCACGATTGCATCAAAAGAATCTGCAGATGTGTGACAAGATGTGGCCACATCCTGACGCACATCCACAGCTTCAGCTCCATTGATTCTTAAGATTGATTAGACAGAGAAAGAGAGAGAAATATATGGAGTGTGTGTGTGAGATAAAAATTTGGGCAGAGGGAAAAGAAGCACAATGAAGGATTAAAGAGATGTGACAGATGAGGCACACAATAAAACCTACAACTCCCCCTTTCCAACTAAATTAAGGAATCCTTTTTTCAAAAAGATCTCACACAGCCAAAAATTTCACAAAGATTCACCAACGGCTATAACCCTTTGAAATTTCCACACACGCAGCGAATCACAGAAAGAATAGGGATTAAAATAAATCAAAATTATGCCAACGTTTTATGGTAACAAAAAATCACTTCAGCCATATCTTTTTCAACAGAATCCCTTTTAAAATTGTCCTTCCTTTTGAAATACGGATTGATACACACCTTTTTCTTTCATGGGAGATATTGGAAATCAAAAACATGTAAAATCAAAGAATGAATTAAGAATGAAAATAAATTAACTAGCATATTTACAAAGCTCCTATATGTCCTAAAAATGCAAAAGATGCCTAGCATGATGCAAACACACAGTGATGGAAAAATTCTCGGCTTATGGATGTGGCATAGGATGTGAGTCACATTTGGGGACACATTTAGATCACAAAAAGTCAATGAGCAATAATCCAATCTGCACAGCCTGCAGGATCATCCACCATTTTTTTTTGTGGATTCTTGCATTGTGAGTAGCTTTCACTTTACTTAATCCCAAAGATAGCCCTTTTTCCCGATGATCTTGTCAAGTTTGATTTCAAGTTTTCTTATGAGAATCACTTGATCACAATGGTCCGCTTCATACTAAGGGTGAAGCAATGCTTCTCACATATATTTTTTTTTTTTTATTCGCACCCACCGTGAGATACCTAGGAAGGTTATACCCAAGTCATCAAAAGATAACATGGACGGAAATACTCACAATTAAGTGATCAAAAACAATGTCAAGATGAAGACTCACAAGTGACCACACCGAGAAATTTCGTGCTAATGCATGATATATATATATATATTTTTTTTTGATTTTTGATTTTTTTGTTTTTTTTTTTTGTTTTTTTTTTTTTTCGATTAATCTAATATACAGATGTGTTAGAGGATGCGAGACACATTTGTGCTCACAACCTTAGAAATCACACAAACCAAGAGACTTCCTCAAGGAGGAAAATCTCTCCAAATCTAATGCCTTTGTAAATATATCAGCCAATTGATTTTCAGTCCCAACAAATTCCGCATTAACACGCTTTTGTTCTACAAGATCTCTGATGAAATGATGTCTAATATCAATGTGCTTTGTTCTAGAATGTTGGACATGATTTTTAGATATGTCCAAGGCACTTTTGTTATCAGAAAAAGCAGTCAAAACTTTGCTATTTAATCCATAATCTTTTAGCATTTGATTCATCCAAAGTAACAGAGTGCAAAAACTTCCAAGAGCAACATATTTAGCCTTAGCTATGAACAAGGAGACATAACTTTTTCTCCTTCTATACCAGGAATCAAGGATGTTATCAAGGTAGGAACATCGAACACAAATGTTTTTATCATAAAGAATTTCTGCCCAATCTAAGTTAATGTATCCCACAATCATAGACACAAAGCAGTAATAACATACCTTGGAGTATAAGGATGTATGACTCCATAAAGCATCCAAATAACTGTGATTTACCTTCTCATTCCTTTTGGTTTGCCTTTGATCATGCACTTCACCAATCACTTGAGACGTGGGGTGATTTTTCTCACTCGAACAAAATGTCATCTCGATCTATCAACAGACCCAATATGGTCTCTTTCGTAATTACCTTCTCCTTCGAATCCGAAGAACCGACTTCGTACCTCGGTTCTTTGAGTGGATGTGTGTTCATATGTGGGAACGGTTGTGTTCACATTTGTAGATACATCCTTTTGCACATCTGGACTCACATCTGCCTGTTTTTCCTTTACAGTGCTTTCCGTATCTCCAGCACCTATATCAGCAGATTTCCACTCCAGTTGATAACCTGAAACATTATCCTTGACAGTTTTGAGGTTAAAATCAAGTGTATCATCAAATCCAACATCAGAAAAACTTAAACAAGACAAATTGTCACAAAACTTGTAACAATTGTCAGATGATCTTAGACCAGTGAGTACACATGTGTTAGACTTATTAAACACCTCACAAATCTTCTTATCAAACTTCACATATAAGTCATCATCACATAACTGACTTATACTAATGAGATTAGTCCTAAGACCTTCCACATGATATACATTGTGCAATTTTGGGAGACCTTCAACATCTAGGGTTCCTTTCCCAACAATTTTGCCTTGAGCACCACCACCAAAATTAACCTTTCCCCACTAATTATCTCATAGTCTACTAGAAAAGCTTGATTCCCAGTCATGTGCCTAGAGCACCCACTATCAAAATACCAAGAACCAGAGACACTACTCTTGAGGGAAGAGTAAACAATATTGCAGGTAGCACTTGGTTTGGCCACCCACTGTTTTTCAGTTTTCTTTTTGTGGTGCAGAGGTCTCAGATTACATGGATGTGTGTTCGGATGTGCATACATCTTCTCACACATCTGAGGCTGATTGAAGTAACCAGATTTTTTATCAGCCTTTAGTTTGTAAATGTAGGGTCTAATGTGACCAGGAGCTAGGCAATAATGACAAATGTAGTGCCTTTTCCTAGGTCTTTTCTCACTCAAAAGGACTTTTTCTTTATAAACTTGTTTTTCCACACCTTTTGAAGTAGAAGCCTCACATCCCTCCTTTACAAAATTACCGCTTCAAAGCCCGGACCAGCTTTGTTACGTTGACCCACAAAAGCTTCTTCCATTTTCATCTTACTTTTATTTAACTTGGTAAAAGTATTTTCACTTTTCACATTCATTTTTGAATTTTTCAAGGTCAACTTCTCTTTTGGACACAAGGACTTCAAGTCTTGCAATAGTATCTTTTTGAACATCATTTTCTTTTAAAAGTATGACTTTTTCATCTTCACAAGCAGCTAATTTATCAGAAAGAGCTTTATTTACCTTAGCAAGTACCTCAATCTTGTCCATACGCTTCATCCAATCAGCATGTAGTTCCTTATAGGTTGCAAAGAGTTCCTCATAGGGAATGTCCCTATCTTCATCATCTGAATCTCCTTTTACAGAGAAACAGTTAAAGGTCTGCTCGGATGTGAGTTCGGATGTGTACACATCTGTATCCACATCCGTCTCCAGATCGCCTTCGAAAAATTCTTTTTCATTTGTATCTGCAGTATAAGCATTAAAACAGACAGAGGAAGATTCAAACGCAGAGATGTTAGCAAATACTTCATCATCCTCACTATCACTCGAAGCAGTAGTGTAACTAATTCCCCTTTTCTTAAGTGTGTTAGCACACTCATAAGCAAAGTGACCAAAGCCACGACATGCTCTACATTGCACAGAATCAGAGGATTTCTTGTTATCGAAACGTTTATTTTTGAACCCCTCATCAGGATTATCTTCTTGTTTCTCTAAATCCTGAGAGTTCCTTTTAGGAAACTTGTTTCTCCTTTTGTTTTTCAAAATAGAATTGAACTTCTTGGTGATTACATCCACATCATCTTCCTCAAGATTAGATTCATTAATTTCAGAGGAAAGGTCAGCTATTTCCTTTGGAATGGCTGCAGAACTCTTAAGGGCAATACTTATTGCCTTGTTCTTTTGTTGAGCTTCAAGATTGTGTTCAAAAACAGTTAAAATACCAACAATTTTTTCTAATTCTACTGTGTTGGTGTCACTTCGTCTCTTCAATGACAAAGAACCTTGATATTAAACCTTTCAGGCAAAGTTCTTAAGATTTTGCTTACTAATCTAGCATTCGAAATTGACTCTCCTAGGCTAGTGCATTCATTGGAGATTTCATGGATTTTTGCAGCATAAGAAACTATGTCCTCAGACTCTTCCATTCGAAGTAACTCAAACCTATCCATTAAAATTCTAAGCCTCGTAGCTTTAACACTTGGAGCTCCCTCACATTGAGTTTGCAGAATATCCCAAGCAGCTTTGGCTATACTCTCATTAGTTATAAGCTTGTACATATTCTCAGAAACATGGCTGAAAATAGCACCCATAGCTTTTGAATTATAATTAGCAGCCTGGATTTCTTCAAGAGTCCATTGCTCTTCAGGTTTTCTTTCGAAAATAGACTCACCAACACCAGACGCAGGCTTCTTCTCCACAGTAGGAGGTTGCCATGCAACAAGGATACACATCCAAGCCCTTTCATCAATGCTTTTGATGTAATTGCGTATTTTAGACTTCCAAAGAGAATAGTTCGTACCATCCAAGACAGGAGGCCTGTTTTGGTGATTTTGGCATTCCATAATGACTACACTTTCTGGATCAACACTCAGTAATATATCGAGAGTTGGCTCTGATACCAATTGAAAGTTTCGTGTAGCTAGAAAACTTAGATCACGCAATAGGCAAAGGATGTGAGTACAGATGTGTCTCACAACTGTCCACACATCCACAGATAATGCAGCGGAATAAAACAATAAAATGCAAATAAAATGCAATAACTCAAGAGTTATATACGCTTACTGATCTATGAGATCAGCAAACCAGGCTTACGCCCAAAAACTTTTCACTATAAAAACTTTTGTTTCTTACAAAAACAAAGAAGTGAAAAACTAAAATATGAAAATACTAAACGAGTTCTAATCACCTTCTACGATAAGAACAACTCCCCTTTCCCAAGTAGGATCTATTCTAATCAGAAGTAAAACAAGAGAACTCTATGAAAACCTAGATGTGAGTTACGGATGTAAGCTCACAACCTAAAAACAACAATGTCGAACCGTGAAGAACAAAGGTATTTTTCTCTGAAATAAATCTCTAAAGCTCTATCTTCTCTTGTGCTGGTCTCTTGTATTTATAGGCACCTTGGAGAAGATCTTCACGAATCCAAACTCTTCCACATGTGAGAATCCAATTCCTACAAGGAAACACAAAGCACACTCACAAAGGAATAGATTGTTAGTAGGTTAGTCCTAATATAAAACTATGTACATAAATAAAAGATATTTACTCTATTTACAAAGTTCTTTTCAAAGTAGGATAATAAAAGATATTTACTCTATTTACAAAGTCCTTTTCAAAGTAGGATACTTATGAATCTTTCCATAAAAGCATAAAATCAACTTACCAAAAATTCCTCTTTGATTCGAATAGGAAACACTTTATTTCTTAAAACTAAAATCCTTTTCACAATAGGACAATATAAATCTTTCCATGAAAGTCCCAAAATCAAATCACCAAATATGCTTATTTGGTTCGAAATAGGAAACATATTTGTTCCCTAAAAAGCACACGCTTTCACGAATATTATTACTTTTATTACTCCCCTCTCCCCTAAATGTGTTCCTTTTTTACTTTAAAGGAACATATCCTTAATAATTTGACTATGTAAAAGAAAAATAGACTCTCAGTTTGAAATGGAGGGAGTATCAAGTATTCTCTTCGGTCCTAAGAATTAGTCAATTATTTTCTTTTAGGCCGTTTAGAGAATATGTCACTTTTGAATCATTTCATTTTACCTTGATTGAATTGCTCCTTTGATTGACTGTCCCACTTCCGCCGGGGCAATAATGGAAAGTACAAACTACCGATTTATATGATAGAGTCAATTAGCTTTTCTGAACTTGTTCACCGGCGTAAACATGACTCTTTTTAGGAACAATGCGAGTGAATTTGTTAATGCTTTCTCCTTATGTTCTTAAATGAGTGTCATGGTTGACCCGAGTAGACAGATTAAGAAAAGCAGGTTGATGCTCTAAATATTAGTGTGTTTGGACTTTTCAATGTTAGTCATGTGGGAGTGGACCTATTAATTAAAGCAGTAATCAAATAAGGGTAAAAAAATGGTGAAAAGTGACTGGCCATAAGTTTACGAAGTGGTCAATTTTCTTGAAATGACACAAAAGGGAATACCGAATAGCTTATTTAGGAGTGAAAGGAGTATACTAAGTCATACCTCTGTCCCAAAATGAGTATGAGATAAAATATATGCTGTGAACTATAATTATTAAGAGCCTTGAATTCAAATACTACCTCCTAGTTTAAATTCAAATGTTTTGAGTGGTAATATTTGATTTTGAATATTACTGAATAGCTTATTCGCCACGCAAAACATTTGAATTCAAATTAGGAGGCAATTTTGAATATAAACTAGGCAGGCAATGAGGATTAGTTTATTTAAATTTGTTGTAAAAAGATTCCTTAAAAGGAATTACTCTTCAATTGGACGACCCAAATTAGGAGGCAAAAAGGAATCACACCTGCTCTATTGTGAGGGAGGAAGCAATTACACTTGAGAACTCATATCAAACGAATAACACAAAGAAGAATCAGTAGTTACCTTTCTAGCAAGAGTACATGACCAAGTTTATCCCCTTAGTAGAGAAATAACCCCTGGAGAGACTGAAAACTGCAGAAAGGATGAACCAAAAAAGATTTTTTATCATCATTATTTATTTGTTGGTCCAGTAGGACCCAAGTTGAATCGCTTAACACGACATGCTTTCCAACGTGGTGGATACATATGTGGTTGCCAAACACCAACAATTACAAATCGAATAGAGGGTGGGGGTCTATGGAATTGTATCTTATGTGCAAACAATTTTGACAACATAGTCACTCTCAACTTTTTGTTGTTTTAGTTGCAACATACTTTTCAAGGATGACAAATATGTTAATTCCGGAGAGGTTGTGCATCCTACTTTACTACTGTGGCAGAGTGTTAAGCTTTTCTCCCCATAAATAATTGTGAAGGTGATAATGCAACTTTACTTTCTTCTTAATGGAAAAAGAGCTGGTAACATTTCTGTGTCATACTGGTATGAATACATGCAAATGGTATGAAGCTCTGAGGTTTAGGCTGACTCTTCGGTACACAACAGTGATGCAAATAGCACAGAACAAACAAAACAAAAAGGAAAAGGAGCCTTGAATTAGAGGAGATACATGTATTGACTCTACCCCAATTAGAGGTTGTTTGTTGTTTGATAGTCAAGGGAAAAAGGGAATGAAGGGGGGTGACTGGTAGAAAGCTTGCTTAAGAAGACGAGTTATCTGTGATGCGAGCGTTAAGTATGGGAAAAAGATAGAAGAAATTTGAGTATTCATGGTAGATGTTTGAAGCGTAGTTGTGAGCATACTTGTCAAAGGCGTCGCCTGCCTCGCTTTTTTCGTCGCCTTTCGAGGTCGTCACTTCTTCCCAACCAGGCAGACGTCCGATAGCTTTATTAGAAAAGGCGAGAAGTAAAAAAGCATCGCCTTTTAGGAAAGGCATGATAGTGGAAAACTTTTTGAGGCTCCGTCGTTTTGACGTCGAACTACGTCGTTTCTCTCTCTCCTTTTTTTCAATAGCAGTCGGTTTTTAGGTTGTGCCCTAGCCCCAATTCGACAAGTCGAGAAGAGAAGAGAAGAGATAAGTCCAAGGGTTAGAGTCGAACCTTGACTCCAATCCATTAGCTCCGACGAACGACGGCGACCAAGCAACGGCTACCGGTCGGTGGCCACCAGACGACAGATAGGCAGCTAGGCGAGTTCTCTTTCTCCTTTTTACTTTTTCTTTCTCGTTTTCTGTGTCTGGTCTTTGACTCTTTTCTATTCTTGATTTTTTTTTAAATATTTGCTTACTACTCTATATAGTTAACATATATTATTCCCGTTTGTTTATTACTTTTTTTATTAACAAACATACATATACAAACATCAACAATTATTTTCCTTCTTATATGTGGAATTGTGATATTTATTTCATGTTATATTCAAGTTCATAACATGTTTTAAGCTTTGTTTATATGTTACGTGCATATATATTTTTTCTATCTTTTTGGTCGCCTTTTTGTCGCTCGCCTCTCGCCGTGCTCAGGCACGTTTCGCCCGCCTCTCGCCTCTCGCCTCTCGCCTTTCGCCTTTCGCCTTTGACAAGTATGGTTGTGAGGCATATCAAACTTGATCGCAAAAGATACACACCGTGAAAGTATATGCTTAGACCTTTGTTGCTCTGAATTTGCATAAGAATAGTATTGGGATCCGATTTTCTTAAGGGAAGTCTACTGATCAGATAGTCAATATTAGGATAAGACTCCTCCATACTTTTTGTGTGGAGTTACTTAGGTTCTGGCAGTGGTAGATTATAGTGAAAATACTTGCATTTTCCATAGCTATGTTTCTGGATGTAAGGTGAGTGTGAACTTAGGGTGGCAGAGCTGCACAGATTTTCGAAAGGAAGATGGTGGCTTCAATAGCAGGAAAAGAATAAAGTGGTGGTTTTGTGTCTTGGGATGAGATTGGAATAAGAAAGGACCTATCCTGGAAAGCAGTGGGGAAGGGCATAAGCCCAAGGAGATTCATGGCCCTTGTACTAACATTTAGAAACAGTATGGAGATGGTGTGTACTAGGAGATGGATTGCTTGTGTACTAATTTTGTAAAGTTTTACATTCATTTAATAGAAGATATTGAGGGCTTATTACTTATATGAAGTGTGAAGGTTACTACCTGCTTTATCGTTTGTCTTCAGTAGCTTAGCAAAGGGGATCTCAGCTGTTCTATTAAATTAATCTAATTGGTGGATACTCAATCTACTTTAACCAAAGTGCTATGAGAGCTTTTCGATTATAGCTGATAATATAATTGAAAATCCTATTAGTCATGTCTCTCTCCACTACCTACCTTTTTCAGCTGTTTAAGTTTTTCTGGGGCTATTTCTATCCCATATATCTATTCTTCTTCTTTTTGATGAGATTAAATAAAAGCACTTACGAGAAAGACCGATCTATTATGCTCCTGATGAACACATTATAGAACAGCTAACACCGGTCCCACATTGTCAAAATAAGGCAGCATTTACATGTTACCCAAAGTCTCTTACACGCACCTAGAGGAAATGGGCTGCAGACCTTGACCAGACCTACTTCACTCATTTCATGCCATTGATGCCACCATCTTCTGTATACGGTGGGTGAAACCCATGCTTTTATCCTTGACCTCTTGAAAGCATTTGACACTTGAGAAAGGCTATGAGATATGTTATACACCTACCGAATTATATGCTACTCCATTCGTCCCAAAATAAGCTTCCCCTTTCCTTTTAGAAGTTTTCCAACACAAACAACTTAAACTAAACTTTAGAATAACCATAGCTAATACCCTTACCAATCATTTGGGAGATTAAGATATGGGCCATGATTTGACATCACTTTGGAGATAACTTGGGAACATCAAAAAGAAAGTACTTGAACCAAACAATTATCTTAACCCCCGTAAAGTCATGCTTTTCTTCTTTTTTTAATCGGAATAGGAGATTCTGATTTTGGAACGAAGTATGGGCTTGCTTGTGCTGCAACTCAATATTTTGTGCTTAACTGCTAGTAACAGGCCATTTATACTATCTCGGTTGGGCAAAATCTCTGAAATGACTAAATGTCTGTTTATGTAGTACTTTGTCATTTTTGGAGCTTTACTATTCTCTAGGTACATAAACTGTGGTCTTCCATATACCTCTTTATCGTGTCCTGTTTCACTAAATTTGGAGACCAGATGTACACCCCACGTATCCACACTCAGTTCTCTTACATGAGCTCCTTCTAATACATTTTGACATTGGAAAAAGAAAAAGAAATGATGGTTACAGCAGTGCGGAGAAGACCAACTTGTTCAATCTTCTGAAAAAATGCACTCATGTTTTGCAAGCTAATCTCTTGTGTGGATCATATTGTGTACCGGCTTATATGTGACTACTCCTGTGCAGGTGATGTACACAGTATCAGTATTGGGTCTGGGACTAACATACAAGACAACTCTCTTGTCCATGTTGCCAAATCTAATCTAAGTGGAAATGTTTTCCCGACTACAATTGGGAACAATGTTACTGTAGGTGAGTGAGACAGTACCAAAATTGTAAAGATATCAATCTACACCTGGGTTTATCATTTCAGATTTGGAGCATGACATGCACATCTAATTGTATAGGCCATAGTGCTGTTTTACATGGATGCACGGTTGAAGATGAAGCATTTGTTGGTATGGGCGCAACATTACTTGATGGGGTTTTTGTTGAGAAAAGTGCGATGGTAGCTGCTGGAGCACTTGTGAAGCAGAATACAAGGATCCCCCATGGAGAGGTTTGCTAACTCTTCATTATTTTTTATGATGTTCTCCAATGATTTTTTCACCATTCATTAGTATATCTACACCATGTGGTATGCCGCCGGTATTTGCTTTAGGCCTAAGTTCGTTTTTGTTCACTGTACTTTGAGGGTACTTTCGCTTTAACCATTGTACTTTTCTATTAACATAAAACACATTGTACTTTGAAAAACCTATCACCTCGGCCCCCAAATTTGCGGATTAGAGCACGAATTGGCACGAATTTGGTATCGGGATGATAGATTTTTCAAAGCACGTTTGTTTGTTTGTTTGTTAATGAAAAGGTAAAATGGTTAAAGTGAAAGTCCGGTGAAAATACAATGGATGAAAACAAAGTTTGGCCTTTGCTTTATATGGATCACAATGGTCGTTAGTTTTCAAGAAGACACCCCCTCAAAACCTGTACTTTTGATTGCCTCAACTCAATGGCAGAGTTGAGTCTCTTACTTTCCATTCTTTCATATGATCTTGTTTGTCTGCCCAATCAAATGCCAGTTATCATAGTTACCCTTTCTATGTAAAGGGAATATATATGGATAGTTCTGTTGTAAGTATTACTCCCTCTTTTCCAAAAGATTGTCCCATTTCTAAAAAAGGCAATAAATTTAATGCAATTTCAAGAATGTACAAGCAATAAGCATCATCCTGAAAAAGGCCAACTTTTCAACGGGACTACTTTTTTGGGATGGAGGGGAGTATAAGGAAAAATGTTGTACTCTTTTGTGTTCGTAGGGAAAGAAGGTTATAGTGCATCTCATGTGATCCGTCATCCTCTCTTCTCTTTCCTTCTTCAAATTTATGTTATGTTCAGATCTTTTATTTCTCCATCTTTACTAATGTTTAGACGTGTGTGTGGCTTATATTTGTTAAGGCCTTAGACTAGCCAGCTAATGTTGCACAAAATAGTTTTCAACATTCCCCTAGCTGATGTTCGTTGGCTGTTTATCCTATTTGAAGTTCCAGCCAATCAAAGTGACCCATTAGTATTATGCCTACAAGCTAGAAATGAATATCCCTCTTTACGTATTCGAGGTGCTCAAAAATTTAATTCTACATTTTTCAAGCGCAGGTTTGGGGAGGCAATCCAGCAAAGTTCCTGAGGAAGTTGACCGATGAAGAAATAGCTTTCATTTCCCAATCTGCATTAAACTACACCAACTTAGCACAGGTTCATGCAGCTGAAAATGCAAAGAGCTTTGAGGAGATTGAGACGGAGAAGAAACTGCGCAAGAAGTTTGCTCGTCGGGATGAAGAATACGATTCAATGATCGGTGTTGTTCGAGAAACCCCAGCAGAGCTTATCTTACCCGATAACGTCCTCCCAGATAAACCAACAAAGGTTTGGTAGATTATGGAGTTTTTCTCTTAGGTTCCGTTTTCTTCCATTTTGATGGTTATGGATTTTCTGTTCTATATGGGGAGACTGCAAATAGTATTTCCAATAAATTTTGGGGCCAGACTCAGTGTGAAAGATCTTATTCTGGTACGTATCTCTTTCAATTACCTTGAACATTTTTTTTTCGTTGTCAAGGATATTAATGTTACATACTGTGCAACATAAATTAATGTCCGAATTCAAGAAATTTGTCTAAAAATTAATGTCTTTTTTTATAAAACTTTGTTCCTAAACACTTTTTTATCAAATTTTGTCCACTATTCATTAGAAAGTGGATAATAAGAATATTTATTCATTTTTGTCATTAAAATGTATAAAAATCACATATTTTCATATTTAAAATGAAATTTGGACATTCATTTAGGGACGGAGCGGAGGGACTAATGAGTATTGCCTTAGACTTGTCAAACAGTCTAAGAAGAAATTAAGAAATGTGTTTTACTTAGTTTTTACATTTGTTTCTATATTGCTTGTATCATGATAAAATTACCTTAAAATTATTTCTTTATTTAGAAATGTTACACTTATTTATATTGTGATGTAAAAAATTGTGATAAGAGTAAAAAAAAAAACGAAGAATTTGATATTTATTATGAGACGGAGGAAAGTTTCTTCTTATGCTTGCCCCCTGGTTTCTTCGAGTGAAGTGTGGATACAGAAGAGAGTTTCTAAACACTAAGGGGTTTGGTTAGGAGGCTTAAGACGAAATAACATTCATCAGGATTAATAAGGTTTATTAAGAGGACGTTTGGTTGTAAATTAGGCATCCGGATAATTAAGCCGATTTATTGGGATTAGGTCTTAATCCTCTCACTAATTATATTGATCTCAGGAAAGTATTATTAATCCCTTTCATAATAATTCTCTCATTAATAATACTGTTAATCCTTATCCGGCAACCAAACGAGCCCTACGAGCCCTAAGACTTTATGTGGCTAGCCTTGAACTTCAGGTATAGTGGTAGTGACTATAGAAGTGAGAGCTCACCAATTTTATTTTTTTAATAACAATAAGCACACTAAATGCTTAGTGTTGAATTGTTATTTTTTGTGCAAGTACTTCAAAGGGTGAACCTTTGACTTGAAATAATGTAACAATCATCTCATATTTTTCTTACCGAACACGTATCAATATTCCCATTTATCGAATAAGAGCCGTTAAGCATTAAGATTGACAATGAAGTGTTTACAAAACTCAAGTTATTTCTAAGATTGTCATTCGTTAATAAGCATTAAGTGCTTGTTGATGCTTGTTGCTATCCTACACGACCTAAGTCAGTATACTTACACGACCTAAGTCAGTATACTTGGTCACAAACCTTAAGTATCAGACTAATTTCATAAACAATTGAATCTAGTTTGAGCTTGAACTAGGTCAAATTATCGATGTATAAACTAAATAGATTGTTATCTTAGATTTTAGTCGAGCCTGAAATGAAAGAAATACATCAATATAGAGACAAAATTAAGACATTATACTTTTTCCGTCCTATAATAAGTTTCTTAATTTCCTTTTTGATCTGACTAAGAATTTACTTTATTTTCTAAAATGGATAATGAGACCAATTTGCTATTCTCACAGTAACAATTCACTTACTATTTTCTACTAATTTTCTCTCTCCTAATTTACTTTTCATACTCATCACATTTATTTTTTCTTAATCCAGTCCAAAGTCAAACTAGAAATGTTATCATAACATTTATTTTTTCTTAATCCAGTCCAAAGTCAAACTAGAAATGTTATTATGGGACGGATGGAGTACTATATATTTCCTCCGTTTCATCCGAAAAGGCACAAAGTTGGTCTTGCACGAAAAAAAATTAAGGAGTGTATAGAGTAAATGTTGTGAGTATGAAAAGTGATATAGGAGAGAGAAAGTGAGGTAGGAAATAGCTAGTGGATAGTTATTGTGAGTATGACAAGTGGGTCCCACGAATAAAGAAATGTTAAAAAGTTTTTATTTTGGGAGTATGTCTTTTTAAATGAGATATTTAAAATGAAAATTTGTATCTTTTCGGATGGGTCAGTCGGGTGGGACAGAAAGGGAGTATGTTATTCCTTTTGTCACAATGAAAGAGGTGTGTGGATGAGTGAAGACTTGGCCCATTGGGTCAGCATAGAATGAAGTCTATGGCCCTAATCTTGTGTTGGCAAAGGGCCTTTTTGGCGGAGAAAAGTGGGTATTCCTTTTTTAGTAGTCTCATTGTAAATTAAGCAATGTTACTCATACTCAGATTCGACTTGAGCCAACTTTTTATGCGCAGTAGACCAAGTTGCGTAAATGAGTCGAGTTGAGTTATATGAAATTTATTGAGTTCGATAAAGTCGAAATCGAGTTTTAATTTGTTCTCGAACAACTCGAGTCGGTATTGAATTTGAGCCCAAGTCGAGCTCGAGCTTAGGCTTTTTTTTTTCTTGAAAACTCATGCTTGAGTTTAGCTATCGACCTCAATTTCGAGTCGATATCGAACTCAAATGAGCGAATTTTATTGAGCTTTTAATGAACTTATTGATTCGAGCTCAAATGATTGCCAATAAAGAAACTTTTAACGAGCTTAACAAGTCGAGAGCCTCGTCGAACATGATAACAGTAGTATTTCAATATTACGCAAAAATGGTTAAACTAAACTTCATTTTCTTCACCCAATTTAATTCAAATATTGCACATTAATTTGAATTTAAATGTTCTTCAAGGGAAATTTTAGCATGACTTTGTTTAGCTTAAGTTGGTACATTCTCAAGATAATAGCAAGTCAAAGTCAAACAAAGCCGGAACAAAGTCCTCTATAAGAAAACGCGTTTAGAAACTGCGTTTATTAAAAAATAAAAAAGAATTAATAAATTTATTATTGTTTTTTGGATAACTTTGACCCTTAATTAAAAAGAATTAACAAATCTAGCATAATTAATTAGACCTGCTCCCCACTAAACCAAGCTTTCAGGATGTTAATTAGTTGGTAAGCAATATCTATCACTAGCTTTAACATGAGGATCCACTTTTTTTTTTTAAATTGTAAATTAATTTCCAGTAACATAATAAATGTTATAGTTAACTTGTTAAATTATTATTTTTTTAAAAAAAATATGAGTTATTTGTTTATATATTATCTGTATCGTGATAAAATATACCATGATTATTTTTTAATTTATTTAAAAATAGATTTGTTATTATAAATGGATTTTAAAAACAATACTCTCTCTATCCCACTCAAAAAAACACAACCCAAAATGAACATTTTATACTACCTCCGCCTCAGTTTAAGGTTCTTACTTTTTTAGTATGTTTCAAATTAAAGTTTTTAGTTGGTTTATTATTTAAAATGGACAATGAAATTCATATGTCATTCTCACAACAAAAACTCCCTATCCATTTTCTTTCTTTCTTTACTTTTTATACTCACATTTATTTTTTTTCTTAATATTCATGTAAAGTCAAACTAAGAACATTAAACATGAAGAGAGTAATATTTTTTATTCCCCTCTATCCCGGGTTAAGTCACAATTTTGGTGAAGCACGCAAATTAAGAAATCAATATATATATTCAAAAATAATGGGAGTGCGAGAAGGGTTGTGAGAGGAAAGAAATGAGTGGATATGACAAGTGAGACCCATAATTTAAATGTCTGAGAGAGAAAAGTTAGTGGGTATAATAGAATATTGATAAATATTTTCCATTTTAGGAAAAGTGAAGCTTATAACGGGACGCCCTTTTGAGTAATTGGTGAAGCTTAAGCTGGGACGGAGGGAGTATATTCTGTCTTACCTTATTTTTCGTACCCATAACACTAATTTATCATACAATTTTCTTAATTTTCGTACAAAACTAATTTTATATTTTCTCGGGGACGGAAGAAATATCATAATGAGAGAGAATAGTAATTTGATATGAGTGCTAATTAAATAATTCAGATGTACAAATTTCGGAGCTTACTGCCTCCCACTAAGAATTTTTGGCTGATGTAACTGTATTTTCTATGTGGACTGCACGTTCTTGTTCTTGTTCTTTTTTTAAATGGGTACTATCATAAAGTGGTAGGACCTTTAATTGTATCTTTAATTTTCATTTATTTAAATTCTTTTTTTTTTACTGCTATTTAATTTAGGCGTTATTAATTTGACCATTCAATTTTCAAATTTACAAATATTACGGTTGTATTTATAATTTAATAGCAAATGTGTCACTTAAATTAGTAATCATTAATACAATTGAGATATTTGTAAATTGAAAGGTAAAGTTAATAACGCATAAATTGTACGATGTTAAAAAAGTAGTTCACTTTAAATTGAATTTAAGTTGGTTGGACATCTAAGCCGGTATTTTTTGCACCAAATTTTAGTGGTGTTATTATTATTCTCTATATAATTAAGTTAAGGGAATTTGATTCAAAAGTTTTTTTTTTTTTTTTTTTTTTTTTATGAATCAATTTCTTTTCAAGTTCTTAATTGAATTGAAATGATCGAGAATTTGTTATGCAGTAATATACTCCCTCCGTCCCACGTCAATGTAAACCAACTTTATAGGTGTGTGAATTAAGGAAAAGTGATGTAAGAAAGAGAAAAAGTTAAATGTTGTGAATGTGAAAAATTAAATAAGAGAGAGAATGAGTGGGAGAAATAGTGAGGAGAGAGAATGTTGTGAGTGTAAAAGTGAAATATTTATTTCCATTTTGGGAAGTTTGTATTTACGCGAGACGGATCAAAATAGAAATAAGTTTGCATTCACGTGGGACGGAGGGAGTATAATATTGCATGCAATTGTGCAGTAATTTAAAATTATGATACAATATCATTAACTGTCTCCACCGCCGCCCACCAGCCATTGTCGACGCCCACCACGTCCAAAGGCCACCTCCACCACCGCCCTTGTCGAACGCCGTTGCCGACCTGCTCCTGTCGTCCGCCACCGCCCACTGCCTTCATCCATGAAGTATTATATTAAGTTATGCAATATTATATTCATATAATAGTATAAATGGCAGCATGGTGGCACTGTTCCATGAACAGTTCCATCTGTCAACTTTACCTTTTTGCCCCCACTATTTTGTCACTTTTCCATTTTGCCCTCCCTTTAAAAAAAATCTTTTTTTTAAAAAAAACACACACACATACCCACGCTTTCTCTCTCTCTCTCTCCTTTCAGTTTGAATTTCAAAATGGAGGAACTATTTGGTCCCTTTCACATTTTGCCCAAAAAAAATAAAAAAATTTAAATTTAATTTTTTTTAATTTAAAAAAAAAGAAAAGAAAAGAAACGTGACTTTGGACACGGGCTTAGGCTAGTATTCATATATGATGCAGTTATTAATATAAATAATACAATATACGTGAAACAATTTCCTGGAAATTATGATATTTTTTAAAAAAATTCTCCAATCAATCTCCCTTAATTTAATTCAATAAAACCCTTATAAAGATGTGGAAAATTTTAGATGATAAGACTGACCATATAACAAAATGTCTAGTTGTTTTCATGAGAAAGGATTATAATACACTCCCTTTATCCCTTAACAAATATCGCAACAAATATCGCAGTTAACTTATCAACGTTTTTGAAAAATATATTTTATTAATCTGTAAATTATATGCACAATGATAAAATTGTACATAGTTATTTTTCTTATTTAAAAACTCAATATTTATTTTGATACAAACTAAAATGAAAGTATAATTTATTTTGAGACGGAAGGAATATATGATTTTAAAGAGGCAAGAAGATAAATATATTGGAAGCGTGCTCATTTGCCATGATAATAAGAAGGAAGATATAATATTAATACTTGCAACACAATATATCGATTATTGATTGATTAATTAACTCTAAAGTGTTGATTGTGTCATATTGAGTTTTCTTTATCTTCAAGTGACTTTATATCAAAAAGCAACACTACTTGGACCCACCTTATCATAGATGAGAGCCTATCAGCAACTTTGGGACCCACTTTCAAACACTAAGACTACCCACAGTGGTTTCATCCCACTCCCCCATTTCATCTAACACTTTTTACACTTTTTTTCATCCACCTAATATTTCATCTACCCATTTCATTTACCCCCACTCCAATGGCTAACTTAAATTAAATTTCAACTCCCTCCAACTCATCATTCTATACCCCACTACTTTTATTTTATTTCATTTATATTCTTTATTTTTATATGATTAGTAAAATAATAATAATTATTATTATTATTTATAATTAAAAAAATATTTCACACTTAATTTGGTGAAATATTGCATCAATTTATAGGTAAAAAAAATATAATGATTTTTTTAAATAAATGCTAAAATGAAGAAGGATAATTGAGAAATGAGTGTTTTTTTTTTTTATTTGTCCAAATCAAATGAAACTTATATCATTTGTAGGAAAAAAATGATGAATTTTGGTGAAAAATAAAATTAAAAAAAATTATAATTTACTAGGTAATAATTCGGTCAAATTGAAAACTAAGTTTTTTTTGTGTCCAAATCAAATGAAACTTATATCGATTTGTAGGGAAAAAAATGATGAATTTTGGTGAAAAAAATTAAAAAAAATAATAATTTACTAGGTAATAATTCAGCCCAAATTGAAAACTAAGTGTTTTTTTTTTTTTGTGTCCAAATCAAATGAAACTTATATCGATTTGTAGGGAAAAAAAAAATGATGAATTTTGGTGAAAAAAATTAAAAAAAATAATAATTTACTAGGTAATAATTCAGCCCAAATTGAAAACTAAGTGTTTTTTTTTTGTGTCCAAATCAAATGAAACTTATATCGATTTGTAGGGAAAAAAAAAATGATGAATTTTGGTGAAAAAAAAAATTAAAAAAAATAATAATTTACTAGGTAATAATTCAGCCCAAATTGAAAACTAAGTATTTTTTTTGTGTCCAAATCAAATGAAACTTATATTGATTTGTAGGGAAAAAAAATGATGAATTTTGGTGAAAAAAAAAATTAAAAAAAAAATAATTTACTAGGTAATAATACAGCTCAAAAGATTTGGGATAAAAAAAAAAATTCGAAAATTCAATTGGACTAATAAGAGTGTGACACTTGGCAGTCCCAGGAAAAACAAAAAAAAAGGAAAACTTAAGGCCAATCACGCGCCTTCTTCGTCCGTGAGTAACACGCGCCAAATCTGGCCCAATTCTAAGCCAACACGTGTCAAATAAAAAAAAAAAAAAAAAAAAAACAAAAAACTTTCAATTTGGATGAAATCTTTCATCCAGCCATTTCATCCGGCCAACTTTCATTTCACCATTGCAAGGATTCATTTAGCTAAAACACATTTCATTCAGCATTTCATTTCACCATTGTAAATAGTCTAATCAAAATATGGGTTTAAATTGCTAATGAGTTCACTTCACACCCCTGCCAACTTTTATATATACTATATATATATATGTATATTTTTTTGATATCCAGGTTTTCAGCTTCTTCGTCTCTAATCCTGGACCATCCTCAAAAGGTCCCTAAGGACCCTGAAACCCATGACATAAATTAACCACAAAAATTCCCTCCCCAGGGAATTGAACCCGCGACCTCCCCGATGGAAAGTCACTTAAGATACCACAAGGCCAAGGCCATTAGGTGACAATTTTTATATTTTTTTTTATAGGAAGTGGTCATGGTTTAATCTAACTTCCCAATATATTTGAAAAAAAAAAATTATTTGAGAAAGAATTACTCTACACAGAGTTTTCTATTTTTTCGTTGTCATAATTTTCATTAGGAATTTAATTGTAATTTTATTATATATAATTCATAACTAATATTTAAAAATAATATTTTTGTCTCTAAATGAATTTCTATTTTTTTACTTTAAAATACATTGTAAAAATGTTAAATTTAAACATTTTTGTTGGCATAATTATATAAAATCCTGAATAATCTCAATATATTCCCCTGTAAATGTACGTGTAAACTAGAACTTGTTTTTTTTTTTTTTTTTTTTTCATAAAAGAGGATTTAGTAACTTCTTAAAAAAATGACATATATTTTGAGATTTTTTTTTAAAAAAATAGATATTTATTTAAGGACGGATGAGATATTTGTTACCAACAGAGGCCAAACATTTTCCTTGTATATACGTCTTTGAATTTTATGTCATTTTCTAAACTAAAGGGAAAGGAGTTCAATCATGAAAGGGAACACATTTACTTAAAATAAGGTTCCTTATGTTTGGCAAACTCAACAACAAAACCTTTAATCTTGTACTCATTTCGTCCCATAAAACATTACTTCTTTACTGTTGAAAACGAAAAATAAGAAATAATGTTATTAAAGTAGGTGTTGTGAGTGGGAGGAGAGAGAATGAGTGGATAGAATAGTAAATTTGAAAAGTGTTGTGAGTATGACAAGTGGGTCCCATGAATAAAAAAGTATTAAAAAATTTCCTTTTTAGGAAAGTGGGACTTTAAAGTGGAACGCCCAAAATAGTAAAAGGGGTAATGTTTTATGGGACGGAGGGAGTATATGTTATTTATTTTAGATCATGTATGCCTATTTTTTATTATTTTTTAATATTTTTTTAAAAGACTCATCCACACCCTCAAAAGTCTAATTATACCCATGTTCGGGCATTTTCAATTTCAATGATGGATATCAAAATTAAATTTTAATATTAATATGACTGAGATAGCATTTTCAATGCTAAAAAAATATGAGTACCAAATTTTGATGAATAATTAGCGAAGGTACCATTAAAATTTGGTACTCATGTTCTTTAGGATTGGAAAAGCTAACTCTTTCATTTCATATGTAGGTATCATTTAATTATTTTTTATTTCTTTCATTTTCTTTAATCTTTGTATATTTATTTAATATTTACATTTTATTGGAATGTATATTTATATAATACAAAATTAAGTTATTAATTTGTCAATGAAAAAGAAATACTTTTTTTATTTAGTATATATATATATATTACCAAAATCTTGCAAAAAAACTAGTTTTTTCGTAACATAAGAAAAAAAACTAGTTTTAAAGCACTAAGTCTAACTAATAAGAGTGATGAACTGTTCTGAAAACTAGTTTTTTATAACATTTTGAAAAAAATAGTTTTTCACAAGAGTTACTCATATATATTTACTTTATTTTAAATTCAATTAATATTCAATTATTATTTAATACTATTTGTATTTAATTATTAAAAATATCAAATGTTAAATAATTTTAATAAAATAAAAATGAGTTATTAATTTGATACATACCATTGGAGATACTATTACCTTTTACATAGTTATCAAAATTTGATTTTGATCTCTGATTTACATAGTTATCAAAATTTGATTTTGATCTCTGTCATTTAAGCTAGTAATTTAATACTCTGTAAATAGTGATTCATATACTTCCTCCGTCCCACAATAATATATAAACTTTTCATTTTGGGCATCCCACAATAATATATACTTTCCTAAAATGGAAAGAAATCTTTACTATTTCCTCCACTCATTCTCTCTCCTACATTATTTTAAGGACTTTTCTATTGTGTGCCCATGGGCACATGATAAGGATTAAAGATTCTCTTGTAATGTGTGTCAAATTAATACTTGACACACATTACAAGAGAATCTTTGAATAATTTTTTAAAGATTCTCTTGTAATGTGTGTGAAATTAATACTTGACACACATTACAAGAGAATATTTAAAAGATTCTCTTGTAATGTGTCTCAAGTATTAATTTGACACACATTACAAAAGAATCTTTAATCCTTATCATGTGCCCATGGGCACACAATAGAAAAATCCTTATTTTAATACTCACATCACCATTATAATTTACTATTCTCTCCACTCATTCTCTCTCCTATTTTATTTTCACACTCACAACACTTTCAATATAATATTTTCCCCTTAATTTTTGTGCAAACCCCAAAAGTCTATAAAAAGAGGGAACGGAGGAAGTATATCAAAATTTGATTTTGATTCCTATGATTTAACTCTTCCCATTGTAAATGTCCTCTTTCATATTTTAAGATGTTGTACTCCCTCCCAAGTCCGGAACTTACTTCCTGAACACTTTGTTTTGCGGCATTTGGTTTTTAAGGAGAGAGTATTATATTGAAAGTGTTGTGAGTGTGAAAATAAAATAGGAGAGAGAATGAGTGGAGAGAATAGTAAATTATAATGGTGTTGTGAGTATTAAAATAATGTAGGAGAGAGAATGAGTGGGGGGAATAGTAAAGATTCCTTTCCATTTTAGGTAAGTTTTAAATGTGTGAAGTAAGTTTTGGGACGCCCAAAAGTGAAAGTGTGAAGATTGTTCAGGGACGGAGGGAGTATAGTACAATATTTTTTTATATAAAAGTGAATATACTTAAATATTAAGGGGTATAAATAACAATACTCTTTTCTTAATTTCTTATAATGTACTTATTATATATAATATGGTATTAAAATATAAGAATACAAAATTTATGGCATGAATATAGTGGATACATAAAAGAGAAACATCTCACTACCCCTAGTGGCGGGTCCACCATATTCATATTTTCAAAAAAAATTGTGCTAACATAAATATTTTATATTTCGACAATTTATTAAATCCTTTCTAAATACTTAACAAGTTATAATTTACACTTAAACTGACTATTCAATATGATTATAATTAAGCATTTTATATATTTATGTTACTAAAAAATACTTAAATTCAATTTTTATTAACAAATATTCTTAAAAATTAAATTTGGATATTAATTTTGAAACGGCTCAATAACTCTCGACCAACTTCCCCAGTTATAAAATTATAAAAGGGGCTACTAAGTATAAATGACTCATTCAATTTCAATACCTTGTTTCATTTCAATGTGCACACTTAGTAATTGTCATTGTCATTGATATATATATATATATATATATATATATATATATATATATATAAATATATATACATACTTAATTAATTCAAAAAAATATTTTTTTTATTACTATTATATTATTTATACCCCATTTGTCATACACACACTTATGAGTCACAACACCTTCCCTACTCACACTACTTTTTTAAAATATACTCTTTTCTTAATTATCATGCCTTACATTAATGGTATACATTTAGCTGGACGGAGGTAGTATGTATTTTATCAAGGGTTAACTATAAATTAGGTTCTGAAGTCTTATTGAAGTCTTAGGGCAACTCTAATGGTGGTCCTAGTCCTAAGGGTCCTAAAATCAAATTTTGATATTCATGGAGACTTTTTGCATGATCCTAAAAAATCATCTCCATTAATGGGTATCAAAAATTAGGTACCAAATTAGTTTTTTTTTTAAGTTAATAACTTTATTAATATTTTTAATATGATAAATAATTTTGAAATATAATAACTATTTTAATTAGTTATTTCAAAAAATAAAATTTTATAAATAATTTCGAAATATAATAATTATTTTAATTAATTATTTTTTTATAAAATTTAAAATTTTATAAATAATTATATAAAAATTTAAATATATTTAAATCAAAAATCAAAATTTTTATGTATAATTAAATAAATTTAAAAAGATGTAGAACAAATGTAGAAAGAAAATGAAAGAAGGGTGTATGGAAAAATATGAAGTAGCAAAGTCCTAAGCAAAGTCCTAAATATGGTACTTTGCTAAGGACTTAATCAAATTTTGATACCTCTAGTCTTTGTCATTGAAGATGCAAGAACCTTTGTGTGAGTATCAAAAATAAATTTTAGGACCATTATTGGAGTTGCCCTTATAGCAGGTCCCAATCGGAGTCTGACTTTTCAAATTTGGCAATTTAGTGCCTAAGTGCCAATATTTTCCCAATTCGGGGTTTGACAAAATTAGTTAGAAAATCCAGTTAAGTCATCATGTGTCATGCACGTGTAACTTTATAGAGAGCAATTTAGTAATTTTATGGGGGCAAGACAAAAAAATAACAAGATTTTACAATTTAATGATCCTAAACTGATATAAATCTAACTTAAAAATTACAAGTTTTTGCAGTTTACAGATCCTAAATTGATATAAACCTAACTTCGGGCTCGAATTGGGGTGTACTCATCCAAATAGTGTTCGAAGTTAGGTTTATATCAATTTAGGGCCTGAAAATTGCAAAATCTTGTTATTTTTGGGTCCTCGCATAAAATTATTGGATTACCCTCTATAAAGTTGCATGTGCATGACACATGATGACTTAACTGGATCTTTTAACGCATCTCATCAAAAAGTCCTAAATTGAGCAAATTTTGACACATTGAATCCTAAATTGTCAAAATGGAAAAGTCAGACCCCGATTGAAAACCTATTACGAGGCTTAAGACCTTATTTTGTAACTAACCCTTTTTAAAAGGTACTCCCTCCGTCCCTAAATGTTTGTCCCATTTGACTTTTCAAACATTTTAATTTAGTGATTTTGAAGCTTTAATTTTGGTTATTTTTACGAACGCTTTGAAAATTATTGATAATATACACCGCCGTTATGTAATACTCCGTCCCTAAATGTTACAAGTTTTGAAAATTTAGTGATTTTGAAGCTTTAATTTTGAAAATGAGACAAACTTTTTGGGACAAAGGAAAAGGGGAAATGGGACAAACATTTAGGGACGGAGGGAGTATGTCATACTCATACACATATACCCCTCACGCCTCACAGTAAATGTCATCTTTGACTTGTCAGTACTGTGGACGGAGGAAATATCGGTTTCTAAGATCTAATGTTACGAAATACTAGCAAGAAACCTAAGAGTACAAAGTTGCCAAAGTGTAATGTCATTGTCCTCCACATAAATTGAAACCATTAATGTAATTTTATCTATACTATAGGTACAATTTTATTTGTGGTCCCTATACTATCTGAGATTATTTTATTTGTCCCTACCCTGGCCTGGACTTTACATGTTATGACCAAAATACATCGAGTTTGAATGTTAATTTCAGCCATTTTGACTGTCGTTGGTCCCCAACTCTAAAGCCATTAGTAAAATGTTCTACTTCAGACGCGAGCAATCAGTCCAGTCACATGGACTAATCACAAAATCCAAACTAACACAGAGCACAAACTTATATATGTAGATACGAGATACTCCCTCCGTCTATTTACTTGGTTCACACTTTCTATTTTATTTTGGGCGTCCATTTACATGGTTCACACTTTGTTTCTTTCCTAAAATGAAAACTTTATATTATTAAAATATTAACCCTACCCCACTATAATTTACTATTCTCTCCACTCATTCTCTCTCCTACATTATTTTAATACTCACAACACCATTATAATTTACTATTCCCTCCACTCATTCTCTCTCCTATTTTACTTTCACACTCACAACACTTTCAATATAATACTCTCTCCTTAATTAACGTGTAAACAGTAACCGTGAATCTACTAAATGGACGGAGGGAGTACTCCGTAATGTCTACTTTCTGCGTTTTTTTTTACTTGATATAAAATTTCATTTTTTTCTGTTTTACTTCACTTGATATTATTTAAAATAAATTTTTTTTATAATTATAATACCAATTAAATTATTGATAAAACAACAAATTAAAAAAAAAAAATGGACATTCTCCGCAGGAAGTTATTAATGACTACAAAATACTCCCTCCGTCCCACCGATCTTAAGAAAAGTTTCTATTTTGGGCGTCCCGCTAATCTTAAGAAATTCCAAAATAGAAAGTTTTTATTATTTTTATACTCTTTCTACCCCACTCATTCTCTCTCCTACTTTACTTTTACACTCACAACATTCTCTCTCCTAACTATTCATCCCACTCATTCTCTCTTCTATTTAATTTTTCACACTCACAACACTTTTTCCACTCATTCTCTCTCCTAATAATATAATAATATTCCTTAATTTTCGTGCCATTTCAAAATTTTCAAAGATTACTGGGACGGAGGGAGTAAATGGTTGTGACAACATAAAACTAATAGAAAGAAGACATTGCCATGTGACTATGTGACAGTGCAGCCGCTTTCATGAAATCTATCTATTCCATTTTATTTATTATTTTTTTATTTTTTATTTTTAATATATCTGAGAAATTTGAAAAGGACATAATTTCTGTAACTATACTTGCATTTATGATTAAATCTCTTGTCTCAATCTTCTTGCTTGTAAGAACATGACACTGCTAATGCTATATTTTATCTGTTGTAGCAAAATTTGTCCTAATTAATTAGTCAACTTTTACGAAATACTCCCTCCGTTTCACTTGAAATACAATTTGATAAATTTAATTATACTTTTAATAGGTAATTTAAATGAAAAATAATTATTCTAATAAAAAATTACAGATTATTATTATATCACAATTAATGATACTCTCAATATTAATTTTCAAATTTTTATTATTATAATTATATTTTATTAAGTTACTTGGTCAAAGTGGTCAAATTGACCAAAATTCTATTTCGAGCCACACAAAAGGAGTATATTTTAGTTATTTATTTGTATCTTATTAACATATACTCCCTCCGTCCCGGTAGATGGTTCATAGTTACTGTTTGCATGGGGATTAAAAAAAATAATGATATAAATGTTGTGAGTGTAAAAATAAAATAGGAGAGAGAATGAGTGGAGGAAATAGTAAATTATAATGGTGTTGTGAGTATTATAATAATGTAGGAGAGAGAATGAGTGGAGAGAATAGTAAAGATTTTTTGCTATTTTAAAAAATGTGCAGTTTGTAATGAATCACCCAAAATAGAAAGTGTGCAGTTTATAGCGGAACAGAGGGAGTATTACAATCACTCGCATTGATGTGTTAATTTCCCACAACATTTATAATCACTGTTGGGACAAATAATAATAATATTTTTTTAGAATTAATATAACTTAATTTATTAAAAGAGTAATATTTGAAAGTGATAGAAATTATGATTAGTGGGACTTGAATCTCCGATCGCTTATATAGAAAATGATATCTAATGTTGTTTGATCTATTAACTCTTTGACAAATAATAATAATACTAGTACTTTCTTACTCGTGTTAATGGCACGGGGACAGTATGCATGGGTGGTCAAGTGAAGAAAATTAAAAGATAAATACAATTATAAGTATTCAATGTCTCAAAATTTCTAATGAAAATAGAATAGCAAACAATCACAAACTATAAATGCCTACGTTTATTATTAACTCTTGCATCAACTTGAAAATATATTCAAATGTTAGATTGAAGTATCAAACTGAAAATGTGAAAGAATCTAAATGTGCACAAATAATAACAAATAGAGTAGCAAACAATCACAAACTACAAACATATATTTCCTAAATTTATCCTTAACTCTTGCATCAACTTGAAAGTAAATGAAAATTCAAATGTTAGATTGAAGTATCAAACTAAAAATGTGAAAGAATCTAAAAGTGCACAAATAACAACAAATGATCAAATTTATGGTATTAATCATAAGGGATGAAAATTGGTTCACCGTTTTTTAAGTTGCAAAGATGGATTTCTCCATAAACCGTTCCGACATCACTCTCCAATTTCACATACATATCAATCTTGGACTTTAACTGATGTCTTACAAGTTGGAATGATTCAAGCCAAGTCTGGACGAGATGAAGGCTCTGGACAGGTGGGCGACCGCCCGCGGGCTATGGGCGACCGCGCATGTGTAATTGGGAACGACGGAAATACTTCTGGACAGGTGGGCGGCCGCACAGATGGGATGGGCGACCGCACATGCGTAGAATCACGCAAAGGATAATTCTCTGTACTGATGGGCGACCGCGCAGCTCGGAGTGGACAACCGCACACGCGATGGGATTTTTTCAACAGTTTTAAAATTCATTCTGTTTTGAAAACAAGGGTATTTTGGGATTATTTCATATTCCGTTTTTAATTAGGTTAACAGCTTATGTGCTAGGTATAAATACTCTTATGGTTTATTTTTGGAGGTAGACTTTTTATCAATTGAATTCCAATTTGCATCTTGCAAAACCCTTGGTCAACTTATTGGCTTGCAGAAAGATTTCTTCGAAATTTTAGCACTATTATGGCTCCAATTACGGAATGTATGAAGAAAGAAAAGTTTCTTTGGAATGATGAGGCGATAGCTAGTTTTGCTTTGATCAAGGAGAAATTATCTAGTGCACCTTTGCTAGTTCTACCCGATTTTTCTAAACCCTTCGAATTGGAGACGGATGCTTCGGTGGTTGGTATAGGGGCTGTTTTGCTTCAAGGCAAGAAACCGGTTGCTTTCATGAGCCAGAAGTTAGAGGAAGCTAAGCGTAAGTGGACTGTTTATGAGCTTGAGTTCTATGCTGTGGTCCAAGCTATCAAGCATTGGGAGCAGTATTTGTTGCAGCGGGAGTTCATTCTTCATACCGATCATGAGGCCTTGAAGTACATGAATGGTAAGAAGCCGCTTAATCGTATGCATGCTCGTTGGGTTGCTTATTTGCAGCAGTTCACTTTTGTTATTAAACACAAGAGTGGACAACATAATAAGGTAGCGGATGCCTTGAGTCGAAGGGTCAATTTATTGGTGACAATGGAGAATGTAGTTGTGGGTTTTGATTATTTGAAGGATTTGTATGCCACTGATGATGATTTTGCAGGTGAGTGGGCGAAGTGTAGAGATGGGAATCCTGTTGGGTTGTTTTTCTTGTAGGATGGTTGAGTTCTATATGGACAAATTATGTATTCCATAGGGTTCTGTTCGTGAAAGTCTTATTGCTGAGGTCCACAAGCAGGGGAATTATGGGAGAGACAAGACGGTTGAGCTCGTTGGGAAGAAGTATTATTGGCCACATCTCCGTAGGGACACGCACATATTTGTTCAAAAGTGTATGGTTTGTCAGATCAACAAGGGCCAATCTCAAAATACGAGTTTATATACCCCTATGCCTATTTCGGATGGACCTTGGGAGGATATTTCCATGGATTTTGTGCTTGGGCTTCCGAGGACGCAACGTGCCAATGACTCTGTTTTTGTGGTGGTGGATCGTTTCTCGAAGATGGCTCATTTTATCCCTTGTCGAAAGACTCATGATGCTTCTCACATCGCGGGTTTGTTCTTTAAGGAGGTTGTCCGTCTACATGGGATCCCGAAGTCTATTACATCCGACCGTGATACTAAGTTCCTTAGTCATTTTTGGCATACTTTGTGGCGTATTTTTCAGACAGACTTGCAGTTTAGCAGTTCCTTTCATTCACAGACGGATGGCCAGACAGAGGTGGTGAATAGGACCATTGGCTCGATGATTCGTTGTTTATGTGGTGAGTACCCGAAGAAGTGGGATTTGGCCTTGTCAACGGCTGAATTTGCATTTAACAACATGACGAATCAGACGACGAAGAAGACTCCTTTTGAGATTGTGTATCAACGGCCTCCCAAGCATACTCTTGACTTGATTCCTTTGCCTAGAGTTCCGGGGTATAGTATTGCAGCTGAAAACATGGCGGAGATGATTGATGCGGTTCAGACCGAAGTCAAGAAGAACATTGAAGCTTCGAATGCCAAGTATAAGGAGATTGCAGATAAACGGCGTCGTTTGAAGGTATTTGCTGTTGATGATTTGGTAATGGTTCATTTGCGTAAGGAAAGGGTTCCTCAAGGTACGTACCACAAGCTTCACCCCAAGAAGATTGGGCCTTGTCGGATAGTGAAGAAAATCAATGACAATGCTTATGTTGTTGAGTTGCCCGAGGGATGGAATATTTCTAATACTTTTAATGTTTCAGATTTAGTCGAATTCCACCCGGATGTTCCCCTTTATTTGGATATGGATTCGGGGACGAATCCTTTTGAAGTGGGGGCGAATGATGTCGTACAAGTTAGAATGATTCAAGCCAAGTCTGGACGAGATGAAGGCTCTGGACAGGTGGGCGACCGTCCGCGGGCTATGGGCGACGTCGCATGTGTAATTGGGAACGACGGAAATACTTCTAGACAGGTGGGCGGCCGCACAGATGGGATGGGCGACCGCACATGCGTAGAATCACGCAAAGGATAATTCTCTGTACTGATGGGCGACCGCGCAGCTCGGAGTGGGCGACCGCACACGCGACGGGATTTTTTCAACAGTTTTAAAATTCATTCTGTTTTGAAAACTAAGTAGGGGTATTTTGGGATTATTTCATATTCCGTTTTTAATTAGGTTAACAGCTTATGTGCTAGGTATAAATACTCTTAGGGTTTATTTTTGGAGGTAGACTTTTTATTAATTGAATTCCAATTTGCATCTTGCAAAACCCTTGGTCAACTTATTGGCTTGCAGAAGGATTTCTTCGAAAGTTCTTGTTTTCTAAGGAATTGTTACTCCTTGCAGAATGTTTGATTTCGATCAAGCCTTGTGATTGATAAATCGGGGATAATTTTATAAATCGGTTAATGAGAGTCGTTGGATTAAAGCATTGATAATTAATCTTATGGTTAGAATTGAAGAAGAAAATAAATTATCAAATGACAGCCCTTGAATCATAGTGGTTATGGATCGATATCAACCGTTCTTTGTGTAAAGTCAATAGGCGGTTATGAACTGAGGTGAAAGAGAAAATGAGATAGAAAATAGTAAGACGATAGTCGTTATGAGTATTACAAATGAGTCTCATTAATAAATAAATATTATATAATTTCGTTTATAGAAAATGAGACTTATCAATAAGACGCTCTAGATAGATGACAAAGTGGGTAAGATTATTCGGAGTAGAAGTAAAGGGAGTATTGCATTAAATTAAGGTCAAAATATGCATTTTGGCTAACAAAAGTTAGTCATGAAACTAACTCCGGGTAATATGTCATGTGAAATGATCAAATTGTCCCTTAAAAAATGATGTCCATGATAAATGACTTGGAAATATAACATTATATATTTTTTTATTTGCAACAGATTATAAAAACAAATACTCCCTCCATCTCGAAAAATTTAGATCACTTTGACTTTATTAGTCAACTCAATCAAATTTTGACCGTAATTTTATGAAAATTTAGATATTTATTTGCAACAATTTTTAAAATTTCATGAAAATATCTATATTTTTCTATAAAATTATTCATATTTTTTTATAAAAATATGTCAAAATTTGATTGAGTTGATTCTGCGAAATAAAGGGAGCGATCGAATCTACACACTTTTATTTTTAAAAAGTATATTACAAAAGTAACCAAAATCCATGTTAGTTAAATTGTAAATTGAGAGAAAGTCAGACAGTCGGTACACACAACCAGACCACTTGCTTGTTTTATTTTCATTTATATTTTAATTAAAAATCTTGGTACACGCCAATTTCTAAATAATAGTTATGTATACTATTTCTACATTATTATACTCCCGTATCGTCCCACGTGAATGAAAATTTTTAGTCAAATTGATATAACTTTGATCAATAATTTAAATAAAAAATAGTGATTCTAATAAAAAAAATTATTATAACACAATTAATAATATTTTCAATAATGATATTTAGATTTTTATAAGAATTATTATTTTCTATTTAAATTAATAGTTAAAATTATTGCAATTTGACTAAAAGTCTCGTGATGGAGGGAGTATGTATTGAAATAGAAACCGCCAATCTACAGCTACGATCAAACAAATTGAAAGAAATCCAACGATTGAAAATAAAAAAGTTAAAACTGTTGTTGGAGGTGAGTATCAATCCTGGCCGCTCTTTATCTTTTCTGAAACACAATCACAGCCATTCATTGTGTGGCGGTTATTCTTGACCTCTATTGTATTATAGATTATACTCCCTATGTCTCATTATGTTTGGTTACCCGCGGATCTACCTTTGACTATCCCCATCAGTGACCCAATGGTCCCGATCCAACTCAATCTCAAATATAATATTAATTTTTCTTAATTTCATATACATAATTTCCAACCTTATATAATTTATACTCTCATCAATGACCCAACTCAACCCAACATTTCAATAAAATGTTTATTTTTCTTTACTCTAACTTACCTAAAATACTTATTATATTTTTTTAAATAATGTATTAGTAATAATATTTCTAAAATTACCCGTACAATTATTAAAAATAATTACCCATACAATTATAAATTTTTGTATGAATTTTAATATTTTTTATTTTTTTATTTTTTTATTTTATATAATTATATAAATATAATAATTTTAAAAATATATTTATATAAACACATGCCACCCAATCATTGGGTGACATGTGTACAAATTTTGGTAACCCAACGGGGTTGGCTGTCCAGGTTGCTGATTTTTCATGACTTTTTTTTTTGTCCTATTCTACAACCCACAATGGAAGGTCACCAATGTGGGTACTCTTATAGTGAGAGAGAGGGGTCACTTGACCCCCTCATTTATCTGGTGTTTCCACTTTAGCCCTTTAATAAATTAGTGAACGTTCAATTGAACCCCCTTAAAAATTTAATATGACCCCCCTCACTTTCAAGTTATGTATTTATGTTTTATGCCTCCTTCTCCCCAAAATATATATTTATTTTCTAGAATTTTTGTTTCAAATAAATGTCTATTTCATAAAAAAACTTAGTCCCTACATAATTCTTACAGACTTTTTTTTTTTTCATATTTCATTTTATAATTACAAAATCAAAAATTTAAAAAGTAGAAAGCAATAATATTTATATTGTCATTAAATTTTATAAAAGCTTCAAAGAATGTCTCTTAGTTAGATATTATTTTTATATTCATTAGTGATTTAGTTATATTTTGGTTTGACATTTATTAGTGGTCGTTCACCTAAATATATTAATTTCGAAATTTACTTTTCCGTGCTAGTAAATTTTTAGCTTATTATATTTTGAGACCGTTAACTTAGATAAAATTTAAAGTATTGTTTGTGTAAACCACATGCTTAGTTATAGAGAGTATTTCTTGTTTGTTGTTGTTGGACCGGTTAAATTTAAAATCTATATAAAGGCTATTATTATTATTATTGTTGTTGTTGTTGTTGTTGTTGTTGTTGTCATCGTTATTGTTGTTTGAACTTACACTATAAAAAATAGGTTATACATGCGATAATAAAATTTAGGTTTTCAAAATAGTGTGATTTTCATTTTTCGTAGCCCTAAAATTTGACCCCTCACTTAAACTCCTAGATCCGCTATTGTGTTTGGCTGTAAGACAAAATCACATAGTTTAAGAAATCTTAATAAATGTCTTGTTTAATTTTTACATTTTCAGTTATATCCTTCCTTAATTATGACGTAAAAATACGTATATGTCTAATTGATTAGTTAAATGTAAAATATAAAGATTTTTTTTACCAATAAGTCCCTCAAATAGGGTGGAATTTGCAAAGAAAAATAATACATTTCCTTTTCTACCTTAGAATCATTGGGTTGAAATCAAAATCCCCGTAGAGTTCCCGACCCTTTTTATAATATTTACAATTGACCAAACTGCCCTTCCCCTAACCCTTCTCTCTCTATGCGCTGCTTTCTCTATCTCTATGCGGTGTCTTTTCGCCCAAATTGCAATGGTCGACATCGGCGTACATCTTTCTCGATTGCGCCGACGTGTCTAAGCTCCAAATCGCGCATCAGTAACCGTTTGATGTGTATTTGTTTGTTAGCTCCTCGATTCACGATCACACCATGAATATTATGAGCTTTGCTGAATAACTGATTTTCAAGAAAGACACCTAGAAGGTGGAGGAACTCAATTTCATAGTAGAGGAGATCACTGCTCAATGAGACTATCAAAAGAAGAATTCCGTTATAATGATTTGTTTTCTATTTTTTTATTTCCATTTTTGGGCCTTCTTCCTCTTTTTTATTTTTTTATTTGTGTATTTTTCTAGATCATAGATGTTTCCCAAATTATTTCACAATCTATGTTTTTATTAATGGTGGTTTCCCCGAAGTTTGAGGTTTGGCTTCAAATGTCCAAGTATGTTATGTTTATTGTGAAGTTTTTGCTAGTATACACAGCAAAGTTCATCATTCAACATCAAAATTATTAGAGCTTATTGAGGTGTATTTTAACACCTGCGCTAATTTATAATTGGTTTATATTATAACTGTGTTGATTTATGTTATAAACTGAGAATTCTATTTCACATTAATGTTTTATAGGTTTTCACAGTTGTTCATCCTCGTGCATTATTTGCGAAATAACTGTAATGTGTATTTCACAATTATTTTGCTTAAACAACTGATAATTTTTTGAACTTTAATGTGTATTTCACAGTTATTTTGGTTAGAGTTTGATGAACAACTAATATTTCTCGTGAAACTTGAACACAAGTTTTAGTGTAAATAATTGTGAATTATATTTCATAGTTATTTAAATAACTGTGAAATATAATTGATTTATTTTATAAATGTGTTGGTTTATGTTATAAACTGAGAATTCTATTTCACGTTAATGTTTTACAAGTTTTCACATTTGTTAATCCTCATGCATTGTTTGTGAAATAACTGTGATGTGTATTTCACATTTATTTTGCTTAAACAACTGATAAATTTTTGAACTGTAATGTGTATTTCACGGTTATTTTGGTTAGAGTTCGGTGAACAACTAATATTTCTTATGAAACTTGGACATAAGTTTTGGTTTAAATAACTGTTAATTCTATTTCGTAGTTATTTAAATAACTGTGAAATATAATTGGTTTATTTTATAACTGTGTTGGTTTATATTATAAACTGAGAATTTTATTTCACATTAATGTTTTCACAGTTATTCATGATTAGAGTTGGTTTATGTTTAACCGTGTTGTAGATTTCTTAGTTATTTATTTCATTATTTTATAACAACTGTAGGACAAATTTCACAATTGTTAGTATTTTTATTAACTGAGAAAAAAAGGAATAGAGAGAAAGAGGGAGGGAGAATGCATAGCGAGTGCGAAGCAGCGGATCCTAATCTTCACCCAATAATCGCATAAGGTGCTGGTACGTGCGAAAATTGCAATTAGGGGTATTTTTGTCCACATTTTTAGCAGAAACTTATTGACGAGTTTAAAAAATGTATGTATATATTGGTCGATTTTATTTTGCTGAGGGGTTTGTTTGTCAAAGCCCCAAATATAAATAAGGGTATGATAAAAAAATTAGATAGAAATTTGCATTGAATTTATAAGTGGTCAAACAAAATGAAACAAATCTATATATATATATATATATATATATATATATATATATATATATATATATATATATATATGTATATATATATATATATATATATGTATATATATGTATACATATGTATGTATATATATATATGTATATATATGTATACATATGTATGTATATATATATATATATATATATGTATACATATATATATATATATGTATACATATATATATATATATGTATACATATATATATATGTATACATATATATATATATATATATATGTATACATATATATATATGTATACATATATATATATGTATATATATATATATACATGTATATATGTATATACATATATATACATATATATATATATATATATATATATATATATATATATATATATATATATATTAAAGTTGATGAGGAAGTCTAAGGATTCGCCACGTGAACATGTTCAGGCAAAATCTTGCTTTTGGAGAAGCCACATCATCACAATTTCAAAATCTAAAGACTCTTGATATTCTCTTTATTAGCTAATACTAATAGTTAATAATAATAGTTATTATATAGGTTAACTATTACTATTAATAGTATTAATTAACTATAATAGTCATTATATAAGTTAACTATTACTATTAATTGTATTAGTTAACTATAATAGTTAACTATTACTATTAATAGCATTAGTTAACTATAATAATTACTATATAAGTTAACTAATACTGTTAATTGTATTAGTTAACTATAATAGTTACTATATCTGTTAACTATTACTATTAATAGTATTAGTTAATCATAATAGTTAATATATGTTAACAATTACTATTAATAGTATTAGTTAATTATAATAGTTACTATATATGTTAACATTAATATTAATAGTATTAGTTAATCATAATAGTTACTATATAGTTTAACATTACTATTAATTATATTATTTAATCATAATAATTACTATATAAGTTAACTATCACTATTACTATTATTAGTTAATTATAATAGTTACTATATAGATTAACTATTTCTATTACTATTATTAATTAATTATAATAGTGACTATATATGTCAACTATTATTATTAATAGTATTAGTTAATCATAATAGTAATTATAGAGGGTAACTATTATCATTTAGTTTAATATAAGCTAATATTATTAGTTAAATATAACAATTATTATAACTATCACGGTGAACTTAAAAAATATGTCAAATAATCTTATCAAATAATAATTGAAGAAAACTAAATACAAATTTAGTGATAAATGGAGATAATCAAAGGTATTAGTAAAAAGAGTTACAAAAAAATTAAATAAAGGAATATAAAAAGTCACCAAGTAATTATTGGTGAAAACTAAATCTATACTCGATTTGTAGAGATTTTGAAGAATGTTGTGTGTGAAGTTGATGCTGAGCTGTTTGAATCTTTGATAAGAACTTATTCAGCTGCTGAAAAACCACATAATAAATATCGCACTATCGTTTTTAGTAAGTACCGAATTAAATGTCTCATTTCCAAATACGAAAAAAGTCATAGAGCAATTTTAGTATTTAACAAGTCCACGATCAAGTAAAACATACTATTGTATACCTAAAAAACATTGAAAAGTCAAATGAGATGTTTATTATGGGATGGTGGGGGGGGGGTGGGGAGTAGTATATAAATATATGCCCAGTTTTCTTACAAGTTATAGCCTTAATGCAGTGTAGGTTTTTATCGGATGGCTAAGATTTCTGTAACTCCAACCATTGTCATTGTAGAGTTCCTTCTCTTCAGAATTCCTAAAGCATATATACAATTGTGTATTCTGAAGTTGTACATGTATGTCCAGGTTCTTGCACTATATGTTATTTCAGTAGGTTTGGCGGTGGCAACGGTGACTGATTTAGAGTTTAACTTGTTTGGAGCTTGTATAGCAATCACATGGATAATCCCGAGTGCCATTAACAAGATCCTCTGGTCTACTCTCCAGTAGCAAGCCAATTGGACATCTCTCGCGTATGTATACTATATCTATATTTTGCTTATTTTTTTCAGTTTATTAAGTTTGATTTATTATTAAGAACTTGAGGTGGGCGCAGATTGATGTGGAAGACGACCCTTGTGACTGTTCTGTTCTTGCTGGCATTGATGCCGTGGTTAGACCCTCCTGGTGTACTCCTCTTCAAATGGGATGTTACTAAATTCACTGCTGTTCTTGTCTCGGCTTTGCTTGGCTTTCTTCTGCAATGGTCCGGTGCTTTGGCCCTCGGGTGAGTCAGACTTCTTGTTCTTGAAACCATTTTAAGATCTGGTTTCCCAATCCGGGGCCTGTGAGGTTTAACATAACGTCAGATTTTAAACCATTAAATCATTCATTGAGTGATAGAACTGTCTTTTGACCCCACTCTCCCACTAACAAGGGTTGCTCATTTGGTATGAGCTATCTGACTCATGTGAAATCGGACTGCACATGCCCCAATTCCGGTTTCCCACCACTCTAGGACCTAAATTTGTTATAGCATCCAAGTGTATTCCTTATATTGTTTTTGTTGATGGTGCAGGGCAACTTCAGCTACTATGCATGTTGTTTTAGGACCGTTCAAGACATGTGTGATCTTGCTTGGAGGATACTTGGTGTTTAGTTCTGATTCAGGATTTATAAGTCTCTGTGGAGCTGTTGTAGCTATTGCTTAGATGTCGGTTTACACTTCGCTTAACATGAAAGGATCACGCGATCCAACAGACAAGCTCTCGGATACAACGCTACCAACATTCAAGCCCAAAAGTACGGATGAAGAAGAAAAGGTGGAGAAACCTGATGTAATCAGCACCCCTTCATCGACAATAGTCTGAAGGTGACAAGGAGGATATGAAAGCAATTGAGAAGAACATAGCTACCATTTGCAGCTCCGGTCGTACATACGTTGTTGATACAACTCACGTGCTGAACACTTCAATTTTATAGCTTCTCTCCGTCCCAGCTCATGGCCTTGATATTTCTCTCAGAGTAGTTGTTCAAACCCTTCTTGAGATTGGATCAAAGAGTTTTACGCATTTGATCACCGTTTTGGAGAGATATGGGCAAGTAATTGCCATGATATGCCTAGGTCAGGAAAAGCAAATAATGATGATTGATGACGTAAGTTCTTTTTGGAAGAACAACTCTCAAACCACAGCTATAGCAATTGATAGAATGATAAGTTATCGGCTTATATCTACTTTGGTAATTTGGCCATTGTGAGATGGGTTTTCACTCCAGCAAATATTGAACAATTCCATACCTCAGATAGTTTAAGGGAGGTAGGCAAGCTTATTTCCAAGTTTTTACATCCCCTATCAGATTTCGGATGTGTGTCTTTTAGAAAAAAATCCATCTTTTCCAAACTAAGTGTTTATTTTATATTTTCAAGGAACTTGGGTTTAATCATTTATAGTTGCACATATTCAGAAAATACCCTTAATGATCTCATTACCCCGTTACTCAGGAAAGTTAGGACATGATACTTTACAAAGGTGACTTTTTGACTTTTGTAGCTTCACTTGTAATGCACACTCTTTTGATATATTTTCCTTTCAGAAATTGGACACTGAGTTTGGGACGGAGGGAGGATCAGTTGTGGCTGTGTCTGTGCTTGTTGGTGCAAAAGTAAAGGCATTAAATCTTTACTTTTAAAAAGATCATATAGCAGATAATACCTCTGTGAAGTGTCGAAAAAGTCATAAACTAACAGTTTAATAATTAAATTTCTATTTCTTAATCAATAACTATTAATATGCCCCGTCGAGTATCGACGGGTTACTCACTAGTACTATTTTAAAGTAGACTAAATCTGGTGATGACACATAAGACCCGAATGACTTTATCTAATTTCTTAAGCTTCTATGTCATATGTCTTTTCATTCATATGCAACTATTCACATTATTGCAATTAACTAATAACTTTAGTAGATAACTTATAGATATGCAAAGAGATAATATGTAATAAAGACATATTATAAGTTATAAGTAAAACACATTAAGATGCAATCTAAAGAGACACTAACTAAATACAATTAACCTAAATGTTTACATATGTAAAATGTGAGAACCCCGACCCGAAACCTAACACGTGTCCCGAGCTGGAGCATCCTCAAACTAACTCAAATCACCTAAACTTTTAAAACTTTGATTTAACTTTCAAACATAATCACAATTTACATAACCATTTCAAAATAACTCCACTCCTCTCCACAATGGAGGAAGAGTTGACCAACTTTGAAAGTATTCATCTGTTTTAGTTACAAAAGATTGTGGTTATAACGTTGAAATTAAAGTTTATAAATACAAACTCCATAAAGGAATTATACCAAAATACACTTTCTACGCCAACCTATACATACCCCGACAATCCCCAAAATCACTTCCAAACTCCTCTCCGCCCTTACTTGGCCGGTCCGCCTGTCTCGGAATCTAAAAACATTAAAGGGAGAGGGGTGAGAATGAATCTCAGCAAGCTATTATGAATCCAGCAATATGCCAAATAAGATGCAACACATAACAAGTTGCATATAACACATTCGAAAAGCTGTAAACACTTTACATTACCTCGGTTTACCTTTTCCCGTCTGAACAATAGTCGTACAACATTGGATATAAAATTCCAATCTTAGGTGAGCTGCTTAAGCAATACTCACATCTTATAAGACCCATTTCTCAGGGAACCATATAAGATAGTAGCAACTCTGTAAGGATTTTGGCTCAATACAGATGCTATAACCCCGACCTATGGCCACAGGAGGGGACGGTCACAGATATAACATAATTCGATCACATTAGGTCACACTTCCATAATTGATCGTATTATGTTATACCCCCCAACATCAGCTGATTAACACAATATCAAGCACATAATAGTTACTTGAAATAAAATCCACAAATGGGATAAGCAATATAGTCACATGGTAAAATATACTCATGTTCAAATAATATCATAGTGCAACAATTATTCAACACACTATGCATAGTATAATCAATGAATATGAACTCAAGTAAGGCAATAAGGTATCATCAACCCACCCTACATAGTCATTATACAACAACACGTGGCCTCTATAAAGGTCCAAGTTAATTCTACCAAGTTGGAGTCACATTCGCCAAGTTGCCCAACTAGGCTCCCAAGCGTTTTCCAAGCAATATTTAAAGTACTTCTCCAATTCCATTTTGATCACTTAAGATGTCATTGTGTAGCCAAAGTATTCTACTTTAATCTAGTTTAAAGAGATTTCATTTTGGTTCTAGTTTGAATAGGTTTAAACAGCTCTAAAGTTGGTTCAATGTCACCAGGACAGGGCACGACTCGTGCCCCTTTGACCTTCCCCAGAATCATGCGTCCCCTAGCAAGCACGACTCGTTATTTCCACAGGGCACGACTCGTGCCTGAGGGCACGACTCATGCCATTTTAGCCTTAAGTTGATCAGAACGATTTGACTCCAATTCCACGAGTCGTATCCACGAGTTGGCCATGGGCACGACTCGTGCCTAGGGGCACGACTCGTGCCACGGCCAGAATCAGGTACCAGCAGCAGCTCTAAGTTTCTACTTCAAGAAAACCCAAAATCCACCCCAAGCTTCCTCTAAATGGTGAACACAAGAAGGTTTACTAACTTCACCACTCTCATACTAAATCATTCCTACTCACATAAGATAGATTTAATCTATTTAATGCTTAGTTGTTTTACCCCTTAAACTACCAATTTCATAATTAACCTTTTTATTTCCATTTAAACCATACTCTTGCTTTTTCATCAACCTTCAAGAACATCAACCTTGTATCTAGTTCACTAAACAATTTCTCTACTCCAAGAAAGTGTCCTAACATTTCAAACAACATTTATCACAACATTATTAACACCAAATATTTCATGAACATTTATTTGAAGGAAGGTCATAATAACTCACCTAGCAAATATGGGACGGAATGAGGATTTTCTTAGCTTGATGTGCTCCTCTCTTCACCCCGAACACGGAAGTACAATTGGATTGCCAAATGGGGAAGAATTGAATTTTCTAGGAACTTGGAAAGTGAGGCTTCAAGAAGGAGCTTCCATGGAAATTGGGAGGAAGAAAGAAGAAATGATGAGGGGAAAAATGAGGAGGATGGAGGAGTATGGGGGATGTTGACTAAGGGGAAAGAGGTGAGGGAAATAAGGGGAAGAAGTATGGCCCCCCCATGCTTCCTTAAATTATATCTTTCCAATCTTTTTAAATTAAACCCTCCCAATTTTTAGAGTGGTAAACTAAACCCCCTACTCCCATTCTTTATCCCACATACTTTAACCTCATTTCATATTTTATCCTTTTTCTATTATTATACTTTCCCTAAGATGCTTTATTTTATTTCCCTTGCAATTCTAAGGTTTTAAATTATTTTCCAACCATCTCATCTTAATATAAGAAATTAAAGACATAAATGAACACATAAAGTTAACATGAGTATTAAAAGCATATAATATGATACTAAAATAGTGCCTAGGGTTAGGGTCGTTACATAAAATGTTATTCATAATGAATTCTACTAATGATAGTTAATGATTAGTAACTTAAATTATATACACTTTCATCTACTCTTTATGTAATAATGGATTTATATTATAGAAGAAAACATATAACTAATAGAGCAAAGTGAAAGTGGAAAAGACTCAATAGTTAATACTCCCTCCGTCCCAGCCCAATTGAGACTTATTTTTTTTTTGGTTCGTCCCAGCTCAATTGAGACTGTCCAAAATGGAAGGGAATCTTTACTATTTTTCCCACTCATTCTCTCTCATATTTTATTTTTACACTCACAACACCAATCAAATCACTATTCCTTCCACTCATTCTCTCTCCTATTTAATTTTTCATACTCACAACATTTTCTTCCACTTTTTCTCTCTTTTACTTTTCCTTAATCTGTGTGCCAAAAAATTTGATATCAATTGGGCTGGGACGGAGGGAGTATATATTAACTATTATTATTATTAATAGTATTAGTTAATCGTAATATTAATTATATAGGTTAATTATTATCATTTAGTTTAATATAAACTAATATTATTAGTTAAATATAATATTAATTAGAAACATTATTTTTTTAATATATTAGAATATCTTAGATAATGCTTCAATATTAGTTACTATACATAGGGTAACTATTAATATATTAGAATATCTTTGGTATTAAACTTACGAGTTGGTCCGGCGAAAAACGCGTTTCTCCATCTCTGTATGGAGAAACGGGTTTTTTAATATATTCAAAAATCGGCAACAATTTGAATTAAATCGGTTCTATTGTTCAAAAATCTACATAAATTCAATATTTGCGTAGATACACACGCAGACACACTACAACGATCACAGCAAATGGAGACGAGCAGGACAGTTCAATCAAAATGAATATTCAGAAACAATACAGAAATCGATATTGATTAAATCAGGTAATATGAACCAAATCAACAACTATTGTTTTCAATTTTAATCAACGTTTATTGTACTAAGGTCGATTGTTATATTACTTTTCCAGAGATTGATGTACGTAATTTTGGATCTATCTGCTCAATAGCATAAATGGAAGATCAATTACATGACAGATATTCAGAAATATCACAAATCGATATTCTACAGGCTATAGGTTTGATCTCAATAAAACTTGTTAATATTTTATATATCATGACCATCTCTATATCCATACCCAGATATTTATATAAATGATATCCAGATATTTATATAAATGATATCCAGATATTTATATAAATGATATCCAGAAGTATCTTAATATATATCCAGAATTGTGTTAGATACATATCCAGAAATTGCTTATGGCTTTGGTCAATTCTATGTCCAGAAATTTTCAAAATGAATATCCAGAAACTATTAAATGAATATCCAGAACTACCAAATTGAATATCCAGAAACACACAATTGACCATGTCCAGAAACTATAAAATGAGTATCCAGAAACCTTCAAATGTATATCCAGAAACCATCAAATGAATATCCAGAAACATTCAAAATGAGTATCCAGAAACCTTCAAAATGAATATCCGAACTACCAAATTGAATATCCGAAACACCCGTTGAAAAGTGACATTGCAAAGTACTTTCTCGCCATCATTGTTTCCAAGGAATTGAATTGTTAACATTCACCGGTTATGTAATTTCCAATGTTTGTGGAGTAGGTAAATTATATGATTTGTAACGACTTTTTACAGAGAATTGTTAACATTCACCTGGTTATGTAATTTCCAATGTTTGGTCGGAGTAGGTAAATTTGTAATGACTTTTACACAATAGTCAAACATTGGAAATTACATAACCAGTTAATGTTAAAGCATTTACAAACCAAACAAAAAACAGTGTAGGTATATGCACTATAAATAGGAAGGGGATAGACACTGGCACTATACAACACATGAACTGGATATTTCAAAATTACATCTCTTCTTTCATTAAAATCAGTTCTCTTATAATTTCAAGCAATATGTCCTCAAATGATGAGTATGACTCTGATGAGAAAGAGTTTAGGAGGGCCTTTCGTGAAATGACAAAGAAACTCCACTTTGGTCATCTTCGTATCCCTCAGACTGACTGGACATCTCCAGTTAAGTTGTATGTATGCCCTCTACAGCCTTGTGCAGGGCGTATGATACGTGAAAGGAACCAAACTGCAATGCTTCAACATGCCTTTGATTCTTGTGCACCCACTTCCTCTTTCTCCAATGTTGCCAAAGCTGAGCACAAGGTTTTGGCAAAATACCTTAAGGAGTATTGGAGTTGTTTGGACCTGTGGAAATTCCTTCTTGCAAGAAGGATAAGGTCAAGAAGAAGCCCTTTGACAAAGGTGATGGAGGATGTGGTGGAGTTTCTGGTGTCAAGCCTTATGGTGGTTATGGGAAGAGAAAAAATGTAATTTAAATTTGTTTCAATTTAGTAAATTATTTATATAAATGATATCCAGAAGTATCTGAATGTATATCCTGAAATGTGTTAGGTACATATCCAGAAATTGCTTATGGCTTTGGTCAATTCTATGTCCAGAAACCTCAAAATGAATATCCAGAAACCTTCAAAATGAATATCCAGAAACTACCGAATTGAATATCCAGAACTACCAAATTGAGTATCCAGAAACACACAATTGACCATGTCCAAAAACAATAAAATGTATATCCAGAAAGTACCAAATTGAATATCCAGAAACTTTAAACTGGCAATGGACTAGGCCAAGGGATATGGCCATGTCCTTGGCCAAGGCCAATTCTATATCCAGAAACCTTCAAAATGAATATCCAGAAACTTTCAAAATGAATATCCAGAAACTACCAAATTGAATATCCAGAACTACCAAATTGAATATCCAGAATCACACAATTGACCATGACTAGAAACAATAAAATGTATATCTAGAAAGTACCAAATTGAATATCCAGAAACTTTAAACTGGCAATGTACTAGGCCAAGGGATATGGCCATGTCCTTGGACAAGGCCAATACTATATCCAGAAACTACAAAAATGAATATCCAGAAACCTTCAAAATGAATGTCCTGAAACTAACTAACTACTGCCTTTTCTTGCAGAATCATATTCTCATATTGATTTAGAATCTCAAATTCAACAACCTACAGATCCTGAAAATGGGCTACAAATAGGTTATCTCTCTTAACTTTATTGACATATTGATTTAGAATTACTGATATCATATAACATTATTCTTTTTAATATATTTTGTGTGTGCAGTAGTAACTGAGGACCCTAATATTGATATAAGCAAAAATTTGCTGGAAACAAAAGCAAAGACATGGGAGGAATTGTACAAACTGTATAAACTTCATGCAAATGCACTAGGATTTAGTATTAAGTTGTCAACAAATCATGTTTCAAAAAAGACTTCAAGGATATTAGACAAGCTATTCCGTTGCTCATGTGAAGGAGTTACCAGATCAACCCAACAGGATAAAATCAGTGTTCCATCACCAGTTAATGTTAATGAAGTTCAAATTCCTTCACAAGTTGAACAACTCGATGTTACCAAAAAACAACAAAAGAGAAGGAAAAATTACATAAAGAGGACTCAATGTAAGGCTCTTTTGAGGGCGAAATTGCTAAAAGAGGAAGATATGTATGTTGTTGACCGCCATGTTACAGAGCACAATCATCCAATGACAAGGACAGATTGGAACCATTTGAAGCGTAGTGAAAGGTGTATCTCAGAAGATCAGGGTGAAATAATTGAAATAATGGAAGAAGCTGGTATAAAACCAACTGATGGATATAGTCTTTTGGTAAAAGCAGCTGGTGGAGAGGAACATGTTGGTCACACAAAGAAAGATCATATCAATTTTGTTCAAAAACTTAGAATGAAAAAAATTGAAAATGGTGATGCTCAGAATGTTGTTGATAGGCTTTTTGAAATTTCACTGGAAGATTAAGGATTCTATTTTAAAATCAAATTTGATGATGAAGGAAGACTTGGGACTATATTTTGGAGAAATAGCATGATGAAGGAAGATTACAAGCTCTATGGAGATCTGGTTACATTTGACACAACTTATACAACAAATAGATACAACCTTATTTGTGCCCCAATAGTTGGCATTAATAATCATTGGAACACTGTCATGTTTGGTTGTGCTTTCATAGCAAATGAAAAAAAAAAGAAACATTTGTCTGGTTGCTTAAGCAGTTTAGAAAATCAATGGGAGGCAAAGAACCAAAAACAATATTTAAAGACCAAGACCAAGCAATGTCAAATGCAATTGAAGAGGTATGATTATAAAATTCCATAACCAGTTCTTTTATAATATTTCTTATCTAGTATTTTATTTGTGCTATATAGTTCTAACAATATTTCAGATGTGCCTTAACTTTACCCAGATGTCATTGGTGTTTATATCCAGAAACTACTAGGTTGAAGATCCAGTAGCTAGTCATTCTAAAGTATCTGGTTATTCAATATAAAGTTTCTTGGATATTCAATTTGGTAGTTTCTGGATATTCATTTGGTAGTTTCTGGATATTCAATTGTTAGTTTCTGGACATGGCCAAGGCCAAAGCCATGACAAAAAATTGGTCAATGAAAATTTATTGTATGTTAATATCCAGAAGCATATAATGTTAATATCCAGAAACTTTATTATAATACAGGTATTTGAATGGCGGACGAGGCATAGGCTATGTTTATGGCACATCCAACAAAATGATGTATCCCACTTTGGACAATTGAAGACAAATAAAGATTTTAAAAAAGAATTTGATCATTGTTTAATGGGATGTACCAGTGAGGATGAATTTGAAAGATGTTGGGAGTTAATGCTCGTGAAATACAATCTCGTTGAAAATTCCTGGTTCAAGCGTCTATATGGACTATGGGAGAAATGGTGCACAGCTTTAAGCACAAATTTCTTCTCAGCTAGAATATTGTCATCCCAAAGAAGCGAGAGCACAAATCATGCCCTTTGTTTCAAAGCAAACAGAAACACATCCCTTACTCAGTTCTTTGACATATTCAATGAAACAGTTAAACGTTGGAGGAATACTGAACAAGAGAAGGAATTTCAAGCATCAATCCTAGTCCCTCAACCAGACATGTATGGTGGTATCATAAAACAAGCAGCTGAGGTATACACACCACAGATATTCAAGTTCTTTGAGATTGAGGTAAAATGAGCTTTTCGTGCTGTATACAAATTTGGAGATGAAAGTGATGAAAATTGCAGATTCATACATGTTGCTCATGAGAAGTACCCAGATAAATATGAGAGTGTACTCTTTGTTAGGAATAATGAAAGTGTAACAGTTGTATGCAGCTGCAATCAATTTACTACAGTCGGTTGGTTGTGCTTTCATTGCATAAAGGCGCTGAATTTGTCAAATGTCACAAGGATACCCGATATCTACATTGAAAAAAGGTGGACAAAGATGGCAAAAAAATATGTATGGGACAAAGTCTATCAAGGAAAAGATAATACATCAACAGATAAAAATGAATTCATTCCCTGGAAACAAAAGATGGCAATGAAATACCACAATCTGATGATGGCTTGTCATGAAAACAGAGATGCAAAAAAGATACTGGAAGATGGGTTCAATAGAGACTCACTTCTTATACAACAATTATTGTCAGAAAATCAACAGGATTATAGATCTACGACAAGTGTTAATGATAGCGTTGGTTCAGAAAGTATAACAAGTGCTCCAGCTGTGATTGATCCAATTCGTGCAAATACAAAGGGCAGAAAACGAAAGCTAAAGACAAAGTTTGATAGAAGAAAGCCAATCACTGATGAGTTTGGTTCAAAAACACCAAATGAACATTTGATTTAATAGTTTTTAGATTGAAGTACAATTTATTAAGTTGACTAGTTAAATATTTTATATACAGATATTTGATGTTTTTATGTTCAGAAATGAAAGAAATTGATATCCAGAAATTGCTTATTTTCTTTGGCCTTGACCTTGTCCTTGACCTTGATTTTGTACTTAGCCTTGGCCTTGGCCATGGCCAAGTCCAAGGTCAAGGCCAATTCTATATCCAGAAGTATGTGAATGTATATCCAGAAATGTGTTAGGTGCATATCCAGAAATTGCTTATTGGCTTTGGCATTGACTTTGATTTTGTCATTGGCCTTGCCATGGACAAGTTGGCCTTAGACTTGTCATGGATTTGGCCTTGGCCTTGGCATGGGCTATGGCCATGTCCTTTGCCAAGGCCAATTATATATCCAGAAGTATCAGAATGTATATCCAGAAACTTCCAAATTGAATATCCAGAAACTACCAACAATAACAACAACAGGTTCCTAAATTTTAAGAAAGAACCAAACCCACAACAGCAACAAGAACAACAGCAACAAGAACAACATCAACAAGAGGAAGGGCATCAGCAATTGAATGATGATGAGACAGAAGAGGTAATATCATAATTATTATAGAACTAATCTCGTCTCGGTTCCTCTGTTCAGAGTCCCCTAATTCCCATCATTGACTTCTGTCATATGCTGCTCTAGTGCGATGTGCTGTAGCATGGATATTTCTCCATACGCAGAAATAGATCCAAAATGAATAGCATGCGCAAAGAGTTGGTCCCAAGACAAGGTTCTTGTTGGAAAGCTCCTAGGGGGCAGAATGGGCATTACAATTTATTTTTCCCATTATAGAGGGGAAAACGCCCATTTTGGATTGATCGCTTGTGCCTTGCAACTTTTTGCTCCATGGTTAACTCTCTATTAACCCTAGGCGGAACATCCACATTATTATCTACATATTCAACCTCCTCAGGCTGAAACCCTACATCAGAATCAGAACTTTCGTTCTGCTGAGCTTGGTTGTTGTTGTTGTTATTCATTTTGAGAAATTTGATTTTTTTTTTATTGTGATGGTAGGAGTGGTGGTGTATGGTATTTATATTAAAATATGGAGGAGTGATATGTGTACTTTGGGCTTGAGAAATGGTACAAGTGAATGTGTATGGCATGTTGGTTTGACAAGGGTTGGTAAATGTGAATATCACATTTAATGATTTTTTTGGAAGGTTATGTTTGAATTCATTTATTATTGATCTGAAAAATAGGACATTGGGTTTTCATATATTTTGGAAGGTTATGCTTTAAAGCATTTATTTATTGTTGACTACTGTGATGTACCCGATTTTTTTTGAAAATCAAACGGAGTCGCCACGCCATTTTAATTTTGAGGGCCAAAACTTTGAAAAATGCCCGAGATCAGAAATTTGGGTTCGGAGGTCACGTTACGCGTCGGGAAGGACGTTAGTGTGCACCCGGCGCGCCTCGTAAAAACGAGTCTTCCAAACATTCAAAATCCTTTGTTGTGTGTGTGTGTGTGTGTGTGTGTTTTGGCCAAAATAAGTTGAAACTGAGGTAAGTAAAAATTGGGAACTCTTTTTAAGGCTTTAAACTGATCCCATGATTTTTTGGATGATTTTTGGGTTGAGATTTGGAACTCAAAAGATTTTTGGAAGTTGAAAACCATTTCTGCCAGAATGAAAAAGGCAGTTGACCCTTGACTTTGAAATGGACTTTAGGGCTTGAAAACTCCAGAATCTGGGAAAAGTCCGGGAATGAAAAATGTTCAAAACACCTTAAAAAAGGTTTATACAAAAGAACTTTTCATTTTGGAGATGATTTGAGGGGTCAAAACCTTCTGGAAATCTCAGATATGAAATCTGGATTTCCAGAAGCTGATGAACTGACCTTTAAAAGAAAATTTGAAAAAAAGGAGTTTTACTCACGAAAAAAATAAAATAAAAATATGTCTGGAAAGCTCTGGATGTTGGATACAAAAAGTATTTTGTAGTCAACACCCAATTCCAAGTTTTACTGGGTCCAAAAAATAGGAAAATGGACTGAGATCTCAGAACAATGCTACTGGACAGCAAGATGTTCTTGAGGGAAAATGTGATTTTTGGGGGATTTGCATCTATGTTCACCCCATTTTCATCCCTAGACTTGATACCACTACTTTTTGTTAAGTGGTTATCATATTCAAGTCATCCTTGGGGAATTTATGGGGTTTAAACATGTCCTTTGCAAAGGGAAAGGGGATATTTTGTAGAAATGAAATTAAAGAGACAAATCAACTAGAGATTTAAAATGTGGACCATTTGAGATGGTCATTCATGGAGATGAACTTCAAGATGACCATCTTGGGTCAAAACTTAAGTTAAACTAGACATCAAGTAGATCCAAGTAAGAAGAACAAGATGAACAAGAAGTTAAAAGAGGATTTTAGGGTTTTGAGAAGGAGGGCTTTACCAATGGTGACACCCTATCTTCCTAGGCTTGGAATTTGACTTGAGGAGTATCAAGATTTGGTGTTTGGCTTGAGGAGTATCAAGGTTTGGTGTTTGGATTTGTGTTTGGAGTAAGATTCGGAAAGATTCAAGAGAAAACGCTCGCAATCTAGGGATTCCCATTTTTTCTCTCTATATTCGCTTGAGTTTCGTTCTTTGTGATCAAAATTGTGTTGTTTAAACTGAGAGAGGAGGGTTCAATTTATAGGACACTGTGAGTATCAATCATATCCGCGCGGACAGGGTTCGACGCGTGCACTGTTCATCTGCTACTGATGTAGAGTACATTTGGACGGGGAGGAATATTTTCGAGAAAATTCAAGGCGATTCTTTGTTTTTCAACTTTCTTAATTCGGATTTTTCCAATTTCTTTTGCTTTTTGAGATTCTTTTCTTGGTTTAACTTTAAATGGCAATGCCCATTTTACCCTTACTTTGTTAGAAAAGTTAGGAATGTTAGGAATTGTTGGAATTGTTATAACTTTCGTTAATTTTCTAACGAAAATTCTAACAAGCTCAAATTGGAGCACTTACAACTACTCCCTTCGTCCCATTCAAAAAGGCATTTATTGCTTATTTGCTTTGGCCTTGACCTTGTCCTTGACCTTGATTTTGTACTTAGCCTTGGCCTTGGCCATGGCCAAGTCCAAGGCCAAAGCCAATTCCATATCCAGAAGTATGTGAATATATATTCAGAAATGTGTTAGGTGCATATCCAGAAATTGCTTATTGGCTTTGGCCTTGACCTTGATTTTGTCCTTGGCCTTGGCCTTGCCATGGACAAGTTGGCATTGGACTTGTCATGGATTTGGCCTTGGCCTTGGCATGGGCTATGGCCATGTCCTTTTCTAAGGCCAATTATATATCCAGAAGTATCAGAATGTATATCCAGAAACTACCAAATTGAATATCCAGTAACTACCAAATTTAAATGCATACACTAGGACAGGTGTTCCAAGTTAGGTGTTCCAAGTTGAGTAATAAAAAAACAAAAACACTCACGGATTCAATAGTTGAGTAATAAAAAAAAACAAAAACAGTCACGGATTCAATAGTTTGTCCATAAGCAATAGTGTCAAATTTCAAACAAAAATAGTCACGGATTCAATAGTTAACTACATTTTATCAGTATAAATAAGTTAGATCTTCACTTCTTTTTTATTTCTAAATTTCATCTAAAAAGCAATCAATTTCTCGGTATGAGTACGAGTAGGTCAGTCAAGTCTGAGAAAAATGTTGAAGATTCTGAAGAAGAAAGAGCTGCTAAAAAAATTGTAGGTTTCTTAGAAGATGTTAAGGAGGGATATTATAGTTTGTGGAACAGTTCAGATAAACTTCACTGCCCATTCTGCGACAATAAGAACAGCAAGAAATCAACATGGATTTGGGATTCTCTTATGTTACATGCCAAGGATCGTGGGGCAACTAAAGCTTATGGAGAGCATGATATGTTCCAGCACTCTGCACTCTATAAGTTTATGGAGAGCATGAATGAATAATTTGTTATGTGTTGTGTGGTTTGTTTGTTTGTAGTTTTTTTTTAATGAATAATGTACTTGTTTTAATTTTTGAATGTGCCAGTGTTTTTATAATGTGCCAGTATTACTTATTTGAAGCACATTCAGATAACAATACATCACCTATATTACAAAATAAATCAAACACAACAATATTAGAAACAGAATTTAGTACCATTAAACACTACCACTACCACCTGCACCATCATCGCCTACGTTGTCATTCAATTTGTTTTTTGGATCATATTCATTCAAAATACATTCCAAATACATTTCCAAAGCCTTGTAGTGAATCCTAGCAGCTTCATCAATGTTGTGAGTGTTGCCAAACTCATGAGCATGATTGACTATCCCCACATGATCCTTATCCCTACAATTGTGTCCATTACATGGCTCCAATGGACAACGAAATGAGGGAGTTTCATTTGCAGAAGAAGGCTGCAAAACAACAAGATGATCATAAATGAATTTTTGGTAGCAAACCATGAATATTTTCCAACTTTTGTCATCATTTGAATCACCCAAAGTTGGCTCACTAGAATTTTCCTTTCCTTTGTTCATCACTAGAAAAATTATTAAAGGTAGAATTTTTCTTGAACTTGATGTATATGCTTGCCTTTGGACAGATTTATATAGGCTGAGTACTTGAAACCAGTCAAAAAAGTTGGTCAATGAATTCAATGCACTTACCAACTGTACACATTTATTACTCTTTGAATTCAATAGTAAGTTTGAATGCTTTTTTGACCATTAAAGACAAGCAAACTTATCATTTTTTATTACTGTTGAAGGTGGTATGATGGATGTGTATTTACCCATCCAAATGATGCACTTTTAGGCTTTCTTTGTGTTTGATTCCCGATTTTTATGTATATTTGATATGGTTTGTGAGTGTTTTGATAGTTCAGGGACTGAAGTGCAGCAATGTTGAAAACGGAGGATTGGAGCGTACTTTGGAAGCTTTTGGATCAAATTGCAATTCTGAAAAATTTGGGACAAAACTGACATTTGGAAGTTCAAGGGCTAAATTGGAAATATTGGAAAATTCAGGGACTAAACTGGAAATATGGAAATTTTGGACGAATTTGATTTATAAAAATTCATGAGCTAAAATGAAAAATAAAATTCCAAAGTGCGAAGTGCAAAAGAATTTTTTATAGTGGCCAAAGTGCGGTTGCAAAATTGCGAGACGAAACGAATATTATTCATTACAAATCAAGGCCACTGCTTCAAAGGATCATGGCGGCCAACATGCTTTGGAATTTGGGGCCAAATGGCGAGGGCTGGAATATGGGGCCAAGGTTGGGGCTGTGGCAATGCAAGCAAATTCAAGCGCTCAAACTCTGCGCAACTTGGGCGTCCGCGACTGCTCCACCGGGCGGCCGCGCTAAGGAGAATCTCTCGGCCAAACTTCCTGCCAAGTTGGGCGACCGCGCTAACATCTTGGGCGGCCGCGCTACGCCAATTCCAGCAACAGTATTCACGCCGTACAAGAGGGCAGTCTTGTCTTTTCCTGGCTTGGGTTTTATAGTTTTTGCCCTATTTTATTATATAAAGGCAGCAGCCACGATTAGTTTATCATATATCATATAATATATCATATTTTATAGTTTTGTTTTTCTTTAAAAATTCAATTGAAGGGAAGAACAATTCAATCATTCCAGGTTTTTATCATTGTAAATTATGAGTAGCTAATTTCTTAGATTTGTAGATTGGTTTGATCTTCACCGGATTTCTATGCAATAGTATTTTAATTCTTTCAATTTAATTCCTTCTAGTTCAATAATAGATTTTAATTTCTTGTTCTTAGATTTGAGATGTATGTTAATATACGAACTCGTCTTTGAATAATTGGGTATCGAATTCGCCATTAATTTGGGATTTTGATACATAGACTACTATTAATTGAATAACTTTAATCGGGACCGTAATAGAAACTGATTAAAGTTAGGTTTTCATATTTCTGTGTTCTTAATGTATTCTTGGTATATTGTGGTACCGTAATAGAAGTCACAATATTAAAAAGAGTATTTAGGATTGTAATCCGGCCACCTAACTGTGTCGATCCTATTCAAAGTGAATGAACCCTAGAAGTTGAGTTGATGTTTTATAAGTAAAATTCTGCATAGAATGATGGTAAAGTGAAATCCAATTTACGAATCTCTGCTCATAATCTGCTTTCTCGTTTAGTTAGTTTTTGTTATTTAATTTATGCTCTTAGTTTTTAAATCAAATCTATAAACTTTGGTTACAAAATTCACTGCTTTCACTTTACTTGTTTACCAACGAGTCTCTGTGGATTCGACCCCTGCATTTGTATACTGTTACATCGATAGTGAGTACACTTGCTCGGTTTTTATTACAAGAGGGAGATTTCCTCCATCAAGGTATATCCAGAAACTATCAAAAAGTATATCCAGAAACTATCAAAAAGTATATCCAGAAACTTACAAATGTATATCCAGAAACTATCAATATGAATATCCAGAAACTATCAATTCTATATCCAGAAACTCTTAATTTGAATATCCAGAAACTATCAAAATGTATATCCAGAAACTACCATATTGAATACCCAAAAACTTTAATTGGCCTTGAACTTTATTTTGACCTTGGCCATGGCTATGGCTTTGGCCTTGTCCTTATCATGGCCATAAACTATCAAAAAGTATATCCAGAAACTATCAAAAAGTATATCCAGAAACTATTTTGCTTAGTCAATTGAACAAAGATATACTTTTAATTTGAATATCCAAAAACTATCAAAAAGTATATCCAGAAACTTACAAATGTATATCCAAAAACTATCAATATGAATATCCAGAAACTATCAATTCTATATCCAGAAACTCTTAATTTGAATATCCAGAAACTATCAAAATGTATATCCAAAAACTACCATATTGAATACCCAGAAATTTTAATTGGCCTTGAACTTGATTTTGACCTTGGCCTTGGCCATGGCTTTGGCCTTGTCCTTATCATGGCCAGAAACTATCAAAAAGTATATCCAGAAACTATCAAAAAGTATATCCAGAAAGTATCAAAAAGTATATCCAGAAACTATCAATATGAATATCCAGAAACTATCAATTCTATATCCAAAAACTCTTAGATTGAATATCCAGAAACTTTAAATTGACAAAGCAAAAGTTTTTAAAGAATCTTGTACATTTCTATCAAAAGTGTGGAGTAATATATTTCTCCACTAAAGTACTTTAATTACATCACTAAACCAGATTTCTAATTACATAATTACATTCATCTATGAATCTTGTACATTTCTTTGTTTTTCTGTACTTTTTGTTTTCTTCTCTTTTTCAAAAGTGTGTGCCTGAATCATAAACTTCTGCCTATCTTTGTTCGATTGACTAAGCAAAAGTGTTGAAAGAATTTCAGCTCGTAGACGAATCCTTTGTTTATCCTACAAAGTAAAAAAAAAAAATTGTTAAAACATATATATACAAACTCATATAATATAAATATGAATAAAAAAAAATTTAATAGTACCTGACATAACTCAGGGCATGAGTACATTAATCCTTGAAAATCATTCATCTCAGACATCACATAAACTCCACAATCATGGTTAGCTTCATTTTCTTCAAGAACCCAATCACATTTCATGTATTCAAATTTATATAATTTTTTGCCTTCAAAATCATTAGAACATGGATGACAAATCTTTTTCAAAAAAAGATTTCATAGGCACATACTGAAAAAAATTTAAGTATAAAATATTAGATAACCAATATGATATCAAGAAATGTATTGACAAAAATGAAAACAAAAATGAAAAATATAAAATAATACCAATGCTTTCGTAAGTTTCACAACATCAGCTGCTTTTGCTTCATTCATTGCAAGGTTGTCAAAATATTGAATGGATTTTGAAACCATGTTGTACACATATAGTGTAAAGTGCCCATTTGATCTGCTTCCTTTAAAGTATGGGATAAAAAACTGCAAAAAAATAAGTATATCCAGAAATATATTAGGTGAATATCCAGAAATTTCTTATTTGTCTTGGACATGGCTAAATCCATGGCATTGGCCATGGCATAGGCCTTGGCCTTGGCCTTAGACTAGGCCTTGGTCATGGATATATCCAGAAATATCAGAAAGTATATCCAGAAATTTTCAATATGATATCCAGAAATGTATTGACAAATGAAAATACATACCAGATCTACTTCTTTCAGATCCATTAGATTCCCATCGACATTAACATCATCTTTCCAATACAAAAAAGATTTAAGCATTTCTACAGCACCATAACGAGCATTGCAAGAACTTTTCGCCCAAATTTCCTGTTAATATAAATGATAACAATATCTTAAAGAAATTTCATGGATATATACCCTGCAATCGATATATACTTATAAGTTGATGAAAAAAGTAAACTTACGGAGATAATTGACACCAAATATAAATCTCTTCATTACACTCTTTTTATCCTCCAGCTTGTTCAACAACATTGCCCAAGCATTCACAATTACACCTGTGATATACGTATCTTCTTGCATACTCAAAATATCGTCACTTCCGGTCGATGAGATCATTAAATTGAAAAAAAACACTGAAAAAAAATAATATTAGAATTTGAATACCATAATAAATTTCAACTGTAATAATATTGAAATAAAAACGAGATATTACTTTTTTGACGCTGGAAGAATCAATTTTGAGAAGCAATAATCAACCACTTCCATCTTTAGCATTGGCATACCAATCATTACTTCCTTATTCTTTACCATAAATTCAGATGAAAGAATAATCTCACCATTAACAGGTTCCAAATACACTTCATCTAACATCTTATCAAACTTCTCACCATTAACACAATGTTGAGAAATTTTACCAACCAAATTATCAATATCACCCAAAATTTGTGAAGAAAGTTCTTCTTCCACGTCAACTTCCTTGATAACAGACATAGGCTCAATCATTTTTTGTTTAAACAGATGGGAATCAGTAACTTGATCCTCTGTATTAAGCCTACCTATTTGATGCTCTGCAGATTGATCTTCAGTTGGTTGAGCAACATTGGTAACATCTTGATCCCCAAAATCCTCATGCAGATATCTGTCATCAAAATCCTGAAATTTGTCAACATTATCATCAGACGCTGTACGCTCAGATTCTTGACTCTGTGATAAAATCCTAAATGTTGGCAATGGTCCAACCTTCCCTTTCTCCTTAAACTCAACTTTTGAAGTTTTCAACTTATCAATAATATCATCAATATAATCAAAAACCTGACTTCCCCAAGGTTGACTATCACCATCCTCCTCTTCAACAGATCCTTTCTCAACATCATCATTATTAATTTTTTCTTTCTCCTTATCAATTTTTGAAATCCTTGCAATATGAGCATTGATAGCAACTTTAATATCATTGTGAAATATTTTCAGTGACTCTTTAATAGAATTCAAAACGTCTGGAACATTTTCACTTGCAGGATGATTTGTAGGATGACTTGCATCGTCAACAAAAGGAGCAGCATCAATCAGCAATCCAATTTTTCCTTCATCTAAATCATCCTCATAGCTCGTAATAGGATAAACATTATCCAAATAAAGTACTCCACCCCAACCAATTTTAGCTTCATTACCAGCCCTGCAAGAAATTTTCTCTTGAGTCCAATGTTGAATCAAAGGACGTGCAGTTGGTTCATGTTTACCCAAATATGGAAATCTATGAAAGTAAGCTATTACAAGAATTGCCACACAACCACTACAACACCTCACTTTACTATCAGAAGAAGCCTTAAACTTCCTAACACCATCAGACATCTTAGTCAATACAAACTGGAACCAATCAAACTTTTTAATTTGAGTAACATCTTCAACCAATGCCAACAAAGAACAGTCAACAGCCTTTGTTACTGCAGTGCAAGAAAGAAAGCTGACGAAAACAAGACATAGAGGCGTTTAAACTCATCACCTCCATTAGATAGTTCTTTGATGCATTCACCAAGCAGACGGGCTGGAATACCATCTTTAACTTTCCCAAAAGTATTTATGTATCGTGCGCTCAACTCTTTGTCAATGCCTATTGAACAATTTATCTTCTTTTTTTTTAAATTCCTAGGAAGACAAAGATTATCAAAAACATCATTTGTTGTTATATAATACTTGTTATGTTTGATTCTCTGAATAAAGCTTCCCGAATCAAATCTTTCCACAAGATATTCCACAATTCCCCCTGCTGGCAATCTATTCAACTTAAGTTCTAATAGCCCACCAAAACCTATAGATTTAACATCTTCTCTCTGAGCAGGGGTTAAACCAAGATCAATAAGCCTTTGTGGGACACAACAATGTTCAAATGCCAGTTTCTTACCACTTTCAACCACATCCACTGTTGATTTCTTCTTTGACTTCTTAACTTGACCTTCAACAGGCAAATGAACAATTAATTGATTCTTCTTATGCTTCTTACTTTCACTTTTATTCAAATCTGCAGCTACAAAACATAAAAAAAATAAAAAATAAAAAAATCAAGAGAATATCCAGAAATAAATGAAATGAATTTCCAGAATAATAAAGAAATATCCAGACAATTAGAATTGGCCTTGACCTAGGCGATGGGCTATGGCCATGTCCTTGGCCAAGGCCAATTCTATATCCAGAAACTATAAAATGTATATCCAGAAACCACACAATTGAATATCCAGAAACATACCAATGAATATTCAGAAACTATCAAAATGCATATCCAGAAACTACACAAATGAATATCCAGAAACTTTCAAAATGAATATCCAGAAACTACACAAATGAATATCCAGAAACTTTCAAAATGATATCCAGAAAATATCCACAAATGAATATCCAGAAACATACAAATGAATATCCAGAAACAAGCAAATGAATATCCAAAAACTTTCAAAATGATATCCAGAAAATATCCACAAATCGTTAAACATAAAACACAAAATCGATACACATAAATTGAAAATTTCAAACTAAAACACATTGTTAAAGTCATATACAGATGAGTATGCTTAATATATCCATAAATTTATGAAAATTCGAACCAAAACAATAATAACATGTGAACTCACAATCGGATTTTCGCTTGCTCCTGATTTCATCAACTGGATTTTTCATAATTCCTTCGATTGCTACTGATTTCGCTTGCTACTGATTTCTGGATATAGTTTCTGGATATTCAACTGGATTTCGCTTGCTACTGATTTCGTTTTGGTATTAAAATTAGAGGAAAAGGGTTTTAATTTTTAATTAAACCGGTTAAGAAACCGGTTCGTTAAACGTTCAATTAAACCCGTTAATAAATCGATAAGGAGAAACACGTTTCTCCGTAGCGCTAAGGAGAAACGCGTTTCTCCTTAGATTTTGGCTAAACTTACTATACTACTAGATCACTATTCCCATATAACTTTCTAATTATATTTACTAATCATAATATGTGTATGTAGTATAAAATCATTAATTATCAAAGATATTTAATATTATCAATTCAATCATCTATAAAATTAGAAGTTAACTAATTACATTAATAATTCATTGTTATTATTCAAATTTCAATTGTCATAATAAGTACAAACTACTTACAACAAAGGCTAAAAGAAAAAAATCTTTCGAATTTATAAATGTAAATATTTTGAATGATATAAAATAGATTTATGTCACCAAAAAAAATGTATGCTACTTTATCAAATAAAAACATAAAACACATAAAATAAAAAATAGCAAATTAATTTTCTGTGCGAAGCACGAGCTACCCACTAGTAAAAATGAAAATGTGGCAAAAAATAATGAAACAGAGGGAGTAAGACTTAATTTTCAAAGCACAACAACTTTTGATTTACAATAAAAATGATGACAAATGTAAAATTCCGTGAATTAATCAATGTTTTAAAACTTTTAAATTTTGAGTTAGTCTTATAAAAAACTAGTTTTCTTTTAAATTTAAAAAAAAAATTATTTTTATATTGACACTTAATAATACATGTATTGATACTATTTTCCACTGACACTTTTTTTTTATAATAACACTGACACTTTTTTACCATACACTGACACTCTTTTATACTGACACTTAATAATACATACACCGACACTTTTTATACTGACATTTTCTTACACTAACACTTTTTTTACACCAACACTGACACTTATTTATACTGGCACTTAATAATATATGAACTGACACTCTTTAGGCTATGTCCAATAATCCAACCCACAAAATATATTCAACTACCCTAATATTACGACACCTCATCTTCTCTCTCCATCCACTTAATCATTCAACTACTTTCTCAACTACACCCCCCACAATAAGCTAGCTTAGTTTAAAATTCAACTCCTCCCAACTCATCATTCTATACCCCACCACTTTGATTATTTTTTTTTTGTGTCCAAATCAAATGAAACTTATATCAATTTGTAGGGAAAAAAAAAAGATTAATTTTGGTGAAAAAAAAAATTAAAAAAAAATTAATTTACTAGGTGATAATTCAACTCAAATTGAAAAATGAGTGTTTTTTTTTGTGTCCAAAACAAATGAAACTTATATCAATTTGTAGGGAAAAAAAATGATGAATTTTGGTGAATTTTTTTTTTTTAAAAAAATCATTTATTATGAGATAATTGAGCTTAAATAATTGGGTGAAAAAATGATAAAGTGCCCACCAATAATACGGCGACACGTGTCATTGCACAGCCAAAAAAAAAAAAAAAAGGCTTCACGTGCTGGGAAGAGAATGAACCAATCATGAGACGCCACGTGTCTCATTCAACCCGGTTGGAGAAGTTCAACTCTTCCCTTCAACTACCCCACTTCAACCCCTTTATTGCCCAAACTAAACTAGTTGAAACCCCCTTCAACCCCTCCATTCAACCCCTCTATTGGACTTAGTCTTACACTAACACTTTTTTACATTAACACTAACACTTTTTTGCATAACACTGACACTTAATAATACATGCACCATGCATTGACACTGTTTACACTGATGTCACTGTTTACACTAGCATTTTTTTACACTAACACTGGCACTAGCGAGGAAAACAAAACACATTTTTTTAGCTTACAAAAAAATGCGTTTTTTTGTAAGATTTTGGCTTAAACTTTAAGAGGCTCGGTATGTTTTTTCGCCAAGAGATGTTAAAAAATGATGTGAATAAATTGAACAATTCAATAGATATCTGGACTGTTTGGGGAAAAAAAAAACATATTGAGCCTATTTAATAAAAGTGTGTTTATGCCAAGGCATTAGTAAAAACTTGCTGTGAATGAATTGAACTATTCATATCTGATCCTAGTTTTATATTCAATAGATGTATAAGGGGATAGCTCGGTACTGCTTGACTCGGTTTTAAGTTAAAATCGTTATCGAATCAAAAGTATTTGATTTCTAATTTTAACAAATCGTCACCACTCGATTTTAGCTCGGTTCGATGTAGTCGATTTTCGACTTTGATAAATATCGATTCGGTAATATTCGATCTTAAAACTAATCCATCAAAACAACGCACACAATCAACCATGAGTCATCTTTTGTAAAACATAACCAGTAATTCAATTTCAAGGTCAATATTTTATATCAATTAAATATACGTAGAGAAATCATAAAAAAAATCCAAGCAAAGACACCAATAAACTAAGCCACATTAACTTTCATGCCTTCAGAAATCAAGTTTATCCAAACTGGGCTAGCTATACTAAAAGGTGTTACCTCAGGATTGCATAATGCTGAAAATGACTTGTGAAGAGCATGAAATCATGTTTCCTAAACTGAACCGATAAATTCAATTTTTTAATATTTCATAAACCGTTTCTATCCAATTAACCGTTGGTACGATTTATCGACATCAATTTTTTCAATTTTATTCGATTATTTCGATTTTTCGATTTTCTGCTCACCCCTATGTATCCATCAGTTATCAGTTATGGTGTATCCTTAAATTAAAAGTTGATTGGCATTTTTATAATAACTATCGCACTTTTAATTTTTTGGCATATCTCTTAGTAAATATCGTACTTATAAAAAATATACCCCTTCCGTCCTCAACCTAAGTGCACAAATTTTGTTTTGGGCGTTTCAAATCTACGTACGTATTTCCTAAAATGGAAATGAATCTTTACTATTTTCTCCACTTATTCTCTCTCCTACATTATTTTAATACTCACAACACCATTATAATTTACTATTTCCTCCACTCATTCTCTCTCCTATTTTACTTTCACACTCACAACACTTTCAATATAATACTCTCTTCTTAATTTACGTGAAAAATTAAAGTGTGCACTTAGGTTGAGGACGGAGGGAGTATATATATAGTACTCCCTCCGTCCCTAAATGTTTGTCCCATTTGACTTTTCAAACATTTTAATTTATTGATTTTGAAGCTTTAATTTTGATTATTTTTACGAACGCTTTGAAAATGATTGATAATATACACTGCCGTTATGTAATACTCCGTCCCTAAATGTTACAAGTTTTGAAAATTTAGTGACTTTGAAGCTTTAATTTTGGAAATGAGACTAACTTTTTGGGACAAAGAAAAAGGAGAAATGGGACAGACATTTAGGGACGGAGGGAGTACTAGTAACTTTTATCATGATATAAATAATAATGTATACTCCGTATGTACAAATAATTAAAATACATTTTTAATTTTAAGAAAACATAAACACGTTAACTTGTCACTTACTAGGGCCAATTTCACCGTCCACCCGTACGCTTTTGACAAGTATCACTGTCACCTTACCTGGTTTGGTTTCGTCTAATTATTTTCATTTTGTCAACTTTATTTAAATAAAGTTGAAAATTTTATCCCTAAATCTCCGTAAATCACAATTCAAAGTCCAAATACTATATCATTTATTTTAAAATTTAAGAGTAAAATAATTATTTAATTTAAATAAGGTTGACAAAAAAGGAAAAATTAAATAAAATCAAACTTCATAAATAGTGATATTTGTCCAAATATCAAGATGAACAATTGAACTAAAGGTTGAGCAGTGGAAAGAATATTATTTTGAATCATTAGAAAAAAACGTGCTTTTCAACTGAGCTTAAATTGGGCCGAATAGCGTGTGTATGACAATTTTGTAAATAATTGACACTTTTTAAAAATTGTGCGGTGACCTTTGGTAAATAACTTGAATTTAGCGGACAGCCTGCGTGAAATAAACGTGAAATAAACGGAGTGTCAGGAGGACATGTACAAAACACTCAAAAATACTAATAGTGACATTACAATATATAACCATTACTCCTTTCGTCCTTCCTGAAAGGGCACAAATTTCCTTTTTGAACGTCCCATTTGAAAAAGGATAACTCAAAAATGGAAAGTTTTTTATTACTTCTTTAATTGTGAGACCCATTTATCATACTCTCACAATAAATATTCACTAACTATTTATATCACTATGTACACTTTTTCTCTTTTCTACATCACTTTTCTTAATTTCCGTGCAAGACACAAAATTTGCTCTTTCGAACGGGACGGAGGGGTATTAATTATAAGGCTTGCCATTACATTTACCTGATACTAAAAAATAGGACAAAAACTCATGTGAGAACATGAATACTCGTCTCATCTATGAGACGGGTCGGATCCATAACCCGTGCCAAGGTGTATCAGCGTCCGCCCAAGTCATTCCATGCCCTGGTCCATTCCAGCCAACAGCCTTGTCCCCAAATTGCTCCATCCTTGGCCCCAATTGGCCCCAAGCAGCCCAAAAAAAAAAAAAAATTAAATTTTTTTTGCTCATGTGGCAGTCTCTTATAGGCCAAAAAAAAAACAAAAAATTTAAATTTTTATTTTTTGTGTTTTTTTCGGTTTGTAAAAAGTAATAGTTACTATAACATAATGTAATAATTGTATGCATATAAAGTAATAGTTTGTATACATTAAAGTAATACATATATACAGAAAAGTAATATAGTATTTTTTCCTATGTTTTCTTCGTTTAACAAAAGTAATAACTTATGTATATGAATGTAATAGTTTATACAAGTAAATGTAACACTTTGATAGATGAAATTGTAACATATTTCTATAGATAATGTAATACTTTTACATGTATCATGATAAATTTGAACTCATTGTAACTTATTGTTTGAAAACATATAAATATCTATACATATATGTTACAATTATGTACAAATATTATTACATATAAATAACACGTTTGTTACATTTCAGTTATAATAAGTATTACTTTTGCCAAACGAAGAAAACATAGGAAAAAACACTATTACTTTTCTGTATATATGTATTACTTTAATGTATACAAACTATTACTTTATATGCATACAATCATTACATTATGTTATAGTAACTATTACTTTTCACAAATCGAAAAAAAAAAATTTAATTAAAAAAAAAACACTATTACTGATTATTTTGCTGATCTCAACGGTCAATATGAGCGCCTGAGTGATGCGAACATACCCCAGAAATTTGACGACGATCCAACGGTTAATGAAGCGGGAATTTGATTTTTAATATAGCGAATTTTTGGAGATTTTCGTCAGTTTTCGCCGCCGACCATTTCTCCCTCTCCGACAATTATTTGGAAGATCCCAACGGTCATCATGTGCGCCTAGGGGATGCGACCAAAGCCCAGAAGTTTCACGACGATCCAACAGTTAACGAAGTCGGAATTCAATTTTTCCATACGCGATTTGGTTTTGATTTTGCCCAGAACCTAAGCCCATTTGACGGATTATGCCCCATGGGTCATGGGTCGACCCGTCTCATGCATGAGACGGATCCCCTTGTTCTCATGGGAGACCAACTCAAAAAATAGTATCACTAGCATTAAAGTGGTATAGTCAGTTGTAGTTATAAGGACAACTATTACATGTATCTAACACTAAAAAACGCTATCACTGACTATACCAATTTAATGTCATCGTTTCAATTATAGCATGGTTAAAAAATCCATTTTTCTTAATTAACCGAAAAACACGTTTTTCATAAAAACAACTCACCACTTAGACAATGATTAGTGGTGAACCAATTTTGGTTCACCAAGAGCAATTTTGTGAATCAATTTTGGTTCATGGCAATTAGTGGTGAACAAATATTCGTTTATTTCACGAACGAATTCGTGAACGAAAATTGGTTCGAACTATATGTGTATTTTGTAATTTTATCATTTTTAAATTATATTATTTAAATAAGAATATTAAAAATGTTTATAGTTTATTTTTCTCTATAAATAGAGTCTAATTTCATAATATTTGACATAATTTTAATATTTTTCTATTTAAAAATGATTAAAAATTTCAATTGTATATATTTGACACGATTTTAATATTTTATATATTTAAGTTTCCTCTTATGCCAAACGACGTCGTTTATGTCAAAATATAAAAAACGTTCACTTTCTTTTTTTCCTTTAAATATAGGTAAAGATTGAGTAGGTTATGTACACCTCTTTTTTTTTTTTTTATCATGGATAGTTACGGGAAGATTTTTTTTTTTTTATCATGTAATTTATCCACAATGGGCAACGGTCATCAATTCAATTCCCCTGACGATATAAGAAAAAGACAGATTGTTTGCAAAAGCGCAAGAGGCATGTAAAAAAGACGTAGATCGTGCTTTTGGGGCGCTTCAAGCTCGCTTTTCGCAATCCATCACTCGCCTGGAGCGAGGCGATTCTTGATAAAATAATGACAACTTGCATCATATTACATAATATGATAGTTGAAGATGAACAAGATCGATATAAAAATTATGACGATTCGAGTGAATTCTAGGCAGACAAATCAAAAAATATAAGAAAAAATAAGTACAACCGCGTTGCGCAATATGAGCCATTCACGTATACAAGAGAAAATTCAAATGTTGAAAATAGTATCGCTGAATATATGGCATGCAAGCGAATGTTAAAGCAAAGCTATACGCTTGTCTTTCAAAAAGCAGACCTAATTCAGTATATATTTGCAAAGAATAACCCTTGAGATCGTATGCATCATTTTATGTATTACTATCATTGCTTTTCTTTCGTTTGTTTGCGTTTTGTATTTTAGTTTTTCAAATTTTTATAAGTGTAATGTTTTAAATTATCGTAATTTGAAGTTTATTTATAAGTATTTATTTTTTCAAAATTATGCAATTAAGTATAATAATAAAATAAGTAATTATTTTTTTATTTTTAATGTCGTTAATAAAACATAATATTTAATACTGTATATTATTAATTTTATAACATGAAATTGAGTTGGTCTTATAAAAAACTAGTTTTTTCTTAAGATAAGGAAAAACGTGTTTTCAAAATAAACGGTGGCAATTTTGTAATTACTGGCAACCATGTTCAAAATAAACGGTGGCATTTTCGTAATTAATGGTTCCCCCGTTTATGCCAAATACCGCTTGTTTAACAAAGCTGCACAGTGTGCCAAAGTGCCGGTGCATATGTAACAAAATGCCGGCGAAAAAGTGCCGAGATCGGTTTAACAGTGCCGGTGTAAAGAATCTGGCACCGCACTTTGTTAAATGGCCCTGGCACTTTTTACACAAGCACTTTTAAATACATGAATCGGCACTCTTCACACCGGCACTCTACACTAACACTTGGCACTTTATTACACTAATATTTTTCTTGGCTCTCAAAAATACAAGCACTCGGCATTCAAAAATACATGGGTCGGCATTTGAAAACATATTTGCGGCACTCAAAAATGCATATGCGGCACTCAAAAACACCGATAATTATTTTCTTTGATATTCAAAAAACATAAAGCTGGCATTAAAAAAAACATGGATGGCATTCAAAATTACAAGAACTGGCATTCAAAAATACATTGACACTCGATTACACACACTTACTGACACTCTATTATACACTAACTGGCACTCCAAAATACATGAACTGGCACTCCAAAACACATACACTGGCATCTAATTATCCAGTCCACCAATGCATCAAATTCTCAAACTGATACTCAAATACTTATAAACTGGCATTAATTTACACTAAACCTGGCACATAAAATCTACCACAATCTCCGAAAAGGGAAGACTAAAGCAAGAAGTGATGAAAGTCTACCACAATCTCCGGAACACTGGAAAGTTGGTGCCTCTGTTAAGTTTTTTGATCGGGAAGATTCAGAAGAGTCTCTACCGTTGTTAAATGGAGCAATTCGCGAAGATGATTCCGCATCAGAGACTTCACCTCATGATGGGAAGTCTAAATCAAGACATAATGAACTTCCTCTTTTAAAATTTATGGAAAGTAGGGAAGTTGGTGCTATATTATATTACACGATTTGGTTGATTCCAACAAATCTTTGCTTTCTGGTGGAGCAAACCATGAAGAACAGTTGTGTGAAAATGTTTTTCCATCGGAGGCAAACTCTACTGTTCGGGAAATTGATGATCAAATCCAGTGGCTAGGACCCGACGAACGGCAACGGAGAAGACAACCACGACGATCGATGATATTGGGGAGGCTCTGTGTTGGTCGCCGGTGAATGGGTGAGGAAGACGGCCATTTCCGCCTAGTGAGAGAAGCTCCGTGTTTGCGAGTGAGAGAAAGTGAGAGAGAATGAGCCCGTTATTTAAAACACGTTTTTTGTTAAGTTAACAAAAAACGCGTTTTTTATAAGTTTTTGGCCATGAAATTATAATTCAAACAATATATTTGTGAACGAAACTTCGTTCACCATTACATCATGTAAGTTGGTGTGAACGAAATTTTGTTTACAGATCAGTTTTGTTCACGTGAACGAATTTTTCGTTCACCACTGTGAATGCTCTTATAGATTAAAGAGTTACTTTCTCCGTTTCAACGAGCGTCCATTTTTCAAAAAATTAAAAATTTGTTTCAAAGTAAATATTCAAATTTTAGGAAAATAATAATTCATCTCTTATCAAATAACAAGTTTTAATTACACTTACACTAATATAGAATACAATAAGATCATTAAACTTTTTACGTACTCATACTTCTAAACATTTTTACAATTATATTTGAAAGTAAAATTTGGACATTTATTTAGCGATAGCGGGAGCACACAATATATCATTTTTATTGGTGATATAATATTTTAATGAGCTTGTAATACCAACCTAGACGTGGCCGGTTTATAAGCCATGGCGGTTAAGCTTTATAGCAGGCGGTTTTAACCCCCAAATCGCCATCGGAGCCCGAACCGCCTAAGCAATTAAAGCAGGTTACGGTTTAAGCGGTTCACGGTTTCGACGGTTATCCGGTTAACCTCCGGTTTGACGGTTTGGATCTGCTCGGCCGAGTCTTTGGTGTTGCTCGGTCGAGCATACTCTTTTTTTAATATCTAGCGTTCTGCTCGGCCGAGCAACTCATATGACTCGGCCGAGCATGAGGCATGACCGGTTAAATACACTGGAAAATGACCCCCTCGGTCGAGCAACTCATATGACTCGGCCGAGCATGACCGTTAAATGGTAAAGACTTACTGGAAAAAATGTCTTGCTCGGCCGAGCAACCCTCATGACTCGGCCGAGCATAAAACCGGCGGTTCAAAACCGGCGGTTCACGGTTTTTGAAAATACAAACCGAAACCGAACCTTGTAAATATCGGTTACGGTTAAACCGATTACGGTTAAACCGGTTGACCGGTTTTGACCGATTTTGACCGATTAAAAACCGACTGATTTGCCGATTCGGTTTGAAAAGTGGACACGTCTATACCAACCTACTCCTATATTGTTATCATGATTCTCATTATATTTCCCTATTTCATTTTTCAACAACCAGTTTTTAATTTTATCTTATTAATACAGTTTCAAATTAAAGTAAGTAAAAACAATAATTTATATCCTTCTTTAGTCATTTCAGTACAAATTTCTTTTTCTGTTCCAATTTTGTCCCTCTCGTCTTTTCTCTCTCCTCCTTTCCCCGACCTCTCTCTGTAGCACAGCACTGTCTCTGCAGAGAGAAAAACCAAACCGAAAAGCACCTCAACACAGTCGGAGAGAGAAAGTAAACCCTAGGCCTAGGAGGAGAGAGACGGAGAAGGAGACCTGCCATTTTTACATGGAGCATTCGCTCTCTAAGAAAAGTTACAGAGGCGGCAATGGCTACGCAGGCAAGACGGCGACGAGTGTTTACGACGACGTCTTCGGTGGTCCGCCGAAGTTTGGAGTTCCGAATCTCTCACCTCGTCTCCAAGACTACAATGAGATATTCGAGGGCTTTCACGCCTCCAGAGGCTCCTCTATTCCGATTCTCGACCTTCCGTCCGTCGACGACGGTTTCGCGGACTATTGCTTTGACGTTAGGAGCTCAAGGTTCGACTACTCCGAAGTTTTCGGCGGATTTGACGCTGTTGATTTTGCCGTTTCGTACGAGGAATTGTTTGGCCGCTCAAAAGGCGGCGCCGGTGGTGGTGATGATTCGTCGGATGACGCCTGGTATGATATTTTTTCTTCATCAATTCCACCATTTTTATTCTGTCGTTTTACATATATTTTATCCTTGGAATGTCTGTTTATGCTGTAGTTTTGCTTGCATTTTTTTCTTCAGTTTTGGTGCAGTAGTACTTAATTGGCCAGTTTCGATATAGAAAAAGCATAAACAATTTGGTTTTCTTTTGCTACGTAAATTTGGGTGTGAAGTCTCCTAAATTTTGATAGACTGTTGGGTAAGATTTGAAGCTGTTCGGAGTTGGTTAGATTTGTGGTTTTAATTTTTATTAATTACTTAATTTGGATAAATAGTTGTATTTGTGCTTGATTGAGCCAAGACTCTAAACTTTACAGGGGATACTGCTTTTCAAATTGTTAAAGTTGAGTATATGGCTGGTGTCTTGTTCTGTATTGGTCTCTTGTGCCAAACATTTTTATTTTTCTTTTCAAAGAGACAAAAGCAGGTTGTATGCGGGGGGGGACAAGGAGCCCTTTTCGAGAGGCTTGAGCTCTCACGAGTCCTGTTCAGTTTCTTTCGCCAATGGGAGATCATTTCTGGCACTAATTGATTTGTGAATGTGCTTTTCACCTGACTTTTAACTTGTTTGAGGGGCTGTCTAATAGAACTTGCAAGAGCACACAATTTAAATGATGGACTTCACATGGGGAGTCAAGTAGGAGGTAGAGTTGACTTGTGATAAAATCTTTGGTGGTATATGATCTCTTCTTAAATACCGCTCTCTCCGTTCCATTGGAAGAGTAGCATTTGACTAAACATCAATTAAGAAAATGTTTTTTTTTTCCAAATTTTTAAGCTCTGAATTGCCCTCATAATATTTGAATTCAAACTAAATGGTAATATTTGAATCAAAACTAGGGGGGGATTAAGGTTAGTTTGGTCATTTTGTTGTAAAAAGGTTTCCTTTTATGGAAATGTTACTCTTTAATGTGGCACCCGAAAAAGGAATACTCCCTCCGTCCCATTGATAGGTTCACCCTTTTGAGCATGACACGCAAATTAAGAAAAAAGGTTAGTGGAGAAAGTGTTGTGAGTATAAAAGTAAAATAGGAGAGAGAATGAGTGGAGGGAATAGTAAAGTTGATTGGTGTTGTGAGTATAAAAGTAAAGTAGGAGAGAGAATTAGTGGGTGGAATAGTAAAGATTTTTTTGCCATTTTAGGAAAGGTGAAGCTTTTAACGGGACAGCGTTTTGTAAAAAGGTGAAGCTATCAATGGGACGAGAGGAGTACACACTTCTGCTTTTGGGGGCAGTGGGAATACTTTGGCTCTGCTCAAGGATTCTCAATTTGAAACTGAAATATTTAGGAGATGCATGATTATCCTAGAACTATTCAATCATCCATTATAACTAGTGTTCTTTTGGTGTAACCAGACCTTTTTATTTCCTGTACACGGTGATGGGAGAAGTTAGAACTTCATGTGAATTGCAACCTTAATTTTCTGAACAAGAGTAATTGAAAGGGGAACATCTGTAGAAGGTTATTGTTTTCTTTGAGTGCAGTGGAGAAAGTATACATATTACAGAGATTATATCTCTCAAAATACACGCTGTTCTGGATCCTTTCAGTCACTAGATTCATTGGTGCACCGTTTGGATCTTTCTCTGCTTAAACACGGTGGATGCCTGCTGCTCACTGAATGGTGCATGGATGAAATTTATTTAATCTAGCAGAGGATCTAGATCCATTACACGTTATTGACCTCTGTGGATGGGGTACTGTACAGATAAGTTGGTTTGATTGAGATCTGGAGAATTTCATCCTTGTATGAGGCTAGAAATTGACATAAACTTCAGCATTGTATTCGAAAGTTCTGCATTTTGCTTGATCCGCCCTTCTTGTAGTTTTCCTGGCAATCGCGGTTTAGGGCAACTCATGAAATCTTAAGTTGATGTTATATTAGAGATGGCTTTAACCAATTATATCTTAAAATGAGTTAAGTAAGAAAACCACCATCAAATAATATGTTATTCACCTATTCAGAGTTTACTTGACTGCGCTTGCTCACACTAAGCAAGTACTTGTTCAGTAGCTCAGTGCTTGAGTTTCTCGAAGTCATATTGCAAATACTTAAATATAACAATATTTTTATTCTGTCAGAGTTAGATGACGGATCCATTACTTTCATATACTCCCTCTGTCCCTGAGTGAATGTCGGAATTTCCGTTTTGGTTCGTCCCAGAATAAATGTCGTGTTTCCAAATAAGGAAAGTGACCTAGTGCATTTCAATCATTGTACAAACAGCGTACAAACTAGTAAAACACATTCCTTAAAAACGTTGACAAGTCAACTGCGACATTTATTCCGCGACGAAGGGAGTAATTTTTTTCATCAGTGCAGAAGTTGCTTGTTCGCTGGAACAGCTTTCCTCATTATTATTAAGTAGACAACTGAGGTTGGTCTCATCTATATGCAAGGATGGACATCTGACCATGTAATTTCTGTGTAGGACTCCAGCTCAGAGTGAATCTCTTTCAGATGAATCTGATCCTTCTGCTTCATTGGAAAGGAATCAATGCCTGTCAAATGGAGATCTAGACCATTCATTTGGCGTAATTAAGCAACTAAAAGTATCTCATAATAAGGCTAGTACAAAAACAGAGGAAGGTACGCTAAATGGGACGGGACATATATCTCACTTTCAAGCTGTTCCTGGATTTACTGCTTTTACTAATGAAACGGAACCTTCCAAGACGATAGTGGGTGAGAAATTACCTTTGCAGGAGCGCAGTGATCTCAACCCAAGTATGGATTTTGGTGGGCGAGTTACTCAAGTAAAGCTAGTGAGAAAAACTAAGTCGCATCCCTCAAATGCCGAATCTGCCAGAGAAAGATATGAAAGAAATGTAAACCCTCTGCCTGGACATGAGAAACAATGTTCTGATGGGACTAGGCCACAGTTATCAGTGTCAAATTTCAGCCTGAAAACTCAACCTTCTCAGTTGCCACCACCCTCTAGACCACCACCTGCTTTAACAGTTAACAAAAAAGAAAAAGATTCTGGGACACCAAATTCTAAGCTCAAAGCTTCTAAAAGTTACGCTTTTGAACAAATTGTAGGTGACACTTCGCCAACTTACTTTGATGTGGAGATAGATGCAAGTTCGTCTGCTGCTGTATCTGCGGCAGCTATGAAAGATGCAGTGGAGAAAGCTCAAGCAAAGCTCAGAAGTGCAAAAGAATCAATGGAGAGAAAGAAAGAGGGTCTCCAAGGCCGTTTTAAAGTATCCAATGATGATTTAAATGAGAGAGAGGAAAGTCTGAGCAAGACGAATGATAAAACCAGCAGTTTTAAGAATGAAAGAATGCTTGGAGACTTTGGAGATGAAGATAGTAGAATGAGACGCCACGCCAAGGAGGCAAGAGAAAAACTGAAAAAGACTGCAGATTCTATAGAAGGACAAAATCAAATACCAGTTACTGGAGATTCTGTTGAGAGAAAGCATGGGAAAGAACGCAAGTCATCTCCTGGATCACATGAAGCTGAAGAGAATGTTGCACTGAGTGAAGAAGCACAATTTTATCAAATGCTGGGAGAAAACTATGTCAGGGATGCCAAGGTTTTGAACCAAAACACTAAGTCTGGGGAACATGAAAAGAAGAGTCGATCAACTGTTGAAGTATTTGAGCAGCAAGAAGATGGTAGGAACATAATTGACACAGCAGATTCTATTGAATGGGAGGGAAATCATAATCTATCTCGAGTCCCAAATGGTACTTGCCAATGGGATGAGAACACGGATAGATTAATGTTACACCAAACTTACCATCAGAAAGAGCACCTGAAGAAAGCAATTATGGATCTCCAGGCTGGTGATTTGAAAGAGCAAGGGAAGAAATTAAGAGCAAATCAGCAGCATGGGGAAATCGAGACGATCCTAAAAGAGGCTGATGAAAGTGAAGAATGTGAGAACCTGATAGAAATTAAGCTGAAAGAGGATAAAGTGGACTTTGAAGAAAAAGTGAATGGATTTTCTAGGAGACTTGCTTCAGATAAAAGATTCAAAGATACTAATGAAAATCAGGATCAAGGACTGGCACAAAGTTTTGACTCTGAATATTTTATTGGCATTGAAGAGCCTGCATTACAAGCAGATAATGAGAGGAGACCAAAAAAGTCTGTGGAGGAGGATGCAAAAGAGAAGCAGCAAAAAGAGGGTATTGAAAGAGAAGAAATGGAGAAGACTCAGAAAGATCATGAAAGAGGAGTGGAAAAGCATTACCAGCCGGAGAAGAATGAGAAGAGATTCAAAAAGGCTTTTGAGCTAGAAGAGACTGAGAAACGATCAAAAGTGATTGTTGAACCTGAAGGGGAAATGCACACAAATAAGGAGATAGTGAAGGAGTCACAGAAGCAGGAAAAGAATCAGTTCAATCTGGAAGAGGCCTGTGCGCTGGAAGAAAATGCTGCGAAACAGCAAAATATTGGTGGAAGAGTAGAAAATGTGAATATAGTAACTGATGCTTGCGAGAATGAAGAGGACGGGAAGAGACCTAAAACGGCTTGGAGTCCTGAAGAAAGTAAGAAAACTTTACCAGAGGGTCTCGATGGTGAGAAAAGCAGAAAAGTAACTTTTAAGGAGGAAGACAATGAGAAAAAGTTGAAGGCTACAGTTGGAGAAGAAACTGAGAACATGGTACAAGATGCTGGTGACATGGTGAACTTCAAAGGACAAAATGGAGTGCATGAAAAAGTAGATATGGAAGAAAATGATTGCAGACTGACCTCGGATGAAGATATTGGTGATGGCACAGAGGGGAAGAATATGAACGGGTCTGATGGGGCGTATGTCATAGATGATATAGAGGTGCCACATCCTATTCAAGTCAGTTCGCATGATAGAGACAGTGACAATCTTGAAACAACTCAAGAAATCCTTTCATCTAATGGGTATGGAAAGTCTAGGATTAATCTTAGAGATTGTGAGAGAGAAGCAGAAGCAGTTGTAGCACCAGTGGAGCTGAGTGGAAAAGTTAGAACTAAAGCAGAAGAGGCTATGGACTCATGCCATTTACATCACACTGAAAGCGTATCAGATAAAGGTGGCATTGGCATTACAAAATCAAACATTGAGAATGATAAGCGTGCTTCTGAAATGGTATCTGAGCTATTGAATACAAATTCACTTGCTCCTAATCAGGTAGAGGGAAGGAAGAAGACCAAGGAAGTTCAATGCACTACTGACCACAAAGGAAGCAAGGATGAATTCACATGCCCTCAGTCTCAAGAACAACGAGATGGAGAGAAAATTGTAGATGCTCCGCGGGTTGTATTTGTAGCACCAGTGGAGCTGAGTGGAAAAGTTAGAACTAAAGCAGAAGAGGCTGTGGACTCATGCCATTTACATCACACTGAAAGCGTATCAGATAAAGGTGGCATTGGCATTACAAAATCAAACATTGAGAATGATAAGCGTGCTTCTGAAATGGTATCTGAGCTATTGAATACAAATTCACTTGCTCCTAATCAGGTAGAGGGAAGGAAGAAGACCAAGGAAGTTCAATGCACCACCGACCACAAAGGAAGCAAGGATGAATTAACATGCCCTCAGTCTCAAGAACAACGAGATGGAGAGAAAATTGTAGATGCTCCGCGGGTTGTATTTGAAGGCAAACGAAGGAATACAAATAATCCAGATCCAAAGGGCACAAGTCAAAGAATGGGAAGGGAAGATGAGAATCGTAAGACCACCTTGACACCAGCGGAGAAAGAAAAACAAGAGAGGTTGAAGAGGGAAAGAGAGCACGAAAAGGATCGCCTTAGGAAAATAGAAGAAGAGAGGGAGAGACAAAGAGAAAGAGAGAAGGATATGATGTCTATCGATAGAGCTACTCTAGAAGCCCGTGAAAGAGCATTTGTTGAAAATCGGGAGAGGGTGGAAAGAGCTACTGTTGATAGAGCAGCTGCTGAAGTTCGACAAAGAGCACTGGCAGAGGCACGGGAAAGATTAGAGAAAGCATGTGCAGAGGCTAGGGAGAGGACATTTGCTGGAAAATCATCTATGGAAAGGTCATTTGCCGAAAAGGGGTCTATGGAGGCTAGATTGAGGGCAGAGCGAGCTTCGGTTGAAAGAGCAGCTGCACAGGCTAGAGAACGTGCTGAAAAAGCAGCTGCAGAGAAAGCTGCTCTTGAGGCCCGAGAACGGGGAGAAAGATCAGATGCTGATAAATTGTCAGCTTCTTCTCGAAGCAGCGGAATGCGACAAAACTCTTCATCCTCCGTGAGTATAACTAGATTCCTTTAATTTATTTTTAGTTCTTTTCTTACGACCAACTAACTTGAAAAGGATCTGGCAGGATTTGTTGGACCCAAATTATCTGAGTATGGGGCCTTACAGTACGTCAAGATATTCTCATACTTCAGGCCATGCTGGTAAGTGCAACTTGTCTAATCCATTCCTTCTTGAAATTGTGTCTTGCTTATGAAGCTTATTTACCGTTGAAAACATTGTAGGAGGTGAAACTGAATCACCACAGAGATGCAAAGCTCGGTTGGAGAGGCATCGCAGAACAGCTGAGCGTGCAGTACGTGATTTTTTTCATTTCTCCGTTTACTTCCTTCCCTTATCAACATTACTAATTTCTGGATATGGTTCAGCAAAAAGCTTTGGCAGAGAAGAACATGCGAGATCTTCTTGTTCAAAAAGAGCAAGCTGAGAGGAATGTAAGCATCTTTGTGCTGTTGAAATTCTCAAACAATTTTGTACCTTTGGCATACGTTCTTAATGTGTACTGTTGCTTTCCAGAGATTAGCAGAAGGCCTGGATGCTGAAGTCAGGAGATGGTGTAGTGGCAAGGAAGGGAATTTGCGGGCCTTGCTTTCAACATTGCAATATGTATGTCTTAGTTGTCAGTGTCTTACTATACATTAAGGGAGAGGAGACATTTGGACTTTTGCTTTCATAAAGTTCTCCATCAAGTTTATCAATTTCATTCCACAACTAAATGCCCTTAGCTCTTTTATTTCAAAATAATATAATAATAAATATTTTAGATTTTAAATTGTGAAAAATATATGTTTGTTTGTGTTCACACAAGTACCATGCGCCACATTTGCTTGTTCCATTAATTTATGAAGCCATTTTATGGGTACTTGTTGGATCTTTAATCCTTTGTAATATACATAGCGAGTTATTATATTTATTGCTGTATCATGTACTGGGGGTTGATTTTATTTATTTATTTTATTATTATTTTCATTTTCCCTATCTATTATATATTTATCCTCTTTTTATCACTATTTTTATTTTTCTCTGCTTCTCTTATTTTCTATTTTTTATACTTATTTTCCCACCTATTTCTCCTTCTAACTTTTTTTTTCCTTGCATCTTTTCTTGCACAATGAATGCATATGAGGATTCATGTTAGCCGACCCCAAATTATTTTGGGACTAGGGCTTTGTTGTTGTATCATGTACTTGAAATGAAGTGCAGAGTGCATACTCCCTCTGTCCCATAGAACCTTACCTATTTAATGTTCGGAACGGAAATTAAGGAATAATGTTATAAAAGTAGGTGTTGTGAGTGGGTAGGAGAGAGAAAGTGGGGTAGAGAATAGTAAGTGGATAGTTGTTGCGAGTATGACAAGTGGGTCCCATTAATAAAAAAATATTATATAATTTTCTTTTAAGGAAGTGACTTACCAATGGGACGCCCAAAATGGCAAAGTGGGTTAGGTTCTATGGGACGGAAGGGGTACTGCATTCTTGTGTCATCTCCAATTTCCTTGGGCAAAAACAAAGGGATGGTACATTATTTTTGAACTGTATCTTAATATTTCTTCTTTCAGAATGTCTCGTAGTGTAGTTCTCATCAGATTATTGATACCGTGTCTTGCAATTAGCCTTCAGTTGGTCTTCTTACTGTGACTGATTCCTATTTTATACGTTGTCCCTAACTAGGCTTTTAACTTGCACTTCTATTAATTGGCAGATTCTTGGGCCTGATAGTGGTTGGCAGCCGGTCCCTTTGACCGATGTTATAACTACAGTCGCTGTAAAGAAGACCTATAGAAAAGCCACTCTTTGTGTACACCCTGACAAATTACAACAGCGTGGCGCAACTATTCATCAAAAGTACATATGTGAAAAGGTCTTTGATCTGCTCAAGGTTAGTCACTGGACTCCTCTTTGCATTTACCATGTTGGCTTTTTTTTTTTTTTTAATCCGGTGAGGAAATAAATTGTATGAAGGAGAACCAGGGGTGTGCAACCCATGTACTAGGACCTACACCAAGCTCTCATTCAAAACTATCTTCTAATGTTTATCAAATTATCCAGGCCAACTAATGAATCGGTTTAACCCAGAGAGCAGATTCAACAATAGAAAATGATAGGGGAACTGGAAATATTCACATAAATCATCAACTGTGGAGTGCTGTGTTGTACCTTCATGCAAAGATACAACACCAGGATGCATGCGATTAACTGTTTTTGTGGATATTTCTGGTTTAATGAAGCATTACACTTCAACACTATTTTAGTTTGACTCCAGTGCTTGCTTGGTAAAAGAGACCACTTTTAGCCGTTACATTTGTAGGCTCTGTTGAGTGTGTTAGACATGATACATGTGTGTATAATATAATACTATAAAAAGTCTTTAATTGAGCCGTTTACGAGACTTATCTTCTTGTTCAAGTTTGGTCGTTTTGCAAATGAGTAGGGAGTTTTTGCCCAAGCTCGTTGCAATTATAGATGAATCTGAATTGATCTTCAACAAACGGAGTACCTGATCTTCTTCATGAACAGCTGGGTTCCGTTTCAGTCCTAGTATGAAGAGGTAGGTAGCCTAGTAGTTGGTGCAGTCGGAAGGAGTGTAGAAGGGATGGAATGGAGAATCACCCATTTCTTTGAATAAGGAAACTGAAAAAACACCACACCTATTATCCAAGATGTTTTTGATATCTTTTTTTCTTTCGCACTTTGTGCTCGTCCACATCAAGATTTACTTTGATCGGAATCACATACTCTCTCCGTCCCAATAATAAGTTCACCATTTTGGCTTCGGCACACAAATTAAGGAAATTGGTGAGTGGAGAAAATGTTGTGGGTGTAATAGTAAAATAGGAGAGAGAATGAGTGGAGGAAATAGTAAATTTGAAAAATGTTGTGAGTGTGTAATAGTAAAATAGGAGAGAGAATGAGTGGGTGGAATAGTAAAGATTCTTTGCCATTTTAGGAAAGGTGAAGCTTTAAACGGGACACCCGCTTTGGCAAAAAGTGAAGTTATTAATGGGACGGAGGGAGTATTTCTTACTGAAATATTCTTGTAATCCCTCCATCCCAAAATGAACGACCCAGAGCAAATTTGAAATTTTTTTGGTCATTTATTTTGGTACAGAAGGTAGTATATAATTTTCGCTTGTATCTATTTGTAGGAAGCTTGGAACAAGTTCAACTCAGAGGAGCGGTAGTTCAGGCTTTGCGGTGCTGCAAGTTCTATGGTTTACCGTACCAGCAAGTAAATTCTTACATAGTGAAATCTTGTTCCATTAGTTTTTCTTTTTGTAACATAGGAGTAATATTAGATGTAAAGTTAGGCTTTTAGCGACTGAAAGAAGCGTAAGCCTATATAAACAGTTGCTCTTCATCAAAATTTAGTAGCCTTGTTAGAGTTATTTGAAGATGGTAGCTAAAAAGAAAGTTATGGAATGTCTTGACATTAATAGGTTAATCTAAGTTGTCGTCGTGTTCTTTTGAAGAGAATGATAGTAAAAGAAGTTGCGGCACTAGCTGGTTCATTTCTTGCGTAAGTAGCGAGTGCCCTTTAGAGAGGCTGGGAAGTTTGCCCCGTAAAGAAGTTTCACTTATTATAATTACGTAGTTTTTCTATCAACTGGATTTGGTTCCTTGCCATCATGTTTCCAGTGGTTTTGTATGTGTAGTAAATTTCAAAAAAGAACACATACAAAAGGAAAAAGGAGGCCAATATGTCTTCTAGGTGTTTCCCAACTTATTTGGGAGGGATAATGGAGGATTGGCAGCATCAAACACTAACGCTTTTTGCTTAATGGTTTTATTTTGTTCAATTATTTCAAACTAAGTATCTCTTAATTAAATGAATGAAGAGATATTTAAATATCTACAAAATGATGGCTCTTACTCGGTAAGTGAAAATATTGATGATTGTTCTAAATAGAAATATATGACGGTCGTTACAATTCAAGTCAAAAGTCCATCGTTAATTTGAAATAGTTGTACGCAATTCAAGTCAAAAGTCCACCGTTAATTTGAAATAGTTGTACGAAAGAAGAAAATCATTAGACAACGTAAACATTAAGTGTTTGATGCTAACACAACCAGATTTGGTAATTAGGATTGCCCAAAAAGAAATCCAACGGCCATTGTCCCTTAACAAAAGAGAAAAAAACGATCCTACCCTGAATCCGTTAACAAGAAATCCAACGGCCAGTGTCCCGATTGCAAGGCAATCAAAAAGGGCCCCATACATCATACATCGTAGCATATACGGAGTATACCAAACAAGACAATGTCAAACATGTCAAGCCAAACAGCCATAGTCCACCACTCTTTATTAAACTATCCTATTATAACCAACAATCCTCCATTATCCATACCAAATAAACTCATTTACAAGTTCATTTTCCATTTTTAATTGTCAGCTAGCCATGTTTAGAGCTCTAAGCACAAGAGGAAGTAGTCATGAATATGGATATGATCGATTAGTCGATGACTCCTCCACAACCGATCTTCTGAATGGGCCCAAGTTAAGTAGAAGTAGGACAACAGCAGCCTCTCTGGGAAGGTTTTTCAATCTGTCAAGGAAATCTACACCTGACGGATCAAACTTTCAGGCCAAAGGATGGTCACCTGAACCGGACTTTCAGGCGGCAGCGAAAGACGTGAAGAAGGCCGGCAACATTCATCCCCTGTTTAGCCTGTTTGTAAAGAGCAAGAGCAGCAGGAAGAAAGCTACAGCAAAGCCAGAATTTGCAAGGTACATGCAGTATCTCAAGGAAGGAGGTGTTTGGGATTCCAATTCACCCAAACCTGTAATTTTCTAGTTAACCAGTTTAGGGTTTTTTTTTTTTAATTATTATTATCTTAGTTCAATCACGCTACGAGTACTTGTTGGTTTGTGTAATGGTATTGGTCTTTATTTTCTTGTTAATAATTTGTGAGAATTAAAAAATGTATAAGATTATTCATTTCATTGACTTAGTCATTGTGATTGAACCATATATAGAGTCAAATGATCCTATGAACGTGACAGTCCGGTTCGGATCTCCCCCTACCCGAATTTTATTAAAATTGAATTTTTTCGACATAAATTTGTTTGGGCCCAATTTATATTTAAGCTCAATGTTAAATTAAATGTTTTATAGAGTATAGTCCAAAATCATTAAATTATCACTCACTAAAAATACAGTTTAACAAAACATTGAACATATTTCACTTATATTTAATTTTAGTCTTTTTTGGGGGTCAGACGGATCGAGTCGGGTTTCGATCGCTCAAAACCGAACCCGTTCGGATCATACAAAATTAGATCCAAATCCTACTTTTTCGAATCGGATCACCCTTCAAATCGGATTGAGTTCGATCAAATTGCAATCCCTATATTATATGCATGCGATATGTGTTAATTATGCATTAGGAACAAGGAATGAATCATTATCAAGTGATATTGTGAACTGGTTAATGCTATGATTTTGACCGTGACAACGCCACAGAATTTGTGGTCTCACTATATAATAATTGGCTTTGAGTAATTGGTACCTAGATTACAACACAAAATATAAGTACTGTTAGAAATTAAGCCGTGATAGATTTCGGCTCAAGCCCTCGGGTGTGAGAGTAAGATCGCTGAGGTATATGAACTGAGAATAAGACTTGAAATGTCTTAGCCTCTTAGCCTGTGTATGATAGGGTATAGATAATGTGACTTACCTTGCCCTATAGAACAAGAGAGAGTATTTATAGTGGAGAGAGATATATGTTGTATAAGATCTCCACCGTTGAGCGTGTTGATTTTGACCTAGGATACGTGGCGAGCCCTGATTAATAAGTACAGATAGAGGGCACTGCTACTGTATTGGTCGTCGTTGAAAGGGCGAAGGAAAGAGGGGCATGTGTTAGTTCGGCGCCACAACGCGCGTAATGATCGTCTCCACAAGTTTAGGAACCGAGAGTGTGTATGATACCGCGGTATAACGCGAACTGAGTTTAACTTGATTTGGAAGTGTCATATCACTTAGTTCGATTTGAACCAGATCGATCTTGTGCCTGGTCTTTAGGGTCCGGTTTCATCAAACGAGACAACACACAAGGTGAAATGTAAAGAGCACGAGGACACAACACACAAGGTGAAATGTAAAGAGCATGAGGACACAACACACAAGGTGAAATTGATGCTACACAGAAAAATGTGTTGCACAGGAGCTGAACCCACAGCTGCAATGGAGGATACTCCGGCTGGTCTTCTTGGAATGGTTATCTTCGTCTCCTACATACAAGTAAATAGAGTGAACTAAACTGGGGGTGACTCAGGTAAAACCCCTCCGGCGTGAGGATAAGCGACTATTTTTAAGAGAGATGAACAACAATGAAAGCTAGAGAGCGAGAGAGAGAGAGCTTAGAGAGAGATAGATTAAAACTTACAAGAAAGTGTTTCTTCTCATGCTTATATACTACCATGCCCCCATGTGCCTTGCACATGGGGGACACGTGTCATTCATCCATGATATCAAGCCAACCATCCCATAGTTAGTGGGAAATCACTGTCCACCTCGTCACATCACCATACTCTGACAGGAGGTGTGGGTGTACACGTGGCAGCACCATAGTCACTTATCAATCACAAGTCATAATTGTCGCCAGACGACAATCCTACTAAGGAAATAATACTAATATCGTCGCCTAAGGGTTCTATTCGTCGTGTCACTCCCTGTCACGGGCACTTCCCGCATACTGTCTATTCTCACGCTTCGACTTATTCTTGTCGCCAACTATAACTCTTGCCAATTAAAGAGGGGTTTCCTTTGTCGCCAACTATACTCCCTCCGTCCCAACGGAGTGTGGATTTTTGGTCAACTTTGACCAATTTTGACCAATAATTTAAAAAAATAATAACGATCCTAATAAAAATTCAAAAAAATGTTATTGTTAATATTATTAAGCGTGATACAATAACAAATTTTTAAATTTTTATTAGGATCATTATTATTTATTTAAATTATTGGTTAAAGTTGACCAAAAATTCACACTCCACTAGGACAGAGGGAGTATGGCCCATTCTGGCCCACTAGGCCCACTATGCCTACTAGACCTAAATCTATATTTCACAATCACATCATAAATCAGAAATGTAAAGACATCATAAATCAGAAATGTAAAGAGCATGAAGACTACTAGGACCTAAGTCAACTCATAAAAGAAATCATTTGATATATTTTTTTTTAAATATTTGTGAAATGATCAAAATGACTCACAACTGTAAAATACTTCTTCCTCCTCAAAAGATAGTATAAAAAAGTGGTTAGTTTGATTTGCTTGACTAAATAATTTAATAGTAATTTCAGCTACAAATATTCAATTAGTTCGAACTTGTTTAGTATCAAATTGAGACCAAGACAAAAAAATGTTCTTCAAGTAACGAGACCTGAATTTAAAAATGAAACTATTCAGAAAAATGTTGAAAATGTTGGTCGTACTTATACCGAAAGAAGGGTGTTATTTTCGATACACTATTAGAAATGTTACTCATAATACTAATTTTTAGATTTTCAGTAAATAAAAAAATATTAAAAAAAAAAATCAAATACAGTATAGACTAAAAATGTACTTATTTTGTTGTTATGGGCTGGCCCGCTTTATGTTAAGTGGGCCTAGTAAAGAATAATAAGAAAGCAGTGGGCTAGACTTGAACCTGCAGCGGGCAGAATGGGCCAAGACTGAAGCCTATCTGGGCCGAAGCTTCTCAGGCCTGCCCAACTCTGCTAAGAGGGAAGCCAAAAGGAGAAGAAGAAGAAAGACCCAAGAAATAGAATCCAGTAAGTCATTGAAAACGACAAAATGGATACTCCGAATAACAAAAAGTAACAAGATATGGACGGATGGATGGGCCCCCCAACTCCAAGTGGTATCAAACGGAATCCAAATATCTTAAAAAGTGTGGCTCCAGGGAATCGAACAATAAAACTATAAAATTTGTCATCCTATTTTTATTTTATCGACAAATTTATCATTTTGTTTTATTTTCTTTCAAATTACACACTTTACTCATATGAAATCTCATAATAAACATTTTCTAAAATGAAATATTTTATTATTTTTATATTAATATGACCCAAATGTCATTAACAATAACAATTTAATTATTATATTCTATCCCATTTTCTCTTTTTTAACTGACTTTTCATATTTATAATACCTATTTTATTATATGTATATTTTTAATTATCGTGTAAATAGTAAGGTAGTAGTTGGACGGATCCATGGGGAGTGGTCAGAAGAAAAACGTGATTAGAGATGTGACGATTAAGGGTCTGTTCCTGAATTTTTAAGGGAGAGATTGAGAGAAGAGAGGAGAAAATTCAATTTTTCTCTTGATTGCTCCCTAGTTTAGAAAGGAAAAGAAAGAAAAAAAATTTAAATTACACATTTATCCTTAATAAAAGAAGAAGAGTATTTTATTTTAAAAGGTAAAATAGGTATATCAGAAAATTTATTTCCTTTCAATTCCTCCCATTTTTGAAAGAAATTGAAAGGAATAGAAAATTTTAAAAATTTTCCCCCCCTTTCCTTTCGCTTCCCTTAAAAAAAAAAAAAAAACTCAAAAGCACAATCAAGAAGAAAAATATTTTATATATTTCCTGAAAAAACCTTTCCTTTCTCTCCTAATAATGTAAACTAGTGAGCACACCTAAAAAAAAATAAAATTGAGCGCTAACTTTCTCCAAAGGTCTAGGAGGAGGAGGAGGAGCCGAGGTGAAGGAGCGGGAACAAGTCCGTGGTTCCATTTTCCCCCGATTCTAGAGCACATTCTTTCAATTCCACCTTCTCAGATCCTTTCGCATTTCGCCTTCCTTCACAAAGGTACCCTCCCCCCTCCTTGTGATTCTTATATTTTTCTAGAGCTGGATTTATTTGGTTATGATAGATTATTTCTATGTTTTGAATCATTATGCCGTTTAGAGCTCAAATTCGTTACATTTTTTTTTTGAGAATTTTGTTTGTGAATATCAGAATCTGCTCTAGGGTTTTAATTTCAGTAGAGTATATAGTTAGACAAAGACAATCTAGGTTAAATTCAGTCCTTGCTCGGATGGGAGGGATGTGAGACCTGTGCTTGTCTTTGCTAGAAATTACTTCTAAATTTGTGATTTCACACTCTCACTTTTATTTTCCATGAATAGTCATGCGGTGGTTTCTTTCCATTATTTGTTCAGTTGCCCAAGGGTAGAGCCGTCAATTAAGGGTAGAGCCGTCAATTTGGGGATGGGACGGCCCGTCCCGCCATACAAATGGGACGGGATGGGAAAGTATATTCTAATCCCGTATAAAGCGGGTCTATTTGGGACATCCCGTTTGGGCGCGGGACAAGTCGGGATGGGACGTCCCACATTTTTATATTTTTAATTTTATTTACTTTTAACCTCAAATGTATTTTAGCACTTAGTTCTTAGTTTTTTTTTCAACTATCCATAGTTTTTTTTTGTGTTGATTAAGCTATTTTATGAATTTAAGAAGTTTTTATTTTGTTGGATTGCAAAAACTAATCTTATGTTTTCAATTTAATGTTTTGGCATTATCTCTGTTAGATTTTAGTTTTATAATATTAGCGTATTCTTGTCCCGCATTGTCTCATATTGTCCCACGTCTCGAGGTGGGATGGGACGAGGATTTTCTGTCCCAACGCCCACGAAGAATTCGGGACGACCCGTCCCGTAAAATTGCGGGATTTCATAGTTCCGTCCTGTTTCGTTTTTCCGAATTGACAGCTCTACCTAACGGTAATTTGTTTGAGTAATACTCTCTCCCCCAAACCTCAAATTGCAAAAAAATTGTCATGTCATGGAAATTAAGTCTAGCTAATAACCGTCGGGAAATAAGAAAAAAGTGAAAAAGTTGATATGTTATGAGTGTAGATAGTTGGGTAGGAGAGAGAAAGTGGGGTATGAAATAGTTAGTGGATAATTGTTGCGAGTACGATATGTTGGCCCCACTATTTTTTAAGTAATAAAAACTTACCTAAAATGGATTTTGCAAGTTCAAGTGGGACACCTAATTGAGTAGGTTTTGCAAGCTCAGCTGGGACAAAGGGAGTGATATTTAGGTGTTGTGAGTATGGATAATGGGGTAGGATAGAGAAAGTAGGGTAGGGAATAGTAGGTGGGTAGTATTTGTGGAGATAATATGTAATTAATTGGTTTTTTTTTCCGATGTTTACTGCAGGTGATTTTGCTCTCTGCTTGTTCTTATGCTGATTACGGAGGAAGAATTGTTTTTTGCTCGGATTCTTTGATGGTGCAATGCCTACATTTACAGCTATAGCTTTGGATAGGTTAATAGAGCCTAGACCATCTAAGTTGATGGCAGCTGGGACTAATGTTCCTGCTCCGAGGCTGGACAGGAGGAATAGTACTCCTTCTTCTTCTACACAGGATAGACGATTTGCTCAGGATGGAGGATCTGCTCAGGATAAAGGAATTGGTATTCCTAAACCCAAGCCACAGAGGAGAAATAGTGCAACCGCTATAGATACAAAGCACAATCTGGCTGGGATTTCGCCTGCGCTGTATGCTACTCCTGAGCCCACTCCTCTCCCTGATTCTCCATCATCTTTTCCCCCGTCACCTTATATTGTTAACCACAAAAGGCGTGGAAGTCGACTTCTCAAGAGTCACTCAGTGGATGATGTTGTTGTTCATCAACCAGTTCAAGATGAAGAAAAAGTTGATGAGGTTGCAAAAAATGCAGAAGGGGAGGTTGTTAATTCGGAAAAGGATGTTGATTTGTCAAATGTTGCTTCTAGGAGTGTTCAGGAGCAGCTGCTCAAGGAGGAGCTTGTCAATGGTAAATGTAATGGAGAGCATGAAAGCGATGAGTTGAGTAATGGTTTACCTGGGCATGATAGTTCAATGAAATCTGTTACTTTTAGTACGGAACGAGCTGGTGTTCTTGACGATTTCTTTGACCCTCAAGATTCAACGAATGTCAAAAGTAACACTGAGGTGGAAAGTAATGGTGGAATGGACAAGTCGCTGAACCCCACTACTCCTCTGGCAGAGTTTTATGATGCTTGGGAAGGTACTTGACCTTTGACCCTGGTGGTTGATTGCTTTTCTTTTATCTCTATTTGCGATATCTGTTATTATAAGTATGCTTATTTGCTTGTTTTCAAGTCAGATACACTGAAACATGAACAGTAATGAATGTTCACAACTTCCTTGTAGTAAATTATACTCTCTCCGTCCCAAAAAATAGTCCCATTTGACTGTTAAAATATTTTAACAACTTGTTTCCTAGCCTTAACTGAGGTTTACTTATTACTCCATTGCTTCCTCTTCAACCTAACAAATTTGGAAATGGGACCATCTTTTTGGGACAAACAAAAATGGCAAATTAGCACATCTTTGGGGACGGCAGGAGTATGTTTTTCTAAACCTATTTGTTTCCTCCCATTTCTCTTTTCTGGTCACGGACTACCTGACATCATAGTCAGTCGAATATATATAATCAGAATGTTGATGGCTGTACACATTTTTCTTCAGAACTGTCTTCTGAAAATGGGCCCCAGTCCCAGCCCCCTCCATGTGACATTGAGGCTGAACAGCGTGAAATTAGGTTGAGTCTATTGATGGAGATAGAGAAGCGGAAGCAAGCAGAAGAAGCACTGAATAATATGCGAAGCCACTGGCTGAAGATCCGGGAAGAGTTGTCTTCTGTTGGGTTGACACTTCCCTCAGATCCTATTGCTGTAGTGAACGATCAACATGAAGTTGATCCCGCAGAAGACCTATGTCGTCAGGTCCATCTTGTTCGTTTCGTGTCAAATTCAATTGGGAGGGGAACTGCCAAGGCTGAGTTTGAGAAGGAGATGGAATCACAGATGGAGCTAAAGAACTTTGAGATTGCTAGGTTAGTGGACAGACTGCGTTACTATGAGGCTGTGAATCAAGAGATGTCCCAGAGGAATCAGGAAACTGTTGGTGAGTTTTTTAGAATTTCATGTTTCCGTAGCACTGCATGAAATCTTTATCCATGTGCCATTCTCTGTAAATGAAATCTTATTCCATGTATCCCTTTTTTCTAATTGTTATAGTCTGCAATATGTTTATTTTCTGAAAACTCACCTAATTTGCTAGTATCATTGAATCGGTGGCAGGGGTTCGACCACTGGTATTTTAGGGAAGTTCTATGCATATGTATGGAAAGTTACTGTGGTAGGTTACTAAATGCAGTTTTCTGGACCATGATGCCTCCAAATGCATCATTTACTTAAGAAATGCTATTGCACCGGTGTTCATCCCTCAGTGTCAGCATCCATAATATGGTTGGTCTTTAGATATTTTTACAATACCTTGTTACCAGAGGTTTCTAAGATTAGCTTACCAAGAATTAGGGTTTATGATCGTTTTGCTCTGATACCATGACAGACAGAGAAAAACCTTTGGAATGAATTGTGATTTCCATTGATAACAAAGCTGTGAATTTATACAGATACATAGGAGCTATTCTAGGAATTAGATTACAACAAATATACTAGAAGATTATCTAAATATTATACAAGATAAATATGGAAAGAATATAAATCTAAGTAGGGGAAATATCTGGAGGATCCTCATTGGTATCTTTATTGTTATCATGCCCCCGCAAGATGGACGACCGTGTAGAAAGTCCAATCTTGGAAATTAACTCAAGGAATCGTGCACGCGGAAGAGCTTTGGTTAGAGCGTCGCAGCAACCGATCCCAGATATGTGTGAAACTCGCAACTGTTGAGATTGAACTTGTTCCCGTACAAAATGATAGTCGAGAGCTAGGTGCTTCATCTTGGAATGAAACTTGGGATTTGCAGCGACATAGGTTGCTCCCAAGTTGTCGCAGTAGATGACAGGTGGTCCGGAGATGTTGACAGCAAGTTCTCGAAGCAAGTTTTGGAGCCAAAGTACTTCAGCAGTGGTGACAGCCATTGCTCTATACTCAGCTTCTGTAGATGAACGGGCAAGGGTGCGTTGCTTGCGAGAACTTCAGGAGATGGGATTGCGACCAAGGTACACGACAAAGCCAGTGGTGGAGATGTAGTTGTCAGGATCGCCTGCCCAATCATCGTCTGTGAATGCATGTAGAGAGGCAGGAGAATTGCGGCGAAGAAGAAGTCCGTGAGTACTTGTGCCAACTAAGTAGCGAATGACTCGTTTCAATGCCTTCAAGTGAAGATCAGTAGGAGCGTGAAGGTATTGAGAGAGTCTGTTAACCGCAAAAGATATATCAAATCGAGTATGAGACAAGTATTGTAGAGACCCAACAATGGCTCGATATTCGGAGGGATCATGAAGAGGGGATCTGGACCGAGGCATGAGGAGGATGCGGCACCATTGGGGTGGGAACCGGATTGGCTTCTAGCATGTTGGTCCGAGTGAGTAAGTCTATTATGTATTTGTGTTGACTCAAAAAAATACCATGAGAGTGAGGGATGACCTCAATGCCAAGGAAATAAGACAAGGAGCCAAGGTTTTTGAGTGAAAACCGTGAAGCAAAAGAGGAGATGAAGTTGTCAACAAGGGAGGAGTTAGAACCTGTGATGACAATATCATCTACGTAAACCGATAGAAAGATGCGAAGCCTCGAAAGTGTCGCGGGGTAAACGGTGATGAATGCGAAACGCGGTTGTGAAACCCAATGGACGAAGGTAGGTGCAGGTTCGTTGTACCACGCACGAGGAGCTTGTTTTAAGCCATATATGGCTTGACGAAGCTTACTGATGTGAGTGGGATGAGTGGAACTGACAAACCCAGGAGGTTGTGCCATAAATACATCGTCTGTAAGAGATCCTTGGAGAAAAGCATTGTTGATGTCGACTTGTCGAAGTGGCCAGTTATTTGTGATAGCCAACGATAGAACAGTGCGGATGGTGGCAGGCTTGACAACCGGGCTGAATGTCTCAGAATAGTCAAGTCCGGGGCGTTGATCAAACCCTTTAGCAACCAGTCGAGCTTTGTGGCGATCGATGGAGCCATCAGGTTTGTATTTGGTGCGAAATATCCATTTGCACCCTACCAGGTTGTGTGATGGGTCCGGTGGTACAAGATCCCAAGTGTGATTACGGGTGAGGGCATCGTACTCATTCTGCATAGCTGCACGCCAGGCGGGAATTTTAAGGGCTTGAGCAACAGTGGTGGGATCAGTGGTGGATTGGGTAAGGGAGAAATGAAGGTTAAGCTTGTTTATTGGTTTGGTGATGTTGTTCTGTAGCCTGGTAACTGGTCTGTGTGTGGGTGGGGGTTCGGGTGAGGTTGTAGTTGGGGTGAGTAAGGGAGCAGTGGATGGAATGGGTGGGGTGGTATCTGTGGCCGATGGTGTTGAAGTGGTCAAGGAATATGGTGTGGCCGAGGAGGGGTTATTTGGTTCAGGCGAATGGATGACAGGCGGAACTTCTGGGCATTGGGAGCGGGCGCTCCCCCCATTTGGGAGTGGACGCTCCCTGTAGGCAGAAGGGTGATACGGAAGTTGGGTAGGCGAAGCTGTGGTGGTGTTGGAGGTGTGGTTTGAGGGTGGTGTTTGAAGGAGAACTGGGAGGGAGGTATTACACCATTCGGTGATGGTAGGGGTAGGGGCAGTGGCCGAGGTGGGTTTGGCGAAGGGAAAAACTGATTCGACAAATTTGACATGGCGGGAGACATAGATTTTGTGAGTTTTTGGGATCTAGGCAATAATAGGCGCTTTGAGTGGGGGAGTAACCAACAAATACACAGGGAGAAGAACGAGGTTCGAGTTTGTGTTTGGTGTAGGGACGAAGCCATGGGTAGCAGAGGTAGCCAAAACTGCGGAGTTTTTGATAGTTAGGAGGATGGCCAAGGAGGACGAGGTGGGGAGATTTCATGTTGAGGGTGGGAGTGGGCATGCGGTTGATGAGATAGCTGGCTGTGACAAAGGCGAGGGGCCAGTAGGTGAGGGACATATGAGAGTGGGTGAGTAATGATAGGCCAGTTTCGGCAATGTGCCGATGGCGTCTCTCCGAGTACCCATTGTGTTCAGGTGTGTGGGGAGGTGAGGTAAGGTGAGTAATACCATGGGAGACAAGAAGTGGGTGAAGCCCAATATATTCACCTCCATTATCACTAAAGATGGTGATGATGGGGCGATTGAAGAATTTTTCAACTCGGGATTTGAATTCGGAAAAGACGGAGGTAGCATCATTTTTGTGTTTTAAGGGGTAAAGCCAAATATATTTTGAAAAATGATCAACGAAGATGATATAGTATTTGAAACCATCATAGGAGGTGATAGGGGACGACCACACATCACTGTATAAAACATCAAGGGGACCACTAGAACGAATTGAATTTTCAAAAAATGGCATTTTATGGCTTTTATTGCAGTCACATGAATTACAATTAAAGCTAGAACAACTAGGAATTTGTAAATTGAAACTACTACTAAGGTGACGCCTGATGGATTGAGACGGATGGCCTAAGCGATGATGCCACGTTGAAGCGGCGGAAGTGGAAATAGAATGAGCGGCGGGAGAAGGAGGCGTCCATTCATGATACCGAGCTAGAAGCGCCTTCCCGGAAGAGTGACTCCCGTGCGAAGATCCTTCACAAGAAAAGAAGACGATGAGAAGGAGACAGAACAATTATTATCAAGGCAAAATTTAGAGATAGACAGAATGTTACGGGACACAGAGGAAGCACAAAGAACATGATTAAGGGAAAATTTAGAAGTGGGGGTAAGGAGAGTGGTGGAACCAGTATGGGTGATGGGGAGGCCGGATCCATCACCAATAAGAAGCTCACCAGTCCCATCGTATGGAGAGTGAAGGGCTAGGTTGTTGAGGTCGTTGGTTACATGGTGAGTTGCTCCACTATCAAAGAGCCAAGGTTTCGGTTGGTGGGTGGAGGTGGCGGTGTGGGCACTAGGCTGGTGGGGTGGGCGGTTGTTGTTGGGTCGGTTATTGTTGGAAGGGGAAGGGAATTGGGCATTAGGATAGATTTGGCGGAAGGCGTGACATTGAGAAAGGAAGTGGCCGTCACGTCGGCACCATTGGCAACGGCCTTTGTATGGTTGTGGTGAGGAGTTGGTGCAAGGGTTGAAGTTGGGAGAGGAGTTTGGTTGGTTGTTGGATGAGCGAGGTTGGTTTTTGGTGGTGTAGTTGACAACCGCAGGGAAGGTAGGTGGGTTTTTTGGTTTGTTTTTGAGGGTTAACTCACGATTGATTAGCTTTTCATGGAGCTCGTCAAACGTGATCGGGTTTTCACGGTTCTGGACAGCGGAGATGACATTATCATAGTCGGGGTCGTTGATTTGTTCAAGGATTTTGTCAATGAGATCATCGGGGTCAATGGGACGGCCTAGGGAGGTTAATTGGGCGGCACAGGTTTGGATGTCTTGCATATATTCGGTTATGGATCGGGTACCTTTCGTGATATTGCGAAGGTGGTCTTTGATTTGTTTGATGTGGCCTTTAGAGGGATTGACAAAGGTTTTGGCGAGGGTATTCCATGCGGCTAGGGTGGTTGGACAGAGGGATATTAGAGGGACAAGGGAAGGAGATAGGGAGCCGGCTAAGGCACCTAGGAGAAGTTTGTCTTGGCGATACCAGATTTTGTAGGAAGGATTGGGTACAGGCTGTGGTGGTGGAGGCGGGGCAGTTGGGTTCTCGGTTGTGGCTTCAGCAGTGATGGTGGCGGTGGGAGTAATGGTTTCAGGAGGTGTTATGTGATTATTATCAATGAAGTGATGAAGGTCTAAACCTATGAGGGTGGCTTCAATCTGAAGTTTTCAAGCTATGTAGTTGGTGTTGGTGAGTTTAAGGACATGGTTGAGGGAGACGGCAATAAGGGGTTGAGTTGGTTCGGCTAGGTTAGGGATGAGGGTGAGATCGGTGGTGGTCATGGTGGAAGTTGGCGGCGGCAGCTTGCAAGAATTAGGATTTATGATCGTTTTGCTCTGATACCATGACAGACAGAGAAAAACCTTTGGAATGAATTGTGATTTGCATTGATAACAAAGCTGTGAATTTATACAGATACATAGGAGCTATTCTAGGAATTAGATTACAACAAATATACTAGAAGATTATCTAAATATTATACAAGATAAATATGGAAAGAATATAAATCTAAGTAGGGGAAATATCTGGAGGATCCTCATTGGTATCTTTATTGTTATCATTTACTAGCTCATATATGTCCAATCATGTCCTAGAATGCATCTTTTAGTGGTATAATGTGGACACTGAGGGCATCCATCTTTATGTGATGGTAAATTTTTCTAAAAGTCAACTCCCTTATTTTTTATGAAAATGTAAATGTGGACACTCATTTTGGGACATGAGTAATATTTTAAGTCAATAGCTATATATGAATGATGCTGATCAATCATGAATAATCATGCGTCTCACTCCTTTTGTTAAGTGGTATCTCTCCGTCTCAAAATGAATGTCCATTTTTTTAAAAGTTTGAATTTTTTTTTTGACATTCATTTTGGGACAGAGGGAGTACATTTTATCATCTCTCAAAACTGGTGATGAGACCCCATGAATACTTCTTATTTTACAGGTGCACGAGCCCATTGAACTTCCTTGCATCAGATATTTATGATTTTGTTTTACCCTAGTAACGAGTTGAATATGGGTTCCATTGGCATTGGTTAACAAAGAACTGCTAGCACAATATAATTGTGGGCATATCTGACCAGTACACATTTTCTGCTCTAGAAGCTAAAACTAGTATCCGTGTTTAAGAGTCTGGATACAGATTACAAGGTACAACTGAAATCATAGTTGGTTGCAAAAGTTATTTGTGTAATTAAATGTTAGTTTTGCTCTTATCAGTTTTACGCGTGTTTGGTGTGTTTACCTGCAAAGGAAGGCTGTCTACATTAAGCCCATGTGGGCCCAACCATTCCCTGAGGCCCCACACATAGTGGGAGCTCTTGTAGTAACATGTTACCCTTTTGGAGTGTTTACCTGCCTCACATGCTGATATGAATCTGAGCATTGTAATATCTCCTTTCCTGGATTCTGATATTTCCTTCTTTGTTGTACTTGTGTAGAGGTGGCAAGGCGCCTGAGGCGAAAAAGAAAACAAAAAGAAAGATGGGTTTGGGGGTCAATCGCTGCCGCAATTACGCTTGCGGGTGGTGCTGCCTTAGCATGGTCTTACCTCCCTAGTGGAAAGGGAACCTCTTCAGCAGCCGATTCCTCTTCTCATAAGGGTGACCATTCAAACCAGTGATAATGCTTTTACTTGATTAGATTACTACCTGCCATATCATAGAAGTACTCCCTCTGTCCCAAAACGAATGTCCAAAATTTGGATTTTTTTTGGACATTCATTTTGGGATAGAGGATAGAGGTAGTAGTAAAATAAGAAAGCAAAAAAGGGGCATTCATGTGAATACCTACAGCTTTGTCCCTTTTTACACATATTTTATTTTTTGCTATCCGGGGATGTACGGCTTCAGTGTAATGTTCTTGGTATTTGGAAGTTGAGCTTTCATATGGAGATCTTAGACAAGCTTCTCTTGTCAGAAGCTGGATCTGCAACCATGATTCAGAGTATTCCGATCTTGTTTTTAGTTTCTTCTGAGCTTGTCATTGTTTGTGTGGGTTTATTTTGTTGACCTCAGTTCTTGATGTTGTTGCTTTAGGTACCTTAGGTTAGGCATGCTGCTGAACGCCCGCTTTTTAAGTACACCTGACGCAAAACAACGTTGTATATTATACGAGTAATATTTTAAAACATAAAGGTGGGTGTACTTAGGATTTTGGCAGGTGTGGATAGCAATCCTCTTAGGTTAGTGCGAGAGCTGGCCATTGGAGGTTTTCTTCACTATATATGACCATGTGTCTTAGGTATGCTATTGGGTTGTAGAGCCAAAACTTAGAAACAAAAGACTAAATTTGAGAGTTTGTGCTTGTGTTGAAGAGATGTGCAGTGTGCGTGGGGACAGTGTTTGAACCCGTGTGCTGAATTGTAAAGCCTCGTATAAAGATTATAGTGAATATTCTGACTTGACAATCCCGAACGTAGTCAATTGGAGTGACTTACCATTTGAGCAAATATTGTCGTCGTTTTCAATCAATTTGCTTTAAATTTAGGATACATAGATTCGAAACAGGCTATATATAGATCAAGGTGGGATCTAAGTTGCATAAATCCAGGTTAGATTGGAGTGACGTATTGTGTGAACAAATATTGTATTCTCTTTCTAAAAGCATTTTTTTTTTTTTTAAGTGTTAGTTGCTAACTGACATTTATATTAGGAAAAAATAAATGCAACAATAGTACCACAACTGAACTATAAGAATTGTTTGAATTTTATAGCTAAACTAGTTTTCGTTGCAAATACAGTAACTCATCTGTTTTGAATGCTCGTTTAAGGTATCTAGAGATGATGAGATCTATTTTTTAAGTTAAATAGACATGTGCAATGCATGTGACCCACTTTTTAAAGGGCAAAATTGAAAAATCAATTAAATTAATGTAACATAACTACAATGGTTTTAAGTATAAAATTAAAAATTAAAAGGAATACAATATAAATTATTTATTCACCAATTAACCACCTCTCAACTTATATCTTGTCCTTTTCAGCCTTTTTCTCCACCACCTTTCACACCTCCGGCCACCTACCCAACTTCACCCTCTGGGCCTCTGCTGCCCCCACACTCACCCACCCAACGCAGCCATGACTGCCATCCACTCATTCCTCACATTGGTGAATAACTAATTTACATTGTAGTCTTTTTATTTTTTAATTTTACATTTAAAACCATTTTAGTTATTTTATATTAATTGAATTGATTTTCCAAATTTGCCTTTTAAAAAATGGGTTACATGCATTGCACATGTCTATTTAATTAAAAAAATGGATGTCGTTAGACCTAGGTACCTTAAACGAGTATTCAAAACAGACGAGCTACTGATTTTGCAACGAAAACTAGCTTAGATATAAAATCCAAACAAACCCTATAATTGGGGTATTATTGTTGCATTTTTTCATTTATAAGAAAAGCTGCTTTTAACAAAATATTTTCTTATGAGGCCTTAAAAAGTTGCTTTGATTGGCTTGTATATTTTCAGCAATGAATTGTATTTTGTCATAGTTTATATTAGATTTATTTTGAAGGATAGTTTATATTAGTTTAGTATGAGTTGGTCTTATGAAAAACTAGTTTTTCATAAGATTATGAAAAAACTAGTTTTTAAACCATTTTTAAACCATTGAACGTGTATTGAACCGGATACTGGTTCACTAAAAAAATTGATCCATCGTTTATCAAATCAAATCCAAACGAAAACACACAGTAAAACAAAATTCGATCGAGCAAAAACAGAATTCGATCGAAAATCAATCTGTTTCAGCCGATTGAGGTAATATATGATTCACTGACACAATTATAGACTATCAATCAATATTTGATTTTGAAGATGAAACTGTCGATTTGAAGATGAAACTGGCGATTTTACAGATAATGCTATTTTAATTTATCAAATTCCTCACACAGTTGATGATAATCACGATACAGGTAAGCGTAATACAATTTCATAATGACAATGTTTTTTTTATATAATGCCAGAACATTTGTTTGGTTTGTCTTTCCAGTCCCAATTTCATAATGCTAGTGTTTGTTTTCATAAATGCCAGTGTTACTTATTTGAAGTACCAGTGTTTTTTATAATATGTGCCAGTGAGTGTTGCTTGGGTTGTCAGTTTTACTTTGTTGTTTGAAGACCAGTGAGTGTTGTTTGTAATGCCAGGATTAATTTTTGAATGTGCCAATGTTTTTTTGATATGTTCCAGTGATTGTTGCTTGGACCGTGATTGTTACTTTGTTATTTGAAGTGGCAGTAAGTTTGTTTTAGAGTGCCAGTGTTATCTTATTTGAATTGCCAGTGAGGAATGTTTGCAGTGCCAATATTAATTTTTGAATGTGACATTGTTTTTTATGATAAATTTCAGTTAGTGTTGCATGGACAACCAGTATTACTTTTTGAATGTGCCGGTATTTAATTTTGAATGTGCCAGTGAATGTTGCTGGGACTGTCATTGTTACTTTGTTATTTAAAGTGCCGGTGAGTGTGTTTTAGAGTGCCAGTTAGTGTTGTTTGTAATGCCAGGATTAATTTTTGAATGTGCTAGTGTTTTTTTTTGACATGTTCCAGTGATTGTTGCTTGGACTGTGATTGTTACTTTGTTATTTGAAGTGCCAATGAGTTTGTTTTAGAGTGCCAGTGTTATCTTATTTGAATTGCCAGTGAGAAATGTTTGTAGTGCCAGTATTAATTTTTGAATGTGCCATTGTTTTTCATGATAAATTCCAGTTAGTGTTGCATGGACAACCAGTATTACTTTTTGAATGTGCCAGTATTTAGTTTTGAATGTGCCAGTGAGTGTTGCTGGGACTGTCATTGTTACTTTGTAATTTGAAGTGCTAGTGAGTGTGTTTTAGAGTGCCAGAGGGATGTTTGTAGTGCCAGTATTAATTTTTGAATGTGCCATTGTTTTTATGATAAATTTCAGTTAGTGTTGCATGGACAGTCAGTATTACTTTTTGAATGTGCCAGTATTTATTTTTGAGTGTGCCAGTGTTTGATATTACATCAGTATTTTAAAGTCCCAACAAACGTGTTTTCAGATGCCAGCATCAGTGTTAAAAAGTACCAGCTTTAGTGTTTAAAAGTGCCAGTATCATTGTTTGAAATTGCCAGTGTTAGAATTTTCTAACTGACATTATCAGTATTTCAAGAGTGCCAGTGTTATGCTTTCAAAAGTGCCAGTAACAGTGTTACATAGTGCCAGTATCAATTTACAAAGTGCCAGCTTCAATATTACAAATGCCAGCATCAGTTTTACAAAGGGCCAACTTTAGTGTTTAAAAGTGCCAATATCATTGTCTGAAATTAACAATGTTAGAGTTTTCAAAATGCGAGTTTTAGTGTTACTAACGTTCCAGTGTTAGGGTTTCAAATACGAGTAACAATGTTAGAGTTTTCAAAATGCGAGTAACAATGTGGATATCGAATAAAACGACAACTGAAAACATATCGAAAAAGAAGTACAATCCAGTATCATACCTTCATTCCGATGCTTGCTCCTGATTTCTTTGATTTGGATAGTCATAATGTTCAAAATACGACTAAAAAAAGATCGGAGAAGATGTAAATCGATAGAAATTGATGATCGAAAATGACGAAAATATTCAAATTCGTTGGAAATTGATGATAAACTACGAAAACTGTTCGGATTCCTTGAAGAACAAGTACGAAAAATCAAATTGAGAGCGCAAATGACGAAAGGAAAATTGAATCGGATCGAAAAAGTGTGTGTTTGCGTATGTTAAATGAACCGCGGCTCAAAAAGACGTTTTTTTTAATCTTGTAAAAAACGCGTTTTTTACAAGATTTTGACGTTTAGTATTAATAATTGAGATTAATTTTATTTGAAGTGAATATTAGGTGACAAATTAATCCATTTATTGATAATAAGTGGATTGACAAATTTGAGGTTTGCAAAACCTCAAAAAGTTCAAAACGGTGTCGTTAGTTAGGTGAACCGACGTTTTGGATGATTCAATTTTTCGGTCCATAAATCACGGAAGATGTTCATGTTGAAGTTTTGGGTGATTCACAAATTACGGAAAGATCTTCATGTTTGTGTGGGCCTTGTGAAAGGGTGGTCTCCCGTGAGATCGTTTCTTTTACGACGAGGTTACATTTACTTTTTAAAAGTGTTACATTTTAAAAATATAACATTTTAAAAAAGAAAATGTAACCTCGTTGCAACTTAAGTAATACGATTTCACAAAAGTTTTTGTTTCGGGTAATTGATTACTAGGGCACTGTTTTAAAAAGAAATGTAACTTCGTTGCACAATTTTGTATTCACCATACTCTGTTATACTACCCATCGTTATTTTAAATATAAATAATTATTTCTTAATTTAGGTGCATGACTCATTATTGTCTAATTTAAAATACTCCCTCCGTCCCTCTAATATTAGCACAAACACTGTTTGCGCGGGAATTAAGGAATATAATATTTTAATAAAATGTTGTGAGTGTAAAAGAATGAGTGGAGAGAGAATGAGTGAAGGTGTAATAAATTATAATGGTGTTGTGAGTATTAAAATAATGTAGGAGAGAGAATGAGTGGGGTTGGGTGAATATTTTATTAATATAAAGTTTCCTTTTTGGGAGTGTGCGGATATTAGCGGGACGCCCAAAAAGGAAAGTGTGCTAATATTAGCGAGACGGAGGGAGTATGGCAGAGAGATTATGGTACAAATAATGTGTACTCATTTCGTCCCAAATTAACATATTCGTTTATTATTTGGCGTGAAAATTAAGGTCCCAAATTAACATATCCGTTTATTATTTGGCGTGAAAATTAAGGAAAGTGAGTAATGAAGAAAGTGTTGTGAGTATAAAAATAACATAGGAGAGAGAATGAGTGGAGGAAATAGTAAAGTTGATTGGTGTTGTGAGTATAAAAGTAAAATAGGAGAGAGAATGTGTGGAGGCCTGGAGGGAATAGTAGAATGAGTGAAGGGAATAGTAAAGATTCTTTGTCATTTTAGGAAGGAAGTACTCCCTTCGTCCCACTAGAAGCGTCACTTTTTATCCAAAAGGGTGTTCCGTTTAAAGCGTCACCATTTCCTAAAAAGAAAATATTTTATAATATTCTATTACCCCATCCACTATTCCCTCCACTAATTATCTCTCCTCTACACTTACAACACTTTTTAAATTCACTATTTTCTCCACTAATTCTCTCTCCTATTTTCAAATTACACTCACAATATTTTTTCTTCCCACACTTTTCCTTAATTTGCGTGATACCCCTAAAAGGGTGACACTCTTGGCAGGACGGAGGGAGTATGTTATTATGGGACGTCCTAAATGACAAAATGGGTATATTATTATGGGACGGAGGGAGGGAGTACATATTTAATGCTTCCTTGTACCATAAAATATTTAATGCTTCCCTTAGAAAACTTGATAAATGAGTATTTTTAATGACGTTGTAATTTGTAATCATTTCAAAAATAAAATGAGTTGGTCTTTGTGTACGCATTTTCTCCAGTAGCGATTAAGATAAATGAGTTTAAAAATAAAAAGAAAAAACATTGTAGCTATGACTATGACTATTCAAATGGTTCAATCACTACTATTTGTGTACAACTATGATTGCACAAATGTATTAACAACTTCACATACACACAACAGAAAATAAATGCAGCAGATAAAACTTCAGAAATTAAATACTCATCAATAATAACTTGCTGTAAAACCTTTTATAAAACACAATCTTGTTGTGAACAATTTGTAGAGAAACAAACATCGAAAGGAAAAACAAAAATAAAAAAATCAAAGCGGTTCTAACCCTAAAACATGAAAACGCAAAACAATCTTGAAGTTCTTATACTTATGAACTTCAAGAACTATCTATAACTCTTCAAAATACAGAAAACTCTCTTTTAATTCGCTGGAACCCATAAGAAGCAAATTGAAGCAACTCCTCCTTTTATATAAATGCACAATTCTTCTCCAATTAGGATTCTTCTAGCCACTCCTTTAATTATCAACATATAGTTATTTTCATTTTTGAAACCTACCTTATTTACACGATAACTACTATGAATAAAGATTAGTTATTAATCAAACAAAATCAATCCTAAACTAATTAAATATTCACAATTATTTTCTAAATTAGTTTAATCTAAATATGGACAAAATACAAACCATAATTACAAAAATAAAAACGATATTTTAAGAGTATTTTATACTCTTTCAATCTCCCTCTATTTTTGTGATTATGTTCACAACTTACAAAATCGAGATTATCAATTTCAAACCACCAGAATAGCAAAAATAAAAAAGATATTAAGAGTATATTCATATGCTTTTAATCTCTTCCTATTTTTGTGTTTCTTGTCAAAACCTGTAATCACCACAATTAGCACAAGGAATCCTAATAAGAATAAAATATAATCTCTCGTTGAATCGACTGTGCAATGCTATCTAACTCCCCCTAAATGCATTGCAACTTCAAGGAACTCCCCCTAAATATATTGTATCCCCTTTGATGATCATCTTCTGAATCTTCCTTGGTGACTAACTGAGATACATCTCTCCTTGATTAATGATCATCTCCTCCTTGATTGACTATCTGAGAGACATCTCCCACATTCTCCCCCTTTTCTTCAGATATTTTCAAAATATGTGCGAATATCCATGAAAATATCTTAAGAAACCCCTTTAAAAAATATGATCAGAGTTTCAGCTTGAGAGGAGCAGACATAGAAGAAAAGACCGGAGGAAAATAATACTTACAAATTTATGGAGAAAATGGGGACAAATTCTCGATTATGTAACTAGTGGAGTGCAAAGTTATGCCAACAAATGCCAGAACATCAGCAGACACAATTGGAGAGTTTATAAAAAAATTGAACTTTCAGAGAGACATGCCATTGTTGCCGATGATGGCTGGGAAGACGTGCATTTGGCACAGGAAACAAAGATAGTCAAAGTGTCCAAACCTTTTGAAGGATCAAATTGGGCAAACAATTATGAATTCAAAATCAAATGCTACCCGGATTTTGTGATCAATTGCAATACTATAGAAGATCATTTCTACTTGGACCCTCAAAGATTGTTCCATTCAAATCTCCTTTGCACTCAAACCTGAACAAAAACTCATTAAACATATTGTTAACCAAAAATGATTAACCCACAATTTGATAAAAATAATAAACAATCAAATAAATGTTTCATGTGGCCAAAGATGTTCTAGTTTATAATTATGCATGTAATGATGCAATTTATGAGTACACGAGTGGAAATTGATCTCATTGAATTGTGATATGGTATGAATAAATTTACGCAATGACACAGTTTGACAAACATGAAGTCAATGAGTTATCCTTCAATAATATAGCCTATAGAATGTTTCCATATTTAGTCATTGAATCAATCACTGAGAGTAGCTATATAATCTCACACCATAGTGCTTACCCAACTTTTCTTCTCAAGTGATGCAATAATAAGGTATTGACATTGGGCACATGAGTGGAAGCTTCAAAATAGAGGAGGCAACTTGTTTTCTCAATGACTTTAGATTAAACATCCAATTCATGATAAATATCACACATAAATCAACAAAGTATTTTTATCACCAAGTCAAGAAGGATCTCACAATCAAGAGTCAAACACAGTGTTAAATATGCAAACCAATCAAGTGGATCACAAGAGATAATCGTGCAATTAATTAGTGCTTATTTTTTTTTTTGATTTTTTTGTTTTTTTTTTCCTGTAATATACAATTATACAAAGATGAAGACAGATTTGCCCACAGTTGTGCGACCATCTCAACACACACAATTCGAGAGACCTTTTTAGGGAAGAAAATCTCTCGAAAGCAATGGCCATCATGAAAATATCAGTCAATTATTTATTAGTTTCAGCAAATTCACAACTAATAATTTTTTGTGCAATAATATCTCTAACACAATGAAATCTAAAATCTAGATTTAGGAGAAGAACATTGAATAGGGATATTTTCCATATTTATGATACTTTTAGCATCACCAAAAATAGATAAAATTGTGTTTTTATTCCATAGTCTTTGATTAATTTGTTCATCCAAATAAGTTTGGTGCACCAACTATCAACTGCCACATATTTTGATTCAAAAGCTATGGAAACAAAAGTTTGTTCCCTACTATCACATGAATCAAACTTATTTTTCAGATACAAACATCCAACATTGGTGCTTTTGAAATTAATGATTATCTCCCCCTTAAATGCCTTAAAAAATGCCTCTGAATTTGACGTCATTGGCAACACAACAATATGAACGTACTTGATGGTATACGAAGTTCATGTATACCAAACCTGCTATGTTTTTCTAGTTTACCTTCCTTCCCCTTGTTCTTCTTCCATCCACAATTATCCATGAAGTGGGGTTATTTGTGAGGACCCCGACCCGAAACCTACACGTGTCCCGAGCTGAAGCGTCCTCAAACTAACTCAAATCACCTAACTTTTAAAACTTTGATTTAACTTTCAAACATAAACATAATTATCATAACCATTTCAAAATAACTCTACTCCTCTCCACCTTGGAGGAAGAGTTGACCAACTTTGAAAGTATTAAACTGTTTAGTTACAAAAGGCATCGGTTATAACGTAGAAATTAAAGTTATAATTACAAACTCCATGAAGGAATTATACCAAAATACACTTTCTACGCCAACCTATACGTACCCCGACAATACCCAAAAGATCACTTCCAAACTCCTCTCCGCCCTTACTTGGCCTGGTCCGCTGTGTCTCGGGATCTAAAAACATTAAAGGGAGAGGGGTGAGAATAAATCTCGGCAAGCTATTATGAATGCAAAGATATGAGATAAGATGCAACACATAACAAGTTGCATATAACACATTGAAAAAGCTGTAAACACCTTTCATTACCTTGGTTTACCTTTTCCCGTCTGAACAATAGTCATACAACATTGGATATAATATTCCAATCTTAGGTGAGCTGCTTAAGCAATACTCACATCTTATAAGACCCATTTTTCAGGAAACCATATAAGATAGTAGCAACTCTGTAAGGCTTTTGGCTCAGTAGAGTCGAAAAAAGACTCTGATGCCAAATGAAGGATTTGTAGCTAGGACTGTTCAACCACTTGTGTGCAACTATGATCGCACAAGTGTTTTAACAACTTCACACACACACGATAGAAAATAAACGCAGCGAATAAAACTTCATAAATTAAACTCCACAAGTGTTTTAACAACTTCACACACACACCATCAGAGCTTTAAGATGCCCCATCCTATCTGATCTTAGGGTCGCTAGAGGTTGACAAAGATGTGTGAAACTTTCAGCGTTCACTTGATAGTGACCAAACAATGTCACCTTGTTTGGTAACCATCAACCGAACAAAATTATAACGTACAGCCAAAAGCGACCGAATAAAGAGTAATGTATCGGCGACTGAGACCGAATATGATAATATTATTCGTGATTTAGAGGGGATATTTATTTTCCAGATTTGAGAAAGATAAAGGAAGGGTTAGCTAGATAATACGAAGAGTTAATCGGAGAAGATGAAGAATGGCCGAAGATGATGAAGGTTGGCCGTATAAGATGAAGATTGGGTGTAATGGTGTGTTTTGTTAATTTGGTGGGTGATTATTTAGGGATTTTAAAGGGTAAAATAGAAATAATTGTAGTGTATCCAGTGTTGAATATTGTTTAATTTTTTGGGTAAACTTAATAGTGCGGGGATATTTAGTAATGTTGCGTGGATGGATAACAATTCTCTAAACACTTTATAAGGGTCCGCTCCCAAGTTTTTAAAGGAAAGAAGAGAAAGAGAGGGGAGAGAAGGGGAAGAGAAAGAAGAGAAGGGAAATTTAATAACTTTTTGAAGTGATCCCGAGTTTAGGAAGGAAAATGAACGAAAAAAAATGAATTACACTTATACCATTGAGAAAGTTTTATTTGATGGGTAAAATTTAACCAAAAATTTTGTTTTATAAAATTTATTTTCCTTCAAATTCCTCCCACTTTAAGAAGGATTGTGTAGGATAGAAAATTTTAAAAATTTTCCTTTCTTTTCCTTCCACTTCTTCCTAAAAACAAAAAGAAACTGGGGAGCAACTTTAGAGAGAAAAAAACATTAAATTTCTTCTTATTTCATTTTCTTTCTCTCATATTTAAAACTCCGAAACACACCTTTGAAAAAAAAAGGAGTAACAGTTACTTTGAATGGGAAAGAATCTATAGTATAAATGGTAGAATGGGTGAACAGTTGAATGAATAGCTTTAAATGAAGCTTTTTTTCATTTTCGCTCTCATACATTTTTTTTTTCTTTTCCATTTTTGTCCTTAATTTTTTTTTTTTTTTTTTTTTTAAATTATAAAAAAAAAAAAAAAAAAAAAACCGTATCCTCGACACCTTAAATGTACTAAGATTGAATATGGAATGAAAATGTGAAAAGGGGAAGAGAAGGAGAGGAAGGCAGATGCATGTATTGTATCCCTCCCATTCCCATTGTTATTGATGATATCACATGGGTAGTTCTAGCAGATCCTTCCATCTGCCCTCATGCCGTGCTGGGCCTCTTTCCGTTATTGATAGAGACCCTAGCTCTAAACCCTAATCACTACCACCCCTTTTAATTAAATCAAAGGTAACAATGTCCCACACTCATTTAAGTTCTATGCTCCATTTCTTTATTCCTTGCTTTTATAATTAATCATCTTTCTTTTTTTTTTTTTTTTCTCTTCGTCCTCCTGATTTAAAGTTCTTATTTTTCTTTTTATTCCGTCCCAATTTAAGATTGCTAGTTTAATTTATTTCTAAAATGAATAATATGACCCACTTGTTATTTTCTCAACAAAAACTTCCTATATAAGCTACTTTACTTTACTTTTCGTATTCAGATTTAATTTTTCTTAATTATCATGCCAAGTCAAATTAAAAACATTAAACCGACCGGGAGGAGGGATTACATTTTCAAAACTAACAGTATTGTTTATGCCTTCAACTTCTGAGCTAATGGCTGCTAACAATGTCGACTCTATTTTGGTTTTGGTTTTGGTTTGCTTCTTTATGTCAATGGTAATTATACTCTTGTAATGCACCCCTCATTTTAAAGATATTCCAATCAAATTTCATCACTTTTTCTTTTCCCTATTTTAATATAAAGTAAGCTAGGAGAAGTAATCAACACAGACAAACTTTTTTTTTTTTTTTCTTCCTTTCCCCTTTGATTGGGACCTTACAAGTTAGCAGCAGTAAGTTTGTAGACAGAGCACTCCTTTTCATCTGCTTATTCTTATTCACCAGTTTGAATAAGACATTAGGTCACTGGTTAATTGTTGAAATCAAAAGAAGGCTATATGATATAATACAACACACATGTGACATGATCTATTAATTTATACTACGCTTTTATTGTGATTTGACAACAGGAAACCTGTCATCAGACTGTTTGAGAGTTCATTGGTGATGGCAGTTGGATGAGATTTTAAGGACATGATGGTCTTTTGACACATCCTGACCCATTACGGGCCATCCATTTGATTGAAGGTTGATTTACACCATTCATTTCGGCACTGTTATGCAGTTCCAACCGTACAAAAACCCCTCCGTCGGTGAATCCATGTCCCATTTTTAGTCCAAATAGAGAAAACAGTTGAAACTAAAACAGATTTCCATTTCCTAGCCCAAGATAGCTCCATTACCCTTTAAAACAACTACTCCTCTCTTCATTTCACACACACACACACACACTCACACACACACACACACTCACACACACATAGACTCATGAAGTATTGGGCATTGTCACTTTTGGTTCTTCTATTCCTTCAAGACCATAATTTACATAAAATCCAAGTAGAAGCAATAGGGGGAAATGGGAATGGAAATGGATTTATCACTGCAAGAGGAATACATTTCATGTTGAATGGCAATCCTTATTATGCTAATGGCTTCAATGCTTACTGGTTAATGTATTTTGCTTCAGACCCATCTCAGAGGTCAAAAGTTTCAGCTGTCTTCAAAGAAGCCTCAAGCCATGGTCTTTCTGTTGCAAGAACTTGGGCTTTCAATGATGGTGGCTACAGAGCTTTACAATACTCCCCTGGATCTTACAATGAACAAGTCTTCAAGGTAACTCTAAAGGTCTATTATTTTTACAAATTCTGAGGTTTTTTTTTTTTTTTTTTTTTTTTTTTTTATAAAATTTATGTATTTTGGTTTGAAGGGTTTGGATTTTGTTGTGGCTGAGGCAAGAAGATATGGGATTAAGCTTGTGTTGAGTTTGGTAAACAATTATGAGAGCTTTGGTGGGAAAAAGCAGTATGTGAATTGGGCTAGAAGTCAAGGGCAGTATTTGAACTCTGACGATGATTTCTTTAGAAACCCTACTGTTAAGGGATTTTACAAGAATCATGTTAAGGTAAATATATTTTTTGACTTAAGTTGACCAATTTCGTTCATGGGATCTTCGATTTTTTTTTTTTTTTTAAATTTAATTTTATAATAAGCTTTGTCTGATTTATGTGTGTGTGTAGACTGTGCTTAACAGACATAACACAATTACTGGAGTTGTTTACAAGAATGACCCAACAATCATGGCCTGGGAGCTAATGAATGAGCCCAGATGCACATCTGATTCATCAGGGAGGACTATTCAGGTTTCATTTTTCTCATTTCCTTGACATCTTTTATGTTACTCTCTCCGTCCCAAAATGAATGTCTATTTTTTTTTTTCAAATTCGCTCTTGATCAAAAGTAAATTTGAAAATTTTTTGGACATTCATTTTAGAACAGAGATAGTAGTTTCTTATTTAAATTGTCTGAATGGATTCTTTTTCTGAATATCTTTAATTCTTGCTAAGCTACTAAACTTCAGTCTTAAGCATATCAAGATCCCTTACAGAAAAAAAAAAAAAAAAAAAAAACTGAAAAATATGCATTTAACTTGGTAGCCGAGTGGGATTAGCTCGTATTAATAGTGAAGGGATTGTTAATCCTAGGATTAATAATAAGGCTTACTAATAATCCTGATTGAAAATATAAACTTTTGTTTGGTAGAAACTGTATAAAACACGATAATGTTCTTTTAAAAACCAAATTACCCATAACAATTATCAAGAGACAATCAACGGCACAATTAAAGAAAATTAACACATTTTTTTTCTAAATTGATAACCGGTTAACAATCTGTATGGAGAGAATTAAATATGGAAGGCCAAGCCATTTAATAGTTGACATATATATTAGGGGTAGTTTCGTCAAAAATATTTGTATTCACCATCTTCTAATACCCTCATTAATAATACCACCATTCTATTGAGATAAATAAAGAGGGGATAAGAAGAAGCTAATTCAGGTGAATTAGATAATTTATACTGTTGCTTTTTTTCCTTACCAAACATTCGACTTCGAGATTATTAATCCCATCCGGTGCTAAGACAGAATATCAAACGGGCACTAAATGTTGATCAAATTTAAACCTTAGGAATTGCAGAGCCTACCATATTAAACACAATAATGCACCTTTATTACTTATTGGTGTAGCCATTGAGTGCTTTTCATACACCACATCTTTTTTGTTCACCCAAAAATCCCACTCCCCAATAGGTACAGTACCTCTCATTTAAGTAAGATCCATGACTCGGATTCGGAATTGGTGCAATGCCAAAAATGTCGTAGCAGACATTTTAGCTACGTCCCTGGCTAGTGGATCAACGGTTGAGAACTTTTGGGCCCTATATGGGACCGCCACATCTAGTCAAATTAATCTTCAATCGTTGATCCACCACCGGGCACTGTGGCCAAATCGTCACCATTGGTAATAGCGCTGCAGCGTTTTTGGCTGCTAAGTTCCTTATTGTCATGACTCATCACTCAAAGTGGTCCTCTACAACTGCATTTATTATCAATATTGTTGATCCTACATTTATTGTGAAATCAGGAGCACTAACTTTGTTGATTCACAGGCCTGGATAATGGAAATGGCCTCCCATGTGAAGTCCATAGACAGAAATCACATGCTTGAAGCTGGTTTAGAAGGCTTTTATGGCCAAACAACCCCTCAGAAAATGAGGCTCAATCCCAGCTTCAGTATTGGAACCGATTTCATTTCCAATAATCGCATTCCTGGCATCGATTTTGCTACTGTCCACTCCTACCCTGATCAATGGTACGAAACTACTTTGCATAAAAAAAAACTTGTGTATTTGCATTAAAGTGTTGTACCATACAACTATCAGTAACTTTGATCATTGTAAAGGTACAACACTATAGTTCATCTGCAGAAAAATATGTGTAGGGTCCATGAAAGGGTCAAGCTTACATGGGCTGTCTACATTGAACCCATATGAGTGGCGAAACCACCATAGAGCCACGGTTCACATGACCCCTTAATTTTTGGGAAATCATCATTTTACTACATTAAAATTCTTTAAAAATTGTGCTAAAAATAACATCTTTGTCAATTTTGATCCCCTTCATTTATATCATTTTGACCCCCTTTTATGCCAAATTTCGATATAATAATTTTGATTCCTAAAACAAATCTGAACACCCTTAATAAAAGCTTTTGGCTTCGCCACTGCCCATGCGGCCCGACTTTTTTCTAGACACGTAATTGGGAGCTCTTGTATCACAATCTTATTTTGTTTTAAGATTTTTTTTTTTTTTTGTTTTGTGGTTCAGGTTATCAAGTTCAAATGACCAAAGTCAAATCTCTTTCTTGAACAATTGGCTCAACACCCACATACAAGATGCTCAATTTATCCTTAAAAAACCACTACTCATTACAGAATTTGGAAAATCTTGGAAAGATCCAAACTTTAACTCTTACCAGAGGGACCAATTGTTCAAAACAGTTTATCAGAACATATTTGCATCAGCCAAACATGGCGGTGCAGCTACAGGAGGACTTTTCTGGCAACTTCTAACCGAAGGAATGGACTCTTTTCGTGATGGTTATGATATTGTTCTTAGCCAGAGCCCATCAACGGCTAATATTATAAGCCAACAGTCTCGTAAGCTTTTTCAGATCCGAAAAATATTTGCTCGGATGAGAAATGTTCAGCGGTGGAAGAAGGCAAAGGCTGCTAGGAATAGGTGGGTTAAACCTATCGGACGCTGATTTGATGCAGTTTTATAGTAACTCCTACAATTATATTCCAGCAGCCTTATTTATATTTAGCTGTTTTTTTTTTTTTTGGATAACTTGGATTCTATCAAAGCTAATTTATGTACTTTGATTGATATTATGGTTGCTTTCTTTGAGATGAAAGTTTGTTCATCCAGGAAGGTAGTCTAGTTAGTATTGTATAAGTTTCTTTGTTTTAGTTTGTAATGTTCTTGCAATGTTACAAATGGCATTATGTTTGTTTGATTTCTTCCTTTGTACATTTTCTTTTTAAGGATGTCTTTCTTTAAGTGTGAAGTAATTAATGATTGAACCTCTTACAGTTACCCCGCAAAATTAGTTAATACCCCCGCAATACTAAATTTATCCAAAATATCACATAGTTACACCACCACTATTCCTATTTTAACCTTTCAAGAGTTGAGAGAAATGAGGGAGGGAGACGGCGTACATGGAAGAAATCCGGTCACTCAAAAATTATCTGATAATTTTTTTCCATTCTCATAATGTTACTGTGTTTTTCGGGATGAGCAGAAAAAGCATAAAGATGATTAAGTTAATCGGAGACCACACTCGTTGAAATGTTGTGCTAAAGACAAATTCACTTTAAAAATAATTGCAACATCAATTCACTACAAATTCATGACAACAAAGTATATGAAAAATTAGGTTATCTCTGATTTTGTGAAGAGACATGAACGGATATTGATTTTGCAACTTAGGAATCATGAAAAAATCATACCAAAATTGAAAGCTAGGGCGTGAATGGGTCAATTAAATTCAGCCTATAATTATCTGAAATTAAACTTGATTTTAAGGAAGAACAAATGAGGATTGAAGAGAAAGACAAAAGGAAGAGAGAGATAGGGAAGGAAGGAAGGAAGAAGGAAGGGGAGAGAAAAGAAAGAGGGAGAGGAGATGAATGCACTTGTAGACAAGCAAAAAAAGACCTAGGGCGACAGAAGTTTCAACTAAGGAGGTGGAAGCCACAATCGGGAAAGAATCAAGAAAAAGGAGAGGGGAAACCATAAAAAGAATAATATATACTCCCTCCGTCCCGCTAGCTAGAAGTGCCACTTTTTACCCAAAATGGCGTCCCGTTTGAAGCGTCACCTTTCCTAAAAAGGAAATATTTTATTAATATTCTATTATCCCATCCACTATTTCCTCCACTAATTCTCTCTCCTCTACACTCACAACACTTTTTAAATTCACTATTTTCTCCACTAATTCTCTCTCCTATTTTCAAATTACACTCACAACATTTTTTCTTCCCACCTATTTCCTTAATTTGCGTGCCGGACTAAAAATGGTGACGCTTCTGTCGGGACGGAGGGAGTACACCACAGTCGGTCAATTGAGAGGAAAGAAGGTTTGGATCTGTTGCTAATTCATTCTCCGTCTCCGGCGAGGTCGCATCGGCAAAAGAAGGGTACTCATCCTTCTCGCCCATCTCACCACTCCCCTTCCCATAGCCAAGCCCATCCCGAATTTGGTCAATGACTCTTCTCGTGATCGGTACTACTCTCTCCCATTGGACCTTCCCTCCCTGCTTCAGTCCCGAAAGTACAGCCTAGGCGGCGTCTCAAAGATCACCTTGGGAGCTGGACCCTTGGGTGGCATGGTTTCCAATATGTCTCCTGCCGCTAGCGAAGATGCAAACAAAATACCATTAGAGAGGCAAACGAGAAGCTAGAGTAAATCTTTTAGAGAATTGTTATATAAACCCGTAAAATTGTTGAGTAAACCCGTAACTCTGAACCCATCTCAAAAAAAATAAATAAATCCCTCCCTTTTCCCTTTGTACCCTTGCCTTTATCCCCACCCCCACCCACCCACCCACTCTTCATTTACTCTCTCTCTCTCTCTTTCTCTCTCATCCTTACCCACAATCAGCTTTAGAGAGAGAAAGAGAGAAACGAAGAGATTTTTAGAGAGAGAGAGAACCAGATTGAGAGAGAAAGAAGAGAAGAAAGAGAGAGAGAAAGAGAAGAAGAAGAAGAACCATTTTAGTTCAATTTCAACCATTCAAGATGTCAAACCTAGAAAAATTCGGTAATTATCCTAGCAAATTTTTTCAAGAAGACGTCCAACTGCTTCCGAAAGGAAGGAAAAAGAAGCCGCACGTACTCAAGGACAATCTACACAGAACCTTGATGCTGAGCCAGTTGAGGATGCAAATGTTGATCCTCGTCAGTCGGTCTACAATGAGGATGAGCATTATATGGAAACCTCACCTCAGATGGACGTTTATCCGGCTCAAAATTATGGTGACCCGAAAGATGAACCGGCATATGAGCCGAAAGATGAGGACGACCTCGAGGGAGGTGGGGATGAAATCTCTTATCCCGGTGGCCCAAGGTACAAAAATTTACTCATTTCCTATGAAACTCATGTTGCAAAATCCATTTGGGAGGGTAAAGATGATCCTACCCTAAAATGTATTAATCATATAGGAAAGTTGAAAAAATGGCAATTGGATTTGAATAATATGTCTGAGCTGGTTCAAAATACTATCCTTAATTTCGGACTCTTGTGCTTATTGAGTGGAGCATATGACAACGTAGATAAAACGTTGGTTAACGCTTTTGTTGAGCGATGGCACCCGTAAACTAATAGTTTCCATATTCCATTTGGGGAGATGACCATCACTTTAGAGGATGTGTTTTGTCTTACGATGCTTCCGGTAGTAGGTGTACCCTTGTTTGAGAGTCCCGTTTATTCTAGTCAGCCACCTCTTAATAAAGTCTGTGAGATTTTGGGAGTGACAAAAAAAGTTGCTAGAGATGGAATTCCTGCCAAAGGGGCATTGGTCAATTTAGAATGGCTGAGAACGAAGTTCTCCCCTAATTTGTACTCCTCAGACCCCCAAAAAGCTGTCTGTGCTGCTAAGGCATATCTCTTATATTTATTGGGGTGCACAATTTTCTATGATAAGACTGCGACGTGTGTCAGTTCGAGCTACCTAGATTTTTTTAGAGATGATGGGGCAATTGGGGATTATGCTTGGGGGGCCGGAGCGTTAGCTTTTCTGTACCAGCAACTAGGTAAAGGATCTAGGTGGAACTGTCATCAGATTTTCGGGCACTTAACCTTGTTGGAGGCATGGGTTTATGAGAGGTTCCCTGCATTTAGGAACGGTTTCAACAACTCCTATCTACCCAATTTGCCGCTCAAATTGAAGTGGCTACCACCTCGGGCTCAACCAGCGATAGTTGCCTCCGTGCAAGTAAAGAGGCAACATATTGACATTATTCAGGACACAGAAGTAAGTATTATTTTTGTAGTAATAATTCTCACATGTATTTTTGTTTTCTTAAATGAAACTATATTAATATTTTTATGATTTTATTTGTAGGTGATTTGGATGCCGTATGAAGGTATCCGTTCTTAATATTCTTTTCCTAGAGCCGCTCTATATCAAGGTGCCATAGTTGCCGGTAATGTCGTGGAACCATATCTTCCTGATCGGGTCTTGCGACAGTTTGGGTTTATGCAAACAATACCACGTGTAGTTTCCTTCTTTCTCAGCCTCTAGGTATACAACAACAATTAAGAAGGTTATTTTTGGTACTCCTCCTCTGGTTTCTGTAATCTACCGGCATAAGAGTGACCCAACATGAATTGGCAAATCGGATAATTGTGAACCCCACAAACCACTTTTAACTGCCATTCACCATCAACCGTGACTTGTTTGGCGTTCAACTGAAACTTACAACCGCATTTCTTTGTTTCGCTCTCTCTATTTTTCTTTTTTTTTTCCCCAATATTTCATTGTTGACAGATTCTTGAGAGGACAATGAGATTGGTTTTTCCTTGTATATCCCCCAGCATTCACAAACAAGTGTCATTCGAGGAGCGGAATTACGGCTTCCGTTATCCGACCGACCGATTATGTTGATAAATCCATGCTCTTCCCCCTTTATACGCGCCCATTCAAACATTATTTTACGGCCTCTAAAAAACAAAGGCATTGTGAATTCTGTGGTGTAGTCTCGCAAAACGCTTTCAAAATCAACCGAGACATAGTTGTTGTCACCCAGTGAATACTACAACAATTCAATAAAACAATAAGGAAGGGGTGAGAAGAATAACAAAGGTTCGGCCAGTGGTGGCTGAATTTTTTTAAAAGGTTCGGCTAGTGGTGGCCGAAATATTTCCCAAATTCGGCTGGGTGTGACCAAACCATTTTAAAAAGTTCGGCCGGGTGTGGCCGAAATATTTTAAAAATTCGGTCACTGACTGAAAATCAACCCAGATTCGGCAAACCAGAGCCGAATTTTTCAAATTTTTGGCTGGGTGTGGCCGAACATTTTCATATTTTCGGTCGGGTGTGGCCAAACCTGAACTGATTTTCGGTCACTACTAGTCGAATTTTTGCAACGAAAATAATAAAAGACATTGTTAACACATTTAAATGGTTAGAAAGTGAAGAAAACTTACATTAACATCGATTGTAGATCATCCATGATGAGCCTGCTGAATCTCTTGTCTTGAACAAAATATGTATGAAACTTTTTTTTTTGGGAGATAAATGATGGTAAGAGGAAGGAAAGGGAGGTAGTAATTTTTTGGGATGTAAAAAAAATGAAGGAGGTGATTTTTGTAAAAAGGTGAAAATGGATGAGGGGAAGGTGAAAACATTGATGAGGAGGAAGGTGAAAATTGATGAGGGAGAGTTGAATGCTACGGGTGTGAATAACAATTGAGAAAGAAATTGGGTTGAATGCTACGGGCGTGAGTAACATTAGAAAATGTGTGTATGAATTTAGGGATAATATTGTCATTTCACTCGATGACATATTTGAAGTTTTTGATTTACGGGTTTACTCAACAATTTTACGGGCTTATTTATATAACAATTCTCAATCTTTTAAGGGGTAAAATAGGGAGAGTGGTGGTGTGAGGCTGTGACTTGTGAGCCTTTGATATTTTAGTTCGACTTAGGCTCCGTTTGTTTCACCGTAAAACATTTTCCGGAAAATGTTTTTCGGAAAATAACCTGTTTTACGGTGTTTGGTTAGCCCCCGGAAAATGTTTTCCGGAAAATAACTCGTTTTCCGCTGTTTGGTTGCCTAAGTAAAACGTTTTTCGGAAAACATTTTACGCCATTTCTAAGTAAAACGACTTAATGACCTTGTCCTAAGTAAAACATTTTCCGGAAAATGGTGGCCTTAATGTACAACTCATATTACGGCCGGTACAACTCATATTAACCCGCCTCACCCCCAAATTTTTTTTTTTTTTTCTCAGAACTCGCTACCCACCGGCCTACCTACCCCCCACCCCCCAATTTTTTTTTTTTTTTTTTTGTAATCGCCCCACCCACCCCCTTCCTACCCCCCCCCCCCCCCCCCCAATTTTTTTTTTTTTTTGTAATCGCCCCACCCACCCCCTGCCTACCCCCCCCACCCCACCCCAATTTTTTTTTTTTTTTTTTTCGCCCCCACCCACCCACCTCGCCTACCTCACTTCCCCCAATTTTTTTTGTAATCGCCCCCCGCCCACTCTCACTCCCCAAATTTTTATTTTTTTTGTAATCGCCCCACCCACCCTCGGCTTACCCCACCCCCTCCCCCAATTCTTTTTTTTTTTTTTTTGTAATCGCCCACGCACTTTCAACCCCCTCCAAAAAAATTTTTTTGGGGGCAGTGGGCGATTACAAAAAAAATTTGAGGGGGTGGGTGGGCGATTACAAAAAAATAAAAATTTAGGGGGGGTAGGGTGGGGGTGGGTGACATAAAAAATAAATTTTTTGGGGGGGTGGGGCGATTACAAAAAATAAATTTTGGGGGTGGGGTGGGTGGGGGGGTGGGGTAGGCAGGGGGTGGGTGGGGCGATTACAAAAAAAAAATTTGGGGGGGTGGGATAGGCGGGGTGGGTGGGGCGATTAAAAAAAAAAAAAAAAAAAAAAAATTGGGGGGGTGGGGGTAGGTAGGCAGTCGGTAGGCGGTTACAGAAAAAAAAATTTGGGGGGGGGTTGGGTGGGGGGTGGGGGTGGGGTAGGCCACCTTGTGAAATATGAGTCGTTTTATCAAACACCCGAAAACATTTTACACCCTTCCTCCGTAAAATATTTTACGCTCTACCTCCGTAAAACATTTTACAGGAAAACATTTTACAGGAAAATATTTTCTGGAAAACGTTTTCCGGATAATATTTTACGCCGAAACAAACGGAAACGGAGCCTTAGTATTGCGGAGATATTTAGTAATTTTGCGGGGGAATAACAATTCTCATAATATTATTATATGTGGGACATTAAAAATAAATAAATTGGTTGTGTGTGTGTGTGTGTTTCTTAAGTTTAAACTGCTTTTCAAAGTTGAGGAGAACAAATAAGACTAGAGCGCATTTCCCTCTACTGAACAGTCCAAAATTCGTTGTGTGTATCAGTGTGTGTGTGTGTGTGTGTGTGTGTGTGTGTGTGTGTGTGTGTTAGCTCTAAAATGTGAAGATTTTCGTCTTTTATGTATGGCTGTAAATTTGACAAAACATGGCTTTGTCAATCAGGCCTTGTATCAGGAAACTCTACACAGCCTCATCCATTGCCTACGCTGAATCCAGAGATTTTCCCTCTCTTCTAAACCCCAATCACCAGTCAAATCAACTAGTAAACGCCTCTGTGATCAATTCCCAACTCAAAGATCTTGTCAGAACTGGTCGTTTGAATGATGCCCGCCAAGTGTTTGATAAATTACCTCAAAGAGATGAGGTCTCGTGGACAACCGTGATTGCGGGTTATATCAATGCCTCTGATGGGTTGGAAGCACTTTCTTTGTTTTCTACTATGTGGGTTGATCCCACTGTTGGGATGGACCCCTTTGTGCTAAGTTTAGCACTTAAGGCATGTGGGATTAGTTCAAGTTCACAACATGGGAAATCACTACATGGGTATTGTGTAAAATCTGGTTTTGTGAATTCTGTTTTTGTTGGAAGTGCTCTTTTGGATATGTATGCCAAAAATGGTAAAATTAATGAGGCTTGTAGAGTATTTGATGAAATGCCTAACAGAAATGTTGTTTCTTGGACTGCCATTATAACGGGGCTTGTGCGTGCTGGTTATGGCAAGGATGGGCTAATATACTTCGCTGATATGCTTATGGATGGGGTAGAACATGATTCGTACACATTTGCAATTGCACTGAAGGCTTGTGCTGATGTTTGCTTGTTGAATCATGGCAGGGAAATTCATGGACAAGCCGTCAAAAAAGGGTTTGACAGGACCTCATTTGTGGCCAATACTCTTGCTACGATGTATAATAAATGTGGCAAAATAGAATATGGGTTGAGCTTGTTTGAAAAGATGAGCATACAAGATGTAGTTTCTTGGACATCACTAATTACGATGTATGTTCACGTGGGTAAAGCAGAGCGAGCCATTCGAACGTACTTGCGAATGCGAGTATCTGAGGTATGCCCTAATGCATATACTTTTGCAGCAGTTATTACCGCCTGTGAAAAAATTGCAACAGTTGATTTAGGTGTACAACTGCATGCTCATGTTTTATGTTTAGGTTTTGTCAATTCTCTTTCGGTGGCAAATTCTATCATGACCATGTACTCGAGATGCGGCCAATTAAGTTTGGCCTCAAATCTTTTCCTTGAAATGGGTAAAAAAGACATTGTGTCATGGAGCACGGTAATTGCAGGCTATGCTCAAGGAGGTTATGGGGAGGAAACTTTTCAGTTTCTTTCTTTGATGAGACGGGAAGGCCCAAAACCGAACGAGTTTGCTTTTGGTAGTGCGTTGAGTGTCTGTGGGAACATGGCAATTCTCGAGCAAGGAAAACAACTTCACGCCCATATTCTCGCTGTTGGCTTAGATCATACTGCTATGGTACGAAGTGGTTTGATCAATATGTACTCCAAATGTGGGACCATACAAGAAGCTTCAAAGGTATTTAACGAGACAGAAAAAGATGATATTGTGTCATGGACAGCTATGATTAATGGATTTGCTGAACATGGCTTCTGTCAAGAAGCAATAGACCTGTTCGAGAAAATGCTTAAAACTGGTTTGAGACCTGATGCAGTGACCCTCATTGGAGTTCTAAGTGCTTGTAGCCATGCAGGAAAAGTTGATATAGGATTTCACTATTTCAATCAAATCCAGAGGACCCACAAAGTTAAGCTATCGAAAGAACATTATGGTTGTATGATTGACCTTCTCTGTCGAGCTGGACGTTTGAGTGAGGCTGAGAAGATGATAGAAGATATGCCTTTTCACTGTGATGATGTTGTTTGGTCAATTCTGCTAAGAGCTTGTAGCTTACATGGTGATGCTGACCGTGGAGTACGGGCTTCCAAGAAGATTTTAGAATTGAATCCAAATTGTGCGACGGCCCATGTTACCCTTGCTAATGTTTATTCTGCTAAAAGAAGGTGGAGGGAAGCAGCGGATATAAGGAAGCTTATGAGATCAGAGGGTGTTATAAAGGAGCCTGGATGGTCTTGGATCAAGGTCTTGAATCAGGTGTCTGTTTTTGTGGCTGGAGACAATTCACATCCAGAGTCCAATTCTATATACAGGATATTGGAGTTAATGGCTTCAAGAGAAGAAATTCACATTCTTCATGATTTTGCAACTTAACATGAGGCAGAATTTCCAGGATCCAGGGCACCCTTACATAAGTCAAAATTCTGACCTTTATATCAGTTCATCAATGGTAGAATTGCCTTTTCACCTCACTCCCATCAACGGAAGCCACCTATTTATGAAAGATGTAATCCGGTCCATTGCGCATCTCACTTCTATGAAGATCTGCACAGGCCTCAATTCTGAATTTCCTATGTTGTCGAGTGCCAACAGACGTGGCCAGCACCGAAAAGAGACTATTTTCACTCTCGACACTATGAATAACAAAATCATGGGTTTCATTTCACTTCAGTAAAAAAAGAATGCATGTACTGAAGATTCGTTACATTTATCGTACTGATTAAATGGTACAACAAATAATGGTATTTTCTTTGGCTTGTTTTCCTGTAAACATAATATTTTCAAAGATCAGTCTTCACCCTTCATCCAATGCTGATAAACGTGTAAAAGAAAGCCGCAGCAAAAGCCCATAGCTCCAATAATAACAGCAATTCGAACCCACAAAAAAGAATGGAATGCCTGCATAACAAACGCGTTCCATGTCCAGAACCACAAAAAGGAGAAAATAGATCCCACCATGGCACCCACGGCTACTTGGCTGGTTGTATGATAATTCAGCAAAACCCGAAGCCATGACTGCAAAATAGCAATGCAATAACAGTAATGTGTGTTCCTTTAACATAGAAATAATGCACAACGTTTAAATTAAGAGTCACCATGAACGCTCAACCAGGTCAGTACTCAGCAAGCACAAGTACAAACAACAACCTTAAATTAACGAAAAGGAGGGTGGGAAAGTGTGTGTGTGTGTGAGAGAGAGGGGGGTGGGGGTGGGGGTGGGGGTATTACATGGATGTGGAAATGGAGAAAGGAAACTAAATTCATGGCAAACCAGATGGGATTTTCCTAAGGTACCAAATAGGTACAAAATAGTCACATTATAAATAATATGTTCATGACCTAAGCATGTGGATAAAAATGTGATTTATCTAATATTCTCTCCGTCCCAAAATAAATGTTACATTTAACTTGTCAACATTTTTTAGGAATGTTTACTTGTATAGTGGTAAACTTGCCCTTTGACTATTTCCAAATTTAGAAACGCGTCATTTATTTTGGGACTGACCAAAAAAGGAAATTGTGACATTTATCATGGGACGGAGGGAGTAGCACGTACTGAACAAATAAGTAAGGAGAACACAATTACGTATGAAGAAATATAAAAGAAATAACATGTGATGATACTTACAAAATATGAACCAAGTGCAATGAGAAGGCCACTAAGAATAATCGTAACTGAATTCAAGCCAAGCCATTCAACCACTGTATAGGAAGAAAATAGATAATGAACATTATAATATGATAAAAAAAAGATTATGAACCAAGGGCCAATGAGAGAACGAAAAGGAAGTTCAAAATCAAAGAAATTAACACCAAATGGAAAATGACAATACCAAGGTAGCTGTAATTGCTATAGGGTGCAATAAGGAAAAAAGAAGAGAAACATACAAAAGAAAATAAAGGGGGAGGCAAAAAAGAACACACATGTTATTAAAGGATGACTAAATCTCAAAAAAGTCCTAAAAATAACATTACATGATTTCAGATGCCACAACACAAAGCTCAACTATATGGTAATATAAGACATGATTCACGTGATAAAAAACCATAATTAGCTTTACATAGGTTGCCTAGGATCTTCTAAGTTCCTAGAACAATACAAGCTTTGGGCATTTAATGATGCTAATGATATGACAAACATAAATAGAATCACTTACATCTAAGAACTTTGGAGTAAGAAAAAGAGTGAACTACTTTTCTGACTATCTTACTATTTGTGCGTCATTAATTTGACCATCGGACTTATAAGTTTACAAATGTGACCATTGTACTAATAATTTAATAGCAGATACTACCCAAATTGCTACCGGTCCTTAGTATCTAAATATATTTTTTTCGTTACAAATCTTTATATTTATATGTGTTTTCAATTATAAGCAATTCTTTTCTTACATTATCGTACAATAATGGATAATTGGACGGGCTATCCAAGTAACACCACCCGTCACCTCCACCACCACCTTTTATCTTATTCATCTCCCTAAACTATTACTCCCTCCGTCTCTAAATGATTGTCCAAAAAGTTTTCAAATTTGCTCGTGGACATTCGTTTAAGGACGGAGGTAGTAATTTTTTTCCTTTGAACCATTTTGTATTGTTTTTGCTAATTATGCCATCCTTCTATTTTATGCTATAAAATGTCAAAATCGACATTAAATAGTACTCCCTCCGTCCCACCCGAATTTGGACAAATTTCCTTTTTGGGCGTCCCATCCGAATTTGGACGGCCCAAAATGGAAACCTTAAATCACTATTCTCTCCACTCATTCTCTCTCCTACATTATTTTAATACTCACAACACCATTATAATTTACTATTCCCTCCACTCATTCTCTCTCCTATTTTTAAATTACACTCACAACATTTACCTTTTCCTTAATCTCCGTGTAAAGTAACTTTGTCCAAATTCGGGTGGGACGGAGGGAGTATTGCTTAGTTGACCTGATAACATCTTTTTTTTATCTTAGTTGACACTAGATTTTCTTGATTGTTAATGATTTGAAAATTCAATTGACCAGGGAGTGATTGAGTAAACTTTAAATATTTTTAAGCCATCAACTAGCTCCAATACCATCTCAATTACAACAACAAAAAACCACCATTCTTCACTACCACCACAACTACAGCTGCCCCCACCATCACCAGTGCAACCACCACCATCAACTAGCCTCACTATACATTTCTATTAACTCAAACTTGAAACAACCTGCAGGAAGGCTGGCCTGACAATCTCCAGAAGCTTGACAGAAAAGGGCACGAACTCGTGCATAGAGATTGACTTTTTCTGCCATTCATACCCATTTTTTGGGGATTTTCTCGAGCACTTTTAGGCATACTATCACAATCTTCAGAGGCAGATCTGATTTCAAAGTGGGTTCCTCGCTGGCTATGGAGTCTCAAAACTCTTCAACAGGCCGCCAGATCTGAAGATGGTGTCGGGCTGGAAAGGAGAGAAAGACAGAGGCGAGGGGAGGGGGAAGGTGTGGGCGGCGCCGGTGATTACAGGGTGTTAATGAGGAGGGTAGTGACAGGGTATGGTTATTGGGGGGGGGGGTGGCGCTGGAGAGTTAGGTGGTTATTGAGAAAGAAGAAAGTGATGGGGAATGGGGGGAGGAATTAGGCTGCGGGTATGGAAGAGTGGGGAGGATAGGATGAATTATTTTAGGCTTTTTTTTTAGAGCTGATGGTTTGGTGTTTTTGATAGGGTATTACACTTTTAAATTTACCCTCTATTTTATGAAAAAAAGAGTTTTAGGAATAGTTTAAGGTGGTTTTACATTTTAATCTCTGCATTGCCAACTGATCACTGTGACTAGGTTAACAATTTTTTGGATTGGCTATAAGACAGTACTGAAAGAGATTTTTTTTTTGAGGGATGTAAACAGGAAAAAAGTAAAGGTTGGGGATGAAAATGATTTTTATGCCTTTAAATATCAACGTCCATTAGCAATTTGGGTGACATTTTCTATTAAATCATTAGTACAATTGTCACATTTGTAACTTATAAGTTCGATGGTCAAATTGATGACGCCCAAATAGTACGATGGTCAGAAAAGCAGTTCACTCTAAGAGAAAAGCTTTAGGACTATTAATGTCTTGAGCTTAGGTTCATGATTATCAAACATAATGAAGATGGAGGAGAGAGGCGAGGAATCCCAAATCATTATACTCAAATACTCATGTCCCATAATAAATGTCACACTTTCCTTTTTGGTTTGTCCCAAAATAAATTTCGACTTTCTGAGTAAGGAAATAGTCTTAGTGTAATTTTACCATTCTACAAGCAATGCACAAACAAGTAAAGCATATTCCTTAAAAACATTGACAAGTCAAACGGGACATTTATTTTGGGACGGAGGGAGTAGTATATTTGAAAGACCAATCTAACTAAAAAGAGTAGCAGGAAAGTTACTTGATGCACTAGTGACCAGAACAGCAAAGAAGATTGATTGAGCATGTGAAGATGGCATCCCTGGGTCTGAACTCAATGCAGAAGCAGGTCGCTTCTGGTTTATAGTATGTTTCAGCGTAGTTGAGAGTATAGCATTCAAAACAGAGCCCATAGCAATCCATAATCCTTTACCATCATGCCTCATAAGAATTACAGCACCAAAAACTGCTGTCGTAAACCACTTGCTCTGCAGTGAAGCATAAAAGATCACTAGTGCATCAAGAATAGAGAATATATATCTCAAGAATAGAGCATATAGCAATCTGTACACGCTATTTATCACGGAGGTAGAAACTTTTTTGGTTCATTCATTTTGGGACAAAGGTAGTAATTTTTTACCATAGCAACTGCCTCATCCCTGACCAAAGTAACTCAAACAGACCATAAAACAATAAAAAAAAAATACATTAATCATGATAAATACTTGAATAGAGATAAATATAGATATAGTATTAAATAAGCCAAAGAGGAAACTTAACCATGAGAAATACTGAAATAGAAATATAATTTAATTAGAGAAAGAAATTAAAAACCAACCATTCTATTCATAGTGCTATTGACCCAACTCGCAGAATGGCTAGGGCGAATCCCAGAAGAATCATCAATAAGAACTTCTTGTTCAAAAGCATGTTCGCTACTGCTTATACTTTCATCACCACAAGAAACCCGAGTTTCAATAGTCTCTCTCATGGTCTTAGGCCCCCAACTCGAATTTTCCCGGTAAATAATTTTCCTGGAAACAATTTTTCCCGAGAAAGCAGAATTGGGGGTAAGAAATAAAATGGGTTTTTGAGGTTTAAGCAGAAGAAATCGAATCCGGCAGGGTGGGTTAACTGGAGTGGAAATTCCGGCATACATGATGTTGGGAGTGGAATTGAAGAAGAAGACAAGGGTCGGAGTCTTCGATCAACATTTTATACGAAAGGGATTAGGTTGATTGATCCAACGAGGGAAATTGACTGATGATTCTTGAAATTTTGGTGGGTATTTAACAAAGAAGATGCTGAGGAATCATAAAATGGAAAATTTCTTTGTCTGTATTGAGAAGAAACAAGTTGTATTGCAGTACAAGTTTTTGTTTGATTTGGCCTAATATGCAATTATGCATAGCCTCCGTAAATTCATCATTTTTTTTATTAATTTAAAGATAGTTGTATTTGTATAACACTAATACATGTATCATCGTTCCCTCCATCTCATAACACCTTATATTATACTCCCTCCGCCCCTAAATATTTGTCCCATTTCTCTTTTTTCTTTATCTGAAAAAGTTAGTCTCATTTTCAAAATTAAAGCTTCAAAATCACTAAATTTTCAAAACTTGTAACATTTAGAGACGGAGTATTACATAACGGCGGTGTATATTATCAATAATTTTCAAAGCGTTCGTAAAAATAATCAAAATTAAAGCTTCAAAATCACTAAATTAAAATATTTAAAAAGTCAAATGGGACAAACATTTAGGGACGGAGGGAGTATTGTTTTGTTTGGACACAAAAATTAAAGATAAATTATATAGGAAAAATTGCAAATAAACTTATTGTAATACTCCCTCCGTCCCATTATTTACTTCACCATTTTTGCTTCGGCACGCAAATTAAGAAAATGGGTGGGAAGAAAAAATATTGTGAGTGTAATTTGAAAATAGGAGAGAGAAATTTGAAAATAGGAGAGAGAATGAGTGGAGGGAATAATAAATTATAATGGTGTTGTGAGTATTAAAATAATGTAGGAGAGGGAATGAGTGGAGGGAGTAATAAAGATTCTTTGCCAAAAAAGGAAAGGTGAAGCTTTCAATGGGACACCCAAAATAGCAAAAAGTGAAGTTATTAATGGGACGGAGGGAGTATTCAGTTTTTGAGTGTTTCATTGCTAAATTAATTTAATTTTATTTTTTTTGCATATACCACATTATACTAATTTAGTTTTGCAGGTAACACATTAAATTAATTTAATTTTTCATCCATGGCGATCACACCCAGCCAAGGGAGCGATCGCGCAGATTTACTGTCCAAAGGGCGAGATCGCGCACTCACTTTGGGGCGATCGAGCGATACCCCGGTATGGGCATGATCAGAGGCAGTTTTGTGCAGGGTTAGGAATAGACAGTAATAAATAAGTCATTTTCCTAGCAGTTTTTGAGGTTGTAATTTCTAGTGTAATAGAGATCAATAATTCTAGGTATTCCAAGGGTTTTCTTATCTCTCTGTTTCTCTATATCTAGGGTTTGCACAGTTGTTAATTCTTGTGATCAAGAAGTTCGTGCAATAGATTAGAGATTATATTCGGTGATTGCCAGTTGATAATAATATTCTTGTCCTATGCCCGTGGACGTAGCCAAGTTGGTGAAACACGTATATCAATGTGTTGTATGATTGATTTATTTTCTGTCCTCTAAAATCATCAGATGCTTAGATGATGATGTACTGGCGAATATTACAGATACTGATTCTGGAGGTGTTGTTTGGCTTGCGTTGGAAGATATGTATCTGACACGATCATCAACCAACAAGTTGTATCTGAAGCAGAAGTTGTATTCGCTCCGAATGATGGAAGTTACTGTAGGGTTTCGAGGGTCCATGCGCAGCGGAATAAGCAATAACTCGAAAAACCCCAAGCCCTAGAATCCGTTCTAGATGAATAATTAAGAGAGATGAAATAGAATTACCAACCTTGAATGCTTTTGCCTTTGATAAACTTGACCCAACTCCGTGAATGATCTTGTTAATCCTTGATGAACGAACGGGAATCACGAACCAAAGATCTTGATGAACGAAGATCCTCTATGTTTATCCACGCGCGGAACGAACCCTAGAACTCTTCTAGGAGGATTGCTAGATCCAATTGATTGAAACACCTTTCAATCAATGAAGAACAATGGATTTGGTGGTGTTTGATTCTCAATTCTCAATTGAAATCTCCCACTCTAAGTGTTTCTCTCAAGCCAGAACGTTCTAATGACGGCTAGGGCAACCAGGGGTAAGTATTTATACGTTATAAAACTTTTCCTCGCGAAAACCCTAGTTTTAAGTCAATTCCGCGCGCTCCGGTGCCGCCTGTGGACGAGTCGTCCCCCGGGGGACGAGTCGTCCTCGGCACCCAACTTCGACCGGCGTCCCCCTTAAGGGGAATAGTTGGTTTCGGCACTGGGACGAGTCGTCCCCTGAGAACAAAAACTCCATATTCTTCATTTTTGACAATTCGTTCGATGCGTGTGACCCCATAGGACCATACTATGTTGGCAATGAGTCCGATCACATCGATCCTCATAAGACATGAGCGGACTCTAGCAAGCCATCATGCCTACCCAAATAGTATAATATCAAGTTCGATTTTCCTACATAGAACATATCACAATCCCATTGTCACACGATGTTATATTGAACATGAGTCATGGTCCACGTCAACTCATATTGTTCAATGCTTTCTCGTTACCAAGTAAATTGATTAATCGAATGACATTAATCACATTAATTCATTCGGGCATGGCCATGCACTACATCAATCTTACTTACGAGTGGCCAAGCAAACATCTCTCTTTACGAGAGACAATTTCCATCTTGACTTATCATTCTTCCCAACAAGAATCATACCATGCCAATGATAGCCCTTATTGTCATCCGGTTAAAGATAACGTTAAACTATATCAAACATGATATTCATCAAGCGGAAGACGATGATAATCTCAGGTCAAAGGATATCAATGATATGACTATATGAGATTTAATTATGACATATGACCATGACATAAATCTCATAATGGGTCGTGTCCAAGTACCTTGTTCTCTAACAAGTACCCATGAATCTAATGTGCATCTCCATGCATATAATCATCATATGATTATCCATTAGACTTCATACTAGTGCTTCATAAGTACTAGGGACACGATTATTATAACTAAACATGCAAACTCATATAATAACCAAAGAAGCAATCTCATATATAAATGAACAATGACATTACATAAAGGTCTATCTCTATAGGCCTAGGGCACTAACACCTACGTACTCCCACTTGCACTAGGCCCAATCATTCATGTATCTTATACCCATGGACCTAACATGACCATCATGTTTAGCTTGTGGTAAAGGCTTGGTGAGAGGGTCCGAAATGTTGTCATCCGTTGGTACTTTGCATATCTTGACGTCCTCCCTTTCACAGATTTCTCGAATGAGATGGAAGCGTCTCAAAATGTGTTTGGATCGCCGATGTGACCTTGGTTCTTTTGCTTGGGCAATAGCACCATTGTTGTCACTGAAACGCTCTATCGGGTTAGTGATACTCGGAACGACTTCTAAGTCACTAACGAACTTCTTGATCCAAACCGCCTCCTTAGCCGCATCCGATGCTTGCTATGTACTCGGCTTCAGTTGTAGAATCGGCAACAGGTGCTCTGCTTGGAACTCTTCCAACAAACAAAGACCTCCATTTAGCATAAACACAAAACCAGATCGCGATCTATAGTCATCTTTGTCGGTTTGGAAGCTTGCATCTGTGTAACCCTTTACAACCAGATCATCTTCCATTCCTCCAAATACCAAGAATACATCCTAGTCCTTCTTAAGTACTTAAGGATATTCTTGGCAAACTATCCAATGGTTCTCACCAGATCGATCGTATCTACTCGTTGCGCTTAGAGCGTACGAGACATCGGGTCTAGTACATAACATGGCATACATGATAGACCCAATTGCCGAAGCATATGGTATATCACTCATCCTCTTTCGCTCATCATTTGTCTTAGGACAATGAGTCTTGCTAAGAGTAATGCCATGTCCCATTGGCAAGTATCCTCTCTTAGAATTTTCCATCTTGAATCTTCTAAGGACCTTGTTAATATATGTACTCTGACTCAAACCAATCATCCTTCTTGATCTATCTCTATAGATCTTGATACCAAGGATATAAGCCGCCTCACCCATATCTTTCATTGAGAAACATTTTCCTAACCAGGACTTCACAGTCTCAAGTGCAGGAACATTGTTTCCAATGAGCAAGATGTCATCGACATACAACACCAGAAATAGCACTATGCTCCCACTTATCTTCTTGTATACACAAGGTTCATCTTCATTTTTGATGAAGCCAAACTCTTTAACTGATTCATCAAAACGTAGATTCCAGCTCCGGGAAGCTTGCTTCAATCCATAAATGGATCTCTGCAACTTACACACTTTGTTAGAACCCTTTGGATCGACAAACCCTTCAGGTTGTATCATGTATACATCCTCAAGTAGGTTTCCGTTAAGAAACGCTGTTTTGACGTCCATTTGCCATATCTCATAGTCATAATATGCGGCTATGGCAATTAGGATTCTAATAGACTTAAGCATTGCTACGGGCGAAAAGGTTTCATCATAGTCAACGCCATGAATCTGCCTATACCCCTTAGCAACTAGCCTAGCCTTATAAGTATGTACCTTCCCATCCATGTCGGTTTTCTTTTTGAAAACCCACTTGCACCCTATGGTTTTTACACCTTCAGGTGGGTCAATCAAGTTCCAAACTTGATTGTCGTACATGGATTTGATCTCGGATTCCATGGCTCCTAGCCACTTGTCCGAATCAGGAGTGGACATCGCCTCTTGATAGGAAGTAGGTTCATCATTCTCAATGATTTCTACTTCATTACTTTCCGTCATGAGAAATCCATATCTCTCAGGTTCGGATCGTATCCTATCCGATCTGCGAAGAACTTGTGTATCTTGAACCGGTTCCACAACAGCTTGTGAACTTGGTTCCGTCTCTACTATCGGTTCCTTGTCATTTTCGGGTTCTTGAATTTCTTCAAGATCAATTTTACTCCCACTAGTTTCTTTAGAGAGAAACTCTTTCTCTAGAAAGACACCATTTCGAGCAACAAACACTTTGTTCTCGGATTGGTTGTAAAATAGATATCCTTTCGTTTCCTTGGGATAACCGACGAAAATACATTTATCGATCTAGGTGCAAGTTTATGTTCGAAACCAATTTCTTTACATAAACCTCACATCCCCAAATCTTCATGAAAGATAAGCTAGGCTTTCGTCCATACCACATCTCATGTGGGGTTTTAGGAGCCGATTTAGTAGGGACCTTGTTAAGTGTGAAAGCGGTCTTTCCAGTGCATGTCCCCAAAAGGAAATAGGAAGGTTCACTTGACTCATCATCGATCGAACCATATCTAATAGAGTTCGATTTCTCCTCTCGGACACACCATTCCATTGTGGTGTTCCGGGTGGAGTAAGTTCTGAAACAATTCCACAACTTTTCAGATGATCGTCAAATTCTTGGCTCAAATATTCAGCACCTCGATCGGATCGAAGTGTTTTAATAGTTTTGCCAAGTTGATTTTGTACTTCACTTTGAAATATTCTAAATATCTCAAAAGCTTCACTTTTGTACTTCATCGATAGACGTAGCCATATCTCGGGATAAGTCATCGATGAACGTTATGAGTACCGAAATCCTCCCCTAGCAATGCTATTCATTGGTCCACATACATCAGTATGTACGAGAGCCAACAAATCACTAGCCCTTTCACTACTCTTAGTAAAAGGTGCTTTAGTCATCTTGCCCAATAAACAAGACTCGCAAACATCATATGATTCATAATCACATGAGTCTAAATATCCATCTTTATGGAGTTTAGATATGCGTTTCTCGTTTATGTGCCCAAGACGGCAATGCCATTTATATGTGTCATTCACATTATTTCGTTTGGATTTCTTACTAACATGATAGACATTATCAACATTATTCTCAACATCCAAGACATAAAGGCCATTAAAAGAATGAGCAACACAATAAAGCATGTCATTCAAATAAATTGAAAATTTCTTATTCGCAATAAGAAAATTGTAACCCTCATTGTCTAAACATGAAATAGAAATAATGTTTACGCTCCAAATCCGAACATAATAACAGGTTATTTAAAACTAAAATTAATCCGCTTGGTAAAGTGACTTCGTAAGTCCACTACTGGCCCGATGCGGCAACTCTTGCTCCATTTCCAACCCGTAGATCTACTTCACCCTCTTTGAGCAACCTTCTATTCTTTAGTCCCTGCACATTTAGGCAAATGTGAGATCCACATCCGGTATCTAATACCCAAGAACTAGAGGTAGAAAGTAAAACATCTATCATATAGATACACGAAGTCATGGCAATCTCATTGCCCTTCTTCTTCAGTCCTTCCCGATAAAGTTTGCGATTACGCCTCCAATGCCCGGTTTCCTTGCAATGGTAGCACACCGCATCCTTTTGAGATTTGGGTTTAGGCTTCTCGGCAACGGCAACCTTTGCCTCCGGTTTAGCAACTTTTGCTTTAACCTTGTTTTTGAACCCCTTTCCTTTATTCACCATCAACACTTGATTGGTTTTCTTGGTAATATTGTTCTCCGCATTCTTTAGCATCCCATGCAATTCGGACAGAGATTTATTCATCCCATTCATGTTATAATTCGTAACAAACCGATTATAACTCTCGGGAGTGAATGCAATATCATATCCGTAGCCGGCTCTAACCGGATAGGATACCCAAGCCTCTCAAGATGTTCGAGGTGACCCTTCATCTTCAACACATGAGGCCCAACGGGTTGTCCTTCAATCATCTTGCATGAATGAAGAGCCTTCATAGTGTCAAACCTTTCCGTACGTGCTTGCAATCGGAACATTTCCTTCAAATGATTTCCCAAATCATAGGCTTCCATGTGTACAAGGTCCTTCGAAGAGCCTTACACATGGTCGCAAGCATCGTGCAACCAACATCAATAGAATCATCCATATGCTTCTTATGTTGGTCCCTTTCGCTTTAGTTGCATTAGCGGCCGGCTCGGGTGGAACGGGTCCATCGAGAATGTACAACTTCCTTTCCTGTTTGAGAACAATTCCCAAACTGCGGATCCAATCCACATAGTTATTGCCATTCTCCTCTAACTTGTCCTTCTCGGGACTGATCGCAGTGACATGTTTTGATTATTGTTTACGGCCATTGATCTACAAAGATATGCAACAAGATATGAACACATATAAGTACCAATTCATTTAAGAGATTAATTAACGTATTTCACAAATACTCCCACTAAATTATATAACCTTCTTATACAAATATGTATAATATAATTTAATAGGCTAAGACCCAACTTTAATTTAATTTCAAGTCGGCTATGGCACGACTGCTCAAAATTAAACTAAAAAAGTAGATAACATTTATCAATCATATCTATATATGACTCTTAGATCATTATGAGATTATAGACATCTTATGTCACATGTTTCAATCTCATCTTATGCCTTAGGCCCAAAACCGTTTTGATAGCCTAATTGAGTTCAACCATGTTAAATGTATAGCAACCACTATTTGCTCATCTTGATCATACAAAGATAGAATTAATGCACCTCGCTATGGCGAGCCCACATAAAACTACCCGTGTACTCACAAGTGTTTAAACATGGGTGGCATAAAACAAACTCAAATTACAAAGAAGGTTCAATTTTTCATGCTTATCAATTACATCCCAAGGTTGATTCATGAAAACTATATGAACATAATTATGAACATGGAATGATGTAACACATATTACATTTGATCAGTAATTACTAGTACGCGGCCACGTGCTCCAAGATTATCCCACACTTCCATCGAAGTGCCTGTGGGGAAGGTTTTGGTGTCCACCAATATACCAAGTAATACATCACAAATATCCTAGATTAATCACATTAATCATATCAATGAAATTGACATCCCATAATCTAGATTAATCATATTAATCATATATATTACAATTTCATAATCATGGTATATCTATATATACTATTACTTCTCAAGTAAAACTCATACAATTTCATATTCTAGATCATGCACATCATGAAAATTCATATAATCATATTACATAATTATCATGATTATCTAACTAAGCATCATGAACGGGGCTCTGATACCACTGTAGGGTTTCGAGGGTCCATGCGCAGCGGAATAAGCAATAACTCGAAAAACCCCAAGCCCTAGAATCCGTTCTAGATGAATAATTAAGAGAGATGAAATAGAATTACCAACCTTGAATGCTTTTGCCTTTGATAAACTTGACCCAACTCCAGATTGAATGATCTTGTTAATCCTTGATGAACGAACGGGAATCACGAACCAAAGATCTTGATGAACGAAGATCCTCTATGTTTATCCACGCGCGGAACGAACCCTAGAACTCTTCTAGGAGGATTGCTAGATCCAATTGATTGAAACACCTTTCAATCAATGAAGAACAATGGATTTGGTGGTGTTTGATTCTCAATTCTCAATTGAAATCTCCCACTCTAAGTGTTTCTCTCAAGCCAGAACGTTCTAATGACGGCTAGGGCAACCAGGGGTAAGTATTTATACGTTATAAAACTTTTCCCCTCGCGAAAACCCTAGTTTTAAGTCAATTCCGCGTCAGTCCAGTGCCCAGGGGACGAGTCGTCCCCCAGGGGACGAGTCGTCCCCTGGCACCCAACTTCTGAATCTGGCGTCCCCCTTAAGGGGAATAGTTGGTTACGGCACAGGGGACGAGTCGTCCCCGAGAACAAAAACTCCATATTCTTCATTTTTGACAATTCGTTCGATGCGTGTGACCCCATAGGACCATACTATGTTGTGCAATGAGTCCGATCACATCGATCCTCATAAGACATGAGCGGACTCTAGCAAGCCATCATGCCTACCCAAATAGTATAATATCAAGTTCGATTTTCCTACATAGAACATATCACAATCCCATTGTCACACGATGTTATATTGAACATGAGTCATGGTCCACGTCAACTCATATTGTTCAATGCTTTCTCGTTACCAAGTAAATTGATTAATCGAATGACATTAATCACATTAATTCATTCGGGCATGGCCATGCACTACATCAATCTTACTTACGAGTGGCCAAGCAAACATCTCTCTTTACGAGAGACAATTTCCATCTTGACTTATCATTCTTCCCAACAAGAATCATACCATGCCAATGATAGCCCTTATTGTCATCCGGTTAAAGATAACGTTAAACTATATCAAACATGATATTCATCAAGCGGAAGACGATGATAATCTCAGGTCAAAGGATATCAATGATATGACTATATGAGATTTAATTATGACATATGACCATGACATAAATCTCATAATGGGTCAGGTCCAGTACCTTGTTCTCTAACAAGTACCCATGAATCTAATGTGCATCTCCATGCATATAATCATCATATGATTATCCATTAGACTTCATACTAGTGCTTCATAAGTACTAGGGACACGATTATTATAACTAAACATGCAAACTCATATAATAACCAAAGAAGCAATCTCATATATAAATGAACAATGACATTACATAAAGGTCTATCTCTATAGGCCTAGGGCACTAACACCTACAGTTACGCCCATTAGGGATCATACAGATCAATTCACATCTTTATTACTTGAATTGCGTAATATTGATGTTAAGGTTGAAGATGAGGATGCTGCTCTTATGTTGTATGTTTCCTTACCACTGTCATATGAGGGATTTGTGGATTCATGCATTAATGGTAAGGATACGGTTACTTTGTAAGAGGTTAAGAATAATATCAAGACCAGAGATCTGTGCCGTAAGGCGAGCGATTTATCTAAAGAATCTCAGTCAGCAGGGTTGGTTGCAGAAGGCAATATGGGCCAAGGTATGAAAAACAATGGTTCTTCTAAAGGGGTCCAAGACCTGGAGATGTCTGCAGTTACTACAAGGAAAAGGGGCACTGGAAACGTGAATGTCCCAGGTTGAATAAGAGCGAGCAATTTGGGTCTATTGCAGCTATGGCAGAAAACGATGAGAAGGACTATGCCCTAGTAACCGAAGAAGACAAAGATATGATAGATATATGGATTCTTGATTCTGGGGCTTCTTATCACATGTGTTCGTGAAGGAAATGATTTGCAACGTACGAAGAAACGGAAGGAGGTGATATTTATATTGCTAATGGTTTTGTCTACAAGGTAGTTGTCATTGGTTCCATCAAGGTGCAAATTTTGGGTGAAAAGTTTTGTACATTGAACAAGGCTAGACATGTTCATGAAGTAACGAACAATATGATATCGCTTAGTCTGATAGATAAGATAGGATACAGTTTCAAAGGTGAAGGTGGAGCAGTAAATGTCTGCAGGGGTTCGAATGTAATTCTGAAAGGGGTAAAACAAGGTTCCTTGTACGTCCTCCAAGGTTCTACGGTTTTGGTATAGGTGTTGAGCATCGTACAACAGAGGATATGGAAGAGACACATCTGAAGGAAGCATATTGCATGGCTTCGCATGGGGTGGTTGACAAACAGGTGAAGTAACAAGTTACTCAAATTGGAATTGAACTAGACAAGCCACAGTTAGTAGGTCAACGCACACAATTAGGAAGCGAGGAAGGAATCAAGGAAAAGGTACGTACTATTGGGGATTCCACGGATATGGCCGCTTCATATGTTTGGTTGGGCAAAATACAATGTCGACTGGATTTGCCCAATTGCCGGTTGGGGCAATTTTTAGTGCCTACTGCAGTGGCACATTTAGGTGTGTTGGAGACACATTGGTGTGTTCGGCGTAGCACAGCTTGGGTGTCCGGGGGGATACATTTGGGTGCCAGGTAGACACGTTTGTTTACTTGTTGAACATGTCTGATCAACTATTGCTGCAAGTGTTTTAGTGTTCGGCGTAACACATATGGGTGTCTAGCAATATACAGTTTTGGTTATCCGGAGGACAAGTTTGGTGTTTGTCATAACACATCTGAGACAGCGGGGAGTTCTGGTTTGTAATCGGGAGGTTAGATGTTAAGGTGGAGATTTGTTGGGTTTGATGCCATCTAACTTGGGAACAACTTAGGGGATCGAACAAATAACAAATCAGTAATTCCTGTGACTGACCGAAGGGGGCGACCGCGCCCAACCAAGGGGGCTATCACGCGAAGTTACTGTCCAAAGGGCGCGATAGCGCACTCCCTTTGGGGCGATCACACGGTACCCCGATATGGGCATGATCAGCAACAGTTTTATGCAGGGCTAGAAAACCCTGCAGGGTTAGGAATATACAGTATAAATAATTCCTATTCCCTAGCAGTTTTTGAGGGTGTAATTTATAGTGTGATAGATATCAATAATTTTAGGTGTTTCAAGAGTTTTCTTGTCTCTCTATTTCTCTGAAAATAAGATTTGTAAAGTTGTGAATTCTTGTGATCAATAAGTTCATACATTAAATTAAAAATTGTATTCGGTGATTGACAGTTGATAATAATATTATTGCCCTGGGCCCGTGGACGTGGCCAAATCGATGAACCACGTATATCGTATTGTTAGGATCGCTCACCCATACAAGAAATCCGCAACAAGAGAAATTAAATAACACACAATACGAAATAAAGACAAAACACACAATATTCCGTGGTTCAGCTAAAAGCCTACTCCACCCAAAATATAACTTCTATATATTTCTTGATATTACAAGAATGGAGACACCCTCTCTCTCAACACTCTTGAATATCCTCACCAATCGCATACAAGCATACAATTTCTCTCTCTAAATTGTAAACCTATGCTAACTCTCTCAAGTTCTCTCCAATTCTCTCAAAAACCTAACTAGTGAAGCCTATTTATATAGGGGAGGCACACCCACTTTTCCCCTTTCCTAACCGATATGGGATTACTATTCCTTCTCCTAACCAATATGGGATAATTAATATTTTCCTACTCATAATAGGATTTAGGCAATATTGGTCAAATTCCTAACAAATCTCCCCTTGACCAAAATTTCCTAAAATCTCATCAACACCTGAGAAGCGAACTCTTTTCCCAATCTTCTTCTCCTTTTTGTCATCACAAAAGGATCTTCCACGAAAGGATTGCCCCTCCAAGTAGCAAATATTCCTCGCACCTTTTCTCCCTTGAAGAATCAAGCGCTTTCCTTTGTACACTTTGCACGTCTGTCTTCTTCCAACATATCAATACCCACGAGATGTCAAAACTCCTAGTGAAAGCAAATTCGCAGTCGCACCAGGAACATACTTTACATTCAAAGCGGTTTTCACAGTCCCATCATGAAGCTTGAAACGTACACTCCCAACACCTTCAATCTTCAATTTCTGCTCATTACCAACTTTGATTTCTCTAAAATTTCCCTCCGATCGCAAAGTGTCAAACATAGCTCGATCCTTACAAATATGCACTGAAGCAGCTGAGTCTAGCACCCATTTAGACTTCTTCTCCTCAATCACATCAGCAGCAGCTATAGTTTCTGTCAAAAGAAAATCTCCATTATCACTATCACTATCAATCGTGTTAACGTTCTCTTCGTCAACCTTTTTCTTTCCTTTCACACCACACATCATGTAAACTTTTCAAATCATCATGAAATTGTGGGCAACGCATCTGCATATGACCAGTCTCTCCACAGTAGAAGCACTCAATCTTACTCATATCTCTATCTCCCCTAGATTGAGACCTTCCTCTTCCTTTTGAGCCACCACGATTATAATTTCTCCCTCTTTCAGAATCCTCCACAACTAGTACTCTGTCACCATTGGAGAAGCTATCACTCCTCGCCATCCTTTCATTATCCCTCAACGCCTTAACAACATCATCAAGTGTTAAAGTAGTCCTACCTGTCAACATCGTCTGCACAAAAGGCTTGTAGGACTTGGGTAATGAAGCCAACAATAACAAAGCTTGCTCCTCATCTTTAATTGTCTCATCAACATTAGACAATCGACATACTAGTTGACTGAAAGAATTAATATGGTCATGCAAATTAACCCCTTCATCAAACTTCAAACAATATAAATCCATCTTTAAGAATAACCGATTAGTCAACGACTTAGACGCATAGATACTAGCAAGTTTCTCCCAAATACCCCTCGTTGTTGTCTCTTTCAAAACACTATATTTAATTTCAGGAGCAAGTGCTAACCTTATAGTACTCGAAGCCCTCTTCTGAATTTTAGCCCAATCCACGTCTTTCATCTCATCCGGCTTGTTCTCTTTCAAGGCTTCATCAAGTCCTTGTTGAACCAACACATCTTGGATTGTCATCTGCCACACCGTGAAATCCATCTTCCCATCGAAGACCGAAACTTGATACTTCGATATCCCAATATCCATATTTCTCAAAATATGAATTTCTTTAAACTGCTGGTGCTGTCCGGATACAATTCTTGATGCCTGGGACCTTAAAATCCAATCTCCACCGTTCAGATTTACTATCTATTAGTCCCGAAGCTACTCACCAAAAATCAGCCAGATCCAACGGTAAACGAACGCTCTACGTCAATTTTCCTACCGCTGCGCTGAAAAAAACGAACCAGAAACTGCAATTTCATTCTTCAATTTTTTGCTTTCTTTTCTTGATGCGAATTCTTCTCTTCAACCAAAGCTCTGATACCACTTGTTAGGATCGCTCACCCATACAAGAAATCCGCAACAAGAGAAATCAAATAACACACAATACGAAATAAAGACAAAACACACAATATTCCGTGGTTCGGCTAAAAGCCTACTACACCCAAAATATAACTTCTATATATTTCTTGATATTACAAGAATGGAGACACCCTCTCTCAACACTCTTGAATATCCTCACCAATCGCATACAAGCGTACAATTTCTCTCTCTAAATTGTAAACCTATGCTAACTCTCTCAAGTTCTCTCCAATTCTCTCAAAAACCTAACTAGTGAAGCCTATTTATATAGGGGAGACACACCCACTTTTCCCCTTTCCTAACCGATATGGGATTACTATTCCTTCTCCTAACCAATATGGGATAAATAATATTTTCCTACTCATAATAATAGGATTTAGACAATATTGGTCAAATTCCTAACACGTATATCGTTGTTTGATTGATTTATTTTCTATCTTCTACATAAATCTTTTATGTTATAACATGGATCATGATCAAGAGCAATTCGAAGAAATTGATCATTTATTTTGGGACACATATAGGATTATTTCAACTTCTTTTCATGTATGCATGTACAATGGTCAGTCTTGGTGATTCAACCAAGAATGAAGGAGAACAAGTAAAAGAAATCCCAAAACATAACCAAAAGCTCCAAGAACAACAATGATTCCAAACCACACAGAAGAGATAAATGTCTTTGAAACAAATGCCTTCCACACCCAAAACCAGAAGATAGAGAAAATGGACCCCACCATCGCACCCACGCTAACTTGGCTCATTGTGTGATAATGTAGTGAAACCCGTAGCCATGACTGCAAAAAACACAGTAACGTAACATCAATCCCGAGCACAGCAGAGAAGTATGCAGTAAAAATGGCAAACAGTTATGGTGCTACAAGAGCTCCCGCTATGGAGTGGGGTCCTTTATGCAGTAAGCAGAAAGAAATCTTCTTACAGGGAGACAGATTACTAAACGCAACAAAAGAGTGGTAGCACATGTCCTTATTAGGATTCGAACTCACTGCCTGCGCTATGGAAGTTAATACCGGATACCATCGGAACTAAATTTCTTTGGTGAAAATGTTAATATTTCTTACATCTTTTTCCTATCCAGGGCGGGTTCGGGTTTAGTCCTAACTGTGGCGGGAGGGTTCGGGTTTTCATGCTTTTGAATAGGAGCGGGGTTCCCCCATGCCATCCCTAGTTACCATTGTCTTAAAGGAAGACATGTGCAGTAGTCTACTCCAAACTCTTCAGAAACATTATTATCCAGGAAATAACTAGTTAAAGTAGGTGCTCACTCTTATTTCAGAGAGCTGATTAAATTTACGTTATAATATATTAACTAACTAGCCCATGCCCGTGTCCAAGGCCACGTTTTTTTAAATTTTTTTTTTTTTTTAATTTAAAAAAAAATAAAAAAAATTTAAGGGCAAAATGGGAAAGGGACAAAATAGTGAGGGCAAAATGGGAATTTCCGCCGTTGGAACTGTTCATTGAACAGTAGAAGACCACCCTCATTTATACTATAGATTTGTAAGAATTATACAAGGTCTATCTATCAATTACCAACTGTTTTACAATTAACATGTGAAAAGAAAGAACAAAAGTTAATTACTTCTTTGCAAGAATACTTTACTTTCATTGGGTACACTTTCATCAGTTAATTAAATCTATTGCATTTGTATGTAGAGACTGATGCAGGGTAATTTGGTCTGAAAATGATGGTCTCGGAATGCCTCGAAATTTGCACCCGACTTGCAAACGTGGTCAGGATATCAAGAAACTGTTTCGTGGTGAGAAGACGTGATTTTAGTCATCTTGGATCGTTGAGGGGCAATGTCATTTTACTGTCTTAGAATTTTTAATTTCTTATTTTTAGGTTTGTTTAATTTCCTTATCATTAGTAGGCAGTTTCATCATGGTTGGACTATATATATATATGTTATCGAGAGTCATCCGGACGGAGATGGACAGTTTTTTGGATTTTGTTAAATGAAAGTTAGTTTCTCTCAGAAACTACAGTTGCTCTTAAATTTTCTCTCCAATTCGGTCATTCTCACATGCGATTAGGCAGTTTAGTCATTCTCATAAGCGATTCGGCATCAGACACTAACCAATCATGTAGCAGTAATTTGTTCAAGTGTCCAAACTCATATGTCTAGGGTCAAGTCAAAGTGAAACTATGATTAAGGGAACTTAGGCAGTGGACTACAATAACAAAGTAGGCCTCTGCAATGACTAGGGATAAATACTACTTTGTCCGCCTTTATCATTTTAAATAAATAATTAACACTCCAAGCTTAGCTAATTGGGTTTAGAGTAACAGTTTTGCCCTTCTTGTTATTGGAGTCCTTGCGCTACTTACTTCTGACTGGAACCACCGTTTAAGTAGTACTACCTCCGTCACAAAATGGAATTCCAATAAAAAATCAAATTTGCTCTTGATAAAGAGCAATTTTTAGCAAGAGTGAGCACCTACTATAACTACTAAGGAAAAGGTTGTAACAAACATGTTCAGATAAAGAACCCAACAACAAATATTTTACAGATGAAAATAATTTTTGATATGCAGCCATTTGTTTCCAAGGCAAATACGGTTTTCCAAAGTTATAGTAATAAAATTGAGAAAATAGAGCATTATTTTGCTCCAATGGAACTCTAAACCTTGCTCTATTATGAAGCAACTCTATTTCTTGCACCAAATTTGGTGTAAGGGATAGAGCTGCGCTATCCCATTTTCCTCTTTTTTTTTTTTTTTTTTTTGAAAATCTTGTTTTTTTTTTTTAAATTTTTTTCAGTATATATGAAAAGATTTTATAATATAAAATATGAAAAACATAATATATTTATATAACTGAAATAATAATGAATATTTCAAGAATATTTTTATTTGGCATAAGATTTAAAGCAAATTGTTGGAGAAGTTTGGTGCAAAAAAATTGCACCATTATAGAAAATAGTGCAAATGTTACACCAACCCGTTGGAGATGGTCTTAGGTTTTAAGACACATCTTGTTAACTGAAGTGTCCAAAACAGAAAGTAGATTCTTTTAGTGGAACGGATGAAGTATAATTACCAAGGAAAAGGTTGTAACAAGCCTAAAAGGCTACTGTATGTCTTTTGTTTTCGTTAAACGTGTGTAGAAAATATAAGTGAAAGAACGTATAATGGAGAGAAATGCAAGAAATTGGGAATGCTATGATACATACAAAATACGAACCAAATGCCAAGACAAGCCCGCCAAGAATAGTCGTAGCTGCATTCAACCCCAGCCATTCCATTACTGTGACAGAGAGCACAAAACAGACATAGATTATTATAGCATTATTATTCTAAAGCAAGTACTGATTAAGAATAAAGACTTAAAGGTTTATGTCACAAAGAAATTCTAACACTACAAAAAGGAGCAGTAGAAAATAGTAAATAAAATGTAATATCCACACTTAAGGGAACTGTCATTACTAAGAACAAAACAGAAAATCATCAGCAAAATAAAAAAGAACCCCAAATATATATTATGTTACATAATTTAAATTTAATTTTAACTTTTGACATGTTTTCTTCTTTTTATTTTCTTTGATGTGGTGGTGTTCATGTTTGTGGGGGGAGGCACTAGCGGAGCTAGGTAGGGACTAATAGGGGAAATTGCTTAGTGCAAATTTTGTAAGATGTTACGGTTTTAGTGTAATTTATTGAAATTTTCCCGTGTTTGTGTAAAGAAAAAATTGTACTACTAAATTTAGTTTTCCTCCTTTTACTAGTGAAAATGGTTTTGCCCCCTTTAGAAAATTTATAGCTCTGCACCTGGTGGTGGGGGTGAAGGGCAGTTGTGTGGTGGGGAGTGTTAAGAGGGAGAAGTAATTAATTCAGTACTAAATTTAAAATTTCTCATGGCATGTACCACAGTACCAGCATGAAGTACCACAAACGATGATATAGTTGAAACATGAAAGACTTGCTAATGAGAAGAGTAAGAGGAGAGAGTTACTTGAAACAATAAAGAACACTACAGCAAAGAAGATGGCTTGTGCATGTGAAGATGGCATGCCATGGCCTGAACGCAATGCAAAAGCAGGTCTCTCCTGCTTTAGAGTCTGCTTCAGTGTAAGAGAGAGTAAAACATTCAAAACTGAGCCCATAGCAAACCACACTACTTCACCATCATGCCTTAGGAGTACAAGAGCACCAAAAATTGCTGAAACAATCCACTTGCCCTGCAATCAAAACAAAAAATTTACGAACTGACTCAATCCAAGTCTGAAGGAGGAGGATGGAACACATATATTTATCAAGTGACAGAAACTGATAAATACTTCCTTCTTGCTCATGGAGTCCAATCTCAGAAGCCAAAAAGACAAAGGATTGCAAAAATAACATTCCATAAATGCTCAGTTTAGAGCATGATTTTTTTTTTATTGTTATTTTTTTATTTTTTTTTACTTTCAATCTATAAGGATAAGTTTAGAAAACCTGAGGCTCTGACAAATGTTTAAACAATAGCCATCACTTCAACTCTTCAAGTTCAAATCAACCACTCCCTTCGTCATAAAATAAATGTTGCATTTGATTGATTAACGTTTTAAGAAATGTGTTTTACTTGTTTATGCATTACATGTACAATGACGAAATTGCACTAAAACTATTCCTTATTTAGAAACACGACATTCATTATGAGACAAAACAAACAAGAAAGTGTGACATTTATTATAATAAAGAGGTGTATTTGATATTACTTGGAGATCTAATAGACTAATACTGAGTATTTGTTAAACTTAAAACTTTACAACCAATATACACCCTCATCCATTGGATTTTGTTAAATATATACCTCTACATTCCATTATCTCATATTCTTTCATTACCTTTCACACCTTATGGAATCATAACAAAATTACAATTTCTTTAACTTCCGAATCTTATGGAATCATTACAAAGTTTCACCAAATAGCTGGCATTCTTTGTAGGTTCCACTATGACAATATGGGACCAATCCCATGCATTGATTCTTAATTTCATAATCAAATTTTGATAAGCATAGCAACCCACTTTCGATTTGATATCATTGTGCTATTTTATACTTCCAAATATCAACCCAAAGGAATCTCTAATGCATACATGGTGTGTCCAACAAGCCCTCAACTCTATCAGAGAGCTTCAAATGTATGATTCATATTCCAAAATCCATACAAGATGACAAATATGAATATACAAGTAGTATATTAGCCTTTTATATTTATATTCTTGCTGATTAATCAAAACAAATCCAGCAAAATTCAACTTAAAGAAACCACAATGAATAAAACAACAAGCAACTCAGCTAAGCATTAAAACAAACACTTGGAAGCTACAAAAAATGTCATCACATAAACAACAACTAGAGGAAGAAAAAAAAAACAATACCAACCAAACGATTCATAGTGACATCGAGCCGACCAGCAACACGACAAGTAGACCGAATCCCAGAAGACCCATCAATAAAACCATCACCACTCTCCCTTCTAGTAACCCGAGCTTTAGTAAACGCTCTCATTGTATATTTCCCTCAACCCCTGTTTTCTCGGGAAACCAGAACAAATTTTCCAGGAAAAACAACAAGATTTGAGGTGGGTTTGGGAGGTTTAAGTTGAAGAAATGGAAGGGGGTTGTCCAAACATGAAGATGAACAGGTTGAGATAGAGATTGGGCGTTGAAAAAGATGATGATGGACAAGGCTGCAGATTTGCTGTTGTTTTTCGTGTTCCTGAGAGCTGTGGTGTAAGGGAGAATTGTATGTGTTTCACTTCATCGCCATGCTTTTGATATGTAGAAGCAAATGGGTGGCTCTCCGTCGTTTAGCTTCGATTTTCAGATTTTCAAGAAATACATTTTGTCTATTAGTACTCCCTCCCTCCGGTTTAATTTTTATCCCTTTTTTTTTTTTATTACCCAAGTTCCTGGCTTCACGGATCAATCCTGACCACCGTGCAGTCTGCATTTTCGGTATCTTTGGCGGAGGTATGGCGGCACCCCTTATACTCACGACCCTGGGAAGCCTAATGCCGTTTTCTTAATCGCACGGATGTGCACCGGGGGACTCCAAGGCTCCTGAAACCCAATGGAAGAATTAAATCTACAAGATCCCCCTAGGGGGATCGAACCCCCGACCTCCCCGTAGGAAAGCCGGCCATGATACCACTTGGCCAGGAGACCGTTGGTTTTTTTTTTTTTTTGATTACCCAGGTTCCCCAACTTCGCCGGATTAATCCTGAACCACCAGGTACCGGCGGTACTCCCTCCCTCCGATTTAATTTTTATCCCTTTTTTATATCTATAGTATAAATCACACCGGTCCATGATGAACAGTTGTGTGAACAGTTTCAAATGTCAAATTTTTTATTTTGTCCTCACTAAATTGTTCCTTTCCCATTTTTTCCTTTAATTTTTTTTAAATTAAAAAAAAAAAACAAGTGTCCTCGGACACGGGCTTTTACTAGTGTCTTATACTCCCTCCGTCCATTTACATGGTTCACACTTTCTATTTTGGGCGTCCATTTACATGGTTCACACTTTGTTTCTTTCCTAAAATGGAAACCTTAAATCACTATTCTCTCCACTCATTATCTCTCCTACATTATTTTAATACTCACAACACCATTATAATTTACTATTCCCTCCACTCATTCTCTCTCCTATTTTATTTTCACACTCACAACACTTTCAATATAATATTTCCTCCTTAATTTACGTGAGAACAGTAACTGCGAACCAAGTAAATGGACGGAGGGAGTATGTCTCAGTTTACATCTATTAGTATATTATATTAAAGCTGGAGTCATTTTGGCACCCTTTCTATTACTGTTTTCCCGCTCATTTCAATCAGCTATATATGGAAACCTTAAATAAATGTTGCTGTCTATATTAACTGTTGTATAAAACTTTTACAGTTCCTAGATTAATGTTTATGGACGAAAATACTCATTAATTGCTGAAGACTGGATAAAATAAAGGGGCATTTACAAAAAACTCATTTTAAAATATGAAAATTACAAAAAAATACACACAAGATGGAAATTACAAAAAACTTCTATAAAAATTACAAAAAACTACTTTTGTAAATTGAAAGCACTATTTTCGTAAAAAAAAAAAAAAAGAAAGAAAAAGAAAAAAACATAAATAAACATAAAATTTAAAACATTCAGTTACAATAAGATACTTATGAATTAATAAAAAATGTAAATGCTGCTGAGCCAAATCAAGACAAAAAACAAAATGAAATTCCCATGTGGCTGCTAAGCACACTCATCACTAAATAGCTCAATCTGCTCAATTGCTTATAAATTTCATAAAATTACAAAAGAGAATACATCATAGGGCCAAGCTAGGCCTTTTTTGGTCTGCTCTTCGATCAAAAGAGCCTTGAATATAGAACCACAAATTAACCGATAAACAACTGATAAACAACTGATAAATAAATAACTGATAAACATGATAAACAATCGATAAACAATCGATAAACAATGATAAACACGATAAACAATATAAACAATCGATAAACAACTGATAAACATGATAAACAACTGATAAACAATTGATAAACATGATAAACAACTGATAAACAACTGATAAACAACTGATAAACATGATTAACAACTGATAAACATGATAAACAACTGATAAACATGATAAACAACTGATAAACAACTGATAAACAACTAATAAACAACTGATAAACATGATAAACAACTGATAAACAACTGATAAACATGATAAACAACTGATAAACATGATAAACAACTGATAACAACTGATAAGCAATTGATAACAACTGATAAACCTGATAAAACAACTGATAACAACTGATAAACAACTGATAACAACTGATAAACATGATAAACAACTGATATAAATGATAAACAACTGATAAACATCAAAATTCCGAAAACCTCCATCATTTTCACCATTAAACTCTTCTCAATTCATTACATAAATTCTCAAAAACCAATCATTACCAAATAACTGAAGATCAACAAAAAAAAAGGCAATTTTCTTCTGCAAGTATGCCAATAAAAAAAAGCCTAACATCTAATGTTATCACCCGGTGGAACTCCGAGTTGATTACAATATTCAGTGTAGTACTCAACACGGCGGTTCACTGTGGCCGTATTCCCACCGTCACATTCCATTCCATTTATCGCTCGAATAGTCGGTCCAAATCCCTCGCTTGAAGTAATGATTGAATGAACTCTGTTCATCCAGAACCAGAATGCTGTCCGAAATGAGATCACATTGTCAGTGGCCTTTCTGGATTGTTGAGTCCGTCGAACCCAATACTGTTTCCAGCTGGTCCATAGTTATAGTTCCATGAGAGTTGAATTGGACCTCGTCCGTAGTACTCCTTGTTAGCCACACATGGGAACTGTGTGTTGTTTTCGTCGCAGTAATCCCGTGAAGCTCCATTTATCTCTTCTATGTAGCAGAAATCTGCAACAAGAACAAAAAAAACACCCCATTAGTTTTCCATTTCGTATAAAGTCAACATTAAAGTCGTTGGATCTATTGCCGTTGAACCCGATGGATCTATTACCGGATTTGTGAACGGAGATGGGGAAGGTGGTCGCCGGAGGTGGAGAAGGTCGTCGCCGGAGGTGAAAAAGGTAGTTGTCGGAGGTGGGTTTGGGTAGAGAGAGAAAGTGGAGAGAAAAAAGTGTGGGTGGAGGTGGTCGCCGGAGGTGGGGAAGGTGGTCGCCGGAGGGAAGCTTGTCACCGGAGTTGGGTTGGGTAAAGATAAAGAGGGTAAAGAGAGATGGGTGTGTGTTTTGTGTGCAAAAATAGTTTTTTGTAATATTCATATTTAGCTAAATAGTTTTTTGTAAAATCACAACTTACATGTTTTTTTTTGTAAATAGCATGTTTTTGAATGAGTTTTTGGTAAAAAGTCCTTTAATAAACTGTACATATCCTTCCTCAATTTTTTTAATTTATTACCTACCATTATATTGACCGGGTATTCAAAAAACTTTTTGACTCCATTCTGAATAATTATGCAAGTAATAATTACAGTCATTACTATATTAAAGCTGAAGTCATTTTGGCACCCTTTCTATTACTGTTTTTCCGCTCATTTCAATCAGCTATATATGGAAACCTTAAATAAATGTTGTTGTCTATATTAAATGTTGTATAAAACTTTTACAGTTCCTAGATTAATGTTTATGGACGAAAATACCCATTAATTGCTGAAGACTGGATAAAATAAACTGTACATATCCTTCCTCAAACTTTTTAATTTATTACCTACCATTATATTGATCGGGTATTAAAAAAACTTTTTGACTCCATTCTCAATAATTATGCAAGTAATAATTACAGTCATTAATAAATACATATATCTATTACCTAATACAAGCAATGATAATGACTTACCTTAATAAATACATATTTCTATTATTCAATACATATATATATTACAAACTTGAATATGAATAGATTCAACTTTTACTATTTATTGATTACAAATTATTTGCATGCAGCTGTCCTCAATAAATGTACAGTTCCTCGGCATAGTCACAGTCCTCGGAAGAGTCACAAGGATCGGAAGAGTCACATGCAAAGGAAAAGTCAGTAAACATTACTACATAAAACTGGAATAACAATAACCAATAATACAATTCAAAGTGGTGGACTGTTTTAGTATAAAATCAGTTCATTCAACTACATTCTGAAAAAAAAAATCTGAATTTATTGAGTATTCTGCTCTTATTACATAAAAAAAGAATGACAATAACAAATACTTTGTTTCGTGACCTGAAAAAAGGGAGATCAGACTGGACTGTTAAGGTCATGGTTGCATGTAAATGGGATGTTACATTTGACACCAATTTAAAGTTACCCACATCAGTTGAGTTCGTGCTTGTGGACTCGGAGGTAATGTACTTTCGAGCCTATTCTTTTTTTCATTTGCTCGAATTTTTTAATATTATGTGTCCTTTCTAATTAATAATTTTAAGAGAATCTAGAGAATAATTACGGTGATACATATTTGATTCATCTTATACAAAAGTAGAAGTAAACTTTGCAGTTTCATGGGAGATTTTTTTTTATACTATTGTGGCCCAATACCAGTCCAGTTTTTAATATCAACAGGACATTGATGGTTGTTTCATATTGTTTCAGTCAAATTTTCAAGTCCTTTAACACATATTTTTAAGAGAAGGGTATAATGCATAGAAGTGAAGGACAGACTTCAGTTACATAAAATATCATATGCCCTGGGTTTTATTGATGATATTCCATTAATAGAAAAGGAAACTTCAATATCAATCTAGCTTCTAGAGCTTGAACAAGGTGCATGCTTCTATAATAGTCTACAAGAACATAAACTTCTAGCATAACACTTAACACTAAATAGGGAAGAAACAAGTCTGTTAATTTATAAGTATGTGTGCTACTCTTTAAGTTACTTTTGAGGCTTGAAATAGTAACAATATTTTTGCTTAACAAGTCTGTTACATTACAAAATACGTATATTCATTATGAATAACTCTAATGTGCGTATAAAGGTAAGCGTACCTGTCACCCAAGGATCTGCAATTATAGAACGCACAACGATAGGCTGTCACTCTGATTGCCACAGCCTGCCCAGAACCCTACATAAAATGGTACATAAGAACTTATATCAGTGCATGTAAATGTAATCACTTGCCTTTAAAAGAAAATGGAAAAAATGTGTGTTAGACCATAGCGAAATATCAACAACTTTAACTATGAGTTACAGTTCACCTCCCAATTGCAAAAAAAAAAAAAAAAACCCCACCCCCCAAAAAAAATACAACAAAACTATAATTTAACCGGTCTTTTTATCTAATCACTATGTATGTTTATTTACAGAATCAATCATGTAAACCATTGGTTTATGTTGGAGAACTGGTTGTGAGACAACCAATTACCAGTATCCTGTCAAGCTTGGCTTGCACAAATTTCAGCTTGAAATAAGGTTCAATTTTGACATTTTAGATGAGTCAGTGTCTACAAAGTAAAAGGTATTCACCAAAAAAATATATAATGACATTAATAATAAATTTCAGTAAAAAGGGTGATACCCCTTAAATTTTATTAATAAATCATAATAAATAAAATGTGATTTGGATCTATACCTAACCATCTCCCTGTTGCGTAAACCTCAGACATTACTACTCTTTCTTTTATGGACTTAAAAGCTCTATACTGAAAGGCTTAGATTCGAGTTTTGACGTGGTAATTGGATTTGTACTTTCAATATTAATAATCAGATTAGGGTTATTGAGTCATGGACTGGACTTTGTTTTAGATCAGTTGGGCCGAATTATTTATCAAATATAGTACTTTTCTTAATTTTATGATTTTGTTACATATTTAATTAATTTATAGTAACATTTTTTTACATATAAAATAAATAAATAAAATTTGTATGAGTCTTATTATTTTAAAATTGTATATGACATTTTTAGCAACTTTTTTAATTTAGTTTTCGCTATTTATCACATTTTGTTGGTCGTGCGTTTAACGCACGGGTGTTATACCAGTTATTCTTTAAATGGTAAAGTATGAACAATATTTTAGACAATCTTGCCCTCATAAAATTTATACTCCCTCCATTTCACTCGAAATGCATAAATTTCTATTTTTAGTGTTTCATTTAAAAAAAAAACACACTCGAAATGATTTTTTTTAATACTTTTTTAATCATATGAACCCACTTATCATATTTATATTAGCTATCACTTACTATTTTCTATCAATCTCTTATCTCAGTTTTTCTACTTACAAGTTGTAATTAGAAAAAGTGGGTTAATTCGGGCGGATCCATACTGGTACGGGCCAAACCAATTTTATTGTTTTCAGCGTCCACAGTACACAAAGACGTCGAATCGTCCTTTTTTTACTTACCCCGTTCCATTTCTAAGGTTTTCTAATCTCTTCAGCTCATCTTTTCACTTTTCAGTTCAAAATCAATTTTAATCGCCCATCGCTCTCTAATCTCTTTCCCTCTCTCGATCAAACGCCGTCGCCGACGACATACTCCTTACTCTCTTCTGCTCTCGATTCAACGATTTCTCTGCACTTGCAGGTACGTGATCTTGTTTTAAATTTTGAGTTATAAACTTATGGTTTCAACTTTTGACTTAAGAGTGGGGGAAGAGAAACCTGGTTCAATTTTCAGTACGTCTGACCGAATCAACTGCAATTATTTGGAAGCCTGAGATTGTTTAGCTAATTCTTAATTCAGGGTCTTGCTTGTACAAAAGCAAATCTTTAATCTGCACTATTCAAATATCTGTCATATATCTTACATATATTATTTGTTGTCAATCAAACTTTATCTGAACTTAATCTCATTTTTATAGGTCTAACCCACATCCTCTGCCCCTCCTCGATCATTCCTTTCACAGGTATATATTGCTGGATCTCCTTGTTCTGGTAGGTCAGTTTGGTTCTATGCCATCTAAATCACCTTTGACAATACATTTTATGGTCCTATTGTGGATGACATTTTAGAATATAGGCAAACTAATCTTGTTCCTTGATAACGAAAATATCAAGGATTGCTTATATTCTGTAATTTGCATCAATTTCTCTTCATCCCAAAAATGTACATAGTTTTAAGACAGGCCAAAATTGATAACAATAAAAGAGAAGATCCACCAGATATTGCAACTACTTAGATATATTCTCCTTCCATGTTTATCGTATATAATATTTAGATAAATCTTCCAATATATTTGTTGTAATCTAGTCCTAGAATATCTCCTATGTAACTGTATAAATTCATAGCCTTGTGATCAATGCAAATACAATTCATTCTCAAAGTTCATCTCTATCTATCATGGTATGTCTATCATGGTATCAGAGCATTGATGATCAAAAACCCTACCCCCTGCATAGCTCCTGCCGCCATCTCCCTCCATGGCTACCACCGATCTCACCCTCATTCCTAACCTAGCCGAACCAACTCAACCCCTTGTTGCAGTCTCCCTCTCCCATGTCCTCAAACTCACCAACACCAATTACATAGCTTGGAAATTTCAGATTGAAGCCACCCTCATAGGTTTGGACCTCCATCACTTCATTGACAACGATCACACACCTCCTCCAGAAACCATTACTCCCACCGCCACCACCACTGCTGCACCAACAGCCGAGAACCCACCTGCTCCGCCTCCACCACCACGCCTCGCCTAATCCTTCCTACAAAACTTGGTATCGCCAAGACAAACTTCTCCTTGGTGCTTTAGCCGGTTCCTTATCTCCTTCCCTTGTCCCTCTAATATCCCTCTGTCCAACCATCCTAGCCGCTTGGAATTCACTTGCCAAAACCTTTGCCAATCCCTCTAAAGGCCACATTAAACAAATCAAAGACCACCTTCGCAATATCACGAAGGGTACCCGATCCATAACCGAATACATGCAAGATATCCAAACCTGTGCCGCCCAATTAACCTCCCTAGGCCGCCCCATTGACCCCGATGATCTCATTGACAAAATTCTTGAACAAATCAATGACCCCGACTATGATAATGTCATCTCTGCTGTCCAAAACCGTGAAAACCCGATCACGTTTGACGAGCTCCATGAAAGGCTAATCAATCGTGAGTTAACCCTCAAAAACAAACCCAAAAACCCACCTACCTTTCCTGCAGCTGTCAACTACACCACAAAAAATCAACCCCGCTCATCCAACAACCAACCTAACCACTCTCCCAACTACAACCCTCGCACCAACTCCTCACCACAACCATACAAAGGCCGTTGCCAATGGTGCCGACGTGACGGTCACTTCCTCTCTCAATGTCACGCCTTCCGCCAAGTCTACCCTAATGCACAATTCCCTCCCCCCCCCAACAACAACCGAACCAACACCAACCGCTCACCCCATCAGCCTAGTGCCCATACCGCAACCTCCACCCACCAACCAAAACCTTGGCTCTTTGATAGTGGGGCAACTCACCATGTAACCAACGACCTCAACAACCTAGCCCTTCACTCTCCATACGATGGGACTGATGAGCTTCTCATTGGCGATGGATCCGGCCTACCTATCACCCATACTGGTTCCACCACTCTCCTTACACCCACTTCTAAATTTTCACTTAATCATGTTCTTTGTGCTCCCTCTGTGTCCCGTAATATTCTATCTATCTCTAAATTTTGCCTTGATAATAATTGTTCTGTCTCCTTCTCATCGTCTTCCTTTTTTGTGAAGGATCTTCGCACGGGAGTCACACTCTTGGAAGGCAGTTCTAGCTCGGGCATCTATGAATGATCGCCTCCTTCTCCCGCTGCTCACTCTATTTCCACTTCCGCTGCTTCAACGTGGCACCATCGCTTAGGCCATCCGTCTCAGTCCATTGTGCGTCATCTTAGTAGTAGTTTCAATTTACAAATTCCTAGTTGTTCTAGCTTTCATTGTAATTCATGTGACTGCAATAAAAGCCATAAAATGCCATTTTTTGAGAATTCGATTCAATCTAGTGGTCCTCTTGATGTCTTATACAGTGATGTGTGGTCGTCCCCTATAACCTCATATGATGGTTTCAAATACTATATCATCTTCGTTGACCATTTTTCGAAATATATATGGCTTTACCCCTTAAAACACAAAAGTGATGCCACCTCCGTTTTCTCCGAATTTAAATCTCGAGTTGAAAAATTCTTCAATCGCCCCATCATCACCATCTTTAGTGATAATGGAGGCGAATATATTGGTCTTCACCCACTTCTTGTTTCCCATGGCATTACTCATCTCACCTCTCCACCCCACACACCTGAACACAATGGGTACTCGGAGAGACGCCATCGACACATTGCCGAAATCGGCCTATCTTTACTTACCCACTCTCATATGTCCCTAACCCATCGGCCCCTTGCCTTTTCACGGCCGCCTATCTCATCAACCGCATGCCCACCCCCACCCTCAACATGAAATCCCCCCACCTTATTCTTCTTGGCCATCCACCTAATTATCAAAAACTCCGTAGCTTTGGCTGCCTCTGCTACCCGTGGCTTCGTCCCTACACCAAACACAAACTCGAACCACGTTCCTCTCCCTGTGTATTTGTTGGTTACTCCCCCACACAAAGTGCCTATTATTGCCTAGATCCCAAAACTCACAAAATCTTCGTCTCTCGACATGTCAAATTTGTCGAATCCGTCTTTCCCTTCTCAACTACCACCTCACACACCTCAAACACCATTTCTTCCCCTTCCATCACTGACTGGTGTGCCTCCTCTCTCCCTGTTCTCATTCAAACCCAAGCTGATAACCCCACCAATGGTCCTACTTCAGCAACCAGTGAGGCGCCCGCCCCCCAAAACCCCAGGCGCCCGGCCCAAACCCCTCACGCCCAGGCCACACCCACGGCTGCTCAGGCGCCCGCATCAACCCACCCCATGCGCCCGCCTCAACCTCACCTTGATTCGCCTGATCCTTCGGCCTCTCAGGCGTGCGCCTCGGACCCCCCATGCGGCCGCCTCATCCCACCCCCATCCAATACATCTGCAGCAACCACGATCACACCCTCTCCTACTACAACCTCACCTGAACCCCCACCAACACACAGACCTATCACCCGGCTTCAAAACAACATTACCAAACCCATCACCAAGCTCAACCTACATGTTTCCCTTCCTCAAACCTCCTCTGACCCCACCACTGTTGCCCAAGCTCTAAAACACCCCGACTGGCGTGCAGCTATGCAAACAGAGTTCGATGCCCTTACCCGCAATAACACTTGGGACCTTGTACCCCCAGACCCATCTCATAACCTGGTTGGGTGCAAATGGATCTTCCGCACCAAGTATAAACCTGATGGCTCTGTTGATCGCCTCAAAGCTCGACTGGTTGCAAAAGGGTTTCATCAACGTCCTGGCCTCGACTATTCAGAGACATTCAGTCCTGTTGTCAAGCCCGCTACCATTCGCACTGTACTATCATTGGCAATCACTAACAACTGGTTACTTCGACAAGTCGACATCAACAATGCCTTCCTTCAAGGCTCTCTTACAGACGATGTATATATGGCTCAACCACCTGGGTTTGTCAGCTCCACTCATCCCACGCACATCTGCAAGCTTCGACAAGCCATCTATGGCTTAAAACAAGCCCCTCGTGCGTGGTACAATGAACTCCGGACCTACCTTCTGTCTGTTGGTTTTCACAATTGCGTCTCGGATTCATCCCTGTTTACTCTGCGACACTCACAGGATTGCATCTTTCTACTGGTTTACGTGGATGATATTGTCATCACAGGTTCTAACTCCACCCTTGTTGACACCTTCATCTCCTCTTTTGCATCACGTTTTTCTCTCAAAGACCTTGGCTCCTTGTCTTATTTCCTTGGCATTGAAGTCATTCCTCACTCTCATGGTATTTTTTTGAGTCAACACAAGTACATTGTAGACTTACTCATACGGACAAATATGCTTGATGCCAATCCAGTACCCACCCCCATGGTGCCTCATCCTCCCCTCAATGCTCAGTCCAGATCTCCTCTCCATGATCCCTCAGAAAATCGAGCTATTGTTGGGTCTTTACAATACTTGTCATATACTCGATTTGATCTATCATTTGCAGTGAACAGACTCTCTCAATATCTTCAAGCACCCACTGATCTGCACTTGAAGGCATTGAAACGAGTTCTTCGATATTTAGTTGGCACAAGTACTCATGGACTGCTCATTCGCCGCAATTCTCCTACCTCTCTACATGCATTCACAGATGCAGTTTGGGCAGGCGACTCTGACAACTACATCTCCACCATTGGCTTCATCGTGTACCTTGGTCGCAATCCCATCTCCTGGAGTTCTCGTAAGCAACGCACCCTTGCCCGTTCATCTACAGAAGCTGAGTATAGAGCAATGGCTGCCACCACTGCTGAAGTACTTTGGCTCCAAAATTTGCTTCGTGAACTTGCTGTCAACATCTCCAGTCCACCTGCTATCTATTGCGACAACCTGGGAGCAACCTATGTTGCTGCAAATCCCAAGTTTCATTCCAAGATGAAGCACCTAGCTCTTGACTATCATTTTGTTCGGGAACAAGTTCAATCTTCCCAGCTGCGAGTTTCACACATATCTGGGTCGGATCAGCTGGCAGACGCTCTGACAAAGCCCCTTCCGCGCGCCCGATTCCTTGAGTTAATTTCCAAGATTGGACTCTCTCCACGGTCGTCCATCTTGCGGGGGCATGATAACAATAAAAGAGAAGATCCACCAGATATTGCAACTACTTAGATATATTCTCCTTCCATGTTTATCGTATATAATATTTAGATAAATCTTCCAATATATTTGTTGTAATCTAGTCCTAGAATATCTCCTATGTAACTGTATAAATTCATAGCCTTGTGATCAATGCAAATACAATTCATTCTCAAAGTTCATCTCTGTCTATCAAAAATGATTGCTTATTTATGGAATTTTTTCATAACATTATCAACAATAAAAAACTAGTAATAAATACTTATTACTATATGATTGTTATCTTGCAGCTCATATTTTTGAAATTGTGATCATTGAAAAAAAATTACTATCAATATTTGGGGATAATTGTATTAGTGGGTTGTTCAAACATGTTTCATAGTTTACTTGGTCTATTAATTTATTTCACTGAAATTTAATTTAATTGTTTTAGTCTTATCTGTTTTGTTTTGTTTTGTTTTGTTTATATCAGAAATGGCATCTAGCTCGGTTAAACGAATTACCAATGTAGATGACAATGAATTTGAGGACGTAGAAATTACTAAAGCTAGTGAGTAGCCTAAGCCTAAGGTTATGTCGGGTAAAACAGGTAAAGAATATTCTGATGTGTGGAATTATTTTGACAAACACTATAATCACACCGATGGAATTCCAAGAGCCGTACGTAAAGGGTGTTCACAAGCGTATAAGTGTGGTGGGAAACAATATGGGACTTCACAATGTAAGTGTCATCTTCAAAAATGTCCCAAGTTGAAGTACTATGATATAGGTCAAATGGTTATCGATCATGAGGGGAGTGTTAAAATCAGAAAACTTGACCAAAAGATTGCACGCGACCTATTAGCACAGTCAATAATTAAGCGTGATTTGCCATTTTCTTTTGTTGAGTATGATGGGTTTCGAAGTTTTGTGAAGAATTTGAATCCTTAATTTAATTGCAACTCTAGAAATACTATTGTTTCAGACATTAATACAATATACTTGAGAGAGAAAGCAAAACTTAAGAAAGCTTTGTAAGACATTCCCAATTAGGGGTGAGCACGGATCGGTTTGGATCGGTTTTAGGATAAAACCGACACCAAACCAATAACTATCGGTTTTATGTAAATCGAAACCATTAACTTCGGTTTCTTAATGGTTCGGTGTTACCGGTTTCGGTGTGATATCGGTTTGGTTCGGTGTCTTAATGGATTGACACTCAAATAAGTTGTCTTTTGGGTCCTTCACAGTCTGCTCATCAGGATAGTGCTCCAGACTTGAACAATATTCATCCTCAAGCACAGTAAATTGTCTATCGTGCTTTTGAGTTTGGTACCCGTATTTGAATTTTTAATGGGATGTTTGTTTTACTTTTCCCCTAGCAAATACAGATAATTAACTTGCATAACCCTCTAAGTTTGATTCATATGTTGCACCTGTTTACATGTTACTGCGAAGAGTAGTTTGGTAAAATTTCTGTCCATCCAGAAATCAATTTTTTTTCAGAATCCAATTCTTAATTTAAGATTCTTCCTCTTGTAGCATGTATAGTTCCTGCACACAGGCCATTTGCTTTCGTAAATGTGAAGTCCATTGGTTGTGACATATATATTCGTGTTCGTAGTTAACGTGATGTCATTAGAGGAGTCAAAGGCTTTCGTTGGTTGCTTTTAGAAATTTATCAGCTTCAAAGGTTCCCTATAGGTTTTGGATAAAGAGAACCTATCTTCTTATGTGTTCTTGTTGAGTGTTTCATTGTTTATTGGATCACTAGGCAGATTCTATTGGCATTATAATGCACCACTATGGAAGTTCATTTGAGATATTGAGCGTGTTGAGCCGAAATGAATCCTGTTTCAGATACTACCCTCCCTTTTACTATGGCTGTCTTGGTTTTGCTGCTGATCTTTTTGTAATTTATGGTTCTGATTTTGATTTTTTTTTCCATTTGATTAATCCGGCAAAGTAGGTCCATTTGGTTCTTTCACATGTTACTATGTATTGAAAGTGTCAATGACCTGTTTTCAGAAGTGTTATCAAATGTGTTATACAGTACCAACGATAACACTTCAGACAATATACATACAACCGAGTTTGAAAACAATTTTCAAAAGAAATTGCAGTGGAATAAAAACACAAGAATTTGTTTTTCTCAAGTTATATAAATATATATAACTTGAGTCAATGCTTAAATAAATGGTAGAAAAATAATATATATATAGTATAAGATAAAACAACGTAATTTTGACTATCAGTGTTAACGGTTTCTTATTGGTTTCTAAATTTTTAAAACCTAAACCAAACTGAAAATTTCGGTTTCTAAACTTTTAAAACCTAAACCAAACCAAATGGTTCGGTTTCGGTTTTTTCGGATTCGGTTTTTCGGTGTTAATGGTGTTAACGGTTTTTTTTGCTCACCCCTACTCCCAATAGAATTTGTTTAACTTCTGATTTGTGAACAACATGTAGTAGTAAATGTTACATTTGTTTGACCGCTCATTATGTTGATGTTGATTAGAAACTGAATAGTAATATTATTAATTTTGATTATATGCCACCTTCACATTCTGGAGTAGAAATAGCAAAAACATTGCTTGAGTATTTAAATGAGTGGGGAATTGAGAAAAAAGTTTTTTCTTTGACATTCGATAATGCATCTAGTAATGACAATATTCAAGACAACTTGAAAGAACAACTTGGTTTTCTGGATAATAGCCTCTTCTGTGACGGTGATTTTTTTCATGTTCGTTGTTGTGCTCACATAATAAATTTGATTGTTCAAGAAGGTTTGAAAGTGGTCAATGTTGCTTTACATAAGATAAGGGAATCTGTTAAGTATGTTCGACCTGAGAGTATGATGAAAAAAATTGAATAATGTGTGAGACAAGTTGGTAATATTGACACACGTGTTGGTTTGCGCTTGTATGTGTCTACTCGTTGAAATTCAACTTACTTGATTTTAGATAGTGTCATTAAATATAAGAAAGCTTTTACTGTTCTTCAGTTGAATAATAGGAATTATAAGTGTTGTCCTTCAATGGATGAGTGGAGTAAGGGAGAGAAAATATGTGAATTTCTTGAGCCTTTTTATGACACTACAAACTTTATTTCAGGCTCTTTTTATCATACGGCTAACTTATATTTTATGCAAGTTTGGAAAATATAACATTTATTGAGAAAAAAATATGTTGAATAAATATAAGTTGATAAGTGAAATAAGTAAAAAGAGGAAAGAAAAGTTTAACAAATATTGGGCTCAGTATAGTACGGTTCTTGATTTTGTGGCTGTTCTTGATCCACGTATAAAGCTTTCAATGTTGGATTATTTTTATTAAAAGACGGAGAATAATCCTATTTGAAACACAAGAGAAGATGTCACTTGTGAAGGAAAAGTTATACAAACTGTTTGGGAAATATTCTAAAAAAAGGATCAATAATAATTTCACTACTAGCTTTCCACAACCACAATCATCTTTTGTTGCACCTTCACAAATGGAAAAGAATGGAGGAGTACGTAAAATAAGGGCAAGCGAATATTTGATATAAGGGGCGTCCCACTACAAATCACACACTTCCTAAAATGACAAAGAATCTTTACTATATTCTCCACTCATTCTCTCTCCTACATTATTTTAATACTCAAAACACCATTATAATTTACTATTTCCTCTACTCATTCTCTCTCCTATTTTACTTTTACACTCACAATATTTATATAATTATTTTTTTCCTTAATCTACGCGTGAACAGTAAGTGAGTGAATTGTAATGGGACGGAGGGAGTATATGATGTTTTAGCTATCCCTGTTACTACTGTTGAATCGGAGTCATCATTTTCCATTGGTGGCCGTATCCTCACCAAGTATAGAAGTTGCATACTTTCTCGAAATGTACAATCTCTTATTTGTGCTCGTAATTGGTTATATGGCTTTGATAATTTATTATCCTCGTTTATATTTAATGATAATTTAGATATATTGCTTTATTATTTTTTACTTGACAATTATTTTTGTATTTTTATTTGAATGTAGGGGAAGTCAATGAAGATGAAGACTTTTTAAAAGCATCTTTATCAAGTGAAGGATACAATGTTGTTGAAACTGCTGATTAATGAATAATAAAAGGTTTATAACTAAGCATCTTGAATCTCTCAAAATTCAAACTTGTCGGTTAATTTTCTTGTAACTTCTGAATAATGGATGGATGACTACATTCTTGTAGGTAATAATCCAGTATTCTCATAGAAAATATTGTTTCTTGGCACGAAGTTAAGAAGGATTTTCTTTGGAAATAGGAAGGTCACAGCCCCATGAATGGCACTTACAAAACAGATTTAGAGCCTAAACTGATTTAGAAACTGTTTATTAGATTTTCCCATTGGTTTCTATTGTGTTTATATCCCCTTAAAAGAGTTTTTACTTTCGGATTTAATTTGTACAATATGTAGAAAAGAATGAATCACATTTCAAGGTTTAGGCTATAAATTTCCAATTCTTTTTATGGGATTTATTCGCTGTGGAAACCTCTCTCGTTTTTAGGTGTGGTATAAAAGATGTTGTTTTAAATCAGTTCTAAGGATTTACTCTTGTACTAAAAATAAGCCTGAATTTTCCACCTGTAATATACCAAAGCATTGCCAAGCTCTTAAAACTTTTGTTATAGGAAGAAATGTTAACAACTTTGGTTTCCAGGTTGTGGTTCAGTTGAAGTTCAAAGGATCTGGCATGCCTCAGGCCTAGCACAATGTTCTTGAATATGGTAAGCAAACAAAACAGTTTCTTCATTTGGTTATATATTCTACAAGCAATGTTAGATGATAACTTGTTACAGTTTGACTAATATATTGATGATGGTTTGAATGCCAATTGTTTTATTTTCTGTTAATACAGAACTCTCTTTTGTTTACATCAGCAAGTCTACAATCAATTGGTTGAATTGCTGTTTACCTGTTGGATGTTGTAGATTTGTAGTAATGTGTCAGCTTTGCATTTGAATTTTGAATAATCACTTGGCTATTTTATTGCTTAATTATATAATCTTTTACTTGATTAAAGTTTGTAAAACTGTCATTACTTGATACTTGCCATTTTGGTTGAATTTTTTTAGAATAATGGTCTATGTTTTTCTATTCTTTAACGTTGTGTTTTTACTTTTATGGTAAAATTTCATTTATTGGATTGGCCCGCATTCGCCCGCCTGACCCACCAACCCAAGGTGGGTTGGGTTGGGTTGACGTATTTCCAACCCGTCAAGAATTTGGGCCAGCCCGCCCCGTTTAGTAGCGGGTTATTACGGATTGGACCCGCCCCGCTCCGTTAACCCAGCTTTACTTACAACACTTACTTCACTATATATTTTCCTTAATTTCCTTGCGAAGATAACTTTGTTTCGAAATCAACAGGTTCTCCCATGCTTCTTTACCGGAGGATGATAGAGCTTGGTGGGCTCGTGTTAAGGGTACCGGCCTCCATTTCCTACATGATGCTACCATTCGCCGGCCTAGCATGGCGCTCCTAACGGCGTTTGTGGAACGGTGGTCTCCCGAGACTAATACCTTCCACATGCCGTGGGGTGAGATGACGATCACTATGCATGACGTCACTCATATCCTAGGTATATTCTTGTTTGTTGTCTATTTTTTATAAATTACATAAATTTTATCAATTTCATAAATTTTATCAATTTTATTAATTATTTCATTTTCAATTTGTAGGCATCAGCTGTTCAGGTGGCCCTGTTGGGAAGGCGGATCCAGAGCCTGACGTAGCCGGTATCAGGGCACGCCTTGAGACATGTCGGAAGGGGACGACCTACTCTTTAGATGCCCTCCGCCGTTCCTTTGAGTCCCCTTCCGAGCACGACCGACGATGAGCGCGGCCGCTACGTACATCATGTTCCTCCTGGGCTCCACGCTGTTCGTGGACAAGACTCGAGATAAGATGCCCTCGACTACCTTTCATTGTGCGTGGATATTGACGAGTTGGGGCTCTATCCTGGGGGCACTGGGTTGGCATATCTATACCGGGAGTTGGGGAAGGCATCTAGATACGGATGCAAGCAGATTGGCGATGGTTTGAGTTTTTTGGAGGTAATATTTAACAATCATTTAATAATTACAACATGCATTTATGGTTATAACATTGTTAACTTATTTATTTCATACATTTGCGAGCTGAATATACGAGCACTTTTCGGTTTTTCGGAGAGAGATTGACACGTTATGGACGGAGGGCGGTAGGGCTCGTAGATGGGTACGTACCGATACTACCGGGTAGGGATATGCCCCATCTATTGAAGTTTCGGTATACCCTGGACACGATGACGGTTGATAGGGTGAGTTAGTTATATTTAAAGTTTTACAAATTATTATTTACGTTGACGGTGTCTAACAAATTCATTTTTAGGTTTGTTGGACTCCCTACGCGCACCACCCTGCAGGCGCTTTTACTCTGCCTCATACTTCCGTGGGGTTATACGCTTCCGGGATATCACGGAGGCGTATTTGCTCGACCGTGTTACACGCCGGTTGGGATCCAGCGAGAAAATCCCAGAGACCCCATATCTTGCTCCCCCAAAATTGTTCATTGATAGCAGGTTAAAAGGGGTACAAGAAGTCCTATGGAGGGCGTGATGATGTATGGGAGGATTGGTTAGAGGACGGCTTGGGGGTTTCGATCCATTGCGTAGATGGGGCCCGTCCGTGAGCACATCTCGAGCCTGTTACTTCCCACGTATATGCGGTGGTTCTGGCTAGGACTCATGTTCGGATTACTAATCCGAATCATGATGCCCTAGTTAACGTTCCACCACCGCCTAGGGTTGTAGAGGCACGAGGCATACTACCTGCCGCTCACGGATGACGGTTTATCTCGCGAATGTGAAAGATAAGATTAGACGGGCCATTGATCTATATGGAGACGCTTCATGATTATGTTAATTTTGGTTGTTTATGTTTATTTGTAAATTTTGGATAATGTTTGTTTTGGAATATGTTTGAGATATGTAAATTTTGGATAAAATGTTTGTTTTTGGAATATGTTTGAGATATGTAAATTTTGGATACAATGTTTGTTTATGGAATATGTTTGGAATATGTTTGGGATATGTTCATTTTGGTTGTTTATGTTTTGGAATATGTTTGGGATATGTTCATTTTGGTTTGTAAATATTGTTGGTATTTGTTTCGGTTTGTGTTTCAGAGATGTTGCTCTCGGACTACCATCTCGTGTGCTTATACACGAGATGGTTTTACTCATCTCGTATATATACACACGACATGTTTTCTTTTATCTCGTATAAACACACACGAGATACATTCTTGGGTAGTTAGTGTATTTCGTGTAATGTTCATACGACAAAAATGAAATAAGTCGTGTATATATATACGAGTTATATATTACATATCGTGTATAAGCACACGAGATGGTAGTACGAGGGCAACATCTCCTGAAACACAAACCGAAACAAATACCAACAATATTTACAAACCAAAATGAACATATCCCAAACATATTCCAAACATATTCCAAAACTTCATACAAAAATAATCAATACGCTATACACATAAACTATGGCCTATTTTTCGCAATTCGTGCTTCGTTCGCCATAATTGAGAGTCGGTTGAATGTTTCTATCCGAGTTACGTATGGCATGATGAGGTTACTTGCGCTTGGATCACGTTGCTCCCCCAATATAGTGCCGCTCGATGGTATCGGGTAATCACTATCCGACATGTGCAAATGCAAAAGTAATAAAATAGTCAAATATAACAAATTTAGAAAATATAGTTAAATATAACAAATTTAAATAAGATAGTTAAATATAACGAATTAAAGTATCATACCAATATAAAATGGTTTCCCACATGTCTCAACACAAGTGTGTACGTGGGTGGTCTGTTCCTTGTGGTACGATCACCGGTAGGCATGTGAAGCCAGCGGTTTGCGAGTACGAGACAAACACCACATTATACACCGTGGCTATGATGTGCCCTATCTCTGGGAGTATCAACCAATAATATTCCGAACAAGGGGAGGCATAGTGAGTAATGCGACTATAGAGCTCGTCCATATCTCTCCAAGGCATAACTCTCTCATAAAGCTCGCGGCGATGAAGCAGCTCCTTGGCACAATCTGAGCGCACTCTTTGCCACATCTCCTCTGTTCCGTATATTTGCGCAAGCTCTTGCTCTATATCCACAATTTCCATCACCCATCACATCTGTGAAGCCATCAATAAATGGGACAATGAGAGGGGTAAGCAACATCCTATGGACAGAAGTATGTATATCATTGACTTGTCCATTTCCACGACTCCGTCCCCGTCCCCGACCTCGACCTCGACCTCGACCTCTCCCACGACCTGAAGCAGCTAGTGGTGGAAGAGATGTAGGAGTGGTAGGGTTAGATGGTGTAGTGTTTGAAGATGATCTCGACATCAAACCTGATTGTGTTGATGCAATAAATGAAGATCTAGACCTGCTGCTAGTGGAGGGTGGTGTAGTGGGGACTCCAAAATGTACGTCGGTACGCTCCCAATCGACGGGTACTCTACAACCGGTGGTGCAGGGGTTTATTTGCCTTTGAAATATGATCCGGCTCGGAAGCATCTCCGGTTTGTGGATGTAGCCCTTCATTTATCGTTTGAAATAACCTTCTCTTTACAGTCCAGTGCGTTAGCGGTTCATTCAACACAACTTCAAAATCGGGTCCAAAGTGGGACGGTATTCTACTTCAATGTCCAACTTCTTCCAAAAATCATGAATCGAGGACAACTCAATCCGGCCCCGAGTTTTGTATGCATGCAATCTCGTGACTACATGGAAGTCCATGTGTTCGCCTCGAGTAACACCCACGGCTGAAGGATACATGACATTATCCCCACAACGACTCCGCTCTTCTTTGATGATGTCCAAAGCTGCCTTTGACACTCGCCCCAATATGTCTTGATACAGATCACATGTCTTCATATCATTTGGAATTCTACTCTTTGATTGCTCCATAGTAGCTTTGATTGTTGTTATGTGGATTTCCATAATCTCATGAGCCTTTTTGAATAATGTGTCAAAAGTAGAAGAAGCACTCCCCAAGGCCTTCTTCAACTCGTTATGCTCACTCTCACTGTTCGTGGTGTGGGTTCCGAAGTGCGATAGCGATACGTGTGCATCGACAAAATATTCGTAGAGTATGGAGCAATCCAAGTCTCGCGGAGGTAGGTCAATAAATCGGGATAAGATCCGTAATGATCTCAAAACGATTGCCAACGGGTGTCCCACTCTTCGCGAGTAGCGGCGATATTGCTTTATTAAATCTCCTCATGAATGATAGTGCAAACTTCATTGCTACCGGTTTTAGCCAACGCTCTCTTTTTAACATTGACTTCGATATGCCTTCGACACAAATGGTGTGCGGTCTCGGGAAATACCATTTGGACAAAGATTAATGAAAGCCAAGTCACGATCGATTAAGAAAACAGGTTGGCATGTGGGGAGTATGAAAAAGACTTTGCAAATTCTTGAGTGCCCACGTGTAATTATTAGCCTTCTCATTTTGGAGGAACGCATATGCAATTGTGAAATTCTTCCCCGTTGAAGTAAATCCTATAATCTCAAGTAATGCCATTCCATAGCAGTTGGTGTTGTAAGTGCAGTCACCTTGTATCATTTAAAGAGAAATAAAGTTAGAAATGTGTCAAAAGTAGAGGAAAACAGAGTCAAAAACAGTTAAAAAAATCAAAAATTTACCTTGTACTACATATGGAAAACAGTTAAGCATATCCGATGCTCGTGGGTGAGAGAAGAATATGTCACCGATCATGTCACTCTCGTTAGCTTTCCTCATGAAGACGGTATATTGCTTATCCTCGAGTGCTTTTATGAACTATTGAAGCGAGGATCTCCCTTGTCGTTCTTGTGACTTGCATTTTGTGAGGGCATTGTGGACGTGTTTCGGAGTACTCACGTTCTTCTCATCCTTCCTCTTTAACATTGTTAGAATGTTATTTGGACGCACCGAAGACTGACTTGCGCTACACACCTCCTCATATTCAGAACTAGTCAATTTACCCAACGGATGACCTTCGGGATACGTTGGAAAGTCGTGATTATGAGAACCATGCTTCACAACGTAACCCCATACCCCATCACCCCTATCTTTGGCCCGGATTTCAAAATTGCACCCAATCTCCTTCGTGCTAGTCAACCTCACATCTTTAGTTTTTCCGGACCTGTACTTGCCACCAAAATGGCATACAATTTTCGCGTAGCCTAGGATCTTGCCACTTGTCTTCCTCGAATCTCCTATAGAAAGGGTTATATTTTGACGGGCCGCGATATCCCGTACGTGTTTAACAAGATCATCCCTATTTGAAAATAATAGGGATGTATCGAATTGATCACTGACATCCGGTCCCTACAACATCAATTAGAAAATTGCACAATAAGCAACGGGTACGTATGACATTTCGTGTAGCATTATACGAGATGTTCTGGAACATCTCGTGTAAATGTACCCGACTTAAACCCATTTATCTCGTGTTATACAATACGAGGTAATACACCATAACTCGTGTATAAAAACACGACAAATAGCATAAAACTCGTATAATCTAACACGAAATAGAGTAATATCAGAATTTAAAAATTCAATCTTGAAAAACAATTTCGTTTCAAGATTGGATTTTTATTGCGACTTTGATCAAAACACCAAATATAACTTTAAAAACTTACTTCATTCTTTGCTTGGATTTTGATTTTGATGTGGAGAATTTGGTGGCAAACCTTCTTCTTCAAAAATATATTTCACAAGCTCAAGATCAATATGATCATAAAAACTTGGAGAATGTTGTGGAGAATCCATACTATGGTGTTAGATGATATGAGAATTAATGTAAATAATGGGTATAAATTTATGGGTGTTAAGACTAGGACAATGGTGTCACAAACTCGCATGATGCATGTAAATGCCAAAGAACGGTGTTTCTCTGTTGGGCCGTTGTCTGCGTGAATATCGTGTTTGATGTAGGGCTTCAGGGTGTATCTCGTGTGTATATACCCGAGATACTATGGTACATATCGTGTATACAAACACGATATAGTATTTGTTTCTGGTAATTATATCGTATGAACAATACACGAGATGCACCCTGATTACTTTCGTGTATTGTTCATACGAAATGCCTTAGTAAATATCGTGTATTTAGACACGACACACCATATAATAAAATAAAAAATGGTATACGGCTACCTCGTTTATTTTTTTTTGTTTTTTTATACATTCTAGATGACATTTAAAGTGTTTTTCATCTACATGAGTTTCCTCAAAATCCAAATGGAGATTGAGTTACAAATATGTGCCATTATTTAGGGTTTTTAGGGTTTTATGTGTCCCGATCTTGCCAAAAATGGTATACGGCTACCTCGTTTATTTTTTTTTAATTTTTTTCTACATTCTAAATGACATTTAAAGTGTTTTTCATCTACATGAGTTTCCTCAAAATCCAAATGGAGATTGAGTTACAAATATATGCCATTATTTAGGATTTTTAGGGTTTTATGTGTCCCGATCTTGCCAAAAATGGTATACGGCTACCTCATTTATTTATTTATTTATTTTTTTCTACATTCTAAATGACATTTAAAGTGTTTTTCATCTACATGAGTTTCCTCAAAATCCAAATGGAGATTGAGTTACAAATATGTGCCATTACTTAGGGTTTTAAGGGTTTTATGTGTCCCGATCTTGCCAAAAATGGTATACGGCTACCTCGTTTATTTTTTTTTTAATTTTTTTCTACATTCTAAATGACATTTAAAGTGTTTTTCATCTACATGAGTTTCCTCAAAATCCAAATGGAGATTGAGTTACAAATATGTGCCATTACTTAGGGTTTTTAGGGTTTTATGTGTCCCGATCTTTCCAAAAATGGTATACGGCTACCTCGTTTATTTTTTTTTTAATTTTTTTCTACATTCTAAATGACATTTAAAGTGTTTTTCATCTACATGAGTTTCCTCAAAATCCAAATGGAGATTGAGTTACAAATATGTGCCATTACTTAGGGTTTTTAGGGTTTTATGTGTCCCGATCTTGCCAAAAATGGTATACGGCTACCTCGTTTATTTTTTTTTAATTTATTTCTACATTCTAAATGACATTTCAAGTGTTTTTCATCTACATGAGTTTCCTAAAAATCCAAATGGAGATTGAGTTATAAATATGTGCCATTACTTAGGGTTTTTAGGGTTTTATGTGTCCCGATCTTGCCAAAAATGGTATATGGCTACCTCGTTTATTTTTTTTTAATTTTTTTCTACATTCTAAATGACATTTCAAGTGTTTTTCATCTACATGAGTTTCCTCCAAATAAATAAAGTGGTATCACTTAAATGTGATAGGTTATATGATATTGTATGATCCAATATGACGTTTGTTCCTTGTCATGTATAAGTGTATAAATTTTTCTCAATTAACAACACAATTCAATAATATAACATAGCATATGCGTATCATTAACATCGTGTCGCAAATCATCGAAGAACACCTTCATTATGATATGTCGTATGGATATACACGATATTAGGACATGATATCGTGTTGTTGTGTACGAAATTAATGACAGAGTAAATTTAAATTTCGTATAATTTCATACGACCAAATATTTAACCCAATTAGTTGATGTCGTGTAAAAGTACACGAAATGAAGGCTTCGTGTCGTCCTTTCGAGCACGACACACGAATGGTAGTTTGGGGATTATTGGTACCTTGTATGTAAGGTGCCTTGTATATAGAATTTACCCCTTTGATTGCGGATTACAATGTCATATGGTTTTTTATTTATAATTTTGTAATGATTACGTTAAAAATGTATGAGAAAGATGAATAACGTAGAAAAAAGGGAAATTAAAAAAATATCCCCTCCGTTCCACGTGATTGCAAACTAACTTTTTGGATGTGGGAATTAAGGAAAAGTGATGTAAGAAAGAGAAAAAATTAAATGTTGTGAGTATGAAAAATTAAATAGGAGAGAGAATGAGTGGGAGAAATAGTGAGGAGAGAGAATGTTGTGAGTGTAAAAGTGAAGTAGGAAAGAGAATGAGTGGATGGAATAGTGAATATTCTTTGCCATTTTGGGAAGTTTACATTCACGTGAGACGGACCAAAATAGAAATAAGTTTGCATTCACGTGGGACGGAATTCACGTGGGACGGAGGGAGTAATCAAAAAGAAAAAAAAAACACTGAACAATTGGGTTCTAAATTGCCAGTCCAGAATGGTTATATCTATAAAAAACAAACTAATTTAATCTAATTCTTCTATATTATAATAATGCTCGAAAATAATCGTAAGATAAAGAGCAGCCAGGATCTATCTTCAACCACCATAAACACCATAAAGAACGGCTGTGATTGTCTTCAATAATAACTTCCTATTGAATTTAAAGAAGGGTTCAGATTAATTCATAACTGCCCTTATCTAATGGCTATTATTAAACGATTTTATTTCTTTTAAATTTCAATCGTTGGATTATTTTTTAGTAACTCTAATCTAGGGGCTGACAATGAGCGATTTCCTTTATTCATTTCTTTTTTTATTTTTGGCAAAAATCATATTTTCATCACTGAACTATAGCATTTTTTAAAATGTTCTCACTGAACTATTTTTTTTTTTTTCAAAATGTTCTCACTGAACTTTTACATTTTTCAAAATGTTCTCACTCTGTTAACAAATTCGCTTAAAATTTAACAAAATTCAGCCACATTAAATATATGCATGATTAAAAAATTAAAAAATTATTAATTGTATTTTAATTGTGCGTCAATCAAAGTTCTAAGATTTTTATGTACATATAAAATATTTAAAATTATAATTAGTCACTTTAGTGAAATTTTAGAAGAGAAGAAACAAATCGAATTGAAATGTTTCATAACTTGAATCAAATATTAAGATTGTAAAAAAAATTAATGATATAAAACTTTAACCATACATTAAGGCAATCGACCTCTTCATCCCCTATCGCATAATACGTTATACACTTTCGTAGGATCGACCAAATTCATATTGTCACCGTGCCATTGACATGGGTAAGAGTACTAGTAATAAAATAAATAAAATATTATCTTGACTTATTTAAACATATTAAACATAATATTTTTTTTTATGACGGATTCATTTGTATTTTGTATTATTTAAAAATGCTTGATATTTCTTGGATTGATATCGGCCCAAAGTTACTCATTAGGACCACCACCAATGGCCGGCCCAACTAACGAGCCCAATTATAATGGTTGATGTCCAGGGAATAATTTATTTTCTTCAAACTTGTCAGGCCCATTTTAATAAAAAGCCCAATTTTCACATGTTTTTTTTTTTTAAAAGTAATTCATTTTTATTTTATTTTTTCTTATAAAAATAAATTATTACTCCCTCCATCCCACTTCAAAGAAATTTTCCACTTTCCTTTTAACGCCCCACTTCAAAAAAGTTCTTATTCCATAAATGAAAAATACGCAATGATTTCAGACATTTATACCCTCATAATGTTTATGTATTTATAAAAAAATCATTCATTATACCCTTATAATGTTAGCATATTTACAAAAAAATAATTCATTAACTTACTATTCATTTCACTCATTTTCTCTCCTATTAAATATTTTTAACTTTTATATTCTCTTTCGCTTTAATCTTTTATCCACTTTCAATTCTTTATTCATTTTTTTTTTAAAATTTAAAAATCGTGAAATATCACCATGAACACCAAGTGGAACGGAAGGAGTATTTTTTTTTTAAAAGAAGAGAGCAAGGGTCAATGTCAATCAGTCAATGTCATCTCTATAAAGAACTCATTTAAGGCCCCATAATTATAGTGTCCGAAATTAGAAAAGGGACATACTGACAAGACATTAGAGTTTAATCCGAAATTAAGTACTCCCTCCGTCCCGGAACAATCTTCATACTTTCCCTTTTGGGCGTCCCAAAACTTACTTCACACATTTAAAACTTACCTAAAATGGAAAGGAATCTTTACTATTCCCTCCACTCATTCTCTCTCCTACATTATTTTAATACTCACAACACCATTATAATTTACTATTCTCTCCACTCATTCTCTCTCCTATTTTATTTTCACACTCACAACACTTTCAATATAATACTCTCTCCTTAAAATCAGTGCAAACAGTGTTTGTGAACATTGTTCCGGGACGGAGGGAGTATTTCCTCCGTCCCATTCGAAAAGTAATGAAAGTGGATTTGTACAAAAATTAAGAAAAATGTATACTCTTTTCGTCCTGCTATAAATTACTCAGTTACTGTTTGCACGCGAATTAAGAAGAAAGTTAATGAATTAAGTGTTATGAGTATAAAAAGTGAGGTAGGAGAGAGAAAGTGAGATAGAAATAGTGAGTTGATTGGTGTTGTGAGTATAAAAGTAAAGTAGGAGAGAGAATTAGTGGGTAAAATAGTAAAGATTATTTGCTATTCTAGGAAGTGTAATTCGTAGCGGGACGCCCAATGAAAAAAGTGTGATTTGTAGCGAGACGGAGGGAGTATTTAGAAAATTGTTTTGAGTATGAAATTGAGATAGCAGAGAATAGAGGAAGTAGGGTAGATGATAGTAAGTGAATAGTTATTTTAGATATAATAAGTATATTTAATAAATAAAATATTATTTAAAAAATTCAATTTTTAAAGTATTCTTTTTAAATAAGAACTCCTAAATAAAAATTTATACATTTTTGAATGGGGCTTAGTAGTAGCTTCATTGAGCCCTTTACAAATATTCCAATTACCCCTTTACAGCTACAAGCAATAAAAAAAAAAAAAAAGTGCTTTCTTCTTTAAGAAAATTATTAGGGATAAAAAAAAAAAAAAAAAAAAGGATTCTTTTGCTCCCTTCGTCTGAAATAAATAAATTAGGTTTTTCTTTCTCAGTTTATCATAACAGAAATCAAAATCAAGTATTTAAACTCTAAATTTCTAAAACCTTTCCATTTCATAATAATATGTGTCGTAGTTCACTTGGTAAAATATTTTAAATTACTTATTTTAATTATAATGGGATGATTCATGATTTATTTCGTTCAGTATATCTCATGATAAAATTAAAGTAAGACTACTTAGTTATCTAAAAATATGATAATTATTTTAGGACAAAGTAAAAAGAAAGAGAATAAGTGGAGGAGCTATTGTGAATATGAAAAATACTCCCTCCGTCTCACACTAGTGTGAACTTATTTTCTTTTTGGTCTGTCTCAGATTAGTGTGAACTGTTCAAAATGACAAAGAATCTTTACTATTCCACTCACTCATTCTCTCTCCTACTTTATTTTTACACTCACAACATTCTCTCTCCTAACTATTCCTCCCACTCATTATCTCTCATATTTAATTTTTCATACTCACAAACACCTCCTCCACCTATTTCTCTCTCCTACTTTTCCTTAATTCCCGTGCCAAAAAAAATGATCCACACTAGTGTGGGACGGAGGGAGTATAATAGAAGAGAGAATGATTGGGAGTAATGGTAAGGAGATTGTTGTTATTTATTAGTATGGCAATTGGTCCAATTAAATATAAAAATAATATAAAATTATCAATTTGAGATGTAATAAGTCGAATGGTACACCCAAAATAACAAATTGTCATAAATAAATAGGGGGGAACGGAGGGAGTATACTTTATCATTTTATCATAATTAGTGCAAGACACCCCTACGTCGTTAAAAATTAACATGAATGTTGACATAGCATTTTAGTCGTTAAACTCACTAACGATTGAACATTATTAACACTAGTTAAAAAATTCAGATTCAACACCCCAATTCCAATCTTTGTATCATCTTTCAAAGCCTTCAACACACCGTCGCAACCACCTCCAACATCAAAAAAGGTAGAAGGGAAAGACTCCAGCGAGACGAGTGAACGCCGTAGACCGCTTTGCCTTGACCAGACGACTCTAATGACATAAAAATTGTTGCGAATGAAACCCAAGTACGCAGCCACAAGCCTTCGCCGTTTGGTCACCGTTGTCCAGACTCCGTCCCCCTCCGGTTATTTTGCCATTTAGGACAAACAAAAAATAAAAACGCAATACTTATTATTATGAGATGAAGATAATATAATAAAGTAAAGTATGAGATGAAGAATATAAATTAAAACTTGTGAAATAGATGGTATATATTTTGAATAAAAATCACGTTCTTATTGATTTGGTGTTGGAAAATAAAATCAATTTTCCATACTCAATCAACGCATATTCTTCTTCCACCACTTACATAAGATCTTCCTTTTCACCTTTCTGCTACTTGTACTCGTATTTTTTTCTTCTTTGATTATTGTTACTTTAGGGAATAATTTAAATAAATGAATGGGCTTTTTCTTTTTACTTTGGCATCTAATTAGCAATATTCTGTTAGAAATATTATTTTATATTGAAAATTGACAAACCTTGTCTGTCTGTGACATATAAAGATCATGGGTCACTCTTCTTGACACCAATTGGTTTTAAGGTGGAACCTCAGACTTTATGATGATATCAGAGTAGGTCTTTACATGTGGAGGCCCAACGGCCTACGATGTTACTCCGCGCCACCCGATTAATAAGTCCACGTGCTAAGTCGTTGCTTATTACATATAAAGATCCTGAGTCACTCTTCTTGATACCAATTGGTTTTAAAATGGATCGTAAGACTTTTAACTTTTAAGATATTCATTCAATTGTCATTGGGTTGAAAATATGGAACCAATGGAGCCCATATTATCTTTCTTGTGTTGATGAATAAGCTTCATTATCTATTATCTGTTTGTTTGGCTAGTGGTTGATATGTCATATATGTCGGTATAATTCCAATTTTATTTGATATGGGAGTAAAGTATCAAAAATCAAAATGCTTCATATTTGTCATCTTGATATTACACCCTTATGTTTTAGTTTTTGGTCAAATGCATCAGTCTGCTTGACAGTTTCATTTATATATTAAAAGGAGTAGCTGAGACATTGTGAAGTTATCACAATATCTTTATACTATATTTGAAAGATATTCTAAAGAAACAAAATACTCCCTCTGTCCCACTTCAATTGATACTTATTTCCTTTTTGGTCCGTCCCACTTCAATTGATACTTCCCAAAATGGAAAGGAATCTTCACTATTTACCCCACTCATTCTTTCTCCTATTTTACTTTTTCACTCACAACATTCTCTCTCCTAACTATTCCTCCAACTCATTCTCTCTCCTATTTAATTTTTCATACTCACAACATTTAACTTTTTCTCTTTCTTACATCACTTTTCCTTAATTCCCACACCCAAAAAGTTGGTCTCTATTGAAGTGGGACGGAGGGAGTATTTAATTATCTAAGTTGGTATTGAGTCAACTTAGAAAAGTTATCTTAGTTAATAATATTTACTATTAGAATAAAGAGAGATTTGTTAGAATCCTATCTATAACTATATAATGAGGCAAGTGCAAGCACTCATTTTCCCGCTCAAAATAAGGGTAGGCAAGTAATTTGATGTTCAGTCAAATTTGTAATTATAATGCCTTAAGTGATATTTTGATAAGGTTAAAGCGAAACCTTTTGTATTGTATTCAGACCGCTCATCTTCTTCTCTCTCTCTCTCTCTCTCTCTACTCCCTACGCACTCTCTCCCTCTCGACAAACGCCATCGTCGCCTCCCTCTTCCCCTAACATCCACACCCACCCTCTCCTACAAACGCCGCCATCAGTACTGTATTGTGAAAGAGGAAAACGAGAAGACAATCACCGCCGGCCTCTAAGAATCAATCTACTCCACCTTCGCACATCTGTTCTAAAAAATCCGGTAAATCCTCTTTCAATTTTGTTCCTATTTCGATTATTGTCGTTTTCCTTACCCTAATTTTACTAGGATTTATGTTAATCAATCTACTCCACCTTCGCACATCTGTTCCAAAAAATCCGGTAAATCCTCTTTCAATTTTGTTCCTATTTCGATTAATGTCGTTTCCCTTACCCTAATTTTACTAGGATTTATGTTAATTCTCCTGCCATTGAAGTTTGCCCTCTTTAGCTCAGTCTATAGTTGTGTATTTGTTGAATTTTTAGGGTTTTTTCTCCACAATCCCCATCGTTAACTCAAGTTTCATTTATCAATTTAGTGGTTGATTAGTTCAGATGGCGATGGCCATGACTATGGCGGGATGTGGTTGTAGTAGTAGTAATAATACGTTATCATCATCGGCAGCAGAAGCATTGGCCACTGGTACAAGTGAATATGGCGATGGCCATGACTATGGCGGGATGTGAGGGTAGTTCAATTGTTTTTTTTATTTTGTGCATTATATTGCTAATTATATTTGTTTTGGATTGCTTGATGCAGATTAAATGAGTTTAGTACTAGCTTAAAATCATTGAAGAGTCGTCGGGATTAGTTATACTCAAAATTGAGTGTTGTGCTTCTGACAAAGGTTTGATTAATCCTTGTGAGCTTTTACAATTTCCTATTGCTTAGTTTCGATCACAGATTAATGGGTTTGCTTTATATTCTTTAAAGATTGAATCTTTAACAGTTTTCATTTCCTCAAACACCATAAAAATCGCTCAAAATATAGTGGTTCTCCATTGTGTTTGCTTAATTACAAGTAGAAGCTAATGAGTTTTCTTTAATGTTTTTAAGCTCGAGTCTTTATCTTCAGATCTGCCGAATGCGCCCAGTTTAGTTGAATTTGCTTAATTATGAAGTTACAGTAGCTTACTGTAGTTACATCTGTTGTAAAATTTGAAAAGAATTGAGGATATTTGTTATTTTCTCAAGTAGCATTGTGTTTACTTTGTAGGTTATTGCGATAAATGGAAAATTTCTAGGACCCGTCATTAATGTCACTACTAACAACAATGTTGAAGTCAATTGTACGCAACAAATTAGATGAAGATATTCTCATTACTTGGTAATATTCAAACCTAGCAACACTAATTTTATTCTTGAAGTTTTCATTTCAATGGATAAATAAAGGATTTGAAGTTTATTATATGAATCAGGGCTGGTATTCAGCAAAGGAGAAGTTCTTGGCAAGATGGAGTGCTATTCACAAACTGTCCAATTCCCCCAAAGTGGAATTGGACTTATGAATTTCAAGTCAAGGATCAAATTGGCAGGTACTTTTACTTTCCTTCAACTAATTTTCAACGAGCATCTGGTGGTTTTGGTAGCTTTATTGTCAACCCCAGGTCTGTTATCCCAATCCCTTTTGCAACCCCAGATGGCGATATCACCATTGTTATTGGTGATTGGTACATTCAAAATCACACGGTTAGTTTTTGATAAGTTTTACTCCCTCCGTCCCTAAATGAATGTCGTAAAAATAACTAAATTTGCTCTTGATCAAGATTCAAGAGTCGAATTTGAAAACTTTATGGGCATTCATTTAGGGACTGATGGTGCAGTTTTACTACAAACATTTCTACTTCTTCTGGCTGCACTTTGAGGTTTAATACAATTATACAATCTTTGGTTGACCTTCTTTTAGGCTCTAAGAAAGACCCTTAATAGTGGTAAGGATCTTGGAATGCGAGATGGTGTTTTTATTAACGAAAACGGCCCTTATCAATATACTACCTCCATTCCAAAATGAATGTCCAATTAATTTACAAATTTTCTCTCGATCAAGAGCAAATTTGTAAATTTTTTGAACATTCAGTTTGGAACGGAGGGAGTATAAAGCTTACTGTCGTTTAAGTTAGCGTCATTGGCTGTTGAAATATGCAGGTGCAACAACTCATTGCAGAGCTTAATGAAATTCTTGCCCTCTCTAAACCCATTTTTAGTTCCTTAATTCATCTTTTATCACTATCCACAAGAACAATTTTACTTGCAGCTTTTGGGTTTGAATTTGATTGGAACATGCCCAAAATATCTTGTAAGTTTGTGTTCAACCTGTGTAGTTGTGTTACATTCTTTAATGATCAACAATTTTATTTTTGTATTTTCTGTTTAAACCAAATAAATCTCCATTACTTTTTTCGATGTCAATCAATTAAGAGTACACTTAGTTCTTAAGAAGTATTCAGCTCCTGAAAAGCCTTGAGGTGTTGCAGTGCCTTGAAAACCATGGTAATTTCTTTTTCTTTTATAGAGGTTAACCATTATAGCCTTTCATGATGGACCTTTTAAGACATTGCTTAACCTTGGTACAACTTTTGCCGTCATGAACTTCATTGAGAGCAAGTTACCTCTTTGTATCTATTTTGTGCGTGATTATTGTTTCTTCTGAAATATATTACCCCCCCTCCCCCTTAATGCGAGGTGGATCGTTTATCAGTTATATTCCCAGCTCTTGATGCTGATTTATGGTTCTGTTTTGAGTATTGGTTTGATTTGTTGTATATTGTTTGTTTAGATGGTCCATAATTAGAATATGAGTTGATTATAATTTATGTATGTGATTTGAAGGCACTGGCGAAGATGATAGCAGTATGCGGTCCGTATCATCGAACTATTGCGAGCACTTACAGTCTCTTGGCAGTTGTCCTTTACCACACTGGAGAATTTAATCAGGTGAAAACCTTAGTGAAAACTCCTACCTTGATTTTGGTTTGTTATGCCATGTCTACCATATATCAGTTTGATTATTGAAATGTTTACTCCCTCCATCCCAAAATGAATGTCCATTTTTTTTTTCAAGTTTGTTCTTGATCAAGAGCAAATTTGAATCTTCTGTTAAATTTCTGTAAACTTTCAAATCGCGGGTCACAATTTCTGCTCAGCTATCTTCATCCCTCACAAAAGTTTTCTTATTGGCTGGATAGTATCATCAGTCTGATGTTTGAGATTTTTCCTTCTACAGGCTACTATATATCAACAAAAGGGCATTGGATATAAATGAGAGAGAACTTGGGCTTGACCATCCTGATACAATGAAAAGCTATGGAGATCTTTCAGTTTTCTAATATCGTCTTCAACACATTGAGCTGGCTCTGAAGTAAGTTAGATGTACAGTTAAGTTACGTTGAAATTTCTAAGCCGTAATATTGTTCTTTGGCCTACTATTTAATATAGTGCCAGAGATCCGAGTCTTTGCCCTTGTGCTACTTTGGTCACTCTTTCTGCGTAGTCGATCGTGCTGTAGTCACTTTGCATTCATAATGTTGATTCTCTTTCGAGGCATTTGTACCCATCTAATGGATTGAATCAAACAGATATGTCAACCGTGCTCTTTACCTTCTATATTTCACTTGTGGGGTTTCACACCCAAACACAGCAACAACCTATATAAATGTTGCTATGATGGAAGAGGGCATGGGTAACGTTCATGTTGCTCTCAGATACTTGCATGAAGCCCTAAAGTGTAACCAAAGATTGTTGGGAGTTGATCATATACAAGTCTCTTTCTCTCCAATATATATACGTGTGTGTGTGTGTGTGTGTGACTTCAAGCTGTATCAATTCCTTAACCTATTCATACAGACTGCTGCTAGCTATCATGCAATAGCCATAGCGCTTTCCTTGATGGAAGCATACTCTCTAAGTGTGAAACATGAGCAAACTACATTGCAGATTCTTCAAGCGAAACTGGGAGAAGAGAATCTCCGAACACAGGTATTGATGAAAATCTGAACTTTAGACTCACATTTTCATCCATTATTATACATAATAGAAAAAAAGGATCTTTTCTACGAGCATCTTTGTGATAATGTTGATAATAAACTTGAGAAGATATTAGTAGTTGACGATAAATTAATGTTTTATCTGTTCACTTTCTTCGTCGCAATATGCATGTGTTTCTTCTCATAACACTATGAAAAGTTGCTGGAATGCTTGAGAATCCAAGGATGGAACTAAAATTAATGTGTATCAGGCAACCAATTTTGATTAGCTCCATGAAACTATATTTAGGACAAGTTCTTTATAATTCCAACGGATATCAAAGCTGATATGTAGTTGCAAACGCAGGATGCTGCTGCATGTCTTGAATATTTTGAATCAAAAGCAATAGAGCAACAAGAAGCAGCACGAACTGGAAATCCAAAGCCAGACGCGTCAATTGCAAGCAAAGGCCACCTTAGGTATTAATATGGTATTCCCAATTTACTCAAGTTTGGCTGTCCAATAATAGAACTATGTGCATTAAAATCTTGACGTCATTTGCAGCGTGTCAGATCTCCTTGATTTCATAAATCCAGATCAGGATTCAAAGGGGGAGACGCAAGGAAACGGCGTGCAAAGGTAGATAATTAATAAGAAATGCAAATTCATCCAAGCCAGTATTGTGAGGACCCCGACCCGGAACCTACACGTGTCCCAAGCTGGAGCGTCCTCAAACTAACCCAAATATCAAAAACTTTTAAAATCTTTATTTAAAACTTTCAAATTAATTATAAGTATTATAACCATTTTCAAAATAAGTCTACACCTTTTCACAACGGAGAAATAGTTGACTAACTTAGAAAGTACGAAACTGTTAGTTACAAAAAGACATCGGTTATAACAATGAATGAAGATTAAATAATACAATTCCCATAAATGATTTATACTAAAGTACATTTTCTATACCAATCAAATCAACCCGACAATCCCCAAAATATAACCTCCAAACTCCTTACCGCCCTTACTTGGCCGGTCCACCTGTCTCGGAATCTAAAACAGTAAAGGGAGAGGGGTGAGAATAAATCTCGGAAGCTATTATGAATGCAGCAATATGCCATATAAGATGCAACACATAACAAGTTGCACATAACACGTTGGGAAAGCTGTAAACACCTTACATTACCTTGGTTTACCTTTTCCCGTCACGAACAAGAGTCGTACAACATTGGGTATAATAATACTCCAATCTTACAGTGAAAGCCGCTTAAGCAATACTCACGTCTTATAAGACCCGTTTTTCGGGAACCAAATAAGACAGTAGCAACTCTGTAAGGCTTTTGGCTCACTACGGATGCTATACCCCAAACCGTGGCCACGTAAGGGGACGGTCACAGGTATAACATAATCCGATCACATTAGGTCACACTTCCATAATTGATCGTATTATGTCATACCCCCAAATGTCAGCTGACTCACACATAATCAAGCACATGATAGATACTTGAATAAATCCACAAAGGGGATAAACAACATAGCAACATGGTAATATATACTCATGCTCAACCAACATCATAGTGCAACATTTCTTTAACACACTATGCATAAATAAGCAATATAGTCACATGGTAAAATATACTCATGTTCAACCAATAATCAGAGTGCAGCATTTATGTAACACGCTAAGCATAACACAATCCATGAATAAATACTCCAGTAAGATAATGAGATATCATCAACCTATCTTACTTAGTCATTATACGATAATATATGATCTCTATAAGGATCCCAGTTAACTCTATCAAGTTGGAATCATTTCTGTTAAGTTACCAAACTAGGTTAACTAGCATTTTCCAAGTAACATTTAAAGTACTTCCCCAATTCCATTTTGATCACTTAGGATATTAATGTGTAGCCAAAATATTCTACTTTAATCTAGGTTAAAGAGATTCTATTTCGGTTCGAGTTTGGTTAGGTTTAAACAGCTCTAAATTTGATGTGAAAAACCAGGCCAGGGCACGACTCGTCCCCCAGGGCACGACTCGTGCCCATTGCACCTTCCTCTGAATCTGTCGTCCCCTACAAGGCACGACTTCCTTATAACCCTAGTCACGACTCGTCCCACACCTCAGGCACGACTCGTGCCACAGGGCACGACTCGTGACCTGAGCCTGTAATCAACATAGAAGTATAAATCCTTCATCACTTATACCCATTTGTTCCCAACCAAGTTTCCTTTATTTTGTGTAAACCTAGAAAGCTTACTAACTTCATTTTTCACATAATAAATCATTTTAAACCCAAATGTGTTATAATTCTAAGTCATTTATCACATGATTCTCAAGAAACCAACTTTTCAACCAAGTGAGCTTTAATTTGTGAACTTAAGGGAAATTCTAACTTTATTAAATTCATTTTAACTCATTTAATCCCAAAGTATCATTTCCTAATTCTAAATCATTCTCACTTAGATTTCCATCCAATATACTACAAATTCTCAAGATTTCCATTTAATCCAATCCAACCCATTTACTTCCACTCTTTACTACTTTCATGAACAACAACAATTCCCATAACACTAATCCATTCCTCAAATCCAAGAAAGTTTCCTCAAAGCATCAAATAGCCATTTGAAGAACAATAACAACATTTAATAGTTTATGAACATTTAAAGAAAGGAAGGGTCATAATAACTCACTTTAAAATGGGAGATGGATCATAGATTTCTTGAGCTTGAAGAACTCCTCTTGGTCTCCCGATTCCAAAAGTACTCTCGGATCTAAAAATGGTGGAGATTTGAACTTGGAAGTAGCCTTGGAAAGTGAAGCTTCAACCATGGCTTCCATGGATTGATTGAGAGAGAAGGTTGAGGAGGGGAAGGAGGAAGATGGAGTGTGAAATGATAAAGGGAAAAGTATAAAAAATGGTAAAGAGAGAGTATGGGGGAGGGGGGGCCGGTCCATGGAGGGAGGGTTTTGGGGGATTTTGTCCCCCACTCAAAAATCCCCTACAACAAATCTTTCCCCAAATTAAAATAATTTTCCCAACCAACAACATTTTATTTGTCCATTTTATTACCACTCCATTCTAATACTTTATTTATTTCTAATTATTATTTTTCCTTTAGAACATTATTTATTTCTTTATCATTTTATTCTAATATAAGAAATTTAAAGATATAAAATAAACACATAAGGTTGATATTAATATTAAAAGTATATAATGTTAAATTAAAATTGTGCCTAGGGTTAGGGTCGTTACACTCACTCCCCCTTAAAGAAAATTCGTCCCGAATTTGACTGTCACTTACCTAACCGATCAACCCGCCTTGGTTACATGTATACTTTAGACTTCAATTCCCAAACAGTCCCTTCAATGTTATGATTCTTCCCCAAGATTCTAATTCCATTAATGATACGATATTACAACTTAATTTTCCAAGAATACCTTACAATATTACTAACCCGAATTTTCACGACCTCAATAAAATATACATAAATAAAAATATTACAACTCATACAACCAAATTCATTAAAATATTGCATTTAAAACCTTGAATACTCTATAAGCTGCTCCAAGCCAGTCTATAATTCAAATCACCAACCTTTTCTAAAGCTTCAAATGGATTAACGAACTTTGGCGCCAATTTACCTTAGGCCTTGCCTCTCCAAACTTACCCCAACAAATTAGAGATCGATATTTTCTTCCCAACTACGCCTCATACGGTTTTATCTCAATATTAGAATGATAGCTACTATTATACGTACTCAACCACGGTAACCATACGTCCTATTGACTACTAACATCCATTGTTCATGCCCGTAGCATATCATCAACCACAAGTAATGATTCCTCAACTTTTTACAAGGTTAAACTTAATAGTATTCCTACCTTCCCAAAAGGACCTTCCCGAACGATGTCTATCCAATCCATTTAATACTATAGGTTTTATACAATCGAACTATCCCCTAACATAAGTGAGGACTTTATTAATAACATCTCATCAAGCTATATAAGTAACGAGTAGAAAATATAATTCAACCTTCTATAACAAAATAACATACCCTCCTTTCCATCCAATGTAACTTAATCACAAAATCTATAGTGATAACACTCTCAAGTTCAACCTAGAACTCTAAATATTTAATAAATCTTTTAACGTCAACATTCTATTATCACCATTCAATGTTCCAATCATGCTCATGACTAGTGACAAATCAATATTCAAATTGAAGGGTTGGCCGCCCACAACGGAGCCGTTCCAACTCCAAAACAAAAACCGAGTCTATTGCGACCGACACAATAACAACCCCACAATTTATCAAATCATTTCTCGAATCAAAACTGTAATGTAATCAATCACTATAGGGGGACTAGGTTGCCTTCTTACTTGCTTCTGCACGAACTATATCTTTAAAATAACCAATCTTTCGAGAATTTACAACATCTTTCAAAATTCCAAGGATAGATAAAATGAGATCAAATGAGACTCGAATGGTTTATTTATTTAAAACTGTCCCATACCAGTTTTAATTAACTAAACCACTCACACTCTTAAGAAATTTTCAAAAGATTGATAAGCTACCAAAAATAACTCGAGTGATTTAATTATCTACAACCGTCCCATACCAGCGGTAGATAGTCAAATTACTCACAGATTTTTAATTTACACAAAAATGGTTTACTGACCTTATTAAATCAATTATCCCCGAAGGGTACAAATGCTCACACCGAAGTTCAACACACACTTTCAATTGTTAAACACAATTAAACAATACCAACATAATATTCTTGTTTGACCTCTATTTATATTATAGCCACCACTTATAATATTTATACTTAGTTAATTTCTCTATAAGAAAACACAATCTTGCCATACTATTACTATTTCCGATAAATAACACTAAACAATCATTAAGCTTATAAACTAGGTAAATCATCCTCAATTCGATAATTCCTCAAGTTGTATATTCAACACTTTTACTTAATTTGAGTCATCTATTCCCTACCTTTAATATTGGTATTGTACTTAGTAACAACGTATTGCAACATCTAGTTCCCAATTAAATACCATAATTTTCTAAATAAGAAAATATAATTAGAACTTCACATATATCAATCATTCCCAAATTTCGATTAAACATTACGATATAATCTAACTTAACTCTCAATAACCATCAACAACTCGAAATCCGTATGACGTCAATATCTTTCAAGCATCACGCTAATCCCTCATATGAGTCACGCAACTAAGTCGGTCTATAGGGTATAATCATCCTAAAGTATCCTGCCTTCCAATAAGATTTATCCTCATTCTATTTTCTCCACTAATGATAATCATCTCTCAAAACAACCCATACACATATTTTACCAATTCCTGAAGTTGGTCCTACAAGTCACCAATAATTACATCTATTATACTTCTTCGCATTTACTCTATTTACTTTCCCATGACTAATACAAAATCCACAAATCAAAACGGTCATATTAAATACAATTGTTGTCTTAAGTATATCCTCAGAACAAATTTTCACTGTAATTGTAACACTCGAAAAATTCAACTAATAACCATTGAGTATCCTACTAGTTTCTAAAATCAGTCATACAAATCATCAACAAGTGATAACGAATACTTATTCCTCACAGTTACTAATTTGAGATCTCCATAATCTACAATTATCCACCAAGTATCATCTTTCCTCAATATAGTACTAATTTACCTTACGGAGAGTCGCTAAGCTAATTATCTGCTTCATCAAATACTTTCCCAAGATGAATCATCAAGTCCATCATCCCAATTAGTGTCCTCTATCTAGGAATCCGAATACCAAATTAGTACCTTATAGCAACTCAAAATCTCAATATCCTGGTATGATACCTGATGAAAACCCATTTTGAAACTCACGTAGAAAACACCACTTAGTCCACTAATAACACATAAGGCAAAGTTATATTAATTCTATAAGGTCTCGTACTCGCGATATTTTATAACTCATATAATCTCACTTAGACTATCACTTCCAATACTAGTCTCATATACCTAGTCTCTACCACGCGACACCAATGTATAAATACTCACGCACGTCATACAACTATAAACTACTCTTAATTAGGTCATATACCTAACCTCAACTAAGAGTTCGCAAATTCATTTACCACTGTACATGAGATAACTTAAGTGTATTTTAAATCAAACATATCGCACAACCCAAATAACCTTCACATTCCTTAGGTCAGACTTTCGACATTTACGCATATGTGACATAATATCAATTAATAATTCATCCGACTCAATTACACTCAGAGGTAAATCAATCGTAGATAAGGAGACTCGCTTCTTGCGACAGTCCTCCTCAAACACAACAACTACTCAAATAATTCAGGTTAATATAGCGATGATTCACGGATTGATAACTCGACCAAATCCACCGGCAATACTTGCCCACTTAATCACAACTACTAAGATAATTAAGGATGATTCGAGGTACGACCCCATAGGAGTAGAACCTCCAGCGCATACAACAACTTTTAGGCCAATTATGCACATAAAGATGAAATGTAATGCCACATGAGAACGAATGCACGAGGATTTATAAAAGTATGAACCCTAATTCCTGAGACAGGTAAAATACCTCAAATGATGGTGGGGAAATCTATCTTCCCATAACTCACCCTTCCTTGATTCCTCGGTTGGTCAATATCATTTTCTGTCTTTGAACAAATTCCTGCATTAAACTCTCGACGTAAGTTATCGCACACTCTCACTCAGCTAGACTCTACCCGAGAACTCTAACCGAGCTCTGATACCAACTGTGAGGACCCCGACCCGGAACCTACACGTGTCCCAAGCTGGAGCGTCCTCAAACTAACCCAAATATCAAAAACTTTTAAAATCTTTATTTAAAACTTTCAAATTAATTATAAGTATTATAACCATTTTCAAAATAAGTCTACACCTTTTCACAACGGAGAAATAGTTGACTAACTTAGAAAGTACGAAACTGTTAGTTACAAAAAGACATCGGTTATAACAATGAATGAAGATTAAATAATACAATTCCCATAAATGATTTATACTAAAGTACATTTTCTATACCAATCAAATCAACCCGACAATCCCCAAAATATAACCTCCAAACTCCTTACCGCCCTTACTTGGCCGGTCCACCTGTCTCGGAATCTAAAACAAGAAAGGGAGAGGGGTGAGAATAAATCTCAAGCTATTATGAATGCGGCAATATGCCATATAAGATGCAACACATAACAAGTTGCACATAACACATTGGAAAAGCTGTAAACACCTTACATTACCTTGGTTTACCTTTTCCCGTCTCGAACGAGAGTCGTACAACATTGGGTATAATAATACTCCAATCTTACGGTGAGCCGCTTAAGCAATACTCACGTCTTATAAGACCCGTTTTCGGGGAACCAAATAAGACAAGAGCAACTCTGTAAGGCTTTTGGCTCACTACGGATGCTATACCCCAAACCGTGGCCACGAAGGGGACGGTCACAGTATAACATAATCCGATCACATTAGGTCACACTTCCATAATTGATCGTATTATGTCATACCCCAAATGTCACCGACTCACACATAATCAAGCACATGATAGATACTTGAATAAATCCACAAAGGGGATAAACAACATAGCAACATGGTAATATATACTCATGCTCAACCAACATCATAGTGCAACATTTCTTTAACACACTATGCATAAATAAGCAATATAGTCACATGGTAAAATATACTCATGTTCAACCAATAATCAGAGTGCAGCATTTATGTAACACGCTAAACATAACACAATCCATGAATAAATACTCCAAAGTAAGATAATGAGATATCATCAACCTATCTTACTTAGTCATTATACGATAATATATGATCTCTATAAGGATCCCAGTTAACTCTATCAAGTTGGAATCATTTCTGTTAAGTTACCAAACTAGGTTAACTAGCATTTTCCAAGTAACATTTAAAGTACTTCCCCAATTCCATTTTGATCACTTAGGATATTAATGTGTAGCCAAAATATTCTACTTTAATCTAGGTTAAAGAGATTCTATTTCGGTTCGAGTTTGGTTAGGTTTAAACAGCTCTAAATTTGATGTGAAAAACCGGCCGGGGCACGACTCGTCCCCCAGGGGCACGACTCGTGCCCATTGCACCTTCCTCGAATCTGTCGTCCCCTACAAGGCACGACTTCCTTATAACCCTAGTCACGACTCGTCCCACACCTCAGGCACGACTCGTGCCACAGGGCACGACTCGTGACCTGAGCCCAGAATCAACATAGAAGCAGAAATCCTTCATCACTTATACCCATTTGTTCCCAACCAAGTTTCCTTTATTTTGTGTAAACCTAGAAAGCTTACTAACTTCATTTTTCACATAATAAATCATTTTAAACCCAAATGTGTTATAATTCTAAGTCATTTATCACATGATTCTCAAGAAACCAACTTTTCAACCAAGTGAGCTTTAATTTGTGAACTTAAGGAAATTCTAACTTTATTAAATTCATTTTAACTCATTTAATCCCAAAGTATCATTTCCTAATTCTAAATCATTCTCACTTAGATTTCCATCCAATATACTACAAATTCTCAAGATTTCCATTTAATCCAATCCAACCCATTTACTTCCACTCTTTACTACTTTCATGAACAACAACAATTCCCATAACACTAATCCATTCCTCAAATCCAAGAAAGTTTCCTCAAAGCATCAAATAGCCATTTGAAGAACAATAACAACATTTAATAGTTTATGAACATTTAAAGAAAGGAAGGGTCATAATAACTCACTTTAAAATGGGAGATGGATCATAGATTTCTTGAGCTTGAAGAACTCCTCTTGGTCTCCCGATTCCAAAAGTACTCTCGGATCTAAAAATGGTGGAGATTTGAACTTGGAAGTAGCCTTGGAAAGTGAAGCTTCAACCATGGCTTCCATGGATTGATTGAGAGAGAAGGTTGAGGAGGGGAAGGAGGAAGATGGAGTGTGAAATGATAAAGGGAAAAGTATAAAAAATGGTAAAGAGAGAGTATGGGGGAGGGGGGGGCCGGTCCATGGAGGGAGGGTTTTGGGGGATTTTGTCCCCCACTCAAAAATCCCCTACAACAAATCTTTCCCCAAATTAAAATAATTTTCCCAACCAACAACATTTTATTTGTCCATTTTATTACCACTCCATTCTAATACTTTATTTATTTCTAATTATTATTTTTCCTTTAGAACATTATTTATTTCTTTATCATTTTATTCTAATATAAGAAATTTAAAGATATAAAATAAACACATAAGGTTGATATTAGTATTAAAAGTATATAATGTTAAATTAAAATTGTGCCTAGGGTTAGGGTCGTTACAAGTATCTTCATTCTGCTTTCTACATCGTCATTGGATATGAGGAATTCTTCGGGAATCCTCTAATGTCATGATGAATCATGAAGTCCCCTCTACTTAACAAAATGAAACTTGGGATTCGGAATGAATCTAAATAGAATGAAATTAATTCTATTTCCTTGCAAATTGCACTACATATATGTATTAGCCTTAATTAGAGGCTCCCATGTTCCTGCAAGCTATATAGAACTCACTGAATTACACAATATAATTATGAAGAGGCTCTCAAATTAGAGGCTCCCAACTAACTGGCTTATTGAGTTACAAAATATAACTATCAAAAGTCTCTCAACTGCCTTTAAAATTATTTTTCTTATATTAACTTTCTTTGTTGTATAATTTTTTTTGTGAAAGTATTATGTCGTGCGTTTAACGCACGGGTGTTAGACTAGTTAAAATTAAGACTCATATTTTGAGTATAAATATGAGTTTCTAGCTTATTTAAATTTTGAGACAGAAATAATACATAATATACATTTGAGTCTCCTTACCAACTTAGGTAACTAAATATTTTCTTTTATTTAAAATATCTCTCAAATATAATGTGAAGATATTGTGATAACTTCACAATATCTCAACTCCCCCCTCAAGTTGGAGGATCTACATCGTAGATACCAAACTTGCCAAATAAAAATTAAAACGTTTTTAAAAAAATCTTTCACTTCCACATGCAGCATCTGCGCCAAGTTCTTCCTTTTTCGTGTAGCAATTTAAGCAACCTCGGGTACTTTTTTTTTTTTTCAACAACAAAAATTTGATCTTGTAACATATGTTGTTTCAATATCTGAAAAGTCATCCGCATCAATTCTTCTTTCTTCAATCTCCATTTTTAGAGTGAACGACACTTAATCATCGTTTTTATAGTGGACGACACTCAATCATCATTTTTATTATGGACGACAATCAATCATCGCTTTTATAGTGAACGACACTCGATCATCGTTTTTATAGTGAACGACACTCGATCATCATTTTTATAGTGAACGACACTCAATTATTGTATTTATAGTGGACGACACTCAATAACCGTTTCTACAAGGGATAGTGACGGTGGTTTAATCAAATGGATAAAGCAACAATCGGAACCCCAGGTTTTCGTTGTGGAAGCGAATTGGGTAATCATGGAGGAGACATTAAAGATAAGTTCACCACGTCACAATTCTCCCCCTCAAAGAGAGAATGTGACAATGGTTATTCAAAAGTATAGAAACATGATTTCAAGTTCGAAACCATGCTCTGATACTATAATAAAATAAGGAGACTCAAAAGTATATTATGTATTATTTCTATCTCAAAAATTAAATAAGCTAGAGACTCATATTTATACATAAAGCATATGAGTCCTATTTCTAATATGATTATAACAAATCTCTCTTTATTCTAATAGTAAATACTTCTAACTAATTAAGGTAACTCTCCTAAGTTGGCTCAATACCAACTTAGGTAACTAAATATTTTCTTTTATTTAGAGTATCTCTCAAATATAATGTGAAGATATTGTGATAACTTCAGAATATCTCAACTGGAGTTGCATTTTATAATGACTTGGGTAATATTCTTTCTGTCTCGAAAAGTTAATTTACATTTAATTTTTCTAAAAAAAATTTTAAACTTTTTATTTATACATCCGATAAAGCTATAGCATCCATTACCAAGTGATCTAAGCGCTTGTTATGCTTTATTTGTACGTAGGGGTGTAATTGGTTCGGTTCAAATTACGGTTTGGGACCTGTGAATACCCCGTCCCGATGCAACGCGCATTCGGAAGTTTAAAATAAATAATCATATAATGTCGGATCGAAATGGGATATTCATTTAGTGACACTCGCTTTAAACCATATTAAAATATTAGTTTAAATTTTGAGAGTCGCCACGCCACTTTGATATAGCCCAAAGCTTTGAAAAAAGGCTAAACAGTTAATTGGGTTCGGGGGTCAAGTTACAACAGAAGAAGAAACGCTATCACTCCTATTGCCCGACGGATCGGTCTTTCTAGCATGTGGGGTGTTGGTTGTGTGCGGTGTTTACAGGAATAGATAGAAGAAACGGGATCATGCATAAGGAGGAGGGGAGAGAAAGAATTAATTGATGATCACACCCTAGAACCTTTGAGTTAGGCCCTCGGAAGGTGCACTAATCAACGTTCATCCTTGGGGAATTATTGATCATGGGATAATTATTACTAAGGTGGAAGGTAAGAAGTAGTTCCTAGATCCATTGGGTTTTCTTGGGCGAAACCTTAGATCATCCTCGGCTATGCATATTTAATTATATTAAAAAAGTCCTAAATCTAGCATAAAGGCACAATTAAAATATCATAAGCATGCAAATATTATTACAATATGACAATAATAATAATAATAGGGAACAAAGATATTAATAAGCGCCTTACCAATTGTAGCAAGACTTTGGCATCGAATCTAGGGCGATTCGAAGAACGTGGGGAGAGATACGGAAAAAACAAGTGTAGTCTTGAATCTCCGGAATAAATTGTGTGTGAAAAGCTGATACCGAGCACCCCTATTTATAGTGCTTCGGTAATTGGGCTGGGCCAGATGAAGGGTCGATCGGCCCTAAATATAAGGTTCGATCGGCACAAAAAGGAAGGGTCGATCGGCCTTAAAAATAAGGTCCGATCGGCACTTAAAATAAGGTTCGATCGGCAGTTATAAAGTTTATGCTAAACAAAGGGTCGATCGGCCCAAATTGAGCAACAAAGAGTCGATCGGCCCAAACTTGCCTTGGCCCAATCAGCCTGCAACTTGGCCCCCATTTGGCCATTCCTCCTGGTCGGCCCTCCTTCAGTCGTGCTTAATGAACTTGGCCGGCCAACCTTGTGCAAAATGGCCTCATTTTGGTATAAATATTATTCGTTTCGTCTCCGCTATTGCCAAGCCCACTTTGACCACTTTAATGACTTCTTTTGCACTTCGCTCTTCGGGATTTTATCTTCCATTTTAACCCACGAATTTTTATAAATCAATTTCGTCCCAAATTTCCATATTTTCATTTTAGTCCCTGAATTTTCCATAAATTCCAACTTGGTCCAAAAGCTTCCAAATGCCATTTTAGTCCCAGATTTTCTCGAATTGCACTTCAGTCCCTTTTTTCGGACCGGGTACTAACAGTAGCCCCTCGGCGACGCTTCTTGTAAGACAAGTGGGGTCGACGATAAAAATAGGATCCGTCCTGAAAAAAGGGATTTCAGGAGGTAAGACAATGATTTTGCGGATGTGAGGTTTGGACTCGAGCTGAGTCACAAATGGAAGATGACCAGGTAGGTCGAGCGGCTGAACCCACGTCGGGCTACCTACGTATCCCAAGAGGAATCAAGCCAAGTCGTAGTTCAGAAAGAGTGGGCGTTTAGTACCCGAGAATGGCGGACGTGCGGCGTCTCAAACCGAAGATATGATTGTGTGGGAATCACTCAACATTTGACTGTGCGGTTGTCACCCAACGGCTGACTCTGCGGTCGTCACCCAACGTCTGACTCTGCGGTCGTCACCCAACGTCTGACTCTGCGGTCGTCACCCAAGAATATGAATTTTAACTCTGTGGGAATTACCCGGAAAAAATAGAAATTTGACTCTGTGGGAGTCACCCTGAAAAAATAGAAATTTGACTCTGTGGGAGTCACCCCGAAAAATAAGAATTTTAACTCTGTGGGAGTTACCCGGAAAATAAGAATTTTAACTCTGTGGGAGTCACCCCGGAAAAGAATAATTTTGACTCTGTGGGAGTCACCCCGGAAAAATAGAAATTTGACTCTGTGGGAGTCACCCCGGAAAAGAATAATTTTGACTCTGTGGGAGTCACCCCGGAAAAATAGAAATTTGACTCTGTGGGAGTCAACCCGAAAAAATAGAAATTTGACTCTGTGGGAGTCACCCCGAAAAAATAGAAATTTGACTCTGTGGGAGTCACCCCGAAAAATAAGAATTTTGACTCTGTGGGAGTCACCCCGAAAAAGAATAATTTTGACTCTGTGGGAGTCACCCCGGAAAAGATTAATTTTGACTCTGTGGGAGTCACCCCGGAAAAATAGAAATTTTACTCTGTGGGAGTCACCCCGAAAAAATAGAAATTTGACTTTGTGGGAGTCACCCCGAAAAATAAGAATTTTGACTCTGTGGGAGTCACCCCGAAAAAGAATAATTTTGACTCTGTGGGAGTCATCCTAGAAAAATAGAAATTTGACTCTGTGGGAGTCACCCCGAAAAAATAGAAATTTGATTCTGTGGGAGTCACCCCGAAAAAGAATAATTTTGACTCTGTGGGAGTCACCCCGGAAAAATAGAAATTTGAATTATAAATAATAAAACAAAAAAGATTTGAGTTATATAAAAATAAAAGGAGTAAGAGTTTTTTGAAAAAACGGGGGGTATTAAATATCTGGTCAACCGCTTGGACTGAGGAGACGCGTGTCGAGGTAGGGAAGAGAAAGGGTCGATCGGCCCTTCCTCTGATTGGCCAAGGACACTTTGACGGGGATCCGCTTCTTGAGATGAGATCTGGACCGTTCGCTCGATCGGAAGAAACACAAAATCAAGGGCCGATCGGCCCTTCTTCTTATTGGCCGGTTCTCGGCCGATCGGCCTTCATCTGTTGGTCTCCTTCTTCTTTTTACGCCTCTTCTTCTCAGTCGAGTTTACGAAGCTTTCTCGCTGAAAATTATTTCGAGTGTTTTCGTTTGTTTTGTGCCGATTTCGTGAAGATCTTGCCATGGATACTCCTCCAGATTGGGTCAACGATGTGATATCCATGATGGGTCGCCCGGATCATCAACCTTTGGGCTCGTATTCCGGCGACATTGGTATGGGTGATGCTTTCTTTGGCTATGGCGGAGGAGTTGGTGCTAGTGGCCATGGTGCGGGGCGGCCACGGTTACGGTAGTTTTAGGGGTGGTTATGGCAATATGGGTGGTGGTTTTGATGGTGGTTATGGAGGTTATGGAGGTGGTGATGATGGCGGCCATGGAGGTTATGGTGGCGGTGATGAAGGCGGCGGTGGCGGCGGTGGCGGCGGTGGCGGCGGCGATCATGGCGGCGGCAATGGCGGCGGCGATGATGATGAAGAGGAAGGTGATCCCGGCGTCGGGGAGAGTGATAGGAGTGAGCCTTGGCGGGGGCGTTGAGGCTAGGAGGCGGCGGGCTTCGCGCAATTATCGGCCCTCGAGGCTGCATTTTACGTTGTACAACCGGTCAGACTTTTATCCAGGGCTTGGCTTTTCATGGATCCACCGGTCTTCGCTCCGCGTCGGGATGAAGGTAAAGAATTTTTATTTAACAACAGAATATTTCATGCATGTACAAAGTGTTTATTATTTTAAATGCGAGTAGTGACACATACTGTCTTTGTGTTTACTGCGGGGAAGAAGATGAAGGGACGCGGCTCCCTTAAGGCGGTCGGAGAGTTGTGGGCGGCCTTGCCGGCCGGTGAGGGTAGTCCTCGGGAGCGAGTACGAGCTTGGGGTTGGCCCCCTTTTTTGACATGGTCCTGCAGATGGGCCGGACCGGGGAAGTGCTGCTGCGGTTGTGAAGGCGTGTCGGGAGTTTTGGTGGGACACGACACATACCTTCCATTTGAGTTGGGGAGAGGCCACGATCACTCCTACGAGACTTTCTTTGTCCTTCTTGGATTGAGGTTCACGGACATAGCATTGCCTTTTGATGATATCCTTCATGCCGATCCGGCTCGTCGGTCCATTTGTTTGGTGCTAGCTTAGGCTCGAGCGAAATTTCGGTGTTGATGCGGGGAGGTTATGCAATTTGGTTAGAGCTGCTATTGATAAGTACGGGCTGGCGATGCGGGCTTGACGCACTTGTCGGGGATTCCTTTGGTATGGATTCTCGGTAGCGCTCTTCCCAACTCGGGCCCAGTGTGCCGATTCTCTTTGTTGGGTGCCTTGGCGATTTGAGCTTAGTGCGAGATATCTCTTGGGGAGGGGCCGGCTTGGCCGAGCTGTATCGGGCCACCCTTGTCTCGAGGTCCAATACCTCTTCTTTTGATGCTTTTCGGTTTGTTTTGGAGGTATGCCAACTTTTATCATTTTCATGGTCCTCTTACTTGTTACTTGTCTTTACGCCTTTATAAATATACGCTTTTCGTGTCTTTTGCGAGGCATGGGTCTATGAGATTTTCGGCGTCGCGCCGTTCACTTTGCGGGACTAGACTCGGGATGTGCCCGTCTTGCGCTCTTGGAGGAAGGAGAATCGGATTGAGGGTTCCCGAAGACGGTTCGTGAGTCCGAGGCGAGGCTGTTCTTGATGGTCCCAGTAGGCCCGAGTTTTTGCTCTACCCATGGACTCCGAGGCCTCGGGGCGGTTGGTCTTTGTCCAGGGACGTGGCCTTCTCGCGAGTTGTTGGTGGGATTGCTTGCGATGAGATGTATTTGGGTGAGCGGGTGGCGAGACGGCATTATGCGTGGGATCCGCTTTATGCGCCCCAACATCCTCCCGGGAACATGTGGTATCCGAACCGATTGGCGAGGAGGCGGAGTATCTACTTGGGGTCCACTATCGATTCAGAAGCTTGATATGGGCTATGTGGACTTTGTGGAGCTTTTACGAGATCACCGCAGTGGTGAGGCGGGCTATTTGAAAGCTGCCAGAAATTTCTTTGGTATAGAGAGGCGGGGTTTGGTTATCCCAGAGCCGATGGGTCTTTGGACATCCACGAGATTGTAGATATGCCTCCATTTCCCGACCACTTCTTTGTGCATATGGCCGACGGGGAGGTGAGGGTAGACTTGACACCCACGAGAGGCGACGAGGTCGAGGGTGCTCGGCTTCCTCCCGGGCGGTGCCGGCGGGGTATGCCTCTTACTTTTCCTTCTTATGCATCGATCATTATGTTTTAGCCATGGTGTAACTCTCGCGCACGATTATGTAGGTCACCCGAGATTCTTATGTGCGGGGCGTGAGGCGAGACCAATGTCTTGAGCCGTCTGGCGAGGAGTGCGGTGCGAGCACTTTCACTGCCAATCCCGGAGGTCGGTGGACGTGGATCCGGCGCGGCGGAGACGGCGATCCCATGATGAGGGTAGCTCGACATCCAGATTTTCCCGCGATCGCGCTTCGACCTCCCGTCGGGAGTCTTTAGGACTTTTTATTTTGTAGTACTGTAGGGAAAAAGTAGGAAAGAAGCATGCGAGACTCTATTTTTATCTTTGACTCACCGATGTAATGCAAATGCTTTATGTACAAGCTTAATGAGTTAATTTGAATGTTTCTATTTTCTATTTTGTACATTGCAATGAAAAGTTATCCTAGAAATTGACGTATAAGGCGGTTACCACATGGTTTAGAGAGGGGTTTAGGCTCGAAGCTAGGGTTTTGGGAGGCGTTTGTCACCTAGGCTTGAGGCTAGGGTTTAGGAAGGTACTTGTCTCCTAGGCTTGAGGCTAGGGTTTAGAAAGGTACTTGTCTCCTAGGCTTGAAGCTAGGGTTTTGAGAGGTTTTGGTCACCTAGGCTTGAGGCTAGGGTTTAGATTTGTGGCACTTCGAACAAGGCAATTTGAGCAAAAGGTTATGGTTTAAGCGGGCGAGGCGAGTAGGTGTTTTATGATAGAAGATGGGGTTGGATAAGTTTGATGTCCGAGAGATAAGGGTAGGACCGAGTCATCTTGAGAGTCGCGAGAGGCGTCTTTAGTAGACTTGAAGAGTTTTGAAAATTTGTGGAGACCAAAGAGTGATTTTGTAAACAAGGTGCCAAAGAGGGTGGCATTTTGAAAGTATGTTATTTTGATAAGGAGGCCTTATGATTAATTATATTTCTCAAAGAGTTTGCCACATGCTGATCTTGATGACAAGGGATGCCCTTCTTGCTAGATATGACTTCGTTGGAGCCACGATTCTTGTTAGAGCCCTTGGCCTTTTTTGAAGAATCACATAGTCGACCCATTTCCGTTGAGGAGCCTCAATGTTTGATGAAGTGACCTTGGCGAAGCCCCGATCGATGTCTGAAAGCAAACACGAAGGGAATGGCGAAGCCCCGGTTGATGATGCAAAGTAAACCTGAAGGGAATGGCGAAGCCCAGTTGATGATGCAAAGCAAACACTGAAGGGAATGGCGAAGCCCCGGTTGATGATGCAAAGCAAACCTGAAGGAATACGGTAAAGAAAGCACGAGAGAACGACTTAACAAAAGCCCCGGCTTGGAGAGATTTAATGTATCCCTATTGCGAGACAGAGTCATCTTGCGGCCATGGAGCGACCCTCGTTTTGAACAATAGTCAATCGATCACTTGGACAAGACTCGGAAATGCATATGTGCGGGGGCACATTTTTCGAAAGTGGGAATGGATCCCGAATTCGTGTATGACACTCTCGCTTTTGGGTTTGACTCTTTTGGGAGAGTATAAGCATCACTAGGTGTAGAAAAGTGTATGGAAGCCCCTGGCCGAGAAAGATGTTTGGCTCTTCCTAGATTGTAGAAAAGAAGACTTGTCGAGACATTTGAAGACTTGTTTTATTCGAGAATTATGTTTTGATTGCTCGAGAATGGACCTCATTGATTGGTTTATCAAATTCCAATTATATAAGTAAACAAATAATGACTGCTTTGATTAGAAGTTGGAAATCGCTTGACTTTTGGAAGGAAAAGGATGTTAGTTGTTGCTTCTTTGATACAGAACATTTGGTGGTAATTTTCGTGCGGTTTGCCATTGCATTGATCTTCTTTATGGGAAAGAATGAAAAATAGAAAAAAGGCTGGAGTGGAAGAAACAAGGCGGAGTGGAAGAAACAAGGCTGGAGTGGAAGAAAAATTGGGATTTGACCGATTATAGCCCCTTCTATTTTTACGTCTTTCAATTCAAGATTCGTTGCTCCTTTGTTCTCACAAGTCGAGGAGTAGTCCACGGCACGCGTCTCCTTGCTTTTACCGGAGTGCCGGCGAGAGGCACGGATGCGAAGCCCAGTGAGACTTTGCGAGACGGTGTTTGAGGAGTCGAATAAACGAATTTCAAGAATAGGACGAGTTCCCAAACTTGGCGAGAGTATGCAATATGCTCACATAGGATAACAAGTGACTCAGAATGAGAATGCCATCCGGTAGAGGTTGTAGCTGGTCTTTGGGTTGTGATTGATCATTGGGTGATGCTTAACATGACCTCTTAAAGTGAGAGGTTGGCTGGGCCTTTTGCTGAGAGGTTGGTTTGCGGGATGTGTTTGGGATCTCTAAGGTGAAGGGATTTTCTTGTTGTTGCTTCTTCAGAACCTCTAAGAGCGAGGTTAACTTTGATTTTGACAAGGTCAAGGGTGGTGATGGGATCCTCTAAAAGTGAGAGGATGGACTTGGAATTGGTTTACGGGATTTGTCCAAGAGGGAATTTTTGTTGCTTCTTCTCGCGAGTTTGTTGTGATTTCAGCAGGTAACTTGATCACGATAGGGCCTTCACTCGTTGTCTCATTTTCACAACCTTTGGGAGGTTCACTTCGGGGTGATGAAGGTTTTTTTTTTTTTTCAAACACCCTCTTATCGAGAAAAGCCTTCGGATTTGTTTGCTCGCGATAGCCCCTAGTGTATGCCTTAGGATGGTTTTACCTTTTCCTTCTTGGGCTTGGAGGTGGTCCCTTCGAGGGAGCCCCTTGTATGAGTTTCTTTTGCATTCCGCCTTTCTTGAGCTTTGTGAGTCAGGGGAGCCCCTAGTATGGGCTTCTTCCTTAGGGTTTCAAAACTTGTCGATCTTGAAATGAAAGGGTATTGTTTAGTGAGGATAAGGTTATGGCTTCCTATGGTGAGAGGTTCAAGCTTCAATCGCTACTGGATAGCATTCTCAAAAGAGTATTTAAAATAAATGCAAACTCATTTAACCGACTTATTAATGTAAGGCAAAATATATTCAGACCATGAGAAAGATATGTGAGCATATTCATTGAAAGCTTATCGATCAAATGGAAAATCAGAGGAGACGCGAGATTTGGGGGTTGGTGAGCCCCAAGTTGATATTCATGTAGCACTTGTGAAGGATAAGAACAACTCCTTGCATCTTCTTTAAATTGCAGTGGCGTGAGCAGCTATTTTCTGATGATGAGCAACAACGGTCTTTGCTTATCTTGATCATATGAAAAGGATGTTTAAGTGGGGGAGAGTGTATTTGGGGAAGTGTATGCTCGAGGGAGCATAGAGGGTGTGTACAAGGAGAGGGTTTGGAGATAGTGCATGAAAAGTATATGGTGGAGTATGGAGGGAGTATATGAGAGAAAGGTGCATAGAGGTGGTGTATATGAGGAAGGGACAGTGAGTTGTTTACTCCAATCAAAGCGTTCATTCATTGTTTACTTTATTAGCCGGTGAGTTTATCAGTGAGATTAGCAACCAAGTGATAATTATAAATAAAACAATCTTCTTGAAAGTAATGCGAGATTATGTCTCAAGTCTAGAGAGAAAAGAAAGAAAGACCTTTTTTATTATTGAAGTAACTAATCTAAAGTGGACATTACATACCAATGTCCAAAGTGGAAGTAAGAAAGACACACTAGAACCTACAAGACTGAATGAATCTAAATCCTTCCTTGAAGTACGAGGGTTTCTTCATCAATGAGGCCTTGGTTGATCAAACTTTGAATCAAGCGTTTTAGCTGCTTACAGTTGTCAGTGGTATGCCCATCGTACTTGTGGTATTTGCAAAACTTGGATGTATCCAAGTTAGCTCTCCTATTAATAGGCTTGTAATTCTCGAGCGGCTTGATCAAACTCTTTCCCACCAAAATGTCGAAGAACTCACCCACAGGCATTCCCAAGTCATCAAAATGTTCCTTGTTGATCTTCTTCTCTTGGATTGAATTTGGGGGTGACTCGGGTATTGGTGCCCTTCGTCGGTTGGTGGCCACAGCGGGCATTTTGAATGAGAAATTCGATGCGTTGAACCATAAGTGGGACCACAAGCATGTGGATGGTAGGGACTACGGAATTGAACGGGAGGAGGAACTCTTCTCAAGTATTCCTGAATGTAAGACAAATGGTGCTTTGCTCAATTTCATGCATGTCTTTGAGGAGGTTGATCACTCCCAACCTCATGTTTGAGACTTCTTTGAGGGCTTCAATGCTTTTCTCCGAGAGACATGATGTGGAATTGCAGCAGAACATATGGCGGAGTCAAACCAATGATTTGAATTAGATTCATAATTAATCTTAAGGCATCCTTGAGAAAATATTTGACCTCCACAATTTTGAGTTTGACCAGGCTGAAGTTGCCTACGTAACCCTTACCATTTAAGATACGAGTCTCAGGTCACCGTAGTTCGAGGGGGATGAATGTAAAAGAGTAAGATGACTCGATCCTTGGTCAAATGAGGGTGATCTAGGTGAGTTAATTTGGGCTTGGGTGAGGATTGGCCTTGGTTGGTCTTTGGCTGAAGGGTGCTAGAGATAAAGGATCTAAACTATGGATGGTTTTAAGGCTAAGGGAGCAGACTATGGAAGGTTCAAGAGATGAGAGGTAGAACTTTGAAGGGTCCTAGATTGAAGGATAGTTAAGCATTTTATTTACAAAAAACTTTTTATAAAACATACTCTTGGTTGGAAGGGATACCCCTTTTTCGCAACTAACTAAATGTCCTAAAGTGGTGGATCCTAACGACTAACCGTCTCATATAGACATTTAATATGATATTTATGGAAAGTACTACAGACCCATGATAGGACAAGATCAAGCATTCAAACTTTACATGGTACGTCCTTTAAAAGGAAAATCAATTTTTTTAGTGCCTTTATTTTCTTTATAGATCTTGACTTATCATTGATTCGTAGTGACTTAACACAAAGACCTTATTAATTGTCTACATGAAAAAGCTAGTCAAACCAACCGGTCACGGGGAGTGTACTCCTAGCAAAGTGGGTGACACAAGGGTTAGGTTTCATGCTCCCACCGTGCAGCCGAAGCGCACTGATGAGTGGATGGCCAAGTGAGACTCGGAAGGGAGGTGACATGATCACCACACTTCCCGCACTTTGGCTTTTCCGATGGGTTAAGGGGTAGCTGTGCAGTGTGACACGGACAGTGGTAGTGTGAGGTAAAGAAGTCTAATTCTTTTTTAAGAGAAAGATTTTTTTTTTAGGAGATGCATGCATGCAATGAAACAGTTAAGAATAGAAGGAAAAGAAAAAAGAAAGTAAAATACAACACCATACAAGAAAACGAAAGTCTGACCCACTTAGTTTGAAAAAGTTTCAAAACAGTCCCCAGCGGAGTCGCCACTGTGAATACCCCGTCCCGATACAACGCGCATTCGGAAGTTTAAAATAAATAATCATATAATGTCGGATCGAAATGGGATATTCATTTAGTGACACTCGCTTTAAACCATATTAAAATATTAGTTTAAATTTTGAGAGTCGCCACGCCACTTTGATATAGCCCAAAGCTTTGAAAAAAGGCTAAACAGTTAATTGGGTTCGGGGGTCAAGTTACAACAGAAGAAGAAACGCTATCACTCCTATTGCCCGACGGATCGGTCTTTCTAGCATGTGGGGTGTTGGTTGTGTGCGGTGTTTACAGGAATAGATAGAAGAAACGGGATCATGCATAAGGAGGAGGGGAGAGAAAGAATTAATTGATGATCACACCCTAGAACCTTTGAGTTAGACCCTCGGAAGGTGCACTAATCAACGTTCATCCTTGGGGAATTATTGATCATGGGATAATTATTACTAAGGTGGAAGGTAAGAAGTAGTTCCTAGATCCATTGGGTTTTCTTGGGCGAAACCTTAGATCATCCTCGGCTATGCATATTTAATTATATTAAAAAAGTCCTAAATCTAGCATAAAGGCACAATTAAAATATCATAAGCATGCAAATATTATTACAATATGGCAATAATAATAATAATAGGGAACAAAGATATTAATAAGCGCCTTACCAATTGTAGCAAGACTTTGGGATCGAATCTAGGGCGATTCGAAGAACGTGGGGAGAGATACGGAAAAAACAAGTGTAGTCTTGAATCTCCGGAATAAATTGTGTGTGAAAATCTGATACCGGGCACCCCTATTTATAGTGCTTCGGTAATTGGGCTGGGCCAGATGAAGGGTCGATCGGCCCTAAATATAAGGTTCGATCGGCACAAAAAGGAAGGGTCGATCGGCCTTAAAAATAAGGTCCGATCGGCACTTAAAATAAGGTTCGATCGGCAGTTATAAAGTTTATGCTAAACAAAGGGTCGATCGCCCCAAATTGAGCAACAAAGAGTCGATCGGCCCAAACTTGCCTTGGCCTAATCAGTCTGCACCTTGGCCCCCATTTGGCCATTCCTCCTGGCCCCAAATTGTTTCCTCCTGGCCGGCCCTCCTTCAGCCGTGCTTAATGAACTTGGCCGGCCAACCTCGTGCAAAATGGCCTCATTTTGGTATAAATATTATTCGTTTAGTCTCCGCTATTGCCAAGTCCACTTTGACCACTTTAATGACTTCTTTTGCACTTCGCTCTTTGGGATTTTATCTTTCATTTTAACCCACGAATTTTTATAAATCAATTTCGTCCCAAATTTCCATATTTCCATTTTAGTCCCTGAATTTTCCATAAATTCCAACTTGGTCCAAAAGCTTCCAAATGCCATTTTAGTCCCAGATTTTCTCGAATTGCACTTCAGTCCCTTTTTTCGGACCGGGTACTAACAGGACCGAAATGAACCAAACCAAAATAATCGGTTTGATTTGATTTTCAAGTATGAATGATCAGTTTGATTTCAAAAATTGACAAATCACATTGTTCGATTTGGTTTGTGGTTGGACCCTCTTAAATCAAATCAAATCAAACCAAATCGCGGTTTGAGATCGCGAGACCGAAACACCAAATCGAATTGCTATAGCAAACCACATTACATAAACTTATCTTAACTCTCGTTTTGTATCTTATTTAATATTTTTGTGTATTTATTAATATTTACTGTTATATTAATAAAAAAAACCTACATTACATAGATTAATCCTAACTCCTATTTTGTATCTTATTTATTGTTCATTTCATTATTTGTTATCTTTATTGCGATAAATAAATAACCAAGTTCTATTTACGATCGACATTATAAAGTATTTTTCTTCATTCGCCTTATCTCTTCCTCTAGTCTCTCTTTCTCCAACTTTCTCCTTAAACATCCGCATCTTTATCTTTTTCTTTGTGTTTACGAAAAATTTAAATAAATCTAATAAAAAGTTGTTGTCTTAATCGTGGTTGAACCGTGGTATAAACCAAATAATTAAATCGTGGTTTAAACCAAAACGAACCAAATCATATCGGTTTGGTTTGATTCGGTTTGAAACTTTTTCGTGCTTCGGTTCGATTTGAAAATTTTCCTAACCGATTACTAATGGTTTGATTCGTAAATTCTTATAAACCGAACCATTTACGCTCCTAATTTGTACTAGTATTTTTTATTGTTATTTTAAATTACATTACAAAATGAAGAAATATTAACAAGATAATGAGGCAAGAAAGAAATGAAATTACTCCTAATAAGCATAGGCAAAAATCATATTTTCATCATTAAATTTTAGCATTTTTTAAAATATTCTCACTGAACTATTTATTTTTCAAAACGTTCTCACTTAACTTTCATAATTTTCAAAATGTGATCACTATTTTAATATACTCCCTCCGTCCCATTAATAACTTCACCTTTTGCCATTTTGGGTGTTCCATTTAAAGCTTCACCTTTTCTTTTTTGGCAAAGAATCTTTACTATTTCACCCACTCATTCTCTCTCCTATTTTACTATTACACTCACAACATTTTTCAAATTTACTATTTCCTCCACTCATTCTCTTTCCTATTTTACTATTACACTCACAACATTTTCTTCACCCTTAATTTGCGTGCCGAGGCCAAAATGGTGAACTAAATAATGGGACGGAGGGAGTATTCGCTAATTAATTTTCCCCAAAAAATCATTTATTATAGGTAGTATTTAACAAAATTATTTATGTAAGGTCACGTGACTAAATTTTGTTAAATTTAAAGCAAATTTATTAACAGATTGAGCACATTTTAAAAAATGTAAAATTTAATGAAAATATTTTGTAAAAAACTAATTTAGTAAAAATATTTTAAAAAATATTATACTCCTTCCGTCCCAATTTAAATGTCTCAACTTTCCTTTTTGGGCGTCCCATTTAAAATGTCTCAATCCAAAAAAGGAAAGTTTTTTTTACTATTACACCCACACATTCTCTCTCCTACTTTACTTTTACATTCACAACATTCTCTCTCCTAACTATTCCTCTCACTCATTCTCTCATATTTAATTTTTCATACTCACAACATTTAAATTTTTTTTTTCTTACATCACTTTCCTTAATTCTCGCATCAAACCCATTTTAAAGACATTTAAATTGGGATCGGGGGAGTAGTTCAGTAGTAATGAAAATATGATTTTTGGCCAAAGCAATAAATAAGACGAATAATTGAGATGAATAGCGAATTATCAGTGTGCAGTGAAGGAAGGAGTGACAGTGGAGATCAATAATGGTCACCACTCTGACCACAACTTCACTGGCAGTCAAAGTAAAATATCTGTACAAACATATAGCTGGGTGCCTATTTTACAGAGTCCTAGTGAGAGAATCATAAAGGTTAGAAATTACAAAGCTCTTAACGATATTATCTTATACTCCCTCTCTCCCATATTATTATGTTATTCATTTACTATTTTATATGAAAAATAAGGAATAATTTTATTAAAATAAGAGTTGTGAATGGGTAGGAGAAAGAAAGTAGGATAGATAATAGTAAGTGAATAGTTGTTGTGAGTATGACAAGTGTGTCCCATAAATAAAAAAATATTAAAAAAATTTTTTTTTAAGAAAATGAAACTTTTAAGTGGGACGCCCTAATTAGCAAAGTGAGTAAGATTTTATGATACGGAGGAAGTATTATTATATTATTGAGAATTGATAAACTTTATCTTTAATATATAAATATTTTGGGATACTCCTTTTAATATGATGTAAATTGGGACGTTTATTGTTTTTGTATTTTTTATTATTTCATTTGTATTTTCGGATTTAATTTTAATTGGTTGATTATAGGTAGATTTAGAATAGATTTTCAATATATTTACTAGTTTTTAAGTCCTATTAGGTTACTATATAGGTTAGGATTAATTTTAGAAGGTTTAGGAGTCTTTTTCAAGTTTTAAGGCACTATAAGATAGGCCTTCATTGTAATTCCGAAAATTAGTCTTTTTATCAATTAAATTCATATTTTGCTCTTGCAAAACTCTTGGTCAATTTTATTGGCTTGCAGAAGGATTTCTTAGGAAATTCTTGTTATCTTGGGAATTGCGATTCCTTGCAGAAGATTTTGGTTTCGATCAGGCCTTGGTTACTATTTCGCTGCGTTTACATCAGTTGGTATCAGAAAAGGCGAGATCCTTGGACGATGGCCAATTCCGGTGGAGACAACGGAGACAACCTAACCATTCTTACCGCAATCTTGGAGCGTATGGAGCGTCAGGATCAAGCAACTAGGGAACGTATGGACCGTTTGGATCAAGAGGCTAGAGAGCACAGAGCGGCCCAGATCGACAAAGCATACGGAACTCATGGCGGCTTTGGTCGGATTGCGTGTAGGTGGAGATGGTGTCAACCCACGAAATCGGGCCGGTCCTCACGGGGAAAATCTCCACCGTGGTGATCCGATAGGCGGGGATACTTCGGATAATGTTGAAGGGAGGCCAGGCGGTGCCTCCTCAAGATCAACGACCCAAGATTAGGGCGGATATTCCGGTCTTTAATGGTGAGTGGTCTATTGAAGAATTTCCTACTCAAGAAGAAGCTTTTGATGAGGAGGTTATTTGTGAGTTCAAAGAAGATTTGAGCATTGTTCGGGTTTGTGGTGATATTATTACTTCAAATATTATAGTCCCCGATAATGTCCTAGTTGAATTCAAGGAGAAAGAAGAGGTTGGTATTGATTGTTCAAAAACCCCAATTTTTTATGAAAATTTGGGTGTTTTTCACAACAAGAATGAAATTATTTTTGAAGATTTATTGATCATTGTTGATCAAGGGAAGGAAGGGGAGGAAAATCAACACAAGGAGGATGGGATTGATGGAATAATTTTATATACGTAAGAGATCATCTTACGTCCATGTATGCTTAAAAAGATTTATTCGAAATATCTTTTTAAATGGAATGGCAGCCTTTCCAACGTTGGATGAGAACTCTGGGACGAGTTCTTTTGAAGTGGTGGTGTATGATGTAAATTGGGACGTTTATTGTTTTTGTATCTTTTATTATTTCATTTGTATTTTCGGATTTAATTTTAATTGGTTGATTATAGGTAGATTTAGAATAGATTTTCAATATATTTACTAGTTTTTAAGTCCTATTAGGTTACTATATAGGTTAGGATTAATTTTAGAAGGTTTAGGAGTCTTTTTCAAGTTTTCTGGGCACTATAAGATAGGCCTTCATTGTAATTCCGAAAATTAGTCTTTTTATCAATTAAATTCATATTTTGCTCTTGCAAAACTCTTGGTCAATTTTATTGGCTTGCAGAAGGATTTCTTAGGAAATTCTTGTTATCTTGGGAATTGCGATTCCTTGCAGAAGGTTTTGATTTCGATCAGGCCTTGGTTACTATTCCGCTGCGTTTACATCATAATATCAATTAACTTTAAATTTTTTAGAGCGGATAAATTGTCATTAATACTCCCTCCGTCCCACCTCAATTGGTCCATTGAGGTGGGCACGATTTTTAAGAAAAATTATTAAAGTGGATAGAAATTAGAGGAGAGAGAATGTAAAAGTTAAATGTGTGGTAGGGATTAGGAGAGAGAATGTAAAAGTTAAAAATATTTAATAGGAGAGAGATTGAGTGGGAAGAATAGTAAGTTAAAGTGGGTATAATGAATGGGTTTTTTGTAAATATATGGAGATGATAAGGGTATAAATATATGGAAAACTTTCCATTTAAGGAATGGATCAATTAAGGTGGGACGTCCCAAAAAAGAAAATGAATCAATTGAGATGGGACGGAGGTAGTAGTATTTATGTATTGAATCAAAAATAGTTTTTGAAATTTTAATACATGTGTTAAAAAGTGACAACGTTAATATGTTATAAAGTGCCACAAATGTGTGTTAAAGAGTATTAGTTGAAGTTGTCAAAAAAGTCTATTTTAAGCGTTATTCAGTATCTTTTTCTATGTGAAATGTACTAGGTTCAAATCCCATAAAAGACACTATAAGTGTCAATCTTGTAATAAATTGAGTCATTCATTAAAAAAATACCTTTAAAAAAAAGAGTGTCAAGTGTTAAAGAATGTCGATATGCGTGTTAAAGTGTGCCAGCGATATTGTTATAAAAAAGTGTCGATTGTTTACAAAAATGTCACCGCATATTTTAAAACATGTTTTGATATTTTAAAAAAAGTCATCGCTTGTGTCAAAACAAGTTACAATAATTTACAAAATATTATCACACTCCCTCCGTCCCATTTTAAGCTTCACTTTTTGCTAAAATGGATGTCTCGTTAAAAGCTTCACCTTTTTTAAAATGGCAAAGAATCTTTATTATTTCACTCACTCATTCTCTTTCCTATTTCATTTTTATACTCACAACACTTTTCAAATTTACTTATCCCTCCACTCATTCTCTCTCCTATTTTACTTTTACACTCACAACATATTCTCCTCTTATCTTTTTCCTTAATTTGCGTATCGATCCAAAATGGTGAAACATATAATGGGACGGAGGGAGTATTTTTCTTACTACCCTACCTCAAAATGGGTGATAAAAAAATTCAAATTTATTTTTGAATAAAAAATTTTGATCATTATTTTGGACGAAGGGAGTAAATATTGAGGAGTTGATTTTCATTAAAATTTTGGCTATTCTCGACTCTTCTCATCCAAGTTAAGAGTTGGTCTTATAAAAAAACTAATTTTTTCTTAAGATAAGGAAAAATGTGTTTTCAAAATAAACGGTGGCAATTTTGTAATTACTGGCAACCATGTTCAAAATAAACGGTGGCATTTTCGTAATTAATGGTTCCCCCGTTTATGTCAGTTCCTGTTTAACAAACCGCCAACAGGATAAAGTGCCGCCGATATGTAACAAAGTGCCGGCGAAAGTGCAGCCACAGCTTTAACAAAGTGCCGGTGTAAACCGGTCGGCACTTTGTTAAACCGAAACCGTCACTTTTTACACGGGCACTTTTAAATACATAAACCGGCACTCTTCACACAGCACTCTGTTACACTAACACTCGCACTTTGTTACACTAATATTTTTGATGGCTCAAAAATACAAGCACTGGCATTCAAAAATACATGGACTGGCATTTGAAAACACATTTACTGGCACTCAAAAATGCATATACTGGCACTCAAAAACACTGATAATTTTTTTGCTGATAATAAAAAAAAAATGAACTGGCATTCAAAGAAACATGGACTGGCATTCAAAATTACAAAAACTGGCATTCAAAATTACAAGAACTGGCATTCAAATTCCCATCTCATTTGTTCTGCACAACGGGTTGTACTGGCAATCCAAAACACATAAACTGGCACTCGAATTAAAATGAACTGGCATTCAAATTAAAATAAACTGGCACTCAAATTAAAATCCCTTATTCTCGTCGTCAATGAAATCTGCGTGCGTATGAAATTGTCAAGCTGTGGGATGATCCTAGGTCAAAATCGAGGAAGAAATTGGAATTGAAGGGGAATTGGGTCGCCGTATGAAATGGAACTCACCATTATCGCTGCTGCTACGTTCGCTGCCGCCGAAAAACGAGGAAGAAATTGGAATTGAGGTGAGGACGCCATTGATGCCGATTAGAGAGAGAGAGAGCGAGCTCTCTGTTTACCGTTTACGTGGGAAGAGAGAGACGGTGATGGGCGATTGAGAGGGAATTGGGTTTGTCGCCGGTGAGAAGGATGTTGCTCCGGTTGATTAATGGAAGAGAGCTCGCCATTGATGCCGATTACATAGAGGAACGGTGAAGAAAAATGGATTTTGCGTTTAGAGAGAGAGTAGTGAGAGAGAGAGTGAGTTTTGCTTTTATTGAGAGAATGAAAGTTATACCGTAATTTAAAACACGTTTTTCTTAAGCTTAATAAAAAATGCGTTTTTTGTGAGTTTTTTGCCCAAGTTAAAATTTTATAAAATTTAGTTTAAAATTAAAATTAAAAGGAATATTATTATTTTGAGAAAAGAGAGGGGTGGATTTGGGAGAAATAAACGGAGGGTAGCAGTGAAAATGAAAATGGCAAGTAGCAAATATAGACATGGGGGAATGAGATGTCCATTCCATCAGGAAAGGAAAGCAAAGCAAAGCAGCTGTGCAAGCTTTTCAATTCAAAGTACAAAAGTGCAGGGAGAGAGGCCCAGGCCCCCATCTGACATCTGTTCCCTAGATTGATAATTTCATTATTATTCATTAGATTGATAATTTCATTATTTAGCTATGTACTCCCTTACTTCGTTCGTTGCTCTAAAACTTCACCTTTTACCTTAAAAAAAAATTAAAAAAATCGTTGCTCTAAAACTTCACCTTTTACCTTAACAACAAAAAAACAAAAGTCCCGCTAAAAACTTATCTTTCATCCAAAAGTTGTTTGTTAGAAACTTCGTATTTCCTAAATATGCGTCTTTCATATATATACACTCCCTCCGTCCCGTCTGATTTAGGACGTTTAGATTGGGCACGGGAATTAAGAAAAAAGTGTAAGTGGATGAATGTTGTGAATATGAAAAGTGATGTAGGTGAGAAAAAGTGGGGTAGAGAGTAATGAATGAAAATTTGTTGTGAGTGTAAATGTGGGTCCCATTAATAAAGTACTTTCCATTTTGGGGTTGTCCTAAGTCGGATGGGACGCCCAAAATGGAAAAATGTCCTAAGTCGGGCGGGACGGAGGGAGTATATATATACTCCCTCCGTCCAATTTGTTACTTCACAGTTACTGTACTCACGTAAATTAAGGAGGGAGTATTATATTGAAAGTGTTGTGAGTGTGAAAGTAAAATAGGAGAGAGAATGAGTGGAGAGAATAGTAAATTATAATGATATTGTGAGTATTAAAATAATGTAGGAGAGAGAATTAGTGGGATAGGGTTAATATTTTAATAATATAAAGTTTCCATTTTAGGCAAAAAACAAAATGTGAAGTATGTATTTGAACTCTCAAAATAGAAAGTGTGAAGTAAGTAAATGAACGGAGGGAGTATATATATATATATATATACTCCCTCCGTCCCAATAAAAGCTTCACTAATTACCCAAAAGGGCGTCCCGTTAGAAACTTCACCTTTCCTTTTTTGACAAAGAATCTTTACTATTTCCTCCACTCATTCTCTCTCCTACATTATTTTAATACTCACAACACCATTATAATTTACTATTCCCTCCTACATTATTTTAATACTCACAACACCATTATAATTTACTATTCCCTCCACTAATTCTTTCTCCTATTTTCAAATTACACTCACAACATTTTTTTTTCCTCCCATTTCCATAACTTGCGTGTCCACCTAAAAGGGTGAAGCACTTATTGGGACGGAGGGAGTATATGTTTTAAGCAAGAAAATGAGTATAATCTGGATCCGAAAAAGAAAAATTGGTAAAATGAACAAGATTAAGCATAGATGGATATGGGTTATGTTTGTGGGAAGCGGGATGATTGGGTTTGAAGGAGTGTGTAGTAGGTGAGAGAGTAAAGGTTCAGTTCAGTGGGAGCATGAGCTTGTTTATAGTCCCGTGACAGGGGGTAGGGTGCAAGGCACGCGATCCGTGCCGCTACGTAGTACGGTCCAATTATTCTTAAATTTCAACCAGCCCATCTAATTTTCTGTTGCCTGCGTCACCTAGCCCCGTCCTCCACATCCAAAACAATACTCCCTTCTTCTTCGTTCCGTTTGAATGGACACATATTTCTTTTTTTGGTGTTCCATCTGAAGGGGCACAATTTAAAAATAAAATTTTTTTTTATTATAACTTTTTTATTTGTGGGATTCACTTGTCATACTCCCACAATAAATACTCCCTCCGTCTCACGATTATATAAACTTTTTGGTCCAGCACGGAGATTAAGGTAAAAAGTGATAAAGGTAATGTGTTGTGAGTGTAAAAGTAAAACAGAAAAGAGAATGAGTGGAGAGAATAGTAAATTTAAAAAGTGTTGCGAGTAGTAGGGCTGAACAAAAAAACCGACGGACCAGACCGATAGAACCGAACCAGATCAATGAAAACCGGACCAATCCAATAGAATTGGTTTGGTTCTGGTCTCAAATTTATATGGAACCCATTATTTGGGTTGGTCCTGATTTTTGAAAAAAATATATATGGTCCTGGACCGAACCCGGACCGGACCGATAATGTATATATTATGTAAAATATATATATATATATACTCCCTCCGTCCCATAACAAGCGACGCTGTTACTGTTTCGCACGGGAATTAAGGAAAAAGTGAAAAGGTTGAGGTGTTGTAAGTGTAGATAGTTGATTAGGAGAGAGAATGAGTAGAGAGAATAGTAAATTATAATGATGTTGTGAGTATTATAATAATGTAGGAGAGAGAATGAGTGGAGAAAATAGTAAAAATTCTTTTCCATTTTAGAAAGTGTGACTTATCAGTGGGACGCCCAAAATGACAAAGTGTGTCGCTTGTTATGGGACGGAGGGAGTATATATATATATATAAGTAATTAATCTACAACGCAGATCTGTTTTTTCGTGCGAGATTGCAGAACATCATTACTCTGTTACTTTGCCTCTCAAATCTCCAATAAAAGGTAATGATTTAAAGAGATTTTGATGTTATTTTCTCAGTATCTACCTCTAATCTACTCGTATTTTCAATTTTCTTACAATTTTGCATCTGAATTTAGTTATTAGGCCCTGAATCATGTTTATGTTTTTCTCTTTTGTTTATGTAATGTAATCGTCCTATATTTTTTATTTGAACTTTGTTCCTCTATTTCAGTTAATTTGCTGCATGTCTGAATATTTTTATTTGAACTTTGTTTATGTAATCATCCTATATTTTGGTTTCATGAAAAAAATAGTTGTTTCATGTTTTATCTTTAGAAAAATATATAGTAGTGTAACTTGTGAAACCGATGGAACCGGACATGGACCGAACCAATGTGACCGGTCCTGTAATGTAATGGTCTGGTCCTGGTCCTGAATTTAGGCAGAACCGAACAATTGGTCCGATCCTGTTTTTTTGAAATTTTGATAAAATTCGGACCAATTCGGACCGTGAACACCCCTAGTGAGTAGAGAGAAGTGGGTCCCATTTCCATTTTGGGAAAGTGTAGATTATTGTGGGACGCCCAAAAGGGATATTTTTTTGTATATTTGTGGGACGGAAGGAGTATCCACTAACTATTCCCTACCCCCTTTCATTTTCCTACATCATCTTTCATTCACAACATTTATTTCACTATACACTTTTTCTCTTTCCTATATCACTTTTCTTAATTCCCATGCATAAACACAAAAATGCCCTTTTGGACGAGACAGAGGAATTAGTTATTTATATTTTTTGTTTATATATCCTCTCCTTTGCTTAATAAATAAATAAATATAACCTCCCCTTCACAATAATGATAAAAAGAAGTATTTTATTTTTTATTATCTCGAAATTAATATCATATTTTTTAATTAAAAAATAATTTTAATATATATAATTTTACAATTATACATGCAATATACAAATAAATAAAATACATTCATTAAAAACATTAAGTAGCTAAACGAAATCATTTATCATGAGCCAGAGAGAATAAATAATAAGAAAAGTACTCTTTGTCTTATTAATATAAAAATATACTCCCCCCGTCTCAATCTAAATGTCCCAAAATGGATTCGACATGAGAATTAAGAAAAGTGATGTAGGAAAGAGAAAAAATTTAAATATTGTGAGTATGAAAAATTAAATAGGAGAGAGAATGAGTGGGAGGAATAGTTAGGAGAGAGAATGTTGTGAGTGTAAAAGTAAAGTAGGAGAGAGAATGTGTGGGTGTAATAGTAAAAAAAACTTTCCTTTTTTGGATTAAGACATTTTAAATGAAACACCCAAAAAAAAAAGTTAGGACATTTAAACTGGGTCGGAGGGAGTATTTCTAAGATGACAAAGTTTGTCTATACAAAATTGTATTGTTAAAATACTAATAATATTAATTAAAGTTAATTATGATACTCTTACAAAGCTATGAATCAAACGGCATCAAGGTATTTATGTTAAAAAAAACAATTAAGAATTTGATCCACACTCTCCAAGTGTCATTGTGATAATAGATAGATAAATTATTAATTGATAGAAAACTCAATAAAAAACATTTCACTTACTACTACTCCCTTCGTCCCTTTTGAAGTTTCACCTTTTATTAAAATGGGTGTCCCGTTAAAAGCTTCACATTTTTTAATATGACAAAAAATCTTTACTATTTCACCCACTAATTCTCTCTCCTAGTTCACTTTTATACTCACAACATTTTTCAAATTTACTATTTTACCCACTCATTCTTTCTCATATTCTACTTTTATACTCACAATATTTTTTTCATTTATTTTTTTTCTTAATTAATTTGCATGCATACTCAAAAGGGTGAAGTATGAAATGGGACGGAGGGAGTATATAAGTACTCCATTTTCATTTCAGTTTAATTTTCTCATTTTCTTCAAGGACAGAAGAAAAAGTAATAAAGCATTATCTTGTAAAATACTTCTGTTTTTTTTTTTTTTTTCCAATTAAATAAAGAATTATGCTTGTAATTTGGAATAATAATGCTGCGTTCCAACATCGTTTGTCTGGACCTGGACTAGCTAGCGAAACAGTCTATAAATTGGTCCTCCTTCGGAAAGAGTGTCAGTTCACTTCTCTCTTTTCGCTCTCTCATCTCACTTCAAATTTGAACATCCAAAATCATCTCTCCCCCCCCTCTCTCTCTCTCTCTCTCTAGAGATTTTCCTTCAAATATTTTCCCGGAAAAAAAAAACCTCCGGTTGAGATTTCACCATGGACATTTTCGATTTTGACATCGTGAAAGTTGAGAAGGCCAACGCTATGATGAGGTACCATCGGCTTCAACACCTAACCAAATTGTTCCGTCTCGGTGAGGTTTGCCTTGTACTTGTTTTTCTCTGCTGGATTTCATCTCGTCTTCCATTCGTCGTCAAAATCGCCGGCGAGTATTTGCGGCTACTACTTTCAATCGTCGTCACGCCTCTGTTTATTTTCCTACTCTGCAACGTCATTGTTCTCACACTCCTGGCTAAATCCGGCCAGCTCACCGGTCAATCTCCGGCCGTCGAAAATGCCGATATCGAACTCTACGAAGAATTATTATCTAGCACCGAACAATTGATTAGTCCAGGATCCGGAAACTCTCCTTCAGTGCCGGAGCCAGAGGCGATCGTATATCAGGACAAACAGATGATATTCGAATCGAACACTAATATTGCACAAAATTTCAACGAAAATGAAGCTAAATTGGCTGCTGAATCAGCTCCAGATCCGAAAGTATTTCGACGAAGCCAGTCGGAGAACTTGAAGGCAGAGTCTCTGGAGCCGGAAAAGCAATCGCGAAAGCTCCGTCGATCGGAGACGGAAATTTACCGTAAAGTCGAAACTCCGGTAAAGGCAGCGGACGTGGTGGATGAGTTGAGCAACGAAGAATTCCAGAGGAGAATCGAAGGTTTCATTGCTAAGCAAGTAAAGTTTCATCAAGAGGAAAAACTTGCAATTGTTCTTCATACCAAGTGAATTACCGTACCATTTTTTTTAAAAAATGGAAAATATTAATCGACAATCGCTTTATTCATATTTTTATTCCTACTAGTATAGTTTTTGCCTTTTATTTTTATTTTTTATTTTTTATTTTTCTTTGTATGCTATGTTGAGGTAGAGGGTAGAACGTATTCAACGTAGTACGTACAGAGTAATCCCGCTGAGGCTGTCGAAGAATTATTAGATTATCTTCGAAATTAACTCTTAATTTTCGTGTAATTTCACTTTTTTGTGTATTTTTGAATGAAACGGAAAAAGTATTTCTTATGATTATGATTATGATGATGATATTGATGCTGCAATTTCTTACTTCTGCAGCAACTTAAATAAAAGTAGACTGCTTTTCATGCAAAATTGTTCTCTACGGAAATGCAGAATGAGATTATGAATGTGAATACGTAATTCAAATTTAAAAAGTTATGCCCGGTATATGAAAAAAAATAAAAAAAACTTGGATAAAGGTGATTTTGTCGACCCTCTAGCCGTGGTAAATACTCCCTCCGTCCCGTCCAACTTAGGACATTCACTCTCGACACGAAAATTAAGGAATACTATTATAATATTATGAGAGAGAATGAGTGCAGGATGTGTTGTGAGTGTGAAAAATTAAATATGAGAGAGAATGAGTGGGACAAATAGTGATGGGATTATTGTTGTGAGTATGACAAGTGGATCCCATTTAATATAAAAGTAATATAAACTTTTCATTTTGGGCCATTCTAAGTCGGGTGGGACACCCAAAATGACAAAACGTCCTAAATTGAACGGGACGGAGGGAGTATATTTCTTTCTACTAGTCCTAAACATTTCACCAAAATATATAATATTCGTAATGGTCGCAATATAAAACATTTTACCAATGAACTTTAGTTTCGGTGGTTTTACTTGGTGCTCCGGTAAGGACTTTCTCGTATGGGATGAGAGGTCATGAATTTGAACCCATAAATATTATAAATATTAGTATAAGGATAATTTGTAACTCTGATTTAAATTTGTACTAGCCTATTTATTTATAGGCCAACTGATTTAGCAAAAAAAAATACATTTTATCTGTCATTAATAAAATAAAAAAATAAATTCTACTCCCTCCGTCCCACATCAAGGTTTCTTGGTGTGGGTTTCACGCTTCTCAATAATTTTTTTTTGTGTTGTTTAGAATTAAAGAGAGATAATGTAAAAGTTAAATGTGAGGTAGGTAATAGTAGTTAATGATTGATTTTTTTAAAAATGGGTAAAAGATTAGAGGAGAGAGAATGTAAAAATTAAAAAAAATTAATAGAAGAGGGAATGAGTGGAAGGAATAGTAAGTTAATGATTGATTTTTTTGTAAATATGTTAACTTTATAATGGTATAATGAATGATTTTTTTTTGTAAGTATATTAAATCATTAGGGTATAAATATATTCAAAATTTGCCATTTATAAAAGAAAACCTTGAAGTGGGACGGATCAAAAAGAAAAGTAGAAACCTTGAAGTGGGACAAGGGAGCATAGTTTTAAGCAATATAAACATTTTCATATATTCACTTATTTACGAAAGTGCCCCCCGAACGTTCTAATTAATTTACATAACAACTACTATAAATACTTTACATTTTGTAGTGAAACTAGTACTCACGTGCCCGTGCTAATGGCACGGGTCTGTATGAAATTGGTAAGTCATGTAAAAGTGCAAGTCGTACTAAGCGATAGAAATATTACCCAACAATCAATAAAAATCATTAAAAGTACAAAATAAAAGGGCAAATCATATTCATTTCTCCAGAAATACAAAGATTCAATTTCATTCTACTAAGAAATCATGACAATGAAAGCACATGAAATAGAAAATGAAAATGACAAAAGGGTGTCCCCAAGCTGCGGATCTGCGCGTCGAAAAGTCGCGAGGACCTGAAACTAAATTCAGGCTACAATTTATTATCTGATGCCACCAATAAAGAGTCCTTCACAAATCATGTCTTTAAGTAAGATAAATTCGAAGAAGGAATAAAAAATCAACTAAACCCACTCCATCAATCACCTTAAACCACAAAACTTAGCATCGACTGATCAAGAAATTGCGAGGTTACTTACACATCTGGTATCTTATGGAAAAAAATGGAAGGGGGTTTCGTATATAGACAGCGGTTTTTACTATTAAGAAAAAGTGGGTACCTCGTCCAATAAAATTGTTCTGCCAATCAACCTGAATAATAGAGGAACTTTAGAAAATAAGAAAAGGTCAATAATAAAAAGTTTTATGTCAAGTTGTGACCAATTTATAGTTATCAGAATTTATTGAAACATCAACTACAAAGACTGATTATGTGCTCACAAAGACTATGTAACTGAATCATTAAGACAAAATAAACTCCAAACTCATCATTTTTAAAACAACACATAAACCCAATTTGAATTTAAATAGTACAACAAAGAAACCCCAAAGAGTAAATTTAAGAGAGAGAGGTAGAGAGAAAGCTTGCCTGAAACATTTGAGAACAAAAAGAAGTTTCCGTAGATTTCTTCCTCGTCCATGGTCGTCCATATCCCCTTCCTACCATTCTTTGGCCATGAACCCCAAGCGCTGATCCTTTCTTCTTAGTACTTCTAATAACTACATCTTCAACCTCTCCAAACTTCTCAAACAATTCCCTCAGTCTTTGGGCACTATAGTCCTGACCAATCTTCTCCCATGATACCTTAAGCACCTTCTCCTTTTCCGGGCCACTTTGACTGCCATCTTTACTGTCTTGCCCTCCCACCGTTGTCTGTTTTTTCAACCCTGATGTCATTGGAGATCTTTCGCTTTATTACTATGCATGGCCCTAATTCTTGTAATCTCCTCTTTGAGCTTCCTAGATATTCTCTCCTCCTCATCTTTAGCTCGTAGTTGGGTCGGGAGCAAAAGAAGCTCGCTCTCTTTCATCAAGATCGACATCATCCTTCGACGCTTGGTGTCTTGGCCGTGATAGTCGCTGAGCTTCTCAAGTTTTACTCGAAGGAGGTCATCGAAAAAGTTTCCTCGCTTTTTCATCCTTGAGGATTTCATAGGATGTCTTCGCTTTTGAAAGTTTTCGTGGGCGCTGGGATCGTTGAGTCTCTTTGTCCTGGATGCAGCTCCAAAGCTTTCCACTTGTATGCTTTTGATATCTCTTTCTCGAAAGTTTGGCTCCCTCTTCACCGTATGGCAACCCAAGAACCTTGTAGTTATCGATGTCCATATCCATATCTTATATTTATTTCAAGTGTCTTTGAGATGTTCACACAAAAGATGGTACTCAGGATCACACTCAAAACAGTTGTACAACTATAAAAAGAACCACTTAACAATTTCTTTCACTAAGCCAATAAAACAATTCTTTGAGAACTTGAGGTTCATATTTCACTTTACTTCTCAAGAAGCGTCTAACACCAATTATCACCAAGGAATTATATAGGTAAATTTACAGTCTAATCATATAAGAAATAATCGTCAAACAAATAAGGATTTCTTGAAAAAGAAAAACTTGATTCAATTGCTTGATAAATGAATAGAAACTTACTGATCACTTCTCGTCATTCTCTTGAAATCATTTTGCCTTACTGACAAATGGTGGCCCCTTGAGAAGAACAAATGTATTATGCCTCCGCTCTAGGATCCTCGTAGAAAAATATATGAGACCCACAAAAAACACTAATCAAATGCAAAAATAGACTTTGTTTAGTAACAACCTCAGACAATACACAGTTAGCTTCTCCAAAAAATTCTTGATCTTTCAAATTCAGTGCCTTCACAGGCAAATTATGATATTTTGTATCTACATCGTACACCTGAACTATCAATGGCAGAACGATCTCAAACTTATAGGCAACATTAATTTTTTGAATCCAATGAAATGAAAATAAAAAAGAACTCTCGAAAACTCTGTTGTGTGATATTTTAATAACTTATTCACAATTTCGCTCAATCATTTACTATTAAGTTCTAAGAAGGAATAAAAAATCAACTAAATCCAATCCATCAATCACCTTAAACCATAAAAATTAACATCGACTGATCAAGAAATTGTGTGGTTACTTGCACATCTGGTATCTTATGGAAAAAAAAATGGGAGGGGAGGGGATATCGTATATAGACAACGATCTTTACTATTAAGAAAAAGTGTGTACCTTGTCCTACGACCACATAATTTCAATAAAATTGTTCTGCCAATCAACCTGAATAATAGAGGAACTTTAGAAAATAAGAAAAGGGCAATAATAAAAAGTTTTATGCCAAGTTGTGACCATACCCTGTTATGGTAGGGATTTTTCACCCCATGTATCTCTCTCTGGAAGCAACCTTTGTAAAGTGTACGTATCTTGCTCAACTAAATGAATACAAACTGAATAATGTCCTGACTTCAGCGGCAAAACCCTCCCCTTCTTCCACCTAATGCCCTAAAGCTCCAATTCGACCCCATCCGCACCACCAGACTCAACGCCTCAGTAATTTCAACAACGGAACGTCTTTAATAGCGGCGACCTTGGATTACCTTCGCTTCTGCCATCGGTGCTGATACGGGGAGCCAATGCGAGGGATGATTTCAATTGAATAATACCAGCGAGGAATTCAATTGCGTAAACTTGGAAACCTTGAAAATGATGGTCAATTGAATGCGTAGAGGTAGCCGGTAGTTGAGAGTAGGGATGGAGGAGGCTTTACGGGGGATGGGGGTTTGATTTTGATTGGAATGAAAGGAAGAAAGGGCCAAAGAAATTGGCCGTGGCACTGAACTGCTTGTAGAGGGGAGAGAGGCCATGGGATAACACGGGTTGAGGGGTTGGAAAATAACTGTCAATCAATCTCGGCCGTTAAATCCATTTTCCAATTTTCAATCCTAGCTCCTCTTTATTCCTACTTAAGAGGCAGTTATTTGCCCCTTGTATTGTATAATAGATTTTTACAAAGTGGTGGTAGTAAGTTTTTATGCTTGGAGGGTGGGACAAATCAATGTCCACTCTTGATGTTTATCTACTTTCTAATTGTTATCTTCCATTTTTTTATTCATATTTTTTCATTTTTCAGTTTGTTAGAGAGTACTAGCCTTTGATCCCAAATGAATGTGTGCTAATAATATTGAATATTTATATTGAGACGGATGTAATAGTATAACATGTGAATATTATCTTTATTTAACCAAGATCACATAAAAAGAAGAAGAAGCAAGTAGGTTTAAATTTGGGAATGAGATGGACACTTGTCGATTTATCGATTTAAGTAGGTAAATCTATACTAAAGTATTTTAAAGTAGGATAAAAAGGATTAGGTGATGACACATAAGCTTGATTTGTAATTCTCTTGATCCTCATGCTTCCACGTAATTTTCCTATTAGGATTTATGTGTTCTTTCGTATTTCCTGCATTAGCTTAGTGTAATAGAAGAATATAATAGTTATGTAAGTAGTAAAAGTGTTATTAGAAGAATTAAAATATTGGTATATTATACTATATAAGTTATTCTAATGGTTTACATCAATAGTTAAATTTATACTCTTTGGATAATAGAAGAAGATATATACTTCTTATATGAGTGTCTTCTAATAGTTAGTAGTACTACTACTATTTATACTATTAGATGAGAACTAGAATACATTAAATGGATAATTACATGCATAAGTCTCTTGATGTTTCATTCACCATAACTTATAAACTATTAATTTTTGAAATGCAATCATTAATGGGTCATTACATGCATGAGTCCCTTAATGTTTCATTCACTATAAATTACAAAATATTAACTTTTAAAATACAACCATCAATGGATCATTACATGTATGAGTCTCTTAATTTTTCATTCACTATAACTTACAAACTATTAACTTTTGGAATGCAACCATTAGTTCAAGGGTAATGAACTTTATATTCATGTAATTATAGTATTAAAGAATTATACATGAATTACATTACGTTCGGAATAACAAAACAAGTGCCACATTTCCATCAATTTTCTTGAAACAAGTTTAAAGGGGTTTTGTTTTCTATATTATAGTTAATTATATATTATATATTATTATTATTATTATTATTATTATTATTATTATTATTACTATTATATTTAATTAATAATAGTTGAAAAATGTATCACTTAATAATTAATAGTTATTATTTAAATCTATACTTATAGTATATTAAAGTAGGCGAAATCAAACATGGTATTGACACCTCAGCATGTTTAGGAATTTCTTGCACTCTCATGCATCCATGTCACTTGACTCTTTGCTTCCGTGTGACTCTTCGGATGTCGTCTATCAGCTAATCATAATAGAAGTATTTTTAGAAGTGAAATTAGATTAATGTAAATAGCAATAATTAACTAGGTGTCTAAATTAAATGTTCTTATTATAATTATCAATGTAAAAGTACATGCATATTACTTAAATATATATATATATATATATATATATATATATATATAAGAAGATAATTATTTTGTTAATATAAGTAAATTCTAGTAGAAATTAGAAATGTATATGTATTAGGAGAATTTGAAATTAAAAGTCATTATTCAATGGCCAGAACATGAATCTAACTATCTAAGCTATAACAATTTGTTATCATTAGTGACTTTTATTTAAAAAAACGTAAATTTGAGAAGGTGAAGCATTAGCAATTTAAAAGTCATAAAAAATTATCAATTAATAAAGTAACCACAATTGTTAAATTCTCACACAACACTCCTTTTTTTTCTCTCTCTCCCTCTCTCTTTCTCTCTCATCTCCTCTCTTTTTGTCAAATTGAAAGACATTAGCAATTCAAAAGTCACAAAAAATGATCAATTAGTAAAGTAATCACAATTGTCAAATTCTCGCTCTCTCTCTCTCTCTCTCTCTCTCTCTCTCTCTCTCTCTCTCTCTCTCTCTCTCTCTCTCTCTCTCTCTCTCTCTCTCTCTCTCTCTCTCTCTTTTTGTCAAATTGGAAGACATGACCATTTTTTACTTGATTGACATTGCCTATTATCATGCTTCAAGTAAGCTAACATTATTCATTCTATTTTATATCTAATCTTTCATTTCTAATTATTAATTTCTAATTATTTTTCATTCTCTTAATTCAAATTTGATTTCTATGGTTCTATTTAATTTACTTCTCTTTTGTTTATTATTATATCTTTTTTTGCTGTTTTATCTTGATACAATTTATAAATTTATTATCGTATTTTCTTTAAATTAAGATTTGACTTTTATTTTATTTTTTTGCTTTGTTTATATATTTTATTTGATATTAATTTTACTTTCAATCTCTATTTTCTTCTGTCAATTTTTATATTTGGTTTGATTTTATTTATTTGTTTTTTCTATTTTAATTAATTTTGATATTCATTTTTTCCATTCAGATTTTTACTTTTGGATCTTTATCAATTTTCTTCGATTAAATTTTTATAATGCTTTTTTAAGCGTATTTTTGTACATTTAAGTTATTACTATGGGCTATTTGATTTCTTTAGCGAATACTTCTATTTCAATTGTTTTTATTTATTTTGATAAATATTTGATTTTTTATGCCCATTTATTTCTTACTTTGTATATGTCGTCTGTCTTAATATTGTTTATAGTTTGAGTTTTTGTTTTCGATAGCCAATTTTATAAGGTTTTTTTTCATTTCTTTCTTTTTTCTATTTTAAATGCTTCTTTTCCATTGTTTTTTTCTTTTGATTAAGATTTAAATTTTCATTATTTTCTAGCTACGTTGTCTTTTGCTTACGTCTTTTGATTTATTTATTTTTTATATTTATATTACCTTATTGTTAGGATATGTTTTTTGTGTTATTTTTAATTTATTTACATTCTTTATATTTATTTTATATTTCATTTTAATTTTTTTTTTATTGTTTTTATCTATTTTGATCAAGTTTGTGAATAGTTTTTTGTCATTTTTTTTAATTAAAATTAAATTTTTAATATTCGTATTTGTTATTACACTTAGTTTTCCTTTGTTTTTATCATGATATTTTGACAAATTATCAGATAATTTTTAATTTCTTCATGGATTAATTTTATTTTGAGTAAGATTATGAATGTTACTTTTCAATTATTTCTCTTTTAAAAATATAAATATGCTAAACATAAATAAAACTAATAGGTTATAGACTTGGCCCGTGCGAAGCACGGGTCGTACACCTAGTATTAGGAATGGTAACGAAAGTGATGGAGCTGGTGAAATCATTTACTACCATTAGTTACTCCCTCTACGTCGATTTAATATTTTTAGTTTGACTTTACACAAAAATTTAAAAAAAAATTGTGCATTTAAAAAAATTTGTGCTTATAAAAAATAAAGTAAAAGAGAGAAAGTTGATAAAAATCGTAAGTGAGTTGTTATTTTAAGTGTAGCAATCGGGTTTCATTACCTATTTTAGGAGTAAAACAAATTAAGTAAAAATCTTAAATCGGGACACAAGGAAGTATAATGTTAAGTTGAGAAGTTGAGGAAATAACTAAGGTCGTTTTCTTTACTTAATGAGAAAGAAAAAAATGTTATATTTAGGTACATTACATTGGTGAGGAATATGAGCCAAAGTACAGTACACTACACTCCCAAATTCAGTAACCCATGTTGATGAATGAATACAAGCCATTATAACACACATACGTTGTGTGTGAATTTAGCATTTACTTAATTTTAATTTCTAAAATACCAAAAATATTATACTTTCTTTGTTTAGAAATTATATTCCCATATTTATTTATTGCTATCATAAATATAATTTTAGGTTAATTTAATTACTTTAATGAAAATTGAAAACATGTTATCGATACATCATTATAAATACTATCAACAACAATTTTTTAAAGTTTTTCTGGATAATTAAATCAACATAAAATTATTGTTTAAAGTAGTTTTCTGTTGTCGATAGAAAAAATAGGAATATCATTTCGAAATAGAGGAATTAATAAAAATATGTAATATATGTAATATATATATATATATATATATATATATATATATATATATATATATATATATATTTGTAAATAAATTAAAAGGTTGGTAATTTATTTGTAAATAAATTAAAAGGTTGAGAGATTGTTTGTGTTATGCCCTAGGCTGATGATTATTATGACTAATTATCAATACCGTTATGTAATAGTCTTTACCATTTATTATAGAGACTGCTTATTTGGATTATTATATGTTTACATATTTATTATAATAATATGTGTCCCTAGTTATTATGAATAACGGGTATAAGTTGGTAATGGATAATCATAGAGATGATTATATGCATGGGGATCCACATTACACTTATGGATACTTGTTAGAGAACAAGGTACTGGACATATCCGTTTATGAGATTTATGACATGGTCTATATATGTCATAATTAAATCTCATGATAGTCGTGTCATTATAATCCTTTGTACCTGAGATTATCATCGTCTTCCACATGATGAAGGTTATGTTTGATGTAGTCTAACACTATCTTAAATAGGATAGCAATAAGGGCTATGTTGGCACGATTGGATTCATGTAGGGAAGAAGGATAAGTCAAGATGGAATTTGTCCCTCGTAATGAGAGATGTCTGCTTGGGCCCCTCGATGAATAGTGTTGATGAAATGTACGGCCGTACTCAAGAGATTTGATAGAGATCAAATGCACTTGGATTATCAACATATTCGAAATCGAGAAAGCATTGAACAATATGAGTTGACGTGGACCATGACTCATGTTCAATATGACATTGTGTGATAAAGGGATTGTGACATTGATCTATCAAGGAATCAAGCTTTGATGTTATATTTAATTGGGTGGACATAATGACTTGCTAGAGGTCACTTATGTCTTGTGAAGTTGATGTTTCAACTCACTACCAACATAAAATATAATTCTAAAGGGTCACACACAAAGAACGGATTGAAAATGGCTCAAAATTGGAAATTGGATTTCTGGATGCTTGGACTGGACCGTAGCGATGTATCGCGCGGGACATTCTGTCTCGCGCGAAATAAGGCTTTTGTTCAGCTCCAGTTTTTTACCGTGGCGTTGTATCGCGCGGGACAAGGCTTCTGTTGGGCTCCGATTTTGACTAGGAAAATGGCTCTTTTCCCTAAGGATTAGAGATATTTATAAAGTATAATTAGAACCCTTTTGTCTCAGCCATAACAGACGAAAATTAAGGTTTATGAAACACTAATTCCTTTGATTTTGATTATGAATCAAAGATCAAAACTCCTCAAATTCAAATCCATATTGGCCATAGATTGTTGAAAAGAGTTTCAACAAGAGGATCATCTAGCAATCCAACAAGATATAGATCTTGGTTCGTTCGCGTGTGGATTACCGATAGAGGGTGATTACTTTATCACCTAAAGATTGAAGATAACCATTGTTGATTCATCACCAAGGAAGAACAAGGAAGAAGATCCAAGTTTCGTCTACGATTCAAATTTAAATTACGAATCGGATACGAATGACAAATTCGCAACAAGGTTAGTAAATCTATATTCATAGTTTTAATCTATTCACGTTAGACGGATTCATGGCTAGGATTTTGTAAATAAATTAAAAGGTTGGTAATCAGTAGTGTTAGAATATTAGATATGATATACTCAAATCTTAGCTAATATTCTGTATATTAGCTAAGATATTACCAATCGAGACTAAGCCCAAGCCCAGTGCTCATGTGAGCTCCCCTTATGAGGACGTAACTTTGTAGCGTAGCCTCATTGGTGCACTTTAATACCTTACCTTCATGCTGCCAGACATTACCTACACGGTTCAACAGGTTTGTTTATTCATGCACGCTCCAAGGGAACAGGTTTGTTTATTCATGCACGCTCCAAGGGAAGAGCATATGTCAGCCTTAAAGCGTATTTTACGCTATCTCAGTGGTACTCTCACTCATGGCCTTCATTTATGTTCGTCTTCAGTTTCTTCCCTACGTACATTCACTGATGCAGACTGGGGAGGCTGTCCCGATACACGAAGGTCCACCTCGGGGTATTGTGTTTTCTTAGGGGACAATTTAATCTTGTGGTCTGCCAAACGACAAACAACTCTCTCAAGTTCCAGTGCCGAGGCCGAATATCGAGGAGTTGCCGATGTTGTTTCCGAGTCATGCTGGCTTCAGAATCTACTACTTGAGCTACAATGTCCGATTCGCAAAGCCACCCTAGCCTACTGCTACAATGTTAGTACCATCTATTTGTCGGGTAACCCAGTTCAACACCAACGCACCAAACATGTCGAAATGGATATACATTTTGTGCGTGAACGAGTTTCCCGAGACGAAGTTCGGGTGTTACACATCTCTTCTCGACATCAAGTTGCGAACATTTTTACCAAGGGGGGCTTCCATTAATATTATTCGAAGACTTTCGATCCAGCCTCAACGTCCGTCTTCCTCCCGTTTCGATCGAGGAGGAGTGTTAGAATATTAGATATGATATACTCATATCTTCAGGGCGGATCCGGGGGCAAAGTGGGCACTCGCCCCCTGCGCGAAATGCAAAGGGAAATTTTTTTTTTTTTGCCCCCACCATATTTTTGTTATATATGTATATATATAATTAACTTCAAGATTAACACCAGTGAGTGGTGTGGTTTAGTGGTAGAAGGGGTGGAGTTAAAGTCTTTGGTGTTTCCTTTCAAATCCATGTTCGAACCCTGTTACCTATATTTTCAATTAATTTTGTCTTCCATCTTTGCTATTCTTTCTCTTAACAGTTTTGTTTTTCTCTTTCTCCTAATTTCCTCACATTTTTTCAATCTTAATTAATTCGTTAGGCTTTTCCCATTTTTTTTGTTTTTGGTCTTTCTTCCTATTATCCCAAGTTTAATTAGCAAATTTGAATTTCTTTTTTGTACGAGTAATATATTTTAATAAATTGTTTGCGTTAAATACTTCAACATTATTTCAATCGTTCTTTGAATTATTTTCTTTTATCATTTTTGTTAACTAAAATACATTGTATTTCATGAATCCGACTCATTTTTTACTTGTCCGACCCGAAAAAAATTTTCGGGGGCGCTGCCCCCGAACCCCCGTGTAATCTTGCCCCCCCCCCGGCCAATTCCTGGCTCCGCCCCTGCATATCTTAGCTAATATTATGTATATATCTTTGTATAGAGATAACAATGATGTAAACGTAAAAGTTCCTAGATTAGTGGTAACTGATTAGTGATTACCCTATAATAGTGCCAAGGAATTGGTTTTATCTCATGTACATGTACGTACTTGATCAATGAGAAAAGGGAGGGAAATTATTATCAGCTTATAAGTAGTGATGAGAGTTACTTGATGGAGAATTGAAGAGTCCAAATCACTTCTTTCCCTTAATAATCTATACTTGTATTTCCTCTTTCTTGTAATAATTGTCTCCTCTATAAATAAATATTCAAATTTAAGAAGATTTTGTCCAAAATAAATATTACTTTTGTAAAAATACCTTGTTCCTAAACACGTTTTATCGCTATTCATTTTATACTCATAAAAATAAATGTTTAAAAAATGGATAACAAAAACATTTATTCAACTTTGCCATTAAATACATAAAAAGCATACATCTTTAGAATGTCCTTTAAAATAAAATTTAGAAATTTATTTTGAAAGAGAAAGTATTTATTTTTGGTGTGCCACAAATATATATAGCATTTTAAATAAGGTGATAGATTAAGAGCAATTTTATAGGCCAATTGATGTAGCCCTAATTAACATTTTATCTATCATTAATAAAATGAAAAATGCAATTTTTTTTTAAAAGAAGATAAAGTGCAATTTTATCATTATGTAAGAAATGTGCAAACAAATAAAGTATACTACCTCCGTCCACTGGAGTTTGCAAAAAACAACCCCATTAGATATCCCACTTGAACTTGTAGAATTCATTTTAGGTAAGTTTTTATTATTTAATAAATAGCCGTGCAGAAATGTTATACTCACAACAATTATTCACTAACTATTATCTACCCCAATTTCTCTATCCTACCAAACTATCTAAACTCACAACTAAGGATGAAAATGGGGTGGGTTTGAGACGGATTTGACATTTCTCAAACCCGCTTCTGCTCAAATCTTGTAGAGCTCGAACTCGCCTCCTCCTGATTATTAATTAATAAACAGTTATCAGTATTATTATTTAATAAACAGTAGTGCAAAAATGTTTAAGATGTTATTGATATTGACATTTATTTAGTGACAGTTGAATCATGAATTTATGGTCTTATATCGACTGTTTAAGATGTTATTGATATTGTAGGTGTTACTGTTACTATTTGAACTTTGAAGAACCGCAAAATGCGCGCACGTCTATGTAGAAACTTAATCATGAAAAAGTAGGTAAGCATTTAGCGTAGGTTTACATGTTTGGGCATTCCCAGCAATTCATGATTACCATTATGATAATGGTGTAATTGGTTTGTTACAAATCACGGTTCAAAATCGAACCAAATCAAATTATGCATTTTAGTTCGATTTTCAAGTAATAGTAGTTTGGTTCGAATTCAAAAATTGTTAAATCGTTTGGTTCAATTTGACCTGTGGTATGGACCTACAAACTACGGTTCGATATCACGAGACCGAACCACCAAATCAAACTGATAAACCAAACAAACAAACTGTTCAATATTAACCATAGATATGCAAATCTTTTATCTTCACCTCACATTTAGATTTGAAAACCCCTAATTCTATTGATGGGTTTTTGCCAATAACCATTTTTTCTTTTGGTTAATATTTCATTAATATTGTTAATTCACTTTTAGCAAATACCATTATAAGTACTCAAATGACCCGTTGTTATCATAAGCATTGAAGCAAAATTTCATTTAAATTTTGAATCTTTTCAGTATGATATGTCTGAAAATTCAAACAAACATGACACTGAATTATGTAGTCTGAAATTATATTCTAATCAATGGTTTAATCCGTGTTCTATTTCATGTTTTGAACTGTGGTTTAAACCGCGGTTCAGACCGTAAATTAAAATCGCGGTTCGAACCAAACCGAATCAAATCATGATGGTTTGGTTTGGTTCGATTTGAAATTTTTCATGTTTCGATTCGATTTGAGATTTTTCAAATCGATTACTAGTGATTCGATCCGTAAATTAGCCTAAACCGAACCATTTACACCCCTAATTACCATTTGCACCATTTTTTATTTGAATGACACCGGATTAATTGGTTAAAAAAAACAAAGCAACCGGTTTATTAACCGTAAATATTTATTGTGTTATTTCTTATCGAGCAATGATAGAGACACAAAATAAAGTTACAAAATTTTGCTAATAGAATGAGTTTGCGATATTTTATTGGTTGTATCGATAGTGAGCCCGCTACACTAAAATTAAAAATACCAATAATATCAGAGTAGGTCTGCTGAGAAACGCGTTTCTCCATAATTATGGAGAAACGCGTTTTTAATAGCCAGAAGCTATACGTTTGATAACCGTAAGAAAATTTACGGATATCGGTCTCAAAGGGTTACGGATATCCGAAGCTTTGGAACGGATATCCGTAAGCCTTTGGGCGGATATCCGAAAAATAGATTTGAAGCCAAATCCAAGGCCAAGACCACAAATTGCTTATTGAAGGTTTCGGATATCCGTAAACCTTCAAATGTATATCCGTAAACCATCAAATGAATATCCGTAAACATATTTGAAGCCAAATCCAAGGCCAAGACCGTAAAATGCTTATTGAAGGTTTCTGGATATCCGTAAACCTTCAAATGTATATCCGTAAACCATCAAATGAATATCCGTAAACATTTTGAAAGTTTCGGATATCATTTTGAAGGTTTCGGATATCACTTTCATAAGCTTCTGATATCCTTTCAAAGGGTTTCGATATCCAGAACCTTTGAGGCATCGATATCCGTAAGTAACACGATGGGACAAAGCCAATACAAAAAGTTTCTGGATATCCTTTCAATAGCTTCTGGATACCCGTAACCCGTTTCTCCATAACTTATGGAGAAACGCGTTTCTCCCTAGATTTTACGATAATATCATCACACTTGTGATTTTGTAAACAAGTTTTTGTAACTATTTTGTGCGCTAAGTATTATTCTTCCTTATCTCACGTTAATTAAATAGTACTCCATTTGTCTCAAAATAAATTTTAAAAAAAATAAATTTATTTTCGATTAAAAACATATTTGAAATTTTATTAAACATTTATTACGTGGCATATAGAGTACTCCCTCCGTTCCACTCCAATGTGAACTTATTTTCTTTTTGGGACGTCCCACTTCATTGTGAACTGTCCAAAATGGCAAAGAATTTTTACTATTCCACCCACTCATTCTCTCTCCTACTTTACTTTTACATTCGCAACATTCTCTCTCCTAACTATTCCTCCCACTCATTTCCTCTCCTATTTAATTTTTCATACTCACAAACACCTCCTTCACCTATTTCTTTCTCCTACTTTTCTTTAATTCCCGTGTCAAAAAGGTTGATTTACAATGAAGTGGAACGGAGGGAGGGAGTATACGTTAGACTTTATATTAAAATAAATTTCTAAAAATATTAAATTTATTCACGAATTGTCGGGTAGACTTACAATAAGTTAGTAGGCCCAAAATTTCAATTGCTTGAACTCTGCATAGCTTATTTTTGGTAGTAGTGAATTGTGTTTTTGGACTCAATTTTTAACAAACATTTAATTAGTTTGATTAACTATCTTTTCAAGGTTTTAACCAATGAATTAATTTTGGATTTTTGAATGATTGATAATCTAATCTGTCACACCAACTTGTCCCTACTCAGAGATTGTACGTCTATCATACCACAGTTTAGAAGGAAAAGAAAAAAAAAAAGAAAAATTAAAAGAAAAGAAAAGAATTCTATAGTGTTTAGTGAAGGGGTAGCCATAAATCATGGGGTAATAATTAACCACGCTTTCACGCTTTGCTTACTTTACTTTCTCCTAACCATCTAATGAAATGGAAAAGTTACTTTTACTTTTCTAATCCACTATATTAATATTATTTTCTTCGCCTCACTTCAATTGGTCCACTTTTTTTTTTTGAAATGTTTCATTTCAATTAATCCATTTTATAAATGAAAATTTTTTCATTTATTTATATCCTTATTATCTCCACATATTTACAAAAAAATCAATCATTAATTTACTATTCCTCCCACTCATTCTCTCTCCTATTAAATATTTTTAACGTTTACATTCTCTCTCCTATTCTCTACCACACATTTAACTTTTACATTCTTTCTCCTCTAATTTCTATCCACTTTATTCATTTTTCTTAAAAATCATGAAATTCAACCCAGAATCAATTGAAGTAAGACGGAGGAAGTATAATATAAGCTAAACTATTATTTACAGAGGTTTAGTTTAGTAAGAAGAATACGAGAATATGGATTGAACCTTAGCGATTACTGAGAGAGACGATTGACTTTACCACTGATCAGCAGCCGGTCCTTTGTTTTGAGGTTTATATGTAATTTTTATTTTTACAAGGGTCAAAATTTCGATCCCCTCCTTTCATTTCAAAAATAAAATATTTTCGTATCAATCAAAATGTGAGTAACAATTTCGTATTTTTTTTATAGAATATTAGCACATCTCATTAAAATTTATTTTTGAGCGTGTTCGTTTGATATTTTATAATGCCGAAAAATAAGTTAGTTTCACCTTACAACCACCTAGGGTTTACATATTTGATCATTAGTCGTGGTAAAAAGATCAAATACTTACCAAAATTTGACGTTGGAAAACACACTATATTTCGCAAAAAAAAAAAAAAAAAAAAACTAACAAAATCGCTGATTATATCCCAAATTAATACGAAAATGGAAATCCATATCTTAAAATTGGAAAATTTTACTTTAGACTCACAGGAAATATAAGAAGATAAGCAAGATGAACTCTAGAACTTGAAACTCTATTTTTTATTTTGTTATCTTTTTGGGTCATTGCCCCATAAGTTTCTTTTTTTTTAAATCTATGCTCAATAAGTTCCTTTTAATGTTATATTATGAATGTTGTATTATGTTTCGAAAATACAACATCAATTAAGGCCATAATACTGCATTCCGTGCGGCCGGCCACCGTCCGAAGCCCATGGACCGGCGACCGATTCGGACCTCTCCGCGACCGGATTCCGCGATCGGCGGCCTGATTCGGCCAAAATTGCCGGATTCGGTGAAAATTGACCGGATTCCGCGAAAATTGACCGAAATTCGGCATGCGGCGATAGCAGACGCGGCGCGTAGGCCGGCCGTGGCGGAGGCGGTGGTGCGGATGCAGTATTATGATTTTAAACTACTGCATAACTAAATGTTGTATTATACATAATACAACATGAGAACTTATGGGACATTTTAATAAAATGAGAAACTTAGTGGGAAGTGATTTGTTCCAAAAGGAACTTATGGGGCAAATTCCCTTTTATTTTACCTAATTAATACTCTCTCCATCCCAAAATAACATATCCATTTTGTCATTTTGGGCGTCCCATAATAACATACCCCTTTCCTAAAATGGTAAATAATCTTTACTATTCTCTCACTCATTCTCTCTCATATTTTACTTTTATACTCACAATACCAATCAAATTTACTATTCCCTCCACTCATTCTCTCTCCTATTTTACTTTTATACTCACAACACTTTCTCTATTACCCACTTTTCTTAATTCTCGCGTCAAACAGTAAACGGGTATGTTATTTTGGGACTGAGGGAGTATTTATTTATTTCCTATTTGAATGGGAGGGGGGGGCGCAATCATGACTAAATCCACCAAGGAAGACAATTGAAATTTTAGAAGTAATTTAGACGTATCATAGGATGCTAATAATGTTCTTTAATTTGTGTCAAATTCCCCAACTTTGGCTCTTTCTTTTTACTAGTTAGTGTTCTTTTTCATTGCTCTTTACGTTTGTGTTTGCAAAAAAAATAAAGTTAAAAAAAGATGAAAGATTAAGAAGAGAGAGAAAATTTGGTTAAGGAGTGTCAAAAAAGGATAGGTTTAGTTTAGTGGTGGGTTCCATTAGCCTAAAGTCCATTTTTCCTTAATAATTCTCTATCCTATAATTGGGGGTTGTTTTTTTGTGGTAATTTTCATTTTCCTTTTGAGAAGGGCTTCTTGAATAAGAATCGGGCACATGTAATTAGGTTGCGTTATAATTTAGTTACACATCTTTTCAGATTATTGATTTTGATTTTAAAAAAGTGTAATTCCTTCGTCCCTTTCAAAAAGGTAAAGTTTTGACTTTACACGAAAATTAAAAAAAATATGTAAGAAAGAAAAAAAATGTATAGTAAAATAAATGTTGTGAGCATGAAAAGTGATGTAAGAAAGAGAAAGTGAGGTAGAGAATAGTTAGTGAATAGTTATTTTGAGTATGACAAGTGAGTTCCACAAATAAAGAAGTAATAAAAATATTTTCATTTTTGAATTGTGTCATTTCAAATGAGACGTCCGACAAAAAGAGCGAGAGACGAGTGAGTATTTGTTAATGTTCTTCTGTTTATTTCACGTTCTACTTTCCCCAACATAAGCGTTTCTGATTTAGGAATGGAGGGTTGAAAGTTGGAAACTGTACTGCGTAGGATTGTGTGTGCCCCTGTTCTAGTCTCTAACTCAAATACTTTATATTTGACGCGTCATTCTTTTTAAAATGAATTTTATTTGTTTGTAAATTAGTAATGTTGTGCTAAGATTATTTTTATAATTTAAAAATGCAATAACTATTTTCAAACAATAAAATTAAATGCAAGACAATGTTTTATAGGAGGGAGGAAGTAAGTATGTTATTTAATTTATTTTCTTCTTCCCCAAACTTTCCCTTCTTTGACTATTGATGAAGAAGAGTTACTTTATTAGGTGTGTGTATATCAATTATTTTTTGGTATATAAATGTCATAGGTGCTTGGTAGATGCTTTAGCTTTTTGAATGTATATAAAGTATTTGTAAATAAATATTAATGCCTAATTTGATGGGTAAAAAGTTTGCTTATTTATTTTTAATGCTTAGGGATCATAAAATTATATATTTCATTCATTTCATGTGAGTGCACATTTTTTTTTTTGATCCATTTTACGTGAGGGTCGATTACCTAAAGTTTTTATAATTTTATATTTAATTGTACCCACTTGTCATACTATTTATCACTCTCTTTCCTATTTACTTTTTATAATCACAACATCTCCTATACATTCTCTCTCCTTTTATAATACTATTATTGTTTAGTTATTGTGTTTAAAATTTTGATTTACACTCACATAAAATGAAGGGAGAGGGAGTACTCCGTATGTGAAAGTGTGATAGCAATGTTGATTTATGGAAAAAATAAAAAGTAATTTAGTATTTAATAAGCTATTTTTTAAAATATAAAATCACTTATACATAAGAAAATTAGTTGTTTTATAGATATAACAAAACAATAGTTTATACGTATCAACAAATAAAAATTATTCAAACTAATAATATTAGCTTATATTAGTTGTTTTATAGATATAATAAAAATTATTCAAATTATTCAAACAAATAAAATCATTAAGTTTGTATTTAGTTTTCATCAATTATTATTTGATAATATTATTTGACATATTTGTTAATTTCACAGTGATAGTTTTATTAATTGTTATATTTAACTAATAATATTAGCTTATATTAAACTAAATAATAATAGTTACCCTATATAATTACTATTATAAGTAGCTAATAATATTAATAATAATAGTTAACATATATATCACTATTATAATTAACTAATAATAGTAATAATAATAGTTAACCTATATAGTAATTATTATGATTAAATAATACTATTAATAGTAATGTTAACCTATATAGTAACTATTTGATTAACTAATACTATTAATGTTAATTTATATAGTAACTATTATAATTAACTAATACTATTAATAGTAATTGTTAACGTATATTAACTATTATGATTTAAACTATTAATAGTAATAATTAAGATATATAGTACCTATTATAGTTAACTAATACATTTAATAGTAATAATTAACTTATGTCATAACTATTATATTTAACTAATACTATTTATAATTATAGTTAACATATATAATAACTTATACAATTAATAGTATTAGTTAACTTATATAATAACTATTATAGTTAACTAATACTATTAATATTAATAGTTAACCTATATAATAACTATTATTATTAACTAATAGTATTATCTAATAAGAAGAATATTAAAAGTCATATAAATTTTGGGATATTGATGAGCTGACTTCTCCATAATCATAATCAAGCTTTTATCAAGACATATTTATATGGCAAATTACATAGCGCTACTCACCATATATATATATATATATATATATATATATATATATATATGTGGGTTTTGTTAGGATACCCACCATAGGAGTATCCAAGAGGCCCATTATTTTAGGACAAAAATGTCCTCGTTTATAATGTATGATGGGGGCAAAATTGTAATCATCAAAGAGAGAGAGAAAGTTAGTATTAAATAAGAGAGAGAGAGAGAGAGAGAGAGAGAGAGAGAGAGAGAGAGAGAGAGAGAGAGAGAGAGAGAGAGAGAGAGAGAGAGAGAGAGAGTTAGTATTAAATAAGAGAGAGAGAGAGAGTTAGTATTAAATAAGAGAGAGAGAGAGAGTTAGTATTAAATAAGAGAGATCTCTCTCTCTCTTTGATGATTACAATTTTACCCCCATCATATGTATGGCTGTTTGAAACGAGAGAAATTTTTGTCTAAAATAATGGGCCACTTGTTAAGATCTCTTGAAGGGGTATCCTAACAACAAATCACATATATATATATATATATATATATATATATATATATATATATATATATATATATATATATATATATATATATATATATATATATATATATATATATATATACATATATATATAGTTTTGTTAGGATATCCCCTTCAAAAGTATCTTAACAAGTGATCCCCTATTTTATGACTAAAATGCCCCTTCAACTTGTATATGAACTAAAAATAAAGGAGTATTTTGATCAACAAAAAAAATGGGTTAGTTGTTAATATATATATATATATATATATATATATATATATATATATATATATATATATATATGAGTATCTTAACAATTAACCCATTTTTTGTTGACTAAAATGCCCCTTCATCTTGTATATGAACTAAAAATAAAGAAGGAATATTTTGGTCATAAAATATAGGACCACTTGTTAAGATACTCTTGAAGGGGGTATCCTATCAAAACCCATATATATATATTTGACTTTAATTAACACTTAAAATGACTTTACAATAAAGATAAAATGACGATGAAAATGGTTCTGAGTATTTAAATAAATATACACACACAACCACAACAAAGAGGGGGAATTATTCTAGACAATAACAATAATGTATGTGATACTATCCCTAATGTTTATTCTTTAGGAAGATTATTCCTAACCTAACTAGGAGCATGTCAATATGAGAACTAAAAGAATTATGCCTCTCCATGATTCTCATGGATAAAATACCATCTGTCTATTAATACTAATCTGTATAAGTTATACTCCCTTTGTTTTGTTTCATGAATCGCGAAAAACTAAAAAATTATCGTAATATCCGAGAAATTTCTCAACATGTTATACTATTTCTATAATAATGCATGTAGCATTATATTTACATGAGCGAATATAATAGTGGATGGCCAAACAGGATGCCCGGCCCGGCCCGTTTGGCAAAAACCCGTGGAAGAAACGGATTTAATCCCGTTTGTCCGTCTCATTAGACGGGTCTAAACCCGGCCCTTCTCGTCCCAAAATAGCCCTTCAAGCCCACTCGTTTGGCCCGTATCTAAAGATTCACAGGATTAAACGGGTCTTTAGCTTTTTAAAAAAAAAATCAGAAAAAATCAGAAAAAGCTTGGCAAAAATAAAAATAAAATAATAATTTAGTATTTAATAGACTATTTTTTTTTAAATATAAAATCACTTATACATAAGAAAATTAGTTATTTTATAGATATAACAAAACAATAGTTTATACGGTATCAATAAATAAAAATTATTTAAACTAAATTATTTTCTAAAAGGTATAAATTATGACTTTTAAAAAATAATTTAGTTTAAATAATTTATTTTTTGATAAATTCCATATATTTCTTCTTTAAAAAATAAATTAAATGAGATAATAATATAATCAATTTAATAATAGACATTTACAAAACAAAAGAACTAAACGGGTCACGAACCCAACGGATCTTCTAATCTGCGTGTCAAATTTCGATCCGTCACAATTATACATGTCCAAGGGGAACTTGAAATGAAGTCATTTGTCCCAAAGGGAATTTTCAAGTCAAATTCCCTAATTTCATTTGTTGCAGTTTTTTTTTTTAAATATATTTGAATTATCTTTATATTATTTCTACTCGTTGTAAAATTGTACTATTTCACTATTTAAAAACATGACAAATAAAAAATATTACACTCATTATTTGAGATAGAGGCATTAGTAATGATGAATAAAAAATAAAAACATATCCACAAATAGCTTAATGCTAATAAATCATAATGAATTGCATAATCTTTTTATCATAAAACAAAACAAAAAAATAGACAATTCATTTTTTCCTAAAGAATATTTATAATGGGACGGAGGGATTAGTAAACTAACCTAAAGAATAATTATATACTCCCTTCGTCCCATTTCAAGCTTCACCTTTTATCAAAATGAGTTTTATCAAAATGAGTGTCCCGTTAAAAGTTTTACCTTTCCTAAAATGATAAAGAATTTTTACTATTCCATTCACTCATTCTCTCTCCTACTCCCTCCGTCCCACCGATCTTAAGAAAACTTTCCATTTTGAGCGTCCCGTCGATCTTAAGAATTCCAAAAATGGAAAGTTTTTATTATTTTTATACTCTTTTTACCCCACTCATTCTCTCTCATACTTTACTTTTACACTCACAACATTCTCTCTCCTAACTATTCATCCCACTCATTCTCTCTCCTATTTAATTTTTCACACTCACAACACTTCTTCCACTCATTCTCTCTCCTAATACTATAATAATATTTCTTAATTTTCGTGCCATTTTACTTTTTCTTAAGATGGCTGGGACGGAGGGAGTATTTCACTTTTATACTCACAACACTTTTCAAATTTACTATTTCCTCCACTCATTCTCTCTCCTATTTTACTTTTACACTCACAACACTTTTTTTACTTACCTTTTTTCTTAATTTCCGTGCCACCTTCATCATCATGAAGCTTGAAATGGGACGAAGGGAATATTGTTTAGCTAGGAAAAAAGAAAGAAACTGAAATATACCTAAAGTTATCTTTTAGATAGATAGATACTTTATTTATCCACTAATGATTTACAAAATCCAATTAGAATAGCAACTAGTAGTAGCCATTCTTTAGTTGTAGTAGCTTTTACATGGCCATTGCTAGCCAGCCATCAAGTATGGTACATATTCCCCTGAACTCAGTAATATGTCCCAATTATTCTCATAAAATAATTTAAAAGCATTAACACTAATTCTATTTTTAAAAAAAAAAAACAACCTTTACTATTAAATTTTCTTTTATTTAAAATTTATGGTGCTTCTGCCATCAATTTAATTTTTGTAAATAAGAAATTGGTTTTAAAAGAAGTTATTTAAATTAGTTTGAGCATCTGAACTGATGTGAGCTGACTCAAAAGTACGACTTTATTGCTACGCTTGAGTTAAGTTTATTTAACACTTTTGACTAGCCGTGTACTCCTTCCGTCCCGATAGAACTTGCTCCTTCCGTCCTGATAGAACTTGCACAGTTACTGTTTGTACAAAAATTAAGAAAAAAATTAGTAGAGAAAATATTGTGAGTATGAAAAGTGAGATTAGACCGTTAGAGAGAGAAAGTGAGATAGAAAATAGTGATTTGATTGATATTGTGAGTATAAAAATAAAGTAGGAGAGAGAATTAGTGGGTGAAATAGTAAAAATTCTTTGTCATTTTAGAAAGTGTGCAATTTGTAATGAAACGCTCAATGAGAAAGTGTACAAGTTATAGCGGGACGGAGGGAGTATATACCAGTGGTATCGAGTGTTAGAGATATTATCTCAATATTGATAATTAATAAATCTTGCATATAACATATACTCCCTCTGTCCCGCTACAAACCGCACACTTTCTATTTTGGGCGTCTCATTACAAATCGCACACTTCCTAAAATGGCAAATAATTTTTACTATTCCCTCCACTCATTCTCTCTCCTACATTATTTTAATACTCACAACACCATTATAATTTACTATTCCCTCCACTCATTCTCTCTCCTATTTTACTTTTACACTCACAACATTTATATCATTATTTTTTTCCTTAATTCCCGCGCAAACAGTAACAGTGCGGTTACTAGCGGGACGGAGGGAGTATTAATCATGAACCACTCTACTTTATACTTAATTGATTTTAAGGTGAAATCTCAAAAATGTTATCGAAGCAGGTACATTATACGTGCAGGCCCTACGGCCCACGATGTTATTATGCGCCACCCGATTAATAAGTACACATTATTATAAGATTTGGCAAAAAAAAAAAAAAAACTCGCTAAACGTGAACGTAAAATCTGGGGAGAAACGCGTTTCTCCATAATTTATGGAGAAATGGGGCCCGACTTGTAGCGCGACAATGTAGGCCAGAACACGTTTCTCTATAAGTATGGCACGACTCTTTTTTCTGGATATCCGTCCCAAGGCTTCTGGATATCCAGAACCTTATGAAAGTGATATCCAGAATCAGAAATTTGGCCTTGGCTTTGGCCTTTACCTCAAATCTTTTTTTTCTGGATATCCGGTCCAAAGCTTCTGGATATCAATATTCAATGTTCTTGATATCCAGAACCCTATGAAAGTGATATTCAGAATCAGAAATTTGGCCTTGGTCTTGGATTTTTTTTTTCTGGATATCCATCCCAAAACTTCTGGATATCCAGAACACGTTTCTCCATAAGTTATGGAGAAACGCGTTTCTCCAGAGACCGACTCAAACGTGAAGGAGCGTCTTAGAGATATTATAACATATCGGAAATTGACAAATCTTGTCTATAACATATAAATATCTTGGACCACTACCCTTGACACCCATTAATTTTAGAGTAGGTCTGCTGAGAAACGCGTTTCTCCATAACTATGGAGAAACGCGTTTTTAATAGCCAGAAGCTATACGTTTGATAACCAGAAGAAAATTTACGGATATCGGTCTCAAAGGGTTACGGATATCCGGAAGCTTTGGAACGGATATCCGAAGCCTTTGCGAATATCCGAAAAATAGATTTGAAGCCAAATCCAAGGCCAAGACCAGAAATTGCTTATTGAAGGTTTGGATATCCGTAAAACCTTCAAATGTATATCAGAAACCATCAAATGAATATCCGAAACATTTTGAAAGTTTCTGGATATCATTTTGAAGGTTTACGGATATCACTTTCATAACTTCGGATATCGCTTTCAAAGGGTTCTGGATATCCAGAACCTTTGAGACTTATATCCAGAAGTAACCATGGGACAAGGTCATGGCCAATACAAAAAGTTTCTGAATATCCTTTCAAAAGGTTCTGGATACCCGTAACCCGTTTCTCCATAACTTATGGAGATAGATTTTACGTTAATTTTAAGGTGCAACATAAAACTTTAAGATTGAGAAAATTGCATTGTTTACTTAAATTTATTTGTTAAAAGTTATACCCTCATATCGGTAAGGAGTAAGGAGGTAAGAGACGATAATAGAGATTATGTATTCGAGGGGTGAAAGGAGCAAATTGTTAACAATTGATGCAACTTTTGTAGTACATTTTTTGTTGGAGTCAATTACCAAATTGGTAATTGGGATTATATCCAAATTTATCTGTTTATGGATCTTGGGATGGGTTTATGGACCCTAAAATTATGAGAACGCAAAAAGTTGACACCTGAGTTATGTAAAAGAAAAGTTATTTCTAATTTAATGGTAGACTAGTACTCTCGTGCCCGTGCCAATGGCACGGGTCAGTATGAAATTGGTAAGTCATGTAAAAGTGCAATTCTTAAGCGATAGAAATATTACCCAACAATCAATAAAAATCATTAAAAGTACAAAATAAAAGGGCAAATCATATTCATTTCTCCAGAAATACAAAGATTCAATTACATTCTACTAAAAAATCATGACAATGCAAGTACATGAAATAGAAAATGAAAATGACAAAAGGGTATTCCCAAGCTGCGGATCTGCGCCTCGAAAAGTCGCGAGGACCTGAAACTAAATTTAGGCTACAATTTATTATCCGATGTCACCAATAAAGAGACCTTCACAAACCATGTTTTTAAGTAAGATAAAACATTCCAGGGAAAAAAATAGAAAAAAAAAAAAAGATAATACATAACCGCACTCGGCAACGATTTAATACCTAAGCTCGTGCATTTACAGAAGTACGCTGGAAAATCAGTTTTGGTGTATCGATTATATGATTCTTGTAGAAACCCTTTACAACAGGGTTGGTATAGAAATCATCGTCAGACGATATCGACTGACCCTGATCTCTTGCCCACTGCACATATTGTTTCTTCCCTCCAAGGCTTTCATAGTTATTAACCAAGCTTAATATTACCTTAATCCCATATTTTTTAGCTTCAGATTGTACAAAATCCAACCCCTAAATCAACAAATACTCAAAATTTAGTAAAAAAAATAATAATTTTCATATGCATAGAAAAAATGTAGAATGTGTGGGACCTGAAACATTGGTTCATTGTAAGAGCCATTGGAGAACTGCAGAGGATTATAACCACCATCACTGAAAGCCCAAGTTCTTGCAATGGAGAGGCCATGGCTTGAAGCTTCTTGAAATGCTGAAAAGATTTTGGTTCTCTAAGAGGGGTCAGAGGCTACATACATTAACCAGTAAGCATTGAATCCATTAAATATACAAATTGAAGAACATCCACGACTCATCAACAACAACAAAACAGAACTCAAATTATACGAATAAAGTTAATCAACATCGTTATATTGAAGAAAAAAAAAAGCAGATCAGCATTTTCAAAAAAAAAACTGAAAGAATGAAAACAATCATGCAGCCTTAACTGAATTTAGGAACCAAAAAACCCTACCTAAAAACTAATAAACATCAGTAAATATTTCAAATTGATGATAAGCTTTAAAGAACAATTTTTAATATCAATCAAGAAATTGAAATACATTTTATCTAGAGATACTGATGTAGAGTACCTGCTTGAGGAGATTATCAGCTACGCGGCACTAATAGGAATTCAACTGTCAACATCGATCTTTCGTGCCATAGCATTGATCACATTACCAAGCGATAGCCTTATGTTGGAGGGGAGAACATGTGTTTTGTAGGGATATCCCTTTTTCATCGCTGAAGTAACTTGATTTCGATGGGGAAACACGAAAGGGGAGGAGAGTGCTTCTGCCATTCTCCCACTTTTCATTTATTATTCTCTATCCCGCTTATTCTCTATCCCGCTTTTCATTTATTATTCTTTATCCCGCTTTTCTCTCACTTTTTCTTTATTTTTGTATCGGGTTCAAGAATTCTATTTTGATATGGCTGGACTTGCTAGTCATAAAACGGTAATAATGTCCAGCTACACAATATAAAAATTTATGTAGAGTGTAGATGCCCTTTTTTTTTCGAGGGAAGCCTTTGAAGTATTTTGACGCTTAAAGTGAAGTATTAAAACTCACTCAACATGAGTGTGTATTTGCGTGAAGGAATGAATATAACATATATCCTACCCAGTGAAGAAGCAAAGCAACAGGAGAATTCAGTGGTATGCCCCTCCACTTATAGTAGTCCTCCCAACTGCTTAATTGTTTCTATAATAAAGACGAAGGGCCTGCATTTTTATGTTTTTGTATAGATTTCTTGAAGCATTTATAGCAAAATAAAAACAAAAAAAGGTGGATGACAATGATGTTACCTCTACAGGGGCACAGAGAGCTTGAGAGATTCCACCCCTTAGCCAGCCTACCATTAAAATGTATATTAGAAATACCAAAGAAACAGAAATGAGCCCTATCTCAAATCCATATGTAAAATCAACATTGATGTTGCATATACCCACATATGAAGATGATATGATAGATTGATAAGCTTTCTTACAAAGTAGAACTTTATGAGGTTAAGATGGAATTCAGTTGATTGGAGAGGTAATAGCCTACTCAAATGCAAAAGTCTAAAAGCCAAATACAAGTGGAAACATCGGGTCTAAGAGATTAAAAAAAAAAAAAAAAAAAAAAACAGATTTGATCGTACCTCTAATGAAGAGGTGGTAGATAACAAAGTATTGGATTTCCATTCCCATAACACCTTATAACACTAACCTATTGGTGGTCTACAACTCAAAAGTGTGAAATTTCAACTCTTGGATTCTCAAACCGAAGTTTCAATCAGTTAACTAAATCATACTCATGAACACCAAGAAGCATATCTTGGTTAGACCAAGAAAGAAACCTTGAATCGTCTAGCGAAGCACTGATGCCCCACAACAACATTCACCCATCCACATTCCTGCCCGGTGAATCCCCTGCTTCGTCAGGAATGAGCATCTACTCTCGACCTTTTCACTAACCTATCAACAGTCCCATTAAACAAACATGAACAAACACACAATTCAAGACACATATAAAAGGGCACTGGCCACGTAAAATTACCTCATAGGTAGGTTCTCGACAAAATGTAAATGGGAAGTCATTGAGCTGATTTGCACATTTCATTTGTTGTCTTAGTCTTTCACATTCTTGTTTGTGAACACTCCAATGTGAAATCTAAAACAATGATTGGCACAGACATAAAATGAGTATTTATTTAGGGTCGTCAAGAGTAATAATTAAGATACTAACTACGTTCGGAAACTCAATTAGGGCTTTAATTTGGAAATTATTCCTGCGGAATCCAGATTGTTAGCACATAAGATTCATTAAACATTACGGATAAACAAAAACTATAAATTAAGAGATTTTTCTAATTCTAAATTTCATCATAAACCCAAAGGTAAGCACACTAAAGTTTAGAATCAAAGTAGCATAAACACCTATACTCACTAACACACTAAATTTTAGAATTACAGTAGCATAAATACATAAAGTCAGTACATTGCAAAGGGCAATTGCTAGAAAAAGCATCATCCCCAAAGCAAATAGACCAAGTGCAGTAACATGGATAATAATTCACATTCAGTATAGTATACAAATTCCAGTTAGGTTATTTAACTTATTTTTTTCAAGAATTAATTTCAGGAAACAACCCAAGAATTAATTTCAATAAACAACCAATAACTTTAGATGGTCCAGTCTCAAGCTTATATCCAGGGAGATATAATCAATCGAGTTCAGAAATGAATGAAATTCATAAAAAAAATACACACATATACATAGAGGATACTCAAATAAATATTACAATGTGATCTTGGAAGAACCTCAAAGCAAAAAATTGAAACTGAAATAGAACCAAACAAAAGTTAAAATAGGGTCATTCTATAACTGCAATCAAATATAGTGGTTGAAAGAACATGGAGTACGGTCTGAATTGGATGCCTGAGTTGGCTGGGAAGGGGAGTAACCCTGATGCCTAGGCTTCTATCCACACCCTTGAACACATATATCAAAAACACAATTGGTACAAATCACTAAATTTTTGAAAAGGCGAAACCCTAAATTTTTAAGGATTTAGAAATTTATGCATTTGAGATTAGAGTGAGAGGGAGAGGAGAGAGTCGGTGAAGGAGAGGAAAGAGAAGTACCTCTCCAGCCGCCAGTGAAGGAGTTGCGATGCAGGCGTGGTGGCGTCGTGTCACGCTTTACTTCTCCGGCTCTTCTTCTTCAACGCATTCCATCTTCACCTCTCATAAATCTTCCCACAATCACCGAGGAGTGATAAACCTCCGCCCTCCGCCGCCACTTCCGTCGTCGTCCCCACCGTCACATTCCAGAAAAATCCATTTCCATCAATCCCAACTCGCCACAATCAGATTCCAACAAATTTCAAATTCAATCAGTTTGTCCAACGATACCCCCCTCTCTCTTTCAAAAAATTGCTAACAACTTCCCAGTTCAAATTCAATTAGTTTGTCCACTCCGGTACCGGCGAGTTGTAATCTCGTGAGAGAAGTCTACGCTTCATTTCATTGGGAACCGTCTATTGGAAAAAGAAAACCTAGACTAAGAGGGGAGGAGAGGTTAAGTAACTGCTCGTAATGGGTAATGGATAGGTTTTTTCAGATTTCAATTTCAGCCGTTGGATGAGGATTCTGAGGATAAATCTCAGCCACCACTTAAGGGAGGCTAAGAGGCAGTTATTTGCCCCTTGTATTGTATATTAGATGATGGGTTTGACAACACAATTTTTATTATTGATATGAATTATACCCAACATTGAAGTTCTCAAAACTTATTTGTTCTTTCAATTTTAAATTTAAAGTTTAAAAATTAAAATTGCCAAACAAGCCTTAACACATGCAAAGTTTGATTACTTAACACATTTTCATGAGCCACCTTATTAGATTTGAAACTTGCTGAAATAGATATTAAATTGTGTGATAAAACGAGCATATCATTGGGTACCACAATCAGTTTACTTAGGGGGTTTTTGTTTTTTTAAGTGATAAGTGCTGAAATCTGATTTCAGTTCTGAAAATGACTGAATGATTAAGAGGCAGCAACTGAAAACTGAATTCTGAATTGGATAAGTTGTTTGATTTTCTATCTGAATTCATTTTCTGAAACAGTTAAAAAAAAATAAAAAAAATTCGTCAAAACCAAATATGAAACAGTAAACAGTTTAAATTTTTTTTTAACCAAAACCAAATATGAAACAGTGGCTTTCAGAGGCTTTCAGAGGCAATTCAGCAACATTTTAACCACTTAAAATTAAGAGGACTTTAAGAGCCTAACAAGCCTTATTTCAAAAAAAAAACAACCACACTTATTTCTCTAATCATCTTAATGAATAAGTGTTAAGAGACAAACAAGGCTGAAAAATTAAAAACAAACGCCCCTTATCTTTAATACTAGTATTATTTAAAGAGACAAGCTTAACCTTTATTAACATCAGTTGTTGCAATGTAACATCAAATCTACTCATCCTCGTGTTATATTTCCAATTAATTCCCGTCCGTCTCAAGCTAAAGCTAGTTACAACAAAACACAACATAATAATGTAGTGATGAGCTCGGATCAGCTAGATCGGTCCCCAGCTCGATATGGTTGAAAGGCCCAGTATGATGTGGCGCATTCTAGATTGCCAGAGTCAAGACCGCGGACAGATAGACCCTTGAGGTCAAGACCGCGTTTCTCTCATCCCATCCCAGTTAAGACCGAAGGGATCCTGACCGTCAGCAGGGTGACCACTGGAGTTATGACCGTCCCATCCTTGCCCGCGTCAAATATCATTGACCGCGCCTAAGATGTTGACTGCGGTCTCATACCTGACTCCTGATTGTTTCGCCAGACTCCCGGTTAATATCCTAGCTTACTGAGCAAGTTACTTACTAGCTCTGACATGCAAGTAGCCGGCTCACTCCCATCACATTTAATGCGGCTCAGTCAGACGTCTACTATTGCATTTAGTGCGTCGCGCCAACTCTCTCAAATACACGGCTCCCGTCCCTTTCAGCGACATCTCCTCTGACAGTGAATCTTCCTTCCTTGACAGAGCCAATCAGATACGGACATGTGTATCCGGTTAAAGACTAAAGTGCCCTTTAAGGCTGATCTCATTGCTTACATCAACAAGCACCTCTCCATCACCTATAAATAGAAGACCTTTGTCCCCTTGGACATGTTATGACATTGTAAGCTATTGTCTAAATCCTAAACACATACACACACACACTATAAGACATTTCAAGGTCTTATTCTCAGGTTTTATATCCATCTAGATATCTTATTCCCACACCCGATGATCTGAGTTGGATTAACATCCAACTTTGACCTTAACGGTGCTTCATTTTTGTGTTGTGATCATAGGTACCACACCAAACAAATATCCTGCCAGATATCCTATGAACCGCTCGGACCCCGAAAGCCCAGGCGTCATCAGTGGTTCTATTGCCAGAAAAAATCATTATTTTCTCATAAATCTTTGTGTCAAAGCAACCGTCGTGTTCTAAACACTCGCTGTCAAAAGAGCCACTCTTTTTCAGCCATTTTTCAAACATGTCTAAAACTCTTGAAAATGTCGGTCATTTGATAATCCCTGAGACCAAGCTTCCCCTTCTAATATCAACCCTACTAGGCCAAGCACCTCAGCCTTTCTCAGGTTGGGGGCCCGTTCTCAAAGCTTGAATAGCCTCTCCCCTGCTCAAAAGGGTTTAAAGAAGCTGGCGGAGGAAGCCAGAGCCGAAAAAGCCCTCTTACTCACTGGCCCAAAAACTCCTATCAAAGCTCCCATTACCTCCCCAAATACACCTCTCACCCCGAACTGATCCTTAAAAGACAGGAAGCCCTGGCCGCTAGATCCAAACTGGTGGCTGAGGCCAAGGCCATCAACGAGGCTCAGTTGGACCTAGTCGAGCTGGAGGCAAATGGTGGAATGCCCCTCCCAGCAGGGTTCCAAAGGTTCTCCCAGCTAGTCTCCGCTAACTAGCTTGCTAGTCAAGCTAGGAGGGAAAAATGGGCAGAACCAACCCTCAACCGCAACCAGGCGGCCAAGGAGGAGGTTGTGGAAGTTTATGATAGCGAGGAGAAAGGGGAGGAGCCCCAATCCAATCACCGTGCGAAGTTCAAAGCCAGATCCGTGGCTTATGCCAGGGGGAAGGCCGTGATTCCACGAGCTAAAAAACCAAGGGTAGATGACCAGAACCCAGAATTTGTTAAATTCATGCACCAAATGTGAGAGACCCACCAGAAAACGGCCCAGAAGTGTGGCCGCACTATGGCTGCTTTCAGTGACAAAATTGCCCAGTCACCCATTCGGAGGGGAAAATCCCCTCAGATGGAAACATATGATGGCTCAAAAAATGCCAAGAGACATATGGGGCGGTTTGAAGGGCAGATGACCCTATTCTCTTCGGATGAAGCGGTGATGTGCAAAGCCTTGGCTGCAACATTCACGGGCAAAGCACTATCTTGGATGCTGGCCCTCAAGCCCAAGTTCCTCAAAACCTACAATCAGTTCAGTCACCTCTTCCTGAACGCATTTGCTGGGGCAGGTGAGCCATACCGGCCCTAGACAGGCCTAGTCCGAGTAAATCAAGCTCCAACGGAGACCACGAAAAGTTACATCTCTCGGTTAAGAAAAGTGAGCGAGCAGATTGTAGACCTAGAAGAAGGTGACATCAGGCTTTGTTTTGAAGGCGGTCTCTCCTCCTCGTTTTTAAAAATGAACTTTGCCTCCAACAGGCCTAAAAGCGTGGAGGAGATGTACGAGCGAGCATCTGCTATTGCCTCTGCAGAGGAGCCAAGTGAGGTCGCTGCCCGCGGACCCACAAAGGAGAGAATCAGCCAGGTTCAAGAGACTGGCCAGGGATCTGCCCGCGGTAACAACCAAGGCAAAAACCGTAGACGTGGGACATACAAGCTCTGGAAAATAACGGAGGACACAATTTTCACCCCCTCAATGATTCACGAGCAGCCATCATGAGAACCATGAAACTTCCCCCTCCTCCCCCATGGGCAGAAAGCTGAATGAGAGGAGTCGAGCAAAATTCTGTGAGTTTTACAATGACCATGGTCATAATACTGAGGAGTGCTTCCAGCTGAAACGAATCATTCAGCAGAAAATCAACAACGGGGAGCTGACCAAATGGGTGTAGGGCCATAACAATGCCACTAATACTAATAATCCCCTGCGGGCACGAACACTACAAGGAGAGAGAGAACGACAACGATGAGTTGGGTGATTATGAGATAGAAATTGGGTTCTAAAGGAGTGAACTTGCCTCCACCCTTTTTCACTCTACTCAACCCCTCACCCTCCGCATGAAAATCAACCGAGCAAATATTGGCCGAGTTTTGATTGATACAGGTGCAGCCAGAGACATCCTCTATTACCATACTCTAGTGGGAATGAGGATGACCGAGGCCAACCGGACTCCTTATGCCGATATGCTCGAGGGGTTTACTAATCATGCCGTCGGGGTAAAAGGGACGATAGAATTTGAAGTAACTATTGGGGAGAAACCCCTGGAGAAGACAGCCAAAATCACTTTTATGGTGGTTGATCTTCCTTCCTAATACAATGCCATACTCGGCGTAACCGCTCAGGTCGCCTTGGGAATAGTGGCTTCCATTCCCCACCAAAGGATCAAATTTAATACTCCGGGCGGAGTTGCTGCAATAAAGAACCAGTCCGAAAGATTCCTCTGAGCACTAGAGGAGAAGAGAAAGGCAGATAAAGGCCAAACTTCTTGCCCGAAGAAAGAGGCGAGGAAAAATAGAGAAAGGGTAAAGCCAAAGAACTTATTCCGGCACCCATACCAATTGGCATGCTTTCTTTCCATTCCACAAAGGTGGAGCTAAAAACGAGCAGAAAAGTCAAGAAGTTGGCCGCCCCCATCGAAGGGGGATATATTGATCGGGGAATTGAGGGAAAAATAGACCGAGAGATCATATATTTCATGACCGCGAAGCCCGAGGCAAGGGCCAATCCCCTAACAATTGTGATAGATTCCCTTCACAACCATGAAATCAGCGACCTCAGGCCTAACGATGAGCTCGAGAAAGTGGTAATCAATTTCCACTACCCCGAGCAAACAGTTAAAGTCAGGCTGGAAATTCACCCGGAGGAGAGGAGGATCTTGATCGAATTCCTCCGAAAAAACTGTGATGTGTTCGCATGGAGAGTGGAGGACATGCAGGGATCAGCGCGGACGTGATCCTTCATAAATCTCAACAAAGAATGCCCCAAAGATTGCTTCCCTCTTCCTCGCATAGACCGGTTGGCAGACTCGATTGCCGGACACAGACTCCTGAGCTTCATTGATGCATATTCCGGCTATCATCAGATCAAGATGGCTCCCGAAGACGTCCCCTCAGTAGCTTTCATCGCTGCGGGCAAGATGTACTGCTATACCATGATGCCCTTTGGGCTTAAAAATACAGGAGCCACCTACCAGCGGATGGTTAATATCGTCTTTAAAGACCAATTGGGCAAAAACCTTGAGGCCTACATTGATAATATGGTCATAAAGACAAGAGAAAACTCCCACGAGCTCGACGTGGAGGAAACTTTCTCTAACTTGCGCCGCAACAACATGAAATTGAACCCCCTCAAATGTGCATTTAGGATCAAGGCGAGCAATTTTCTCGGATTCATGGTCTATCAGCGAGGAATTGAAGCTAATCCTGAAAAAATTCAAGCGCTGTTGGACATGAGACCTCCTGCCTGCGTAAAAGATGTGCAAAAGCTAAATGGGCGCATCACCGCACTAGGCCGCTTCATCTCGCGATCTGCAGAGAGATGCCTCCCCTTCTTCAAAACTCTGAAAGGGGGGAAGAAAGCTGACGAATTCGCGTGGAGAGAAGAGTGCGGTCAAGCTTTTGAAGAATTGAAGAGTTACCTCGGGCAACCCCCTCTACTCAGCAGCCCGGTGCCCGAGGAAGAGCTTTTTCTATTTTTAGCAGTTACTAATCTGGCAGTAGCTGCTGTTCTTGTAAGGGAGGAAAATAACTCTCAAAAACCAGTTTATTATGTATCTAAGGCACTGTCCGCCGTAGAAAGACGTTATTAAAATATAGAAAAATTAGCTTACGCCGTGTTTGTATCAACTCGAAAATTAAGAGCTTACTTTTCTGCATATCCTATAACTGTACTCACTGAGACCCGCTTAGAAAGGTTTTACATAAACCAGAGTCCTCGGGGAGAATGCTAGCTTGATCTATAGAGATCCTAAGTTCCAGATCACCTACTCCCCGAGAAGGACAATCAAAGCACAAGCCTTAACTGATTTTGTAGCAGAAACATCATTTAAGCTAGCGGACAGCGACCTGGGAAAGAGAAAACGAACAGAGTCAGAAGAGGCCCAAGATAGCTCAAACACAGAGATTGTACAGCCCAAAGAGCGTCCAGAAGAAGTGTGGACTTTATTCATGGATGGCTCAGCGAGCAAGTTAATGAGTGGAGCGGGCATACTCTTGATCGCACCCTGCGGGGAGAAATTCAAAAGAGCCTTAAGATTCAAGTTCAAAGCATCGAAAAATCAGGCTGAGTATGAAGCGATTATAGCAGGCATGGAATTGGCCAGAGACTTGGGAGTTCAGAATATTGAAATAAATAGTGACTCTCAGCTTATAGTAAATCAAATTAAGGGGGAGAATGACACGATCAACCCAGTACTAACTCAGTATTGCGGTCTAACCAAAACCCTTATAAAAAATTTCACATATTATGAGCTGAATCAAGTGATGAGGGAGGACAATACAGAGGCTGGCCTCCTCTTCGAAATAACCGATCAAAAGGTCATGGACTTAGATACAGACTGCCAGGTAGAGTTCACAGAAAGACCTGCTATAGATCTTTCAAATAAGCAATATTGAAGATCAAGAAAGGGATTGGGTAGATGTAATCAAAGATTACATCGAAAATCAAACCCTCCCTGAAGATCAAGCAAAGGCTAGAAACATCAGAAAGGTGTCCCCGAAATACCTCATCCTAGATGGAGTATTATTTCGACGTTCATTCACCAAGCCTTTGTTACGATGCGTCAAAACTCACATGGTCACCAATATACTCTATGAGGTCCATGAAGGAGTTTGTGACGGACATCCTGGTGCTCGTACTCTCTCGGACAAAATTAAATTTCAAGGATTTTATTGGCCAACGATGAGGAGAGATGCAGAGGAGTACGTTAGAAAATGTGATAAATGCCAATGGTTTGCGGACATTCCTAGGCTACCATCAATAGAGCAGACTTTGGTTATACCATCGTGGCCGTTTGATACGTGGGAGATTGATCTAATCGGACCGTTCCCAACTGCCCGAGGAGGTATTAAGTACGCCGTAGTGGCTGTGGATTATTTTATAAAATGGACAGAAGCCAAAGCTTTAGCCACCATCTCAGAGGAGAATGTTATAAATTTCGTCCACGATCACATCTGGTGTAGATTTGGGGTTCCACGAGCAATAGTTTCGGACAATGGCACTCAGTTCTCTACAAAATTCACCGCTGAATATGAGAGAATGAGAGTACAACATTGCCAGTCCACAGTGGCTTATCCCCAGGGGAACGGCCAAGCCGAGGCCGCAAACAAGTTAGTCCTGACCTCCCTAAAGAAAAATTTGGAAGGACGAGGAGGACGATGGCTGGACGAGCTCCAGAACGCGTTATGGGTTGTCCGCACGACGATCAGAAATTCAACAGGCGGAACTCCTTTCTCACTCACATATGGGTCAGAGGCAATGGCTCAGTTGAGGTAGCCCTACCCTCGTACAGAGTCACATATTTCGATGAATCTCAAAACGAGGCAATCAGAAGGTATGACCTGGACGATCTCGAAGAAAAGAGAATACGAGCAAATGAGAAAATGGTGAATTACAAGCAAAAAGCGAAGAGGCATCATGATAAGAGAGTGAGTAAGAGAAGTTTTTCGATTGGAGATTGGGTACTCAGAAATGTTGAGGTACAAGGGATCCAAGCTGGTTTCCACAAGCTCTCCCTAAAATGAGAAGGTCCGTACGAAGTTACCCAAATAATCAAAGAGGGTACCTACAGATTGCGGACAAAGGAAGGTAAAGACCTCAAGAACGCTTGAAATAGCGATCACCTTAGAAAGTATTTCTTGTAAAATCTTTATAATATGTAAGGGTGATAGAGGCAATGAATGTATGAATGGAGCAAAATTTTTGTGCAAAATTAAGTGTTAAGAACGATTGTAGCAATATTCCCACTAGCCTTAAAAGCTAAAGTGGATGCCCGCAAGCGGGTGCCAGTGGGTAAAAGGGCCAACATATGAGCCCCTACCTGATGATGCGCAAAGATCCATTAAGATCGCACGCCTAAATGTGTACAAAGTCCATTAAGCCCGTATTCGATCGCGGACAAGACTATCTGTCCTGTCCGCGTGAACCACCATAAATAAGTGGATATAGATGCAAGTGGGGACAAATGCCAAAGTCCGGACCCACTAAATGCGTGTAGGCCTTAGTTGGCTGTTGATCGCACGCCTGTATGTACAAAGGCCAACATAGGAGCCCGTTACATGATCTCCACTAGACTCCAAAGAGTCAAACCGCGTGAACCACCAATAGTGGATACAGATGCCGGTAGGTAAAAATGGCCAATATAGAAGCCCCTACCTACTGTAGCGTGGACTATTGCCTCACGGCCACAATCTGCTTGCCCAATGAAAGTAGCTTGCCTTGGCTCTTTTAAAATTACACCATGGATTTAAAAATCTAAATACGTGTAAGTGGAAGGGAGTGATCAAAGAAGTTTTAAAAGTCAAATAGACAAATTGAGGTCAAGATTTTCCAAGGCCATAACAAACGCGATCATAGAGAAAGAGGGCTGCCCTCACAAAAAACTCAAAACAGTTTTGAATAAAGAGTTATAAACTCTTAAACGCGGTCAGAGGCCTAGCATGCCCATAAACCGCAACATTGAGTCGAAACTAATTATTCCAAGTCAAACACTGAAAAAAGAAAAAGCAAGAATACAAGCTTGTAAAAAAGTATTGGTACAAGTTCCAAGGTATTCAAGTATTGCCAAAACTTAAAACAGCCTAAAAAGACGAGCAATTAAGAAAATACTTCTCATAAATGGATAAAAATGATTACAACATCCTACAAATCTATTTACAAAAGAAAAAAGAAAAATCCTAAGCTGAAGGCGCGGAGTCCTTGGGATCCGTGGTGGCATTCTCCTTGGCCGTCTTAGACTCGGGCGTAGGAGAAGGAAGATTGGCAATTATGGTTAGATCAGTGATAGGCTCAGGGGGAGCTGGAGTAGATGCTAGCCGCGGTCCAAGTAATTCACTGACTGCAGGCCCGTTGGGAAACAGACTAGCAACAGCGGCTTCAAAGGATAAGTTTTCTGTGCCCCACCTCAGCCTTTCCAATTCACTCCTAAGGCTGGGAATGGTGACCACGGCCACAGGAGGCATAGAAGAGGCCGCTGCGAGCTCCAAGTTAGCTATTTCATCCGCAGTCAGAGGGACCAATGCATGCCCGGGGAAGCAAAGAGCATCTGTGGAGATCAAGGAGCCTATTATGACCAATTGCTCCACAGAGAACTTGCCCGTAACATCAAAGTTCCTTAGCTGCGTCAAACACCCGAGCTCGTACTGGACAGGAGATTCATCCAGAATCCTCTCCCTGCACTCCTTGGAGTTTTTGTACTCCTCCACAGCTTCCTTGCGAGCAGATGCCAGAATGGATTCACTCTTCAATTGAAACTGCCTCACAGGAAGCAGTTCATCGGACAGCTTGTCCACAGACTCTTCCAAGGTCTTCACAGACTTCAGAGCAACCTCCAGCTTGACTGCAAGCTCTTCATTCCTCTTCTCGAGGTCAACCTTGTACCCGCGGAGCTCATCCCGCTGCCTCTTGTACTTATTTGAATCCTTCTCGGCCACATCAAGCCGATCTATGAAGCCCTTCAAATCTGCTTCCTTTTCAGTCAGCGAGACCGTCAGGGCGTTCACTTGCTCCTCAGCCTTGGCCAAAGCCTTAGACTTTTCAGTATAAGCCTTGGTCTGATCGGGCAAGAGCGTGGCCTGCTCGTCGTTGATCTCCCTCATCCTGATGGACTTATTGGCCATCTGCAAGCAGAAAGGAAAATGGTTAGCAGTTTGCGAGCATGGAAAAGTGGTGATTCAAAGCATCAAAAAATTTGATTACCTCAATAGCCATTAAACTAATGTCTCCGGACAAGGCGGCGGAGTTCATCTTGGATACCACATCCCCGTAGAAGTCAGGGGCAAAGAGCCTATTTAATGCTCCTTGCCCAATAACGGAGTTGTAGCACCCACATAAATAGGGATCTACCCTCTTGACTTCGGGCACCTTGGCAAGCTTGTCACTAAGACTCCTGGCCGGATCGCACAGTTCATTGGGGAACACTGGGTAGGAGACCAAGCATATAGTCCTCCCCTTATTCGAGGAGGAAGGAGCGGAGCCTGAGCCAGTGGAGGCTTGGGCATGTGTTATCTCCACTCCCCTATGAGTCCTCTGCTGCTTCTCTCTGCCCGCCACATCAGCATCAAAAGTAGACCTTTTCCTTGATTGGTCTACTAGGATGGTGTGTCCGAAAGGTATGGTAGGACCAGGAGGGCTGGAGCTGCGGGTAGATGAGGGTGGAGGAGGTCCCTTGGGGGGAGGCAAAGGCAGATCCTTTGTTTGAGGAATCCCCTTTGTTGCGTCCTAAGGAACGTCGGACTGCCTGTCAACAACAGGCGGAGTCGCGCCTTTCGGCAAAGTTCTTCCTATAGCGACCTGCCTGGCCGCTGCTTCTCTCTCTTTTCTTTGGCTAGCTTCCTAGCCTTTAGTTGAGCAGGGTTAGGCTTGCCCATCTCCAAGATATTCATCGGGGTCTACTCTGAAAGAAAAAAAAAGTGGATTAGGCGGCAGTTCACAAAATCAGAAGCAATTAAAGGTAGTTATCAAAGACAGAATAGAGACCAATCTACTCCGGAGGCTCGCATTCCGCACCCATCATGCAAGTTTTGCAATGGCTCATCACTTATGATCGCGCTCACGTCAAAAACAGGTTACTCCTTCTTATCGATCACGAACTGGGCCAGAAATTGGGCTAGAGCAATCTGGAGGTCCTCGGAGGCAGATGGGTTGGGATAAGCAGAAGCAGAAACCCTAACAGGAACAGGAGTAGAAGATTTTGAAAAAGACCACCCGAACCTAGACTCTATGACTAGGACGTTTCTCTGGTTCCACTGATCAAATTTATTTGTGGGGGCAGAGAAGGTGCGGGCAGAATTATTTTTCGCCTTCAGGCCAAGGTTGCCATTGGTTATCTGATTCTGATAAAAGGCGTACAGCCCGGAAAGGGTGGGTTCATAACCAAAAAGCCTGCACATGGCTATAAAAGAGACCAAGGCTCTAATGGCGTTAGGAGTCAGGTGCATGGGGAGACAGCTGTTGAAATTGAGAAAGCGATTGATGAAGGGATCAAGGGGAAGTCTCAGTCCATTCTCGAATTGAACCCCATAAAAAAATAGGCCCTATTGTCCTCGCGGACATCAGTTACCGTCTCTGGTCTTAGCCTTCCTTTCTTCGTCTCCACTTCAAGAAGAGGGCGGACGCAAAACTGCTTAGGGTAAACATTGTAGGTGGTATATACTTCTGACTCCCAGTCAATAGGGGTCACCTCCTTGCCTTTCCTCTTCCGGCCACAGCCAGGATTTGCCTCAACAGCATGACTTTTGCCGCGGGCAGGGGCCTCGTCCTCAGAATCCTCCCCAAAGGCGTCAACGATCCTCGTTGCCTTCTGGGTCCTGCCTGCGGCCATGCGGTCTCCCTCCTCGCGGGTATCTTCCACCATCTCCGCGCTTTGAGAGCCAAAGAGACTGGAAGATGATCCCTTTGAGGGCTCCACCTCCACATCATCCTCTCCGCTTCCGTCCACCTCCATCTCCATCTCATCATCATCATCACTACTCAGGTCCACCACAGGCACATCAGGGGCCTCGGTCTGGACCTCGGGAAATACAGTGTTCAAAGGCTCAACGTCTAGGGGATCACTCCTATCTTCCGCGGCCAGACACTCGTACTTGTTCATCTGATCAAGGTCCATGAGTTCCACTCTCTCCCAATTAGTTATCACTCTGGGATTGCGAATCGCTCTCCTCACCAGTTCAGCGGCGTTCAACGCCTGATCTCTCTCTCTCAGGGAAACCTGCACAGAACCCCCATCATAAAATTTCTCAATCTACTAGTATTCCCCAACACCAAAAGGTCACCGTTCACAACCAGTTTCTTCTTGGCCTCCCACAATCGGGGTGGGACATAGGGCCCCCACTGGTATTTCTCACAAAAATACTGGAAGCACTCCATAAACAGCCTAAGCCACCCAAAGGCCACCTTCCTATAGATACCCCCTGACCATTTACAAACGGCAAAGGTATCAGGAGTGGTTCCATCTCCTAGTTCTAGTGGACGGACGGGACCAAACTGACGGGTCGTCATCGTTATCCAGAAGAAAATAGAAATAGAAATGGAAAAAGAGTTTAAAACACAAAGTTACTTACGAATTTGGAATGGGAGGAAGAAAACGCTAAGTAAGAACATCACAAACTTTCTCTCTCTAAGCAATTTGAGGGCGTAAAGATGATAAAAGGGTTTTGAAGGTTGAAGGGTTTGTATTTATTGGCCTACCAATACGGGTCGATCCGTATTAATTAGCCCACAAACCGTCTCCCTCGAACCACGAACCGGTGCCAACATTTGAAAATTCGAAAATTCGTCAGTCGACATTTATGGCGCCTCTTGGATGGCTGACACGTACCCCCCGTACCTGTCACGCACTGTCTCTTCACCTACCAAGGGGCCCACCAAATTAACCGGGAGGCAGAGCATTAAAACTTCTACAAACTTCCCCCCGTGCCCTTTACATGTGCCTATTTGCACGGGAGGCAGAGCAAAAATCAGTGAAAAATGCCAACAATGGTGCCCGCCTAAAAAGCGATCTAGCGAAGCCGAGCTTAACTAGTAGCTCCTCACTCAAACCATAAATAATCATTCACTTGGAGCTAGGGGCTACTGATGAGTCCGGACCAGCTAGATCGGGCTCCAGCTCGGTCTGGTCCAAAGGTCCAGTATGACGTAGCGTATCATAGATCCCCAGAGTCAAGACCGCGGACAGATAGACCCTTGAGGTCAAGACCGCGTTCCTCTCATCCCATCCCAGTCAAGACCGAAGGGTTCCTGACCGTCAGCAGGGTGACCGCTGGAGTTATGACCGTCCCATCCTTGCCCGGGTCAAATATCATTGACCGCGCCTAAGATGTTGACTGCAGTCTCATACCTGACTCCTGGTTGTCTCGCCGGATTCCCGGTTAATATCCTAGCTTACTGAGCAAGTTACTTACTGGCTCTGACATGCAAGTAGCTGGCTCACTCCCATCACATTTAATGCGGCTCAGTCAGGCGCCTACTATTGCATTTAATGCGCCGCGCCAACTCTCCCAAATACACGGCTCCCGTCCCTTTCAGCGACATCCCCTCTGACAGTGAATCTTCCTTCCTTGATAGAGCCAATCAGATGCGGACACGTGTATCCGATTAAAGATTAATGTGCCCTTTAGAACTGATCTCATTGCTTACATCAACAAGCACCTCTCCATTACCTATAAATAGAAGACTTTTGTCTCCTTGGACAAGGTAAGTGCCAAATTGACATTGTAAGCTATTGTCTAAACCCTAAACACATACACACACACTATAAGATATTCCAAGGTCTTATTATCAGGTTTTATATCCATCTAGATATCTTATCCTCACACCCGAGGGTCTGAGTTGGATTAACATCCAACTTTGACCTTAACGTTGCTTCATTTATGTGTTGTGATCATAAGTACCGCACCAAACAAATATTCTGCCAGATATCCTACGAACCGCTCTGACCCCGAAAACCCAGACGTCATCATGTAGAAACTTGGTTCGCATTTCGAGACGAACTATATTAAAATTGTATACTACAAAGTTGCTAAATATTGTTGCTATTCAAAATCAATATGACATACCTATATGCTATATCCAGAAACCTAATAAGACGACTAGTTCGTATGTATTCCCTTAACTCAATTATAAGAGCTTAACTCAATTATAAGAGCTGAATCGTTCAGACATAGCCATATGACATAAATTTTTTGTTGGGCAATGTCGGTACATATATAACTTGCTTCATCATTAACAAACCATTTGTGATACCTGAATTTATTTAGTATGGATCAAGTAAAATTAAATTACACGTGTTCATTCCTTATGAGAGTTATTTTTTAGACATAAAAGGGGACCCTGGGAGTAGAACCGTTAAGTTAGGACGGTCTCGTTGGGGTAGGGATGGCCAAACCGGACCGAAATCGAAAAATCGGACCGGAACCGGCCCGGAAAAGCCCGAAACCGCCATGAACCGGGGAGAAAACCGGAACCGGGGTAACCGGAACCGGTTTGGAGGCGGGCCGGTTAAGGTTCACCAAAATGGTGAACCGGACCGGAAAAAGCCCGGAACCGGACGAAAATTTGTTGTTTTTCAATAGAACCGGCCCGGAACCGGACCGGAAAAGCCCGGAACCGGACCAAAACCGTGAGAAAACCGGAACCGGATAACCGGAACCGTGAGAAAAGCGGGCCGGTTAAGGTTCACCTCCTCGCCGAACCGGAACCGGCGGTTCAAGGCCCGGAACCGGAACCGGACCGGATTTGGTCATCCCTACGTTGGGGCGTCCCGTCCCGACATACAAATGAGACGGAATATTTTAGTCTCGTCCTATTTTATCCCGTCCCGTTCTCGTCTCGGGACAACTTAGTACGGTCCCGCCCATTCCGTCCCGTCCTGTCCCGCGTACGCTTGCTAGTGAATTTCCTAATATTTCAAGACCACGCGGTGAAGCTAGCTCTGCTCTTCCTCAAAGGGATTCAATTTCTGAAAGCTCTTTGAAGCAGTCAAACTCCACAGCAATGCCTTTGACAAGTAAATCAACTTCTACTGGGGTTGGTTCTGTTCTTGCTGAGAGTGTAACTTCTGTTTCTTCTGCTGCTGTTGATGAAATAGTTAGTAGGCAGGGGTCTATTAAAGATGACCAGAAGAAGCCAGGCAAGAAAGGCCAAGTCTTGTTACAGGATCAGGTTTATATTTTTTATTGTATAGATTATTTTGCTCCCCAGCATGCTACCTGATAAGGATTGATTTACATTCCTATAATATGTTAAAGATCCAACATCTTCTCTGTCTCCCTCCACATGGTGCGGCAGCCTCAAGTTCCAACAGTCAGTCAAAAGCTCTTCCACTTCAGCTCTCCAATGTTCATTCTTATCAATGTATTTTAGAAATGTATTTTAGAATTAGAACAGCCTTTGATACTTGTATATATAGCTTGTTATTCTTTTGAAATAAAAACAATTTTGCCAAACACTTTATATGGTATCAGAGCCTCAAGGGCTTATTTTTTTTCTCCTCCGCTTATGGCCGCCTCTGATTTCCAAGTCCTCCCTAATGCCGCTGAGCCTACCATTCCTCTCATTGTTGTCTCTCTATCTCACGTCCTTAAGCTCACCCCAACCAACTACATCTCCTGGAAGACTCAGATTGAGGCCACTCTTCTTGGCCTTGATCTATACAAGTATATAGATGGTACTCATCCAGCCCCTCCTAAAACTCTCCCTTCCCCAGTCGCTGCTAACCCTACTGTCACTCCCACAACACCCACCACTGATGTCACCGATCTCACCCAAACTGATGACACCAACCCTAACACCAATCCCAACCCTAGCCGCACCATCCCTAATCCGGCGTATACCACATGGTTTCGCCAAGACAAGCTTATTCTCGGCGCCTTAGCAGGAACTCTTTCCGCTCCTCTCGTCCCTCTAATCTCTCTCTGTCCAACAACCTTAGATGCTTGGCGTACCCTAGGAAAGACCTATGCTAACCCATCCAAAGGGCACCTTAAGCAGTTAAAGGATCATCTCCGTAGTATCACCAAAGGTGCTAGATCAGTCTCTGAATTCATGCAGGAATTTAAGAACTGCACTGATAAGCTAGCCTCTCTAGGCCGCCCTCTAGACCCTGAGGATGTCGTTGACCGCATCCTTGAACAACTCCAAGACCCGGACTATGATAGTGTCATCTCAGTTATTCAAAACCGTGAGAATCCCATCACATTTGATGAGTTACATGAGAAACTCATAACAAAGGAACTCTCCCTCAAAATCAAAGCAAAATCCAGTCCCTCTTTTCCTATGTCATTAACTATGCTTCCGCCCGTAACCCTAGCCGCAGCCTCTTCCTCTCGCAATCCTAATCCCACCGCTGGTCTCCTTCCTACACACAGACGGACATACTTCCCAAACTCTCCTAGAACGGTGGCACCCTTCAAGGGGCGCTCGATGGTGCCGAACCTCCGGGCATTACCTCTCCCGATGTACCCTTTTCCGCCAGCTTCACCCTCACATTACTATCCCAAACCCTCCTTCTCAGTCACCTACATTTCACCAATCTGGTCACTCAAGGACCTCCTACCGCGGCAACACCACTCCTGGTCACAAACCATCTGCACACACCGCTACTGCTTCCAATCCCAACCCTTCGGCTTGGCTTCTTGACAGTGGTGCGACTCATCACACTACGAATGATCTTTCTAATCTTGCGCTGCCTGCGCCCTATGATGGTGCGAAGAATTGCTTATTGGGGACGGCTGCGCTTGAACATCGCTAATACTGGTTCACTTTCTCTTACAACTCCTTCTTCTAATTTTCATTTAAGAAATGTTCTTCATGTTCCATCTATTTCCCGTAATATAATATCTATTTCTGCCTTTTGTCGTGATAATAATGCATCGATAACTTTCTTACCTGACTCTTATGTTGTGAAGGACATTCGTTCGGGCACAACTCTCCTTCAGGGTCAACCTAGGTTCGGTGTCTACGAGTGGAATCCTGTCTCTCCACTCACTTATTCTGTCACTATGACAACTGCAAACTGGCATCATCGTCTCGGTCATCCGTCTTCTTCAATTCTTAGACATATTAGTAATAAGTTTCATTTAAACATTCCTAGTTCATCTTTATTTCATTGTAATTCATGTGACTGCTCTAAGAGTCACAAACTTCCTTTTCATGAGAATTCTATTCAGTCCGATGGACCTCTTGATGTTATTTATAGCGATGTCTGGACCTCCCCCCTCCTTTCCCATGATGGTTTTAAATATTATCTTTTATTTGTTGATCATCATTCCAAATACATATGGTTCTACCCCTTAAAACACAAAAATGACGCTACACATGTCTTTACTCGCTTTAAACTCCTTGTTGAGAAATTTTTCAATCGCTCAATTAAAACAATTTTCAGTGATAATGGGGGCGAATATATTGGACTCCGCCCAACCCTTGCTTCCTTTGGCATTAATCACCTCACTTCTCCCCCTCATACACCCGAACACAACGGGTATTCGAGGCGTCGTCACCGTCATATTGTTGAAACGGGGCTTTCTTTACTTATTCATGCTTCCATGCCTCACCACTCACGGCCTCTTGCCTTCGGTCTGACATGTTATCTCATCAATCGCATGCCAACTCCTACCTTAAAGCTCTCCTCACCATACATCACTTTACATAAACAGCCACCAAATTACTCAAAATTACGTAGTTTTGGTTGTCTTTGTTATCCCTGGTTGCGTCCATACACCTCCCACAAACTCGAACCCAGATCTTCTCCTTGTGTCTTCGTAGGCTACTCCGCCACACAAAGTGCTTACTACTGCCTTGACCCATCCACAAACAAAATATACACTTCCCGACATGTCAAGTTTGTAGAGTTTAAATTTCCCTTCTCCTCCTTACCTTCTTCTTCCAGTCACCAACCTACATCCACTATCGATGAATGGTGTTCCTTCCAGATTCCTATCCTTCCGCCTCACTCTACACCATCTCCTGCTGCACCAAACAACATATCCCAAATTGTTCCTGCTCCGTTAACCACATCTTCTCCACATACTTCTACCCATTCCACTCCACTACCCTCGGCATCCCCCCCTCTGCCGTCCCCACCACCAAATAATCCTCCACCTCCACCCATTCCTCACTCACGGCCTCATACACGTCTACAAAGTGGTATTCAAAAGCCAATCCAAAAACTTAACCTCCACATCTCTCTTCCCACCTCTCATCCCGAGCCAACTAATATTACTCAAGCTCTCAAAAGTCAAGTCTGGCGAGATGCCATGCAAACTGAATTTAATGCTCTCACTCACAATAAAACTTGGGATCTAGTTCCTCCTTCTTCCTCTCAAAATCTAATCGGGTGTAAATGGGTTTTTCGAACCAAATACAACTCCGATGGGTCCATCGATCGCTATAAAGCCCGGCTAGTTGCCAAGGGGTTTCATCAACGTCCTGGACTGGATTATTCTGAAACCTTTAGTCCTGTCGTAAAACCAGCCACCATCCGTCTCATTCTCTCTCTTCATGTTCAAAATAATTGGTCCATTCGTCAAGTCGACATAAATAATGCTTTCCTTCGTGGTTCCCTTAATGAAGATGTCTATATGAGTCAACCTCCCGGCTTCGTTAGTCCATCTCATCCCACCTTCGTCAAACTCCGTCAAGCTCTCTATGGTCTCAAACAGGCACCTCGTGCTTGGTATAACGAATTAAAGTCTTATCTTCTCTCTTTAGGTTTTGTCAACTGTATCTCTGACTCTTCTCTCTTTACTCTTCATCATTCCTCTCATGTTATCTATCTACTAGTCTATGTCGATGACATTGTTATCACTGGGTCTAATATTTCACTCCTTAATTCTTTTATACTCTCTCTTTCGTCTCGTTTCTCTCTTAAAGATTTGGGCAACCTTTCTTCTTTTCTCGGTGTTGAAGTCATTCCCACCCCAATGGCATTATTCTCGGTCAACATAAATATATACAAGATCTTCTCCACAAGTCGCACATGGAAGGCTGCCAAGTCCGTTCCCACTCCCATGGCCTCTAACGTGTCTCTCTCTCTCGTGATGGCACTCCTCTGTCTAATCCTGCGATTACGGGGCCCTTGTTGGGGGCCTCCGGTACCTATCTCTAACTCGCCCGACATCTCCTATGCCGTTAACAAGCTATCTCAGTTCATGCATTGCCCTACGGATATACATTGGGGTGCTCTTAAACGGGTTCTCCGTTACTTGGTTGGTACTTCCTCTCATGGCATTCTTCTTCAACGTGATTCACCTTCCAACCTTCATGCGTTCACTGACGCTGATTGGGCAGGAAATAAGGATGATTACACATCCACCACTGGCTACATCATTTATCTTGGTAAGAATGCAATTTCCTGGAGTTCACGGAAACAGAAAACATTGGCTCGATCATCCACCGAGGCTGAATACCGGGCTGTTGCAGCTACCTGTGCTGAAGTTTTATGGGTTCGAAATCTACTCAAAGAACTACATCTTCCAGTCCCTGACATACCTGCCATTTATTGTGATAATATGGGTGCTACCTACTTCGCAGCAAATCCGAAATTTCACTCTCGGATGAAGCATCTTGGATTGGATTATCATTTTGTCCGTGAAAATGTTCAATGCCACAACCTTCGTGTTACTCATATCTCTGGCAAAGATCAGCTAGCGGATGCCTTGACAAAGCCATTAGCTCGAACTCCTTTTCAGAATCTTATGGGCAAGATTGGCCTTACTTCTCGCCCGTCCATCTTGAGGGGGCGTGATAAGGATTGATTTACATTCCTATAATATGTTAAAGATCCAACATCTTCTCTGTCTCCCTCCACATGGTGCGGCAGCCTCAAGTTCCAACAGTCAGTCAAAAGCTCTTCCACTTCAGCTCTCCAATGTTCATTCTTATCAATGTATTTTAGAAATGTATTTTAGAATTAGAACAGCCTTTGATACTTGTATATATAGCTTGTTATTCTTTTGAAATAAAAACAATTTTGCCAAACACTTTATACTACCTTTAGTGATTTATCATAATTTATAAGCATCTATTATGAACCATTGTTAACAGGTCGGTGGACAATCTACCTCTGTTTCAAGCTTGCCTTCTCAGTTGCTTGGAGTTCCTAATTCTTCTGATAGCGTAGTTCCAGAAACTACAAAATCCATTCCAGCTTCTACTTCCTTGGCCGGCCTTGGCCGTGGCCTTGACGCATAATCAATGCTTATCCCTCCTAGTTAACGGGTTCTGCATTGTTTCGCGCGATTCAGTGTCCCGCAAATGGGACGGGATGAGATAGAGTATTTTAGTCTCGTCCCGTTTTGTCCCGTCCCGTCTCGTCCCATTTCTGTCGTGGGACAACATAATTTCGTCCCGTCCCGTATTCCCGAATTGACAACTCTACCTGGGAGGTAACATTTTCATTTAGTCCTATCAAATTATAGATCTTAATGATGCCAAAAACATTCGGATCAGTCCAAATTCGGCGGTAGGTTATATCCCAGAGATTGAATAGCCTGAAACAAAGAAACAAACACGTAAATTAAGCCAAGACTTCTCCGACGAAGAGCCTCCAAACGTGAGAGTAAGTATTTACTTTGTGAGAGAGAGTAAGTATTTGAGTACTTGACACATTTTCATGAGCCACCTTATTAGATTTGAAACTGCTGCAATAGATATTAAATTGTGTGGTAAAACGAGCATATCATTGGGTACCACTATCAGTTTACTTAATCTTTAACACTTATTTAAAGAGACAAACTTAATCTTTATTAACATCAATTGTTGTAGTGTAACATCAAATCTACTTATCATCCTGTTATATTTCCAATTAATTCCGGTCCGTCTCAAGCTAAAGCTAGTTACAATAAAGTACAACATAATGTAGAAACTTGGTTCACATATCGAGACGAACTATATTAAAATTGTACTCCCTCCGTCCCAGTTTATGCTTTACCATTGTGGATAAAATGTGAAGCTTCAAACGGGACAGAGGAAGTATACTACAAAGTTGCTATATCTTGTTGCTATTAAAATCAATATGACATAGCTATATGCTATCCCGAAACCTAATAAGACGACTAGTTCATATGTATTCCCTCAACTCAATTATAAGAGCTGAATCGTTCAGACATAGCCACATGACACAATTTTTTTGTTGAGCAATGTCGGTACATATATAACTTGCTTCATCATTAACAAACCATTTTTGATACCTGAAATAAAATTAAATTACGCGTGTTGGTTCCTCGTGAGAGATATTTTTTAGACATAAAAGGGGACCCTGGCAGGTAACGTTTTCATTTAGTCCTATCAAATTATAGATCTATAATTTTAGCAATGAGGGGTGTGTAGAGACAATGCACCATGTTAGATAGGTCATAGACTCATAGCCTCATTGTGTTTTAGCATGCAATTTGCAAAGATTTGGAACAGAGTAATAGATTTATATTTGATGTGTACTTTAAGTTTTTTTTTTTTTCTTTTTAATATTAGATATTTTTTTAAAAGGACAACCTTTACTAGCCCTCTCCATTTTCTCCCTCTTACTTTTACTTTGATTTTGAAAGAATATGACTTCGTATCCTTTTCCATTCACCTCAATAATCTATAATATAAATGGTAGTGGTCCTTGCTACAGTTGAATGAACAGTACCAAGTGACAAATTTCCCATTTTGCCCTCACTAAGTTGTTCCTTTCCCATTTTGCCCTTAAATTTTTTTTTTAATTAAAAAAAAAAAAATCGTGTCCTCGAACACGAACTTTTACTAGTGTTTACATAATTCCTAGCATTTAGATCCTAAATTATAGGGATACACTTCCTAATCTAATAATATTTCTACCTATCAAATATATGCCACAAATATACAAAATAATCGAGATATATAAAAATATACTCTAACACGCCCCCACAGTCGAAATGTGAGGAGGACGAACGTTGAGATTGGACCGAAAATCTTGAAACAAAACAAGTGGAATCCCTTTAGTAAATATGTCGGCAATCTGAAATCGGGAGGGGACATATAAAACACGAACTTCGCCCCGAGCCACTTTTTCTCTAACAAAATGAATGTCCATCTCAATATGTTTAGTGCGTTGATGCTGAACCGGATTACCCGAAAGGTAGACTGCACTAACATTATCACAAAATACTATGGTAGCTTTTCGAATAGGCACCTGTAACTCGAACTAAAGATTGCGCAGCCAGCAAGATTCGGACACCACATTAGCTACCCCTCTATATTCTGCCTCAGCACTAGATCAGGATAAAGTCGGTTGTCGTTTAGACTAGACGACCACGAAATCAAATTATCACAAAGAAACACACAATATCCCGATGTAGACCGGCGGGTATCAGGCCATGCACCCCGATCAGAATCGGTATAAGACAAAAGAGTGGATGTAGTGGAGGGTGTAAGATGCACCCAAGAGTAAGGGTACCGTGAAGATACTTAATAATGCGTTTTAACGCATTCATATGAGAAACCATCGGTGCATGCATATGGAGGCAGATTTGCAGAACCGCATAAGAAATATCAGGCCGAGTAAAAGTCAAATACTGTAGTGCACCGGCTAGACTACGGTACAAAAATGGATCAGCAAACGGCTACGAAGACGTGGCACTTAATTTAGACTTAGTATCAACTGGGGTTGTTGCCGGTTTACAACTAGTCATATGCCTGCACGAGAGATAATCTCCTCCATATATTTGCGTTGAGAGAGAAATAAACCAGATGAGGAACGGGCCACAGCAATACCCAGAAAATAACTCAATGGTCCAAGATCCTTCATTGCAAATTCAGACCCAAGGAGAGACATGATATGAGTACGAAGGGAATCCGAAGACGCCGTCAGAATAATATCATCAACATAGAGGAGAAGATAAGCCGTCTGTCCATCGTGATGATAAATAAATAATGACTGATCAGATTTACTATTTGAAAAATCCAATAGAAGAAACATGATCCCCAAATCGCTTATACCAAGCCCGCGGAGCTTGTTTAAGCCCATACAAAGACTTCTTCAACAAGCAAACATGATCAGGAAACTGAGAATCCCGATACCCCAATGGTTGATACATATACACAGTTTCCCGCAACTCTCCATGTAAAAATGTGTTCTTTACATCAAGTTGATGTAGGGTCCAATTCTTCGACAGAGCCAAACTAAGAACCAAACGAATATTCGCCGATTTAACCACCGGGCTAAAAGTATCCCCACAATCCACTCCAACCCGTTGTGTTTTCCCATCACCCACAAGACGGGCTTTGTGTCTCTCAAAAGTACCATCTACACAAAATTTATGAGAGAAAATCCACATAGACCGAATAATATTAGCATTAGTGGGACGAGGTACCAATATACACGTCTTATTAGCAATAAGGGCATTATATTCATCATCCATGGCTAATTTCCAATTTGGGTCCCGTAAAGCAGTCACTGGATTTCGAGGAATAGGTGATTTAGGAACGACCGAATTGAGATTAAACTGAGGATTTGGTTTAACGATACCCGACTGACTTCTTGTGTGAGGACGGAGAACAGGCTGTGTTTGGATTATGGAGGGAGCAGCGGCCAAGGAAGGACCTGGAAGTGAAGAAATAGGCTCATGAAAAACAATTGGGCTCGACTGAGAATTGGTTTGGGCTGGCGCCTGGAGAGGAGTAGCCTGGGCCATCAAAGGAAGCAAGGGTTTGGCTAAGGGCTGGCTGGATTGGGCAGAATGCATGGGTTGTGTAGAGGGGTCATCCTGAGTACTCCATTGATGAACAAAAAAATGGAGAAATGCCCTCATCCAAAAAATTATATTTATGTGATGTGGATATTTATAAAGACGAAAATGGGAATCGTGATTCATCAAAAATAACATGACGACTTAGAATGATTTTGTTGGAGGCAAGATCAAAACATTTGTAACCCCTATGATTTTTTGGATATCCCAAAAATACATACGGAGTGGAACGGGCTTGAAGTTTATGGATAGTGGGAGACGGATGGAGAGGATAACAAAGGCACCCAAAAACCTGAAGATAATCAAAAGAAGGAACCCGGTTATAAAGGATTTGTAAATGGGTTTGATAACACAAATGTTTAACAGGAAGAATATTGTGTAGATAGGACGCATTTGTAATGCATGATGCCAAAAATGAGGAGGCAATGAGGCATGAACAAGTAAAGTTCTCATTATGTTGTTTATGGTACGTATCATCCAGCCGGCTGCTGCTGCCAAGAACCATACGACTGTCCAGCTTGTTGTTGATGACCATTGGAGCGGCCACCTCCGTTGTTCCCGCCACCGTTGCCCGATCGATTACCGCCATTCCCGCCACCATTACTACTTCGATTTCCCCCTTCATTACTCCGATTATCTCCCTAATTTTTCTTACCTGAATTACCTCCCTTGCCTTGACCTTTTGAACCGCCGCCACCTCTGCCTTGCGGACAAAAAATATAGCCTTTAGCAGACACGCCGATCTGCTTGGTATGACCGTCAATCATGGCCGAATGATGTGCAATTGCGGCTTTCTTAGCGAGACCTGATTCTTCAAGGCACAACATTGACCGAGCATTGGAGAAGGAGGGGAGTGGGTCACGCTGACGGATAAGAGTGCCGATGCCATTGTATGACTCGGTGAGGCCAGCGACCATCTGAAGGACCATCCGGTTGTCCGAAACAGGAGCTCCCACATTCCTAAGTTGATCAGACAGTAGCTTAAGGCGTTGACAATATGAAGAAGCACTCGAAAATTCCTCCATAGTAGTGGAGGAGAACTCCTGCTCAAAAGTAACGACGCGAGAATTACGGTTGTCCTCGAAAATCTCACGCAATCTGTCCCACGCAGCCATAGCTGTCGAGCCCGGAACCAGAATTGTTTGAACGAGATCTATAGATATTGTGGAATAGATCCACCGAAGCAAAGTTGAGTCAAGAGTGTCCCATAACTCTTGTTCTTCATCATTCAAAGGAGCCTTGACCTTTTCTGACGGGATGATATGGTGTAGGACTCGACAGGACTTTGCATGAACACGAAAAAGTTCAGCCCACGTTGAGTACTTAACATTCTCGAGATCAAGGATCACCGACACATTATTTTGCACGTTTGAGACGGCAAGTGCAGGGTGAAATCCGGATTTGGAAGAGGAGTCATTGGTATTTTCTAGGAAGACACAGCAAAGACACGAGGGAAAAGAAAAAAAGAACGCTAAACAAATTAGGGTTCGCGCGGAAGCGTAGAGATCGAACCTAGCTTGATACCATGAAAGAATATGACTTCGTATCCTTTTCCATTCACCTAAATAATCAATATTTACATAATTCTTAGCTTTGTAGATCCTAAATTATAGGGATACACTTCCTAATCTAATAATATTTCTACCTATCACATATATGCCACAATAAATACAAAATAACCGAGATATATACAAATATACTCTAACAGATTTTATAATCACAACACCAATAAACTTACTATTCCCACTCATTCTTTCTCCTACATCAATTTTCATGCTCACAACACTTACATCACTTACACTTTTTTTTAGTCTACATGTAAAAACATAAAAAGAAATTTTACACGAGACGAAAAGAGACCGAAAGTATAATACAATTAAGTAGCTACCCACATAATATATTTCCTCCTTAAACTTAGTCTTGCCACAGGTGATCTTTTGGGCTACATAATATATTTCCTCCTTAGACATTATATCCGAGGTTGGGCTATTGGGTGCAAAGCCATCCGGCTTTCCCATTGAACCTAATCATAAACTTAGTCTTGCCACATGTGATCTTTTGGATGACCAGAATGTTATAGACGATTGGTTGACCGTCTCATTTGCCTAGCAGTTACCCGACCAGATTTGGCATATTCTGTTCACATTCTGTCGCAATTCATGAAGGATCCTCACAAAGAACATTGGGATGCGGCATTACGGGTTGTGCGTTATCTCAAAAGCACACCTGGTCAGGGTATTCTTCTTCGTGCTGATAGTGAGCTCACACTTCAAGGATGGTGTGATTCGAACTGGGCCACTTGTCCCATTACTCGTCGCTCTTTTTCCGGGTGGCTTGTGTTTCTTGGTCAATTCCCTATATCTTGGAAGACGAAGAAACAAACTACTATGTCTCGTTCGTCTGCCGAGGCCGAATACCGTTCTATGGCGGCCCTTACTTGTGAATTGAAATGGTTGAAATGATTACTGTTGAGCCTTGGTGTTCATCATCCCAAGGCAATCAATATCTTCTGCGATAGCCAGCCGGCTCTAGATATCGCTAAGAATTTCGTATTTCATGAACTAACAAAACACATTAAAATAGATTGCCACTTTGTTCGTGATGCCATTTTGGATGGCCTTATTTCTCCTTCCTATGTTCCTACTAAAATGCAACTGACGGATATTTTTACTAAAGCACTTGGAAAGCAACAGTTTGATTTGCTCATTAGCAAGTTGGACATTCTTATTCCCATGCTCAACTTGAGGGAGGGTGTCAAAATGGCGCTGTTCAAGTTGCAGATCAACAGGCTGATGAAGAGCAAAGGGCACGACTCGTGACCACAGGCACGAGTCGTGCTGGTGATCAGCACGAGAGCAACAAAAGGAACGATTCGTACCACGAGTGGGATAACAAGGGAACGACTCGTGCCCCTTAGCACGAGTCGTGCTTTCGACGGAAATTGAATCTGGCGTTTCCTTTTCTTTCTAGGTTTTATGTTTAGTAATTTTATTCCGGGCAAATCTCTTTTCCTTTTACTTTTGTAACCTATACTCCCTCCATCCCATTTATAGGTTCACCCTTTTGAGCATGGCACGCAAATTAAGAAAAAAGGTTAGAGGAGAAAGTGTTGTGAGTATAAAAGTAAAATAGGAGAGAGAATGAGTGGAGGGAATGGTAAAGTTGATTGGTGTTGTGAGTATAAAAGTAAAGTAAGAAAGAGAATTAGTGGGTGAAATAGTAAAAATTCTTTGCCATTTTAGGAAAGTTGAAGCTTTTAACAGGACATTCATTTTGGCAAAAGATGATGCTTCAAATAGGACGGAGGGAGTATATTCAGACATTGATTTCCTTCACTAAGCTAGGTTTTGTTGTTTGGGATTAAGAATGAATTAAATAAATCAATTTTGTGGTTGGTGAGCTTGAGGAGTTGTCAATACCCCAGTCCTTATAACGCTACAACTCATTCGCTAGGGATTATTTAGTACAGTCAATATTTCAATGTTTTATATTTTATTAATTAAATTAAAAGACATTTTTGATGATGGAAGGGATAGAATTAAAAAGGAAAAATTCCTTTTTAACCACAACGTCCAGATCTTATCTCATCAAAACCCAGCCCAAATAAAAAAAGACCAACTCCTTTGTTATTCCAAATTAAAATTCCTTTAAATCCCATTATACCATGAACGGCCAAATTGAAGTTAACACGCCGTTAAATAATTCCCAAATCCAAATTAATTTTCGTTCCCTCAAACCCATGTCGTCGTCTCCCCGTTCCTCCGCCATCCCACCCACCCACACGCCACCCCAGCCCACTCACACGCTACCGCTCCGTGCCACCTCTGCTCTAGTTTCTCAGTCCAATTCCATGTTGTTGCTTCTCTTTTCACCACCAAAAATACCCATCAATCTCTTCTTCAACTTCGCCAACATCACCTCGTCATTTTCAAGTCACAATTATCATCAGACTCAAAAGCCATGAAACTCGAAGCTCTTAAACATAGCAACCACCAATTGAAGTCAAGTCTGGTTCCTTTCTCTCCCCTCTCTTCTCAGTCCGCCTCCTCTCTCTCTTTCTCTTTCTTCGGATCTGGTTTCGAAATCATGTCGAATTTTGTTTTTACTGATTGTCACTATGGCCAAATTCAATTCAGAGGTGTAAATGTGGGTTTAGTCAAATTTATTTTTTAGATTATTTTGATTTTGTATGATTTAATTTGGGTTTGAAAATAAGATACTTGATAATTGGTTATTGGGTTTGAATTCATGAGATGAATTAGTGTGTAACCCATATCTATTGTTGGTAATGGTGATGTGCGATTAATGTTTTAAATGTGTTTGATTTTGGGTGGCCGGAGAATGAGAGATAATTGATAAGTTTGATTAATTTGGGTAACCTTTATTAAGTTTTATTAAGCTCAGAGATATGGGGATTTTTTGAAGTTCAAAGATTTGGTGGTGGTAATGGTGGTGAGGTGGTGGTGCAGTAACAGTGATGGTTATAAAGGGGGGAGGTGATGGTGGTGGGAAAGATTGGTAGGGAGTGGGAGATGAATTCTTTTCTTTTTATTTTAACTAGTTAGTAACCCGTCAATAATCGACGGGACATGAGTATACTTATCTAAAAAACATATAAATTACTCAAACTACAAAAGTTTTCATTTTTGACGTTCTAATAGAAGTTATGGTTCAATAAATATTTAGCCTACAAAACATAATTTTAGTATTGAGATGTTTTAATTGTTCTGATGATACCACAATTGACCCAAATGTTACTCTCTCTCTAATTGATCATATAGTAATTGGTATAGGACCTGCCAACATCATACATAACTCTATAAGACATTTAATTGGTTCTATAGCAATTGGTATAAGACCTGCCAACTTCATATAAATAGCTATTAGCCCTTTAATTGGTCCTATACTAATTGGTATAGGACCTGTCAACATCATATACATAGATATTAGCCCTTTAATTGGTCCTATAGCAATTGGTATAGGACATCCCAACATCATATATAAAGCAATAATGCCTTTGAAAGGTCCTATAGCATTTGCTATAGGACCATTCAAAGGTCTTATAGCTATTAGCCCTTTAATTGGTCCTATACTAATTGGTATATTATTTTTCGTCTACCACAAACAAAAAATCCACTATGAGTCCTTAAAAATATTTGGAATATATTTAACAAACATTTAACAAATATACAAGTATATGATGTTGCTATAGGACCAATTAAAGGGCTTATAGCTTTGTATATGATATTGACATGTCCTATATCAATTGCTATGGGACCATTCAAAGGTCTTATTGCTTTGTATATGATGTTGCCATGTCCTATACTAGTTGCTATAGGACCAACTAAGGGGCTTATAGCTTTGTATAAGATGTTGTCAGGTCCTATACCAATTGCTATAAGACCAATTAAGTGGCTTATAGCTTTGTATATGATATTGACAGGTCCTATATCAATTGCTATGGGACCATTCAAATGTCTTATTGCTTTGTATATGATGTTGCCAGGTCCTATACCAGTTGCTATAGGACCAATTAAAGGGCTTATAACTTTGTATATGATATTGACATGTCATATACCAATTGCTATAGGACCATTCAAAGGTCTTATAGCTTTGTATATTATATTGACAGATCCTATAACAATTGCTATAAGACCAGTTAAAGGGCTTATAGCTTTGTATATGATGTTGGCAGGTCCTATACCCATTGCTATATGAATAATTAAAGGGCTTATAGCTTTGTATATGATGTTGTCAGGTCCTATACCAATTGCTATAGGACCAATTAAAGGGCTTATAGCTTTGAATGGTCATATAGAAGTGATATAGGACCTGCAACTTGATTTACAAAGACGGGTCGAGATGAGTAACAAAGAAAGTGATGAAAAGTAAATAAAATTGAGACGAAAAGAACAACAATTATTCATAAAAAAAAAATCAAAAATTCTGACTAAAAAAATATTCATTTAATAAGAGTTATAGGACCTGAAACAGGTCCTTTACCACATTAACAAATAATAACAAAATTCAACATCTATTTCAAACAAACAAATTCACAATCAAAATAAAGTAAGTGACTTAGAAATTAAAAGAACACTATTTCAGCTCCTATAACAATGGTTATAGGACATATAATAGATTATTTGCCACATTATCAAACACAAACAATATGAAGCAAGTAACCTAGAAATTAAAATCACACTAGAACATGTCCTATAACAAGGGTTATAGGAGCTGGAACAGGTCCTTAACCACATTAACAAAAAATTTGCTTAAAATATATTAATGCGATTTTCTGCAGATTCTAGAATGCGATAGAGAAGGGAAAGAAGACGACGAATCACAAGGGCGCATCAGCTTCAAAACAACTCCATCGGAATGTGCCGACACAAGCTACACCGCGCCCGCCCCTCTCCATCGCACTCTTCCCACGAGAGGTAAATGCGTCGAACAGGAGGCGGGCAGAACACGACAACGGTGTCTCCGGCAGCGACGATCGCGGGATCTCGTGTAACAAATGCAGGTCGGGTTCTAGAGAGAAGATTTCAATTGTTCCGGTAGAAAATTCCGTCGGCGGCCGACACTCTACCAACGACAACATGATACTCTTCTTCCAAAATCAAACCCAAAATTGATTTCCAAAATCAAACGCCTAGGTGAGTTCCAAAGTCAAAATCAAACCCAGACTTGAAACCCCAAATTGATTCCAGTCGAACCAAGAGATGAAGAGGTTGGAGCGGATTTTGTGGGTTTTGATTTTGTTGATTGCGGGAGGTTACGTGCGAGGTTATGCGGCGTTAACAGTCCGTTATCCGTGGGTTTTGATGGAATTTTTATCTCAAAATGGGTTAATATGGGTTAATAATCTAGAAGGTGGGTTTAAGAGTCCTTGACTCAATTAAAAAAGACTAAAATCTATTATAAATACTATTAAAACCAATTTTAATATTATTATTAGAATAGTGAAATTAACCTATATTTATTTCTTAAAAGTACATTCGTATAGTAACAGTTAAAAAAAAAGTAGGAAAATAATTTTGGAACGGAGGGAGTATATCATAACAAGGTAAAGAGATCATTTTCTGATATACCATAACAAAATATTATGCCCTATAAATGTTGACCCATCTCAAGACCAAATATGATTTATATGGGCCCATATGTCGTGAGAATCTCGTTAAAATTTGATTATTGCATGATTGGTCTAGTCACATTTATAGTTATGGTTCTGGCCTTGATTTCCGCGCATATGTTGATATTCTCGCATATATTTCCGCCTATATCTGATATTGTCGCATGTTGTGATGAATGTGTATCCGAAAATTTTCCCATTTTTATTTGAAAAAATCAACGAAACGGAGTCGCCACGCCATTTTTATTTTGAGGGCCAAAACTTTGAAAAAAGCCCGAGATCAGAGATTTAGGTTCGGAGGTCACGTTACGCGCCGGGAAGGACGTTAGTGTGCACCCGGAACGCCTCGTAAAAACGAGTCTTCCAAACATTCAAAATCCTTTGTTGTGTGTGTGTGTGTGTGTGTGTGTTTTGGCCAAAATAAGTTGAAACTGAGGTAAGTAAAAATTGGGAACTCTTTTTAAGGATTTAAACTGATCCCATGATTTTTTGGGTGATTTTTGGGTTGAGATTTGTAACTCAAAAGATTTTTGGAAGTTGAAAACCATTTCTGCCAGAATGAAAAAGGCAGTGGACCTTTGATTTTGAAATGGATTCAAGGGTCTTAAAACTTCATAATATGGATAAACTCAGAGAATAAAAGTTGTTATAGACACCTTAAATAAGATTTGTGCGAAGGAATTTTCCATTTTGGAGAAGATTTGAGGGGTAAAAACCTTCTAGAAATCTCAGATATGCAATCTGGATTTCCAGAAGCTGATGAACTGGCCTCTAAAAGAAAATTAGAAAAGAGGAGTTTTACTAACCCAAAAAATAAAGTAAAAATATGTCTGGAAAGATCTGGATGTTGGATACAAAAAGTATTTTGTAGTCAACACCAAATTCCAAGTTTATATATGTCCAAAAAATTAGACCATGGACTGAGGTCTGAGAAAATTGCTACTGGACAGCAACTTCTCAAGAGAGAAAATATGATTTTAAAGGGGGTTTTTGCATCCATGCTTGTCCCCATTTCCCTAGGTTTTGATTAGTGATCACTTGACGTTTTAGTGGTGAATCAACTATATCAAACCATCCTTGGGGTACATTAGGACTAAGCACTTCATTTGCTTGGGAAGGGGAATTTTATCCTTTGAAAATGAGATTTGATGTATGAAAATGATTTTTAGGGTTTTGAAAATGTGTTTTATTTGCAAGAAAGTAAGAACACTTTGAAAATAATGTAGATCCTTGTAGAAGATCATCCATGGAGATGAACTTCCATGGTGATCTTCTTGGATCTAAAGCAAGAAGATGAATAAACTACATTTTGTAGCTTGAAAATGCATGCATGGATGAATTTTAGGGTAAGGAGAGGGAGGTTATACCTGTCTTCCTTGTGTTTTGTGTTTGAAGGCTTGAATGTGAGAGTGTTTAAGGCTTGAATATGAGAGTGTTTGAGGGTGTTTAGGGTTGATGATTTGAGTTGGTTAAAGAGAAAACAAGTAGATAACAATGAAGTCCTCTATGTTTTCTCTCTAATCCTCCTCCTATAGGGTGATTTGAGCTTGGATTGGTGTATGTATGAGAGTATGTATGAGAGTGATTTGAAGTGTTTGTGAGTGAGTGAGATTTGGGAAAGATTGGAGAGAAAATGGTGGCAATCTAAGGATTCCCACTGTTTTCTCTCTATATTTCGCCAGAGTTTCGTTGCTGTGATCAAATTGTGTTGTTTTGCTGTGATCAAGATGTCCGCGCGGATCCGACTGTCGCGTGCACTGTTCACTTCGCTGCTGCAGGCCTTTTGGACAGAAGGAATAACCTTTTGAAAATTCAAACTGGTTGTGTTTTTCAACTTGCCCAATTCGGATTTTTCCAATTTCTTTTGCTTTTTGAGATTCTTTTCCTTGTTTATCTTTAAATGGCAATCCCTAATCTACCCTCACTTTGTTAGAAAGGTTAGGGTTTGTTAGAAATGTTAGAAATGTTAAAACTCTCGTTAATTTTCTAACGAAAGTACTAACGGCTCAAATTGGAGCACTTACAGTAGCCCCTCGGCGACGGTGCTTTCGAAGGAAGCGGGGTCGTCGATAAGAGTAAGGCTCCATATTTGGCGGGATGATCAGGTGATCGAGTGGCTGGACCTAATGATAGGCTACCTACGTATCCTTAGTGAGAATCAAGCCGGCCGTAGTTCGCGTCTTTCGACTATCTTTAGTTGTCGACCCTGGAGTGACTGTTTTAGGATGTCAACCTGGCGAGCGAGTTCTACAGTCGATTGCTGAAAGAAACTCTGCCGGGGATAAGAAATGACCCTCTTCGGTCTGATGGCTAGGGTTGTATATCCGCTCTGCTGGGGATAGGAATGACCATTTTGGTCTGGTGGCTGAACCTAATGATAGGCTACCTACGTATCCTTAAGAGGAATCAAGCTAGTCGTAGTTCGGGTCTTTCGACTATCTTTAGTCGTCGACCCTACTGTTTTAGGAAAGTCATCCTAAGATTTGACTATTTTTGGGAAGTCACCCTATGGCCTGACTATTTTTGGGAAGTCGCCCTATGATCTGACTGTTTTTTGGGAAGTCACCCTAAGGTTTTGACTGTTTTTGGGAAGTCGCCCTATGGTCTGACTATTTTTGGGAAGTCACCCTAAGGTTTTGACTGTTTTGGGGAAGTCGCCCTAAGATCTGACTATTTTCGGGAAGTCACCCTATGATCTGACTATTTTGAGGAAGTCACCCTATGGTTTGACTATTTTTGGGAAGTCACCCTAAGGGATGATTGCGATTTATTGCTTTCCTCGTGTTGTGTGTGATAGCGTTTTAGGTGCCTCAAACCTTGATGATGGCGTCTTAGGTGCCTCGAACCTCGGTGATGGCGTCTCAGGTGCCTCGAACCTTGATGATGGCGTCTTAGGTGCCTCGAACCTTGATGATGGCGTCTTAGGTGCCTCGAACCTTGATGATGGCGTCTCAGGATAGATGGTCCTCTAGTGGACTTCATTTGAAGGGATCAGTTTTACGTCTGCTGCCGAAGGAAAGGATGACCGTGCTGGTCGAGTGGCTGGACCTAATGATAGGCTACCTACGTATCCTTAAGAGGGAATCAAGCCGGTCGTAGTTCGAAAATAGCTGGGGATGGTCTTTGATGGTTTGACAGTATTTGAGGTTTGACTATTTTTTTGGGAAGTCGCCCTAAGATTTGATGATAATGTTCTTTTAGAAAAGTAGTTGATTAAGATATGCTTTCATTACATCTTTGTGCTTACATGTAGGCGAGGCTACGGGATGTTGATGAAGAGTTGTTAGCTTGCCGATTCGTGGGACGGTTTACGCCGACGATTTCTTTGTCTTTGGAGGCATTTTGACCTGAAGGAGGAGTTTGGTTGAGTCTGCATCTTGCTGGTGATCGTCAAACTTGTAGAGGTTTTTGAGCTTGTCTTCACATTGGGATTTCTTGCTTTTGAGAACTTGGTGTCTCTAATCGCATTGTATTTGAGAACTTGGCGTCCCTGACCGATTTGTATTTGAGAACTTGGCGTCCCTGACCGATTTGTTTTGGAGAACTTGGCGTCCCTGACCGATTTGTTTTGGAGAACTTGGCGTCTCGGCCGTCTTGTATTTGAGACCTTGGTATCTTTGACCGATTTGCATTTTGAGAACTTGGCGTCTCGGACCAGAACGGTAGACACTTGGAGGTGGTCTTCGTGGGGCATTTTCATCCATTTGTGGACATTGGAGGTCGTCTTTAGCAAGTTGCGGCCGGAGCTTGTCTTTGCCAAAGCTGTAGATCTTTGGAGGGCGTCTTCATCCATTTGTGGACATTGGAGGTCGTCTTTGGTGAAGATCATCCTTGCCGAAAAGGGGGATTTGATTTCACGTTTGAATTCCTGCGTTCGTTAGTGAAGAGGAAGATGCATATATGGCATTCATGATGGCGGATGCATGCATAGAATCAAAAATGATTATGAGATGATGCGTTTATTTGCTTTCGAAGATGCACTTGGCCTAAGCTTTTGGCAGGGAAATTACGATTTATGATTTTCAATCACTTAGGATTTTTCCTATTGATTCAAGTTTTGTGCACGCTACATGAGCCCTGGGGAGATATTTTGTGGGGATGCATGGTGATGAGAGGGGATATATGTGTTGTTGACTGTTTGGGACAAGCTTTGAGCTGGTGGGGTGATATCCTTTAGTCGCGGACTGAATTGCATGTTATTGATGAGGTCAATTTTGATCTTGGGATGAAGTTGGATTTGAACCCCGGGTCTCGATCGAAATTTCTTTTCAGTCTCGGACATTTGAAGCTGACGCTGACAGGCTCTAGAATCAAAGCATGTTGACATGAATGAACCCTCTTTTGCTTGGGTTAGTTGTGATTTGACGAAATGCTGATATGAGGAGATTCCCAATTCTCAACTTTTGATGATGCAGGGAGTTGCCATATGCCAAGTTCTAAAGCCGAAACTCCAAGACAGGTTGTGGAGGTGACCGAGACCTTTCTTGAATATAGGTGTGACTTGATAAAGCCCCATTCCATGGAAAAGACATGGCGAAAACCACGGAATCTTTTTCTGAATGATTTGATGAAGCCCCAGGTTTGACAAAGCGTCACTACGAGGTCCGAGTTAAAGGTTTGACCGACATACGATGAAGTACCGAGCCAATCGATCAACGTGAGAGCCTTCAAGGTGAAGTTGTCATGAAGGGAGAAACCCATCTTTGATACCGAGCTATGAAACTAGAATCCTCTCTTCGAAGAGTGTCTTCCATATGGGAACCGGTAGCCATAGTGGCACTTGGCTTGTTCGTGGCTTCAATCATATTCACCCTACTTTTTTTTTTAGGGAATGGATTGTTGGCTTGTATTGGGTCCTTAGGGTCCCACTTTTCGATCGGTTCTCACACTGCCCTTTTTCAGGAGTCGTGTTGGAGGTGGAAGAAACCCGGTATCCGTAAGCAGGTGCGACAACTCGCTGCTGATTGTAAGCCCTCTCAAATTTAGCCCCGGAATTGATCATTGCCCGTAGATACGGATAGGGGAAATTGCTAAGTGAGGCCCTCAGATGTGGTTTCGGGCGTGACTGAAAGATGTCTAGTTGTTCCTCTTCAGAAGGAGGAGTTGTCATTTTGTTTGTAAAAGTCCCTGATGTTCTCGTTAGGACGCTACATTGTTGTCTGCAGGTCAAATCTATTTGCTTCCCACTCCAAGTTAGCTAGTAATCTGGTCCCATGTAGCCCTGGCCTCGGATTTTAAGCGGAAGAACCATTTTAGAGCACTAGACTTCAAAGAGAGACTGAAATAGTCAGCCAACTGCTGATTGGCACCCCTTTTGACCTTCATTGCCAAGGTATACGTGTCCAGATGGGTTTTCGGGCATGCAGTGCCATCAAAGGGATCCAAATTAGGCATCACGAATTTGCGGGGAACAAAGGAGTCCGGGTTCGTTGGTCGGAAAGCAGACTTCTTAACAGTCAATTCAGCAATCTGTGCTTTCATTTCCTTGTGTCGTTCCACGAACCAAGCCAAATGAGGGTCTTGTGGTGGAACCATGGCATTCAAACCAAATGACCCGAGCTAGAGAGAGAGCTGGCGGCGGACGAGTGGAGGGAACGGCCGATGCGGGGACATAGGTGAAATCTGTCCTTGGCCCGAATCACCCCGAGGAGCTTGAGTAGGACCACAGGCAAAAGGATAGAACCTCGCGGCTTGTTGTTGATTTTCAACCGGCAAAGAGGGCGAAGGCGATCTTGATGTAGGCTGGGTAACTCGGATTTCCGGAGTAGAGGCCCATAAGTAGGCTTAAGTGCGAGCTGCTTGTCCACGATTGTTGAATTGCATAGGCGAAGGTGCATGACCCGGGAATGCTGCGGTCCTGGTGATTCGATGAAAGCGGGATGGAGGCTTGGTAACCCATCGAAGCACAGTGAGGAATGAATTTGTGAAAGCCGTGTGAGGAGCGGGCGAGCTAGCGTCATTACGAGGAAGGGCTTACATTGACTTGCCCCTAGACCCATCGTGGAAGCATTCCAAAGCTGTTCTTTGCGAAGGCCTTGATAGATTGGTTCCAAAGCGAGGTGGGATTCCAATTTCTTTGTGGTATTCCGAGGTAACCCCAAGACATTCCGCATCGATTTTGCCCCGCCGAGGAGTTGTGGAATCGACCGGTCACGTTAGGCTGCATGGGTCCGATGAGTACGTATTTGGGGTATCTTTGTCCGTTGAGACGGTCATGAAGGGATCTTATGAGGCTTGTGCGGTGCAAGGGGATTAACGGATATCTTGAAGCTGGGTTCTTTGTCGAGGCATTTCAAAGCGATGTAACCGAGAAGCTCTGACCGATTCGTACCGAAATCTTTGAGGCATACCAAAGCTGACGTGCAGAGCCGACCCCCGGCGCTTTGAGGCATACCATACTTGGCCCAAATCGGATCGAAGTCAATTTGTTTCTCAAACGACCGTCCTGCATCGAAGCGTGAATGTATATCAAGCAGAAATTTGAAAGGATGGCTGATTCGCAAGTTGAGAAGAGTGTGAGGAAGGAGGTGGTAGTCTGTCTGGCCAAGATAGGGATGGGGATCCTTTTCCTCTTCTACCGTGAAAGTTCCATCGGGGTTGAGGGCAATCGTCAAACCAAAATTCCTGACATCTTCCAAGGATGAACATTGAAACCTCATTCTGATTGGCACAAGGAGTTTTATGGACTCAGGTTCCAATATTAGCCATAGAAATATGTGTGAATACCCCGTCCCGATGCAACGCGCATTCGGAAGTTTGAAAATAAATAATTATAAAAGTCGGACCGAAATGGGATATTCATTTAGTGACACTCGTTTTAAACCATATTAAAATATTAGTTTAAATTTTGAGAGTCGCCACGCCACTTTGATATAGCCCAAAGCTTTGAAAAAGGCTAAACGATTAATTGGGTTCGGGGTCAAGTTACAACAGAAGAAGAAACGCTATCACTCCTATTGCCCGACGGATCGGTCTTTCTAGCATGTGGGGTGTTGGTTGTGTGCGGTGTTTACAGGAATAGAGAGAAGAAACGGGATCATGCACAAGGAGGAGGGGAGAGAAAGAATTAGTTGATGATCACACCCTAGAACCTTTGAGTTAGGCCCTCGGAAGGTGCACTAATCAACGTTCATCCTTGGGGGATTGTTGATCATGGGATAATTATAACTAAGGTGGAAGGAAAGAAATAGTTCCTAGATCCATTGGGTTTCTTAGGGCGAAACCTTAGATCATCCTCGGCTATACATAATTAAATATATTAAAACAACCCTAAATCTAGCATATATGACATAAGCAAGAAATAAAGTAATTAAAATATACTAAGCATGCAAACAATAATAATAAAGATAATGATAAAGAACAAGAATATTAAAAAGAGAGTCTTACCAATTGTAGCAAGACTTTGGGGTCGAATCTTGGCGATTCGAAAGGGAAAAGAAGAACTGAGGGTAAGGCAAGTGTAGTCTCGCTTCTCCCGTATGAAATTGTGTGTGAAAGTAGGGAGCCGGGCACCCCTATTTATAATACCTCGGAACTTGGGCTGGGCCACTGAAGGGTCGATCGGCACTGGGGCTGAAGGGTCGATCGGCTCTATATAAAAGGGTCGATCGGCCATACCACGGGTAAAGGGCCGATCGGCACTTCTAACTGGCGTACCTTCCAAGCTAACAGTGACGGCGCAGGTACGGACGAATTAAAAGAATTTTTTAGGGTTTTCTAGGGTTTCTTATTAATTAACCGGGCCAGACATTAAAAATGCCTTTTTTCGGGCCGGGTACTAACAGTAGCCCCTCGGCGACGCTTCTTGTAAGACAAGTGGGGTCGACGATAAAAGAATAGGATCCGTCCTGAAAAAAGGGATTTCAGGAGGTAAGGAAAGTGATCTTGTGGATGCGAGGTTTTTGGACTCGAGCTGAGTCGCAAAAGGATGACCAGGTAGGTCAAGTGGCTGGACCCACGTCGGGCTACCTACGTATCCTAAGAGGAATCAAGCCAAGTCGTAGTTCGAAAACGTGGGCGTTTAGTACCCGAGAGTGGCGGACGTGCAGCGTCTCAAGCCAAAGATGCGATTTGTGGCAAGGCTTTGGGGATCGAATCTAAGGGCAATTCGAATAATATTGAGAGATGTACGGAAAGGAGAATCAAGTATAGTCTTGCCTTCTCCGTGGGAAAATATGTTGTGTGTGGAAAGGAAATTCAAGTATAGTCTTGATTTTCCCCTTGAAAATTGTGTGTGATGGAACAAATCAAGTGTAGTCTTGATTTCTTCGTGTGAAGATATGTTGTGAGATAATGTGTGGAAAGGAAATTCAAGTATAGTCTTGATTTTCCTCTTGAAAATTGTGTGTGATGGAACAAATCAAGTGTAGTCTTGATTCGCGTACTGAGAGAAAGTGTATGGGCAATGTGAAAAAAACTGTGTGGGAGCCAAGTATTTGACTTTTGCGGGAATCATCCCGAAAAAATATTAATTTAAACGAAAAATGTTTGGAATTAAATAAATAAATTAAAAAAAAAGAGGAATTATTTTAAAAAAGGTTTTTTGAAAACGGTCATATTTTGAAAAGAAAAAATGGGAAGGTTTTTTGAAAATGGGGGAAGCTTTTTGGGAAGGGGAAAAGTTTTTTGAAAAGAGGGGTAATAAATTAACCGGTCAACTCACTCTGACCGAGGAGACACGCGTCAGGCGGAGAGGCTGAAGGGCCGATCGGCCCTATGCTCTGATTGGCTGAGGACGTTGGACGAGGATCGGGGTCGCCAGGAGGAAATCCTGGCCGTTCGATCAGTTTTAAAGAAACACAAAATGGATGGGCCGATCGGCCCTTGACTCCTATTGGCTTAAAATTCGGCCGATCGGCCTTAAGACTCGTGTGGTCTCCTTCTCCAACACACCTTCTTCTTCTTCTCTGAATTTCTTCCTCTCCGTCGAATTCTTGAAGATTTTCGCCGGAAAAACTCTTTTGTTCCACCGATTTGTGTCGAGATTTTGCTAAGGTTTCACCATGAATCCTCCAGATTGGGTTGAAGATGTGATTTCTTTGATGAATCGCCCGGACTATCAACCTTTGGGATCGTACACCGGTGGTATGGGTGACGCTTTCTATGGCCAAGGCGGAGGAGTTGGTGCTAGTGGCCACGGCGCCGGGGGTAGCCGCGGTTCTGACAGTTTTAGGGGCGGTTTTGGTGATATGGGTGGTGGTCACGGTGGTTATGGAGGTTATGGAGGTTATGGAGGTGGCAGCCATGGCGGTAGCGGTGGCAGTCACGGTGGTGCTGGTGGCGGCAGCCATGGCGGTGATGGCGGTGGGTATGGCGGCAACGATGGTGGCCATGGCGGGAATGGTGGAAATGATGGTGGTGATGATGATGAAGAGGAGGTTGATGTTGATGCGGGGAGAGTGACCGGAGTGACGCCGGCGGGAATGCTGAGGCTAGGAGGCGGCGAGCTTCGCGCAATTATCGGCCTTCGAGACTGTTCTTTTTGTTACACAACCAGTCGGACTTTTACGCGGGCCTGAATTTTCATGGATCCACTGGTCTTCGCTCCCGCGTCGGGATGAAGGTACAATTTTATTTAACAACATAATAATTGATATATGTGCAAAGTGTTTTATTATTTTGAAATGCGAGTAATGACACATACATGCTTTGTGTTTACTGCGGATGAAGAAGATGAAGGGACGTAGTTCCCTTAAGGCGGTTGGTGAGTGTGGGCGCTTTTGCCGGCCGGTGAGGGTGGTCCTCGCGAGATGGTGTGGAGCTTGGGGTTGGGCCCCTTCTTTGATATGGTTTCAGCGATGGGTCGGACCAGGAAGTGTAATCTTTGTGGTGAAGGTGTGTCGTGAGTTTTGGTGGGACACGACACATACTTTCCATCGAGTTGGGGTGAGACTACGATCACTCCTACCGGCTTATTTGTCCTTACCGGGTTGAGATTCACGAGATATAGCATTGCCTTTTGATGAGACCCTACACTCTGATAAGGCTCGTCGAGATCCAGTGTTTGGCGCTAGCGTTGGCCGGCGAAATTTCGGTGTTGACGGGGAAAGGCTGTACAAGCTTGTTGAGGCGCCATCGATCGATACGAGTCGGTCGGTATGGGATGGACGCGCTTGTCAGGGATTCCTTTGGTACGGCTTATCGGTGGCCCTCTTTCCCAACTCGGGCCCGGTGTGCCGGAATTCTCTTTATTGGGTGCTTTGTCGACTTGGACTTAGTGCGGGATATCTCTTGGGGAGGGGCCGGCTTGGCCGAAGCATGCGGGGCCCTTGACAACTGTCTCGAGGTCCAACACCTCTTCTTTTGATGCTTTTCACTTTGTCACGGAGGTATGCTAACTCTTGTCATTCTCATTACCCACTTACTTGTCACTTGTTTTTTTTGTCTTTGTAAATTTACGCTTTTCTGTCTTTTGCGAGGCTTGGGTTTATGAGATCTTCGGCGTTGCGCCTTTCACCTTACGGGACCCGGACTCGGGATGTGCCCGTCTTGCGGTGCTTGGAGGAAGGAGAATCGGATTGAGGGATATCCGAAGACGGTTCGTGAATCGATTTGAGGTTGTGTTTGATGGTCCCAGTAGACACGAGTTTTTACTCTTTCCTTGGACTCACGAGGCTTACGAGGCATTGGTGCCGTTCGGGATATTCTTGCTTCCCATTGCTAGTCGGATTGCTTGCCGATGAGATGTATGCGGGCGAGCGGGTGTCGAGAACGGCACCATGCGTGGGCTCCCTCTTTATGCGCCTCGGCACCCTCCCAAGAATATGTGGTACCGGACCGATTGCCGAGGAGGATGGAGTATCTGTATGGGGTCCCACCTTATCACTTCCGCCTTGACATGCCTTATATAGATTTTGTAGCTCTTTTACGAGATCACCGCGAGTGAGTGCGCGAGGCTAGCTGCGGATGCCCAGGAAATTTCTTGGTATGGGAGCAGGACCCGGTTATCCCCGAGCCGATGGGTGCTGCGCTTCCCGAGATAGTGGATATGCCTCCCTTTCTGATCATTTCTATGTGCATATGGCCGACGGGGAGGTGCGGGTAGACTTGGCTCCTACGAAGCCGATGAGGTGGAGGGTGCCCGGCTTCCTCCCGGTGGTCTTTGGCGGGGTATGCCTTTTGCCTTTCCTCTTCGTATGCTTGGTACTTATACTTTAGGCTGTGATGTAACTCTCGCCCTTGATTTTTTGCGGAGTTACTCGGGAGTCTTATGTGCGGTCCGTGAGGCATAGCAATGTCTTGACCCGTCTGGCGAGGAGTGCGGTGGCGGCACTTTCTTGCCAATCCGGAGATCGGTAGATGTGGATCCGGCACGGTGGAGACGGCGCTCCCGGGGTGATGGTAGCTCGACATCCGGGTTTTCTCGCGGTCGTGCCTCGACTTCCCGTCGGGGTCATTAGGATTTTCATTTTTATAGTAATTTTTGTTAGGAAAAACGTAGGAGCATGCGAGACTCTAGATTTTATGCTGACTCACTGATGAATGCTTTATGTAATGGACTAAATATATAAGAGTTAGCATTTTCTATTTATGTACATTGCTATTTTTGGACGTTATCTATTTTTGTACACTGCATTGGACACACGAGGACAAAATAAAATAAAATAAAGTAAAAATTGAAAATAGAAAATAATAAAAAAATAAAGAATAAAGATAAAAATAAAATAAAATAAAATAAAAGAACAAAAGGGTGGAGCCTTGAAACTTCTTTGAAGTTGTGTTGTACTTGGGGAGTTAAAGGGTCGATCGGCCCAAATTTAAAAGGTCCGATCGGCCCAAATTAAAGGTCCGATCGGCCTTTCTTTGAAAAGGCGGCGGTTGACTTCTGGAAGGGGCCGATCGGCCCTATCTTTGTCCTTTTCTGAGCGGATTGCCCTAGCGGTCCTTTTCTGTACGGATTTTAACACCAAAACTTATAAAAACCCTTGTCGGCCGATTATAAAGCATAATTTTTTTTTCTCTTCTTCTTGTTTGTTCTCTTTTCCTGCCGTGGACAAACACAATGAATTCTCATCCCTCCGTCTTGATGGAGAAGCAAAACAATTTTGAGAGTGATTTGGCTGTTTGGGTATCCAAGGTACCTCGCTCTGTTCGTCACGCCTTTGATAAACGTTTTGGGGTAAAGTGTATTTGGTCCCTTTTGCCCATGCATCCCAACTGGAATCTCCTACATGCTGCAGCTGCTTTTTGGGACGAATCCAATCACGTCTTCAACTTTTCTTACAACGAGATTACACCCACCTACGAGGATTTTCTTGCTCTGTGTGGAGGGGATGATGTCAGTTTGATAGCGGTTCCGCAGGATAGAGTTCCGTTGGTGACAAGGGTGGCCAAATTTCTGCACCTCCCTACGGCTGTGGCTAGAGGTTTGGTTGAAGGTGTGGACATAGATATCTGTGATTTGCCGGGAAGGTTTGCTTATGGTGATGACTTCGACTCGGATTTTGCTTTGGATTGCCTGGCCCTCTGCTTATTTTCCAAGGTTACATTTTCTCCTTATGTGGGTGTAGCTACCAGTGGATGCTTGGATATGGTTGATCAGGCCCGTTCGGGGAGGAGCATTGTTCCGGTTCTCTTGGGCGAGACACTTCATGGTATATCTCAGATAGCTAGGGGTGCTCCGCTTATGACTAGGGGCAGTGCCAAATTACTGACCACGTGGCTCGAGGATCGACTTTTTGTTCTAGAGATTCCCCCTTCAAGTGTTAGGCCTTGGTTTCATGGTTGTAGGAGGAAGATTGATCCGCTTTCCGGCTTGTCAGAACGGGAGTGGAAGATGTATTTGGCGGAGGTGGATACTGATAGGATTCATTGGCGAGTACAGCATTGGGGCCTCTCTTTCATTCGGAGCCTTCAGCTCGGGCAATGCCTGATTCGTGTACCAGCTTTTGAGACCACCACCTTTTACTATGCAGAGCGGGTACTTCGGCAATATGGCATGGAGCGGAGTCCGTCCTCAAACTTGGGGAACTTACGAGTTTGATGATTACGCCAAAGTCCTCCCAATGGACGTTGGTGTTTCGGTTTTGATGGTAAGCTTATGGAGTTCTCATGGGATGCCACGAGTCTATCTTGCACGGCGGACCACTTAGCACTCATTTGTCGCATGCTTATTTGACATGGTATGAAGAAAACTTGGGACCAATGAGGGAGACTTTGTATGACTTGAGACGGAGATTGGTCCCTAACATATCTTCGAGCCGTTTTCTCAGAGACAGGGAGGCTTTGGGGATTTCTCTAGACACAGTGGAGGAGAATCCTCCCAAGAAGATGGAGCGGAAGTTGAAGGGTAAGGTGATCGAGGAGGTTCCCCCATTGAAGAAGAAGTATTCGCCTTATTTTAAGAGAGAGAATAAGAAGAAGCCGACTCGACGAGCTGCCAAGAAGAAGAAGGACGGAGATGAGGGGCCTAGTGCCAAGGAGTAGACCTTATATGTCCGAGTATCCACCCACAGTCATATACAGACACATTAGTTATTTATTTTGTCTTTTAATTTTTTAATTTCTTTTGCAAGTTATTTAGTCATTAGTATAGTCGAGCTTAGACTCATCAAATAAGTGAAATCATGCATTGATTGTGGGAATGAAAAAGTTTATTGCTTTAGTAAAAACAGATTGGATTTTTATTTATTTTTTGGACCGCGCCGATTAAGGCTGCCTACGTTCCCCTTTTACAATGAGAATCAAGGGGCTCAGGTCGTCGTAGTTCATTTTCATCAAGCTACTATTTTTAGAAAGGGAAGATAGAAACGGGATAATTTTTATTTTATTTGTTTGCTCTAACTTTTGCCTAGACCGCCCTTTACGGGTTTTCAATCTAGCGAGTCTTTGAACGCACCCTTTCTTTTATTGCTAGACCGCCCTTTGCGGGTTTTCAATCTAGCGGGCTTCTTTTTGCGTTTTTTTTTTTTTTTTTTTTTTTTTTATTTAGAGGGGGAGGAAGAGCTTAATCATAGTAGCGTCTGAGCTTGCTGAGGTTGGTGGGCTCCTTGAATTCGTTGCCATCCAAATCTGCCATTTTAACTGCTCCATCCGAAAATATCTTCTTGATCACATACGGGCCGGTCCATGTAGGGGCCCACTTCCCAAGAGGATTGAACTTATTGGGAAGTTGCTGCTTCAAAACCAAATCTCCTTCCTTAATGTCTAAGGGCTGCACCTTTTTGTTGAAAGCCCTTGTTGTCCGTCTTTGATAGGCTCGGATGTGTTCCATGGCTTTGAGTCTGCGCTCGTCAAGTGTGGCCAGCGATCATATCGGCTGCGGAGCCATTCAACTTCGCTACTTGATTTTCTAATAAGATCCTCAAAGACGGGACTTCCAACTCAACCGGGAATCTTGCCTCCTCCATCCCATATGTCGAGCAAAAGGAGTTTCGCCTCGTAGGCCGTACGAACGGAGGTTACATATCCCCAAAGTGCCAATGGTAGTTTCTCGGGCCGATCCTTCCTCGAATCGCTGTCTTTCGATTATACGCTCAATCGTTTTGTTAGGCTGCTTTGCTCCGTTAGTCGAGGCCTATAAGGGGAAAACTTGTGCTTAGGGTAATCTTGAACTCTGCCGGTAATTTGTCACAATCTCCGCCGAAGTGGGACCCGTTGTCGAGATAATCTCATTTGGTACTCCATATCTGCACATGATGTCCTCCTTAATGAGCTGTGCCACCTTTTTGGAAGTCAACACCTTGTAAGATTTTGCCTCGATCCACTTGGTGAAGTAATCCACGGCTACTAATACAAAACAATGACCATTGCTTCCGGCGGTGTAATCTTGCCAATCACATCAATCCCCCATGTCGCAAATGGCCGAGGGTTACCATGCTATACAACTCGTGAGGGGCACATGGTTCAAATTGGAACACATTTGGCATTTGGGACATTTCCGCACAAGCTGGATGCGGTCGGCTTCTATGGTGACCCAATAATAACCCAACCGTGTGATTTTACGTCTCAACATTACGGCATTCATGTGTGGACCGCATAAGCCATCGTGTACTTCTTCCATGATCACTTCTGCTCGTTTCGCGTCTACACAGAGTAACAGGAGACCATCGTAGTGTCTTTTGTACAACATATCATCTAGTAGAACAAACTGTCCGGCCAATCGCTTCAATGCCTGCAAACTTTTGGCTTTCACGTCACCTAGAAAAGACACATCACCCTTCTTGAGATACCCATAGATTTGTGCGTACCACGGATCCTTATTTTCCTCGATGTTGGCTTGAATCTCGCAGCAGTAGGCTTCGTAGCAGTAAGCGGGGTTCTCTCTCCGACCAACTCTGAATGGTTTTACAGACATCCCGTGAGGAATTTCGACCAAAGAAGCCAGCGTAGCTAAAGCATCAGCAAATCTATTTCTGTCTCTGGGTAGATAATGGAATGTCACTTCTCTGAATTGCTTGACAAGCTCTTCCATATGAGTCTGATACTGTTGCAAGTAGGGGTCAACAGTCTTCCACTTCTTAGACGTCTGATTGATAATTAAAGCCGAATCTCCATATACTTCCAACTCCTTCACATTACGCTCCAAGGCTGCTTCTAACCCGGCTATGCAAGCCTCATATTCAGCCGCGTTATTGGTGGTTGTAAAATTCAGCTTGATGGCGATGGGGGTGTGCTCATCTTTGGGATCAACCAAAAGGATTCCCACTCCGTTGCCTCTCTTGTTTGCGGCCCCATCGAAGAATAGTTGCCATCTCTCTTCTGTATCAAGGTTGAAAATCCCCTCGTCTGGAAATTCCGGTTCAAGCCCCTGTTCTTCTGTGCTTGGAAACTCTGCTAAATGATCCGCCATGGCTCTCCCTTTAACTGCTTTTCTCGGCACATAGGTGATATCGAATTCCCCCAGAAATACCGACCACTTGGCTAATCTCATGGACAGAGAAGGTTTGTCAAACAAATACTTAATTGGATCCATCTTTGACACTAGCAGAATCGGATGCGCTGACAAGTAATGCTTGAGCTTATTAACCACCCAAACTAGCCCGGTACAGGTTTTTTCCAATGCTGAGTAGTTTAGCTCACTCCCCTGCAACTTTCGACTAACAAAATAAACGGCGTTCTCCACCCGAGAGTCCTTGGCTTCTTGTGCCAGCATAGCCCCAACGGCTGTATCAGTTACTGTTAGGTACAATAGCAACGGTTTCTCCGAATGTGGGGGGCGAAGGATAGGGGATTGACCAAGTATCTCTTGATTTCCTCAAAGGCTTCTTGACACTTCCAGTCCCAATCTATACTTGCGGTCTTCTTCATCAGTCTGAAAATCGGTTCACACATAGTAGTCAATTGATTAATGAAGCGGGCGATGTATTGTAACCGTCCCATGAATCCCTTAACTTCTTTTACGTGCGTGGTGGCCTCATCTCCATGATGGCTTGAATCTTCCTTGGATCTGCCTCAATTCCTCGTTCGGTGACCATGTAGCCCGGGACCTTTCCTCGAATAACCCCAAATGTACACTTGGCGGGATTCGGACGCATTGCGTGCTCACGCGATGCAGTCGAAGAACTTTCTCAAATCAATGAAATCTTGGCCGTCGACCCCTTGGAATGAATGATCATATCGTCGACATACACCTCAATCTCCTTATGGATCATGTCATGGAATAATGCTTTGTGACCGCTCTACGGTATGTAGCCCCTGCATTTTTCAATCCGAATGGCATTACGGTGTAACAGTATGTTCCCCGTGGTGTAGTGAAAGCCGTCTTCTCTGGTCCGCCTCCGCCATCTTGATCTGATTATATCCTGCAAAACCATCTACAAAAGACTTGACCTCGTAGTTAGCAGTGGCATCTACTAGCATGTCGATATTGGGCAACGGGAAGTCGTCCTTCGGGCTAGCTTTGTTGAGATCTCGGAAGTCAACACAAACTCTAACCTTGCCATTCGATTTCTTGCGACCGTCACAATATTAGATAACCACGTCGGATACTCAATAACTACGATAAAGCCCACAGGAGGAGCTTCTCTATCTCTTCTTTAACTTGCAGAGACCATTACGGCTTAATGCGGCGCAATTTACATTTGACGAGGCTTGGCGTGCAGTGTTAGTGGTATTCTGTGCTCCACTATAGAGTTATCCAGCCCCGGCATATCCTTGTATGACCATGCGAACACATCCGAATATTCTTTAAGCAGCTCAATCAACGCTTCCCTTTCGGTCCCTTCGAAGAAGCTTCCAATCTGCGTCTCTCTCGGCTCTTCTTCCGTTCCCAAATTAATACATGATAACACCTCATCGGCAGCTTGGGCCCGACCTTCCTTTTGATTGATAACTTGCTTAGAAATTTCTTTAATATATTCATTGTTTAGTGTGTCCGCTTCTTCTAATGAGTCATTATTAACTAAGTTAATTTGATTAAGTTGAGCATTATTTTTAGTTAATTTATCATTAAGAAGATTGGCTATGAGGATACTCGAAAGATCTAGTTTTTCATTCATAGCGAAAGGGAAAACAACATTTGCAACTAATTCATAGTCTTCGACGTGAGGTCATCGAGACTTGGAAGAAGACTCAAACTCAAAAGAAAACACATCGGACTCAAACAAAACAGATGACTCACGAAGAAGTAGAGGACTTGGGGAACCAGGGAGACTCGACGGGGAGGAGGCATCGGCCCAGCTCTTGACCATGTATTCCTTCGTGGCTACGGGTCCGCCAAATATGCACCAATTCTTCAGCTTTCCAACCATGGGTGTCACCAACGTCCTTGGATCCGTATCGTCTGCCATCTCTGCCCCAATGACTGCAACCATATCATCTTCTATATTCAGATTCCCAAAATGCCGCAACAGTTCTCGACCATCCCATTCTTACGCATCCTCCGAAACCGCAATGTTCTCAACCAACGGCTCATCCAAAGATACACGCCCTAGGCGATTGGCCAACTCATCTTCGGTCTTGATGATGTACCGGCTGCATCTTGTGACAACCTTGCCTCTCTTTTGACGTGGATCCATGAGAACCGTCTTCGGCTTCGACCTATCAACCTCTGTATCCCCTGAAGATTTGAAACCTTTCGGCACACTGTGTGATCAAACCATGGCTCACTGAACTCCATGCAAGAGAATTCTTCGCCCTCCTTGACAAAGTAACTATTGAGGGAAAGGCGGTATGGCCTCATCTCTGGCTTCTCGTAGGGTAGCTTTGCCCTCTTGAGGAACTCAATTCTTTTCTCTTCAGCCCGATCTTCAGGGGTAATAACATAGCCTAAACCGTGCCTGCTGCGATGATCAGTAGCTTCCATTGCTTGTGTAGGTCCCTGGAGATGTTCACCCAGCCCCAGTCCTGGTACAAATCCCATGTTCCTCATCATCCTAACAGCTTTTGATTGTGGTTCTTCAAAGTGCGATTCTGCTCTTCAAGTTTCTCAACCCTCATGGTTAAACCGGCAAAGTAGGCGTGCAGAGCAGGCGGAATGTCATTGAAGTTGGGGTTGGCAGGACCTTCCATTGAAGTGACTGGTGTAGAGCCGGTTGCAGAGGCAGCAGGTGCGCTTGGAGTAGTTGATGGAGGCAAGGTTGTCATTGTTGAATGAAGAACGCGGCCCGACCTTAGCTCTGCGGAAGTATCAGAAAAGACTCGGTTTTAGGAGAGGGGTTGACTCAATGCAGTGTACTAGCTTGAAATTTTTATTTACAAAAGCTTTGTACATTTTAGTCCTACAAAGGTTGGAAGGGATACCCCTTTTTCGCAACTAACTAAATATCCTAAAGTGGTGAATCCTAACGACTAACCTTCTCGTATAGACAGTCAATATGATTTTTATGAAAAGTACCGCAAACCAATGATAGGTCAAGATCCTTTAACAATATATAACTCGTCCTCACATAGCACGTCCTTTGAAAGGAAATCAATTTTTTAGTGCTCTTAATCTCTCGATAGATCTTGACTTATCATTGGTTCGTGGTGACTTAGCATAAAGACCCCATTAATTGTCTATATAAAAAAGCTAGTCAAACCAACCGGTCATATGGAGTGTATTCCTAGAAAAGTGGGTGACGCAAGGGTTAGGTTTTAGGCTCCCATCGTGCAGCCGAAGCGCACTGATGAGTGGATGGCCAAGTGAGACTCGGAAGGGAGGCGACATGACCACCACACTTCCCGCACTTTGGCTTCTCCGAAGGGTAAAAGGGTGTCTGTGCAGTGTGACACGGACTCTAGTGGTAGTGTGAGGTAGAGAAGTCTAATTCTTTTTAGAGAAAAAAGAGAAAGATTTTTTTATTTACATGAAATGCATGCATGCAATGCAACAGTTAAGAGTAAAGAAAATAAAAAGAAAGCGAAAAATACAACACCATACAAGAAAACGAAAGTCTGACCCACTTCGTTTGAAAAGATTTCAAAACAGTCCCCAGCGGAGTCGCCACTGTGAATACCCCGTCCCGATGCAACGCGCATTCGGAAGTTTGAAAATAAATAATTATAAAAGTCGGACCGAAATGGGATATTCATTTAGTGACACTCGTTTTAAACCATATTAAAATATTAGTTTAAATTTTGAGAGTCGCCACGCCACTTTGATATAGCCCAAAGCTTTGAAAAAAGGCTAAACAGTTAATTGGGTTCGGGGGTCAAGTTACAACAGAAGAAGAAACGCTATCACTCCTATTGCCCGACGGATCGGTCTTTCTAGCATGTGGGGTGTTGGTTGTGTGCGGTGTTTACAGGAATAGAGAGAAGAAACGGGATCATGCACAAGGAGGAGGGGAGAGAAAGAATTAGTTGATGATCACACCCTAGAACATTTGAGTTAGGCCCTCGGAAGGTGCACTAATCAACGTTCATCCTTGGGGGATTGTTGATCATGGGATAATTATAACTAAGGTGGAAGGAAAGAAATAGTTCCTAGATCCATTGGGTTTCTTAGGGCGAAACCTTAGATCATCCTCGGCTATACATAATTAAATATATTAAAACAACCCTAAATCTAGCATATATGACATAAGCAAGAAATAAAGTAATTAAAATATACTAAGCATGCAAACAATAATAATAAAGATAATGATAAAGAACAAGAATATTAAAAAGAGAGTCTTACCAATTGTAGCAAGACTTTGGGGTCGAATCTTGGCGATTCGAAAGGGAAAAGAAGAACTGAGGGTAAGGCAAGTGTAGTCTCGCTTCTCCCGTATGAAATTGTGTGTGAAAGTAGGGAGCCGGGCACCCCTATTTATAATACCTCGGAACTTGGGCTGGGCCACTGAAGGGTCGATCGGCACTGGGGCTGAAGGGTCGATCGGCTCTATATAAAAGGGTCGATCGGCCATACCACGGGTAAAGGGCCGATCGGCACTTCTAACTGGCGTACCTTCCAAGCTAACAGTGACGGCGCAGGTACGGACGAATTAAATGAATTTTTAGGGTTTTCTAGGGTTTCTTATTAATTAACCGGGCCAGACATTAAAAATGCCTTTTTTCGGGCCGGGTACTAACAATATGATGAATTTCTGGTCTTGGTTAAAATTCCGTCCTCGTCCTTGGACATCAAAGAACTGCACTTGACTAGCCCATGACCAACATGGCGATCAAATCTCATCTTGCTTGGTGGAGCCTTGGTCTGAAGAGATGTATTTGCGAAGTCTTGATTTGGAAGAAGTAACTTGGCAAAGCCTCGGTCTCATGGTGAATCGACACAATTAGAGAGGCTTCAACCTGGTAGGCCTTTGTAGGCGATGCGAATGAGACCCAACCCATCTTGTAGCAGAGTGAAGAACCAACGTTCTTGAATTATCATGTAGCCAAAGAGGCAACCCATCCTTCCATATTTACTTTATTATTTTCTTTATTCAATTAGTCAACCGGAAGAAAATGTAAAAGCAAGACAATTTTAGGAATGTATACCTGCAGGGGCATATATTTTTTTTTTGAAAAGCGGGGATGAATCCCCGATTTGTATTATTTGATGGCCTCATTTGACGAAGGCACAAAAGAACTCGCTTTGGTTTTGACTCTTTTGAGAGAGCATGAGTTTAGAAAGGTTTGTAAAAGTGTATGGAAGCCCCTGGCGACGGAAAATTAGTGTTTAGCTCTATTTTTCCTATAATGTAGAAAAAGAAGACTTGTCGAGACATCGAAAATATGTTTTATTCAAAATGATCACAAGATTGCTTAAAACCCTTTATTAATGTTCGGGTTATTCAACCCCTAATCTCGATATGAACAAACATTTTGATTAATCATGAGGAGAAAGTCAAGCGATACCAAGAGTCGAAGTTGGCGAATGGTGAAGAGGGATCGTGTATAGGAGAGGCTATTGGTGAGGCCGGATTTTCTGGGATTTGAATGTGTCTATGACCGGACCATTTACGGTTGCCTACGTTCCCCTCATTGTGAGGAGCTCGGTCGCCGTAGTTCGGGTCCTTGAACTGTGTTTGGCTTTAGAAAAGGGGTATGAACATTTGGGGTACTTTTGGTGAAAAGGCTCGGATAGGAAGTTTGGATGATAAGGTGCGGGCCTTGAGGTGATTCCTTGACAAGTCATTTTGAGCGATTCTGTTGCTTCTTGATCGTCGTCCTTCATCGGGGGAAAGATTTTGGATGCGGCTTAAGGGCTTATGATATGTTTTTGCCGTTGCTTTAATCTCCCTTGTTGTCGACGGCTTCCGTTCTTCGGGCTTTAATTTTGCCCATATGTCAAACCTTCGATCGGCGGTGCTAGGTCCTTGGCCTCATTTTTTTGAAGCTTTTGTTTTTTTGAAGCTTTTTTTTTTTGAAGCTTTTGTTTTTTTTTTTGAAGCTTTTGTTTTTTTTTTTTTTTGAAGCTTTTGTTTTTTTTTTGAAGCTTTTGTTTTTTTTTGAAGCTTTTGTTTTTTTTTGAAGCTTTTGTTTGTTTTTTTGAAGCTTTTGTTTTTTTTTTTTGAAGCTTTTGTTTTTTTTTTTGAAGCTTTTGTTTTTTTTTTTGAGCACTTGAGGACGAAGGCAAGCTTCTACTTGAACTTTCTTGATGCATGGGGGGCGGAGGCAAGCCCCTGTTTTTTTCGATATGGGGTCGATCTCCCGATGCTGAGTGACCTTTTGTTGTCCCTTGATGTTGCCGCCTTCGTTGACTTGATCAAGGTGATGATGGGGATATGTTTTGGAAAGTGTATGGCTTGATGGAGGCCTTTGTGAGGTGAGGAAAGTGTATAGGGAGGGCATTAGTTGACTTTCTCGCACCAATTAATTAAAATCTTAATCATTTCCCAGAGATTATTTGTTGAGCGATGCGAGTGATCATTTAAAATAAAACCATTTCATTAAATGTAATGTAGGTGTGCAAATAATGTCTCAAGTCTAGCGAGAAAAGAAAAAGACTCTTTTATAGAAAACTTAAGATTAACTACAATGTCCAAGGAGGACTTGATTGAACGAAGAAAGTACTAGAACCTACGAAGGTTGACTAAAAGACTGTTTTAATATTAAAGGATGGGTAGCCCCTAGTCTAGCTACTCTTTGTTATTGGACTGCCAAGACGCTTGAGCTTTCCATCTTTTACGTTAACTTCGATTCCATTACTGAGGCAGCGGTGATCGATTACGTGCCCATGATGCGGTGGGAGTGGAGGAGTTTGAGGCCATGGAGCGGTGGGGCGAGCACAAGTTGTCCCAAAGAAACGGGTCGGAAAAGTCACGGGGACGAACTTTGTCGGCGAGCATATTGATGGAAGGAAGTGAACCTGAGAGGACCTTGAGGGGTATTGGGCTCTGTTTGGGAGGATTCAACGATGCGCTGGTTGTTTTGAGTGAAAGGGGTAATACTAGGCGATTGTGTCTTCGGGCCTTTCTCGAAGCTTGGAGCGGCATTAGACAAGTGTGCTCTGGGGCGGGTTGTCCTATCGGATTCTCTCACTTCGGGCACTTGAATTTTGCGCGACAGTAATCATTTCATTGCACAGTTCGACATCTTGGGTCAAAGGAGTGCTAGTACTTATCATAAGATCAAGCTTCTCCTGCATTTGTTTCACTTGCTCTATCAATATTGCCACATGGGGATCAACGGGAACATTCGAGTTCTTGGGACTCGCAACAAGACTCTTATCGGCGAGAGGAAACACGGCCGCGGGCGGGTGAAAGCGACGGGTGAATTCACTAAGTCCGGTAGATGACAACGGAAAACTTGTGGCATCCGGATTTTCTTTTAGCAACTCATGATCGCATTCGAGGTGGGTGTAGAGGCTTGAGAACATAGCCACATAGCTCAAAACGATTATGTGAAGGCTGGAGCATAAACTGGCAGGTATTGCTGAAATTGAGGAACAGGTGTGATGGAGCCCAACTCGTTACGAGGAGGCGAGGGCGATGGAGCCCTAATGGCCCGAGGTCTTTGGAAAGGGCTGAAGAGGAATTGTCCTTGGCAAGGGATCATATGTGGATGGAGGGAGGTGTTGGCCGTGGGATGGAGAGTTATAGGATGAAGGGTGAAATCACTGTTTCGAAGTCTCATCTTCGACCATGACCAGGGAACCATTCGCCTCAAGCTGACCACGAACTCCATGGCGGCGAAGAGCATTGATGAGTAGGGTCACTGTTCTTCATGAATCTTATGGGCGTTTTCCAAAGCCAGGACTAACTCTTCCTTCCTAATCATCGGATTTCTTGTATCCTTACCGCTTTACGCCAAATCTGCCATCGGATCATTATCATCCCATTTAACCTTGGCGTCGATCGTGAACTTATCGGAGGGCGAGAGTTCAAAGCATTTCACCAAATCCGGCTTTGCCCGGCCACATGCTTGTTGCGGTCAAACCATCCATTCTCAACATTTGTTGCGACTAAATCATACGGCTTGTCGAGTACATTGAATTCACGAGTTTGAATCATAAAATTCAATCATGTTTACATTCGCGTTGTTTGGGAAATGATCATTGGCGGGCCGAGATCACCGAGGCGCTCGAGTTTGCCCTTCTTAATTAATCCCTGAATCGCCTTTCTCAAAGGCTGTACGGTTGTCGGTCGTATGACCGTAGTGCTGATGGAAAGCACAATGCTTAGTGGTGTCAAAAGGGATTTTGGGATCCTTGGGGCGATAGTTTCTCATGGGTTCGAGGAGACCCTGCTCTAGCAAGCTATTTAAAACTTTGCTTAAGGGAACACCCAAATCCTCGGGATTCGAGATTTGGTCATTGACTTGGTCACCATTACGAATGTGGTTTGCCGGTTTTGGTCCATTGGGGCGCTCAAGCTTGCCCGTTTCGATTAACCTTTGAACCGCTCTCTTCAAGACTATGCGGTTGTCGGTCGTGTGGCCATAATGATCATGGAAGGCGCGATGCTTACTCATGTCGAGAGGTGCATTTGAGCTCCTTGGATGGTAGTCCTTGAGAGGCTCCAAAAGGCCTACCCTTACTAAGCCCTTGAAAATTAAGCCCATGGGCATCCCAAGATCATCAAAACGTTCTCGTTGCCTTAAAGGACCACCATTTCTTGGTTGCTTTTGGGGGCCGTCAATTGTACACAATGCCTTCTTTCCTTTACCGGATGTCGGAGCCGTGTTGGAAGGGTAAGGTTTATAAGCGGCGAGACATGTTCGGACTCGTAGTCTTTTCCCGTGCACGAACCCTTTTGATGTAATCATCAATGTAATCGTCGAGATTCGACCTTTTGTAAACTTCATTCGTGTCGGATACACAAGATTGATATGGTGAGATGGCCCGAGTCGAGCGATCGTCGATACTCTCGTTGCTAGGCTTTTCTTGTACCTTCTTAATTGGTTCTACCAATAATCCATTGGACGAGTCAACAGGAACATTGCATGACCCCGCCACAAGATTGGCATTAGCAAACGAAACCACGATAGGAAGTACTCTGGTGGGAGGAATGACGGTCACGAGCATTAAAAGCGTGACCGTAACCTTCCTCATAAGGCACAGCTTGCCGAAGATGAAGATATATGGCTCGTAATGGGTGGATACCGGGGAGCGATGAGTGCGGATCCGGAAGGCTGCTGAAAACATGAGGTTTGAGGCATCGTATAGGATTGAATGTGTCTTGACCGCACCGAGGAACATGGCTGCAAGGGAAATGTGTATACGTACTTGATGAGCAGGAGCAGCCTTTGCGTAACGGCAGTGGTGGAGAATTTGATGAGGAGCATTTGACCTTGTCGGACTTCCCAACCGGAGGGGCGGGGTAGAGCACGATGAAGTGGTGATAAAAGCACAGTGGCCCACGTGATCTTGCGGTATCATAGGGGTCGGTGTGCTTTGAGAAGTGGAGGAAGCAAGGCGGCCCCCTCGAACCATGGAGCACGAGAAACGAGCTGTCCCATTCCGAGATGGTGACCCGAGCCGACCGATGCGGTGAAGTAGTAACCGGCCCCTTCCAAGCTGCGGGCGAAAGCCAGCGATTCAATCCTGGTGGTGAGACCTGAGAGGCACCGGGGCGGGTTGACCTAGATCGGGTTGAGGAGTATCGAGCAGTAAGGGCTGAGATGTACCGAACCGACCATTCAGTTGATGGCCCGGCCGGGCCCGAGGTTTTGGGTAGCGGACCCATTCAAGCTGCGGGACGAAACAGTGAAACCCAAAGATGAAAACTGATAGGTGCCGAGGGGAAGTTGACCAAGATCGATACGATGAGGCCGAGAGGCAGGCTGAGTGATAGGCTGGGGGATGCTTGGCCCATTAGTAGTTCCACACAAAAGGGAACAGGGCATTTGATGGTAGTCGGCATGCCCGGGAGGGTAATTAGCTCCAATCTTCGCATCAACCGTAAAGGTTCCATTAGGGTGGTGAACAATTGCTAGCCCACAGGTTCGATACTTTCCAATAAGCGGCGATCCTGAGCCTCTTGATTTTGTCTTATCTGTTCCAACATCTGGTTCCACTGTTCGGCATTTTGCGGATTTTCGGGGTGTGGAGTTGTACGTCCCCCACCGTTCTCCTCTGAGTTGGTCATTCTGAAACTTTGAGCTGAAGCGAAGGAGGAAACCGATGAAGTATCTGACTTCGGAATGACTGAGCTGAACAAACGATGACCCGGGGTCTCGATCCAAACTTTGCTTACTGTGGAAGGCACGAAAAGGGTGTGGTTCAGACTCGGGAAGCGAAACGAGGTTGGTGTTTGGGCTTAGGGCTCATGCAACATGCGGTTATTTGTTCTTGTTTACTTAAAACATGTTTTATTAACCTAATCGGTTGGAAAAGATTGCTCTTCTTTTCGCGAACTACTCTGATTCTGGATCGGTGGGCCCCGTCACTACGTCTATAAGCCCTCGTATTCCACCTCGTATTTCGACCTCCCGGGGTGGGACAGGCCCGGGCGAGGTCCTATAGGGCAAGCGGGTCCCACCGACCGAAAGAAAACGATCCTAAAAGTCGGCGGGTAATCGAGTCTTAACGAGCATTCGATGTAAATTACGGAAAAGGCGACGTCAAAAGTCAAGATCATATCAGGGGCTCGACGAAAAGTCGTCATGATTTGGACGATAAGCGTCCACAATTGATCTTGACTTGTCGTCGGTTAAGCCGTAATTAGGCATGGAATAACCGTTAATCCTTGATGACTCGGTGTCATGCTTTGGGAGTCGGTGTATAATTTGTGCCGATCGAGCCGAAGTCAAGGCGCCGGTCAATATCTTGGTCAAAGTACGCGGCGGGAAACCGGCGTGACTTCGGCCCGATTAGGGACCCGAAAGATATTGAGTCGGTATGCCGACAAAGGCTTGAAAGGAAAGGTCTATACACGAGACGGGGGCATGACACGGACCCGGACTAAAAACCAACCGGGTCTCGGACAAAGTGTGTCACGGACAAGTGCATGGTCGACACGAGGCTCCATGGGATGTTTGGGTAGTCCCGTGCTCATCCGAGAGGCGTAATAAGACCAAACGGACCGCGACAAGGATTTCCCGGGTTAAGGACGTAGTGTGCGGTGTACGGTCACGTGCGCGTAGTGTGCAAGCAGTCTATATTCTTTTACGAGTAAAATAGAGATTTTTATGAGTCTTAAAAATATGATGCATGATTTTTTTGGAAATTTTCTTCTTTTTTTTTTTTTGAAAATCCTTCTCTTCTTTTTTTTTTGAATTTTTTTTTGAAATTTTTAATGAGCACATAAGCACGAAGCTTCCGACGTTAGGGACATTATTCCGACAGTCAAAATTTTGACTTTCTCCGAGGCGGCCAAAACAACATGAAAAGCGTGCAAAAATCAACACACACAAAAATGATTTTCAAAGCGGACGGAAGCTTGACCCTCAAAAGCTTTTTTTGAAGACGGTGATACCGGTACGTGGGATTGTTAGACCACAATTTATCCCCGACTCGTGTTAGGAGGCGATAACGGGAAATTTAGTGGTTTCCACCAATATACCAAATACCATTTTTTTTTTTAAAAAAAAACTTTCTCCCCAGCGGAGTCGCCACTGTGATGAATGTGTATCCGAAAATTTTCCCATTTTTATTTGAAAAAATCAACGAAACGGAGTCGCCACGCCATTTTTATTTTGAGGGCCAAAACTTTGAAAAAAGCCCGAGATCAGAGATTTAGGTTCGGAGGTCACGTTACGCGCCGGGAAGGACGTTAGTGTGCACCCGGAACGCCTCGTAAAAACGAGTCTTCCAAACATTCAAAATCCTTTGTTGTGTGTGTGTGTGTGTGTATGTGTGTTTTGGCCAAAATAAGTTGAAACTGAGGTAAGTAAAAATTGGGAACTCTTTTTAAGGATTTAAACTGATCCCATGATTTTTTGGGTGATTTTTGGGTTGAGATTTGTAACTCAAAAGATTTTTGGAAGTTGAAAACCATTTCTGCCAGAATGAAAAAGGCAGTGGACCTTTGATTTTGAAATGGATTCAAGGGTCTTAAAACTTCATAATATGGATAAACTCAGAGAATGAAAGTTGTTATAGACACCTTAAATAAGATTTGTACGAAGGAATTTTCCATTTTGGAGAAGATTTTAGGGGTAAAAACCTTCTGGAAATCTCAGATATGCAATCTGGATTTCCAGAAGCTGATGAACTGGCCTCTAAAAGAAAATTAGAAAAGAGGAGTTTTACTAACCCAAAAAATAAAGTAAAAATATGTCTAGAAAGATCTGGATGTTGGCTACAAAAAGTATTTTGTAGTCAACACCAAATTCCAAGTTTATATATTTCCAAAAAATTAGACCATGGACTGAGGTCTGAGAAAATTGCTACTGGACAGCAACTTCTCAAGAGAGAAAATATGATTTTAAAGGGGGTTTTTGCATCCATGCTTGTCCCCATTTCCCTAGGTTTTGATTAGTGATCACTTGACGTTTTAGTGGTGAATCAACTATATCAAACCATCCTTGGGGTACATTAGGACTAAGCACTTCATTTGCTTGGGAAGGGGAATTTTATCCTTTGAAAATGAGATTTGATGTATGAAAATGATTTTTAGGGTTTTGAAAATGTGTTTTCTTTGCAAGAAAGTAAGAACACTTTGAAAATAATGTAGATCCTTGTAGAAGATCATCCATGGAGATGAACTTCCATGGTGATCTTCTTGGATCTAAAGCAAGAAGATGAATAAACTACATTTTGTAGCTTGAAAATGCATGCATGGATGAATTTTAGGGTAAGGAGAGGGAGGTTATACCTATCTTCCTTGTGTTTTGTGTTTGAAGGCTTGAATGTGAGAGTGTTTAAGGCTTGAATATGAGAGTGTTTGAGGGTGTTTAGGGTTGATGATTTGAGTTGGTTAAAGAGAAAACAAGTAGATAACAATGAAGTCCTCTATGTTTTCTCTCTAATCCTCCTCCTATAGGGTGATTTGAGCTTGGATTGGTGTATGTATGAGAGTATGTATGAGAGTGATTTGAAGTGTTTGTGAGTGAGTGAGATTTGGGAAAGATTGGAGTCAAAATGGTGGCAATCTAAGGATTCCCACTTGTTTTCTCTCTATATTCGCTTGAGTTTCGTTCTTTGTGATCAAATTGTGTTGTTTTACCGAGAGAGAAGGGTTCAATTTATAGGCCCTGTGAGACAAAGATGTCCGCGCGGATCCGAGCTGTCGCGTGCACCTGTTCACTTCGCCGTCTGCGGGCCTTTTGGGACGAGAAGGAATAACTTTGAAAATTCAAAGCTGGTTGTGTTTTTCAACTTGCCCAATTCGGATTTTTCCAATTTCTTTTGCTTTTTGAGATTCTTTTCCTTGTTTATCTTTAAATGGCAATCCCTAATCTACCCTCACTTTGTTAGAAAGGTTAGGGTTTGTTAGAAATGTTAGAAATGTTAAAACTCTCGTTAATTTTCTAACGAAAGTACTAACGGCTCAAATTGGAGCACTTACACATGTATGTTTATATTTCCACGCATATGTTGATATTCTCGCCTATATTCCCGCTTATATCTGATATTGTCGCATGTATGTTGATATTCCCGCATGTATTCCCGCATGTCTGATGTTGACTCTCGCAGCAAGTTGATGTCTCCAGGTACGGAGCGTGCCACGTGTCAAGTTTCTGGCCTTGGCCTTATCCAAAGGAAATCTTTTGATAGATTTTCCCCCCTTTGCATGCGTGATAAGTGTCAATAAAGATAAGATGATAATGATGAGTCATGGTTCACGAGTCATATAAATACCCTCTCCCTCCATAAAGCTAAAGTATGTCTCAAGTTAATCTATCTTTCTCCTCTCTCTCTCTCTCTAAGATTATGTCAATATATATTATGAATGAGATTGATGATTCTCACGCCGAAGAGTTTTGGGGGGAAAAGCCCCCACCCCTAACGGTGATTTGTCTTGTAGGTCCCATATTTTTTCGGACCTCGTGGAGCGTGTTTTTCCGGTTCGGCTGTCGTTGCTACCCCGGTCAGTTCCTGTGCAACATTTTTCTATGTAGCATCAGTTGGTTCCGTTGCCGGGACTGACATTTTCCGGCGAAGTTAGGCCGGATTAGAGGAGCCGAAGGTATCAATCTAGACTACAGTGGAGGTAGCAGCAGATCGGAGTTAGCCGGAGTTGGGAAGTCAGTAGTTTCATTTTTCTGGGCAGAGGAGAAAGGTAAATCAAACTCTGAAAATTTTAGATTTGGCAAGAAATAAAGAAGGTGAGGATTCTCGGTTGACGCCATTGGAAGCTTTTTTCAAGCTTGGTCACCGAAAATAATGGAGAAGGGAAATAATTCGGTCAGAACGAGTTTGGATCGAAAGTCAACGGTCACCGGGAAATCGGATAGAGGAAACAAGGGGTTGCCAACTGGAATCGGAGATAGCAATGAGATGTCGCCAAGATTAAGTCGCTGAAGGCGAAATCAGCTGAGCAAAACAAAAATGGAAATGGAGGAAATTGAAATTGCAAAAATTGGGAAAAAAGGAAGACTTATAGTGTTCGTTGGGGATGATTGCCGCCAGTCAGATTGTCTCCGATAGTGGCGAGAGATTTGATTGTCGCCTGTGGAGCGAGATCGGGTTTGAGAGAGTTCGAGGAGCGGGAAATCGAGGTTGAAGCTGCTTTGAATGTCCCCGGTTCGTGAATCAACATTTGAGGTCGCAGAAAAGAGATCGACATACCTTGAAGCTGCCGTTCAGGTTGTCGCCGTTTGCAGAGGTCGCCGTCGCCCAAAGTTTGTGTCGCCGGATAAGATGGAGTCGCCGGTGCTCGATTGTCGCCAGAAGAGGAGGAAATCGTCTAAGCAAGAGGGAATTGATGTCGTATCTGGAAATCGCCCAAGTTCGATTATCGCCATGGGTTTGGGTTGTCGCCGTTTTTTGTTCTGAGTATAGGAAGGCCACCGGAAGCAAGGTAATAAGGGTATTGCAGCTTGGAGGTCGCCGGGAAGAGGGGAGGCCGCCTTAGATGTCGCCATTTGGGGGAGATGTCGCTGGTGTGGAGTGTCGCTGGAACTAGGTTGATGTCGCCATTGGTGTTGCAACTTGGAAGCCGACCAAGTATTAGCCAGGTTCCTTCTTTCTTTGTCGCCATTATTGATGAAATGAAATTAAACAAAGTGGAATTATTTTTTGTGGTTCATTAGTTTGGCACAGGAAAAGATGGGCTCAAAAAGTCAAAATGGATTCTCAGCCACAATTTTAGGGATCAAGATGGACAAGCACGTGTCATTCTTGGTTCGTTAGCTCCGTTATCTTGGAATGTTATGACAGTGAGCTGCCGTTAAAGTCTCTGTTAAATTTTTAACGGAATTCATCAAAAAAAAATCGTTAACCTCCGTCAGGTCGTCTCTTCCCATCTTTTCTATTCACGTTGGATAATTTTTATATGAGCCAATTATGTAAGAATATGAAACGCATGCTTAAAAATGTTGTTACATAGCAAAATTAAATGCGTCCTGTACTGCTATGTTAAATGGATTGACTTAACCTGCTTGCCTACTTATATCACTAAAAAGAAATAATGAGTAATCAAAGCTTTGTTGATCCAAAATAGGCGTGACAGAAAATGAAAGTATAATGGTATATTTGTACGTTAACCTGCTATATATTTGAGATCTTGAAATGATAAATATGAAAAAAAATGGGGAGGTGACCTGGGGAGGGACCCAGGCACCAAACCTTTAGGGGCCTAGCCTCGGTGGCGATGCTCCAGGGGCCTAGCCTGAGTGGCGAAGCCTAGCGGTTACCTGGGGAAGGACCCAGGCATCTAGAGGGGCGAAGCTCCGGGGGCCTAGCCTGAGTGGCGAAGCCTAGCGGTGACCTGGGAGGGACCCAGGCATCTAGAGGGGCGACCTAGCCTGAGTGGTGAAGCGCCTCGCCTAGCCTAGCCTGAGTGGCGAAGCTCCTGGCCTAGCCTGAGTGGCGAAGCTCCTAGCCTAGCCTGAGTGGCGAAGTTCCTAGCCTAGCCTGAGTGGCGAAGCTCCTAGCTTAGCCTGAGTGGCGAAGCTCCTGTGACCTGGGGAGGGACCCATGCACCAAACCTTTGCGACCTGGGGAGGGACCCAGGCGCAGTGACCTGGGGAGGGACACAGGCGCCTAGAAAGTCCCGGCTTTTTTACGGGCACAGAAAGTCCTAGGAGAGGTCAGGCACAGAAAGTCCACGTTGAGTAGCACATTGTTGGCGCAGATTTGATTAGCGTTCTTAGTAAGCGCGGTTTGGAGTAGCGCGGTTTCGATTAACGCAATTTTGATTAGTGCGGTTTCGATTAGCACATTTACGTTTGAGGCATTTTTAGTCAGCACGCTTGTGATTGTCGCGTTTGGTTGTGATTTTCGCATTTTTAGTTAGCGCGCTTGTGATTATCGCGTTTTTAGTTAGCGCGCTTGTGATTGTCGCGTTTGGTTGTGATTGTCGCGTTTTTAGTTAGCGCGTTTGTGATTGTCGCGTTTTTAGTTAGTGCGGTTTTGATCAGTGCGGTTTGGCCAAGCGTGGCCTTAGTGCGGTTTTGGCCAAGTGTGGCCAAGCGAGGTTTGGACGCGAGGTTTAGGCCAAGTAAGGTTTTTACCTTGGCGTACGAGTAAGTCGCCATTGAAGCTAAGTAAATCTAATTGGCGAGAATTTTAGCTTGGGAGTGAGGCTGCCTAAAGACAAGCCTCACTTTTTTGAAGTGAGTAGTATGTATATAGAAATAAAGGTCGTAAAGTGAATCTTCGATAAGCTATCGAAGCTAAAGGACAAACTATTGAAGCAAAATGCAACAGGCAACGTATAAAACGAAAATTAAAGGTAGAATAATAATAAGCGTAAAAATGAAAATTCAAAGCAAGTTAAAGAAAGTAAAGTAATGCCAGTCAAGCCAAAGAGCGAAAAGCGAAGCTAAAAGACATAAAGTAAATTTTTTTGATATAGACCCAAATTAAACGTAAAAATTATTGCCAAGAGGACCAAATTAATAAAAAATCGTCTAGGTCAAATGTCACATTTACCTGCCGAAAATTTACAGAAATGATCGGAAATTAGAAAGTCGTGAAATGAAATGAAAAAGAGAAAATGCAAAAGTTGAAACGAAATGAGTAGTAATAAAAGTGATGGAGAGAGATCAAGGAGCGAACCTATATTTTGTTATGTATGCTATTTTACTCCTTAGCTCGATTATGAATAATCGAGCTAAAGAGTCGGGGGCTTCTGATATACCATAACAAAATATTATGCCCTATAAATGTTGTCCCGGACCAAGACCAAATATGGTTTATATGGGTCCATATGTCGTGAGGATCTCGTTAAAATTTGGTTATTGCATGATTGGTCTAGTCACATTTATAGTTATGGTTCTGGCCTTGATTCCCGCGCATATGTTGATATTCTCACCTATATTCCCGCCTATATCTGATATTGTCACATGTATGTTGATATTCCCGTGCATATGTTGATATTCTCGCCTATATTCCCGCCTATATCTGATATTGTCGCATGTATGTTGATATTCCCGCATGTATTCTCGCATGTCTGATGTTGACTCTCGCAGCAAGTTGATGTCTCCAGGTACGGAGCGTGCCACGTGTCAAGTTTCTGGCCTTGGCCTTATTCAAAGGAAATATTTTGATAGATTTTTCCCCCTTTGCATGCGTGACAAGTGTCAATAAAGACAAGATCATAATGATGAGTCATGGGTCATATAAATACCCCCTCTCTCCATAAAGCTAAGGTATGTCTCAAGTTAAGCCATCTCTCTCCTCTCTCTCTCTAAGATTATGTCAATATATATTTTGAATGAGATTGATGATTCTCACGCCGGAGGGTTTTGGGGGAAAAAGCCCCCACC